>BNCR01000015.1:7369249-8000245 GCA_014656515.1 Oryzias celebensis | reverse complement strand
CCGAGTTACAGCGATTTATCCATTTTTTTTTTTTCTTAAAAAACCTGGTCTCCCCACTCTAGGTGATGACGTCACACACTCTAGATTCTCCTAAAATCGGCAAAATGTACCAAATTGCCTCATTTCAAACAGCTGTAGTTCAAAAACTACAAGACATATCCAAAATAAAAGTAATGCATGTAATCTCCAAACCTTTCACTACATTTTAAAGTTTAAATGGTGTCTCTAGCTGAAAAATTGTAGGAGGAGATACATTTCAAAAACAGTGCAAAAACGGATTCAAAAAGCGGACTTCCCATTGACTTCCATTATATTTTGAAATTCAAAAACTTTAAAAATTTCAAAAACTATAAATAATTGCAGAATTGTTTAAAAACTGCCAAAAAGTGCAAAAAATGCAGAACAAATGCATGTTTAATTTTTAAAATAGCATAATGTATGCAGAAGTTAGGAATGCAGAAAGTTTGAAGCTGCAAAAGAGCCTTCCCCATGTATTCCTATGGGAAAAATTGCGGCAATTTTGTTGAATTGCATAAAAACCATAAGTTGCAGAAGAAATTTTAAAAGAGAGCAATAATGTCCTAAACAGGCTGAACATTTTGATGCGTAAATGGCAGAAATCGCATGAAGCATGCGGGAGATATGGATGACCGAAAACGTACGGAAGATAAGAATAATAAACAGAAGAACAATAGTTTGATTGCATACTGCAATCAAACTAACTAGAAATTGCATTTCCTGCGGAAATACGTTTGATTGCAGAATTGCAGAAGGTGGTTGCTTTTATATGCATAATTGTATAACTTTTAGCAGAAAAGGCTGAAATGTTTTAAAATGAAAACAATTTTTAATAAATTGCTAAAGTTTATTTAATTACCAGTACACTGTTTGCATTTTGCTGAAATGTTAGCTAAAAGCCAAATTAGCTTGAAAAACCTTGCTAGTTGCCAAATTAGCTCAATCAACCAGCAAATTGCTGAAATGTTAGCTAAAGGCAAAATTAGCTTGAGAAACCTTGGTAGATGCCAATAGCTCAAACAGCTAGCATATTTCTGAAATGTTAGCTAAAAGTCAAATTAGCTTGAAAATTTTTGGTAGATGCCAAATTAGCTCAGTTATCATATTGCTGAAATGTTAGCTTAAGGCAAAATTAGCTTGAAAAACCTCGGTAAATGCCAAATTAGCTCAAACAGCTAGCGTATTGCTGAAATGTTAGCTAAAAGCCAAATTAGCTTGAAAAATCTTGGTGAATGCCAATTTAGCTCAGACAGCTAGCAAATTGCTGAAATGTTAGCAAAAGGCAAATTAGCTTGAAAAACCTTGGTAGATACCAAATTAGCTCCAACAGCTAGCATATTGCTGAAATATTAGCTAAAGACAAATTAGCTTGAAAAACCTTGGTAATGGCCAAATTAGCTCAAACACTAGCATATCGCTGAAATGTTAGCTAAAAGCCAAATTTGCTTGAAAAACCTTAGGTGCCAAATTAGCTCAAACACTAGCATATTGCTGAAATGTTAGCTAAAGCCAAATGAGCTTGAAAAACCATATTTGGTGCTAAATTAGCTCAAACACCTAGCATATTGCTGAAATGTTAGCTAAAAGCCAAATTAGCTTGAAAAACCTTATTAGTGCTAAATTAGCTCAAAGCTAGCATATTGCTGAAATGTTAGCTAAAAGCCAAATTAGCTTGAAAAACCTTTTGCTAAATTAGCTCAAACACTAGCATATTGCTGAAATGTTAGCTAAAAGCCAAATGAGCTTGAAAAACCTGGTGCTAAATTAGCTCAAACAGTAGCATATTGTGAAATGTTAGCTAAAAGCCAAATTAGCTTGAAAAACCATTAGGTGCTAAATTAGCTCAAACAGTTAGCATATTGTGAAATGTTAGCTAAAAGCCAAATTAGCTTGAAAAACCTATTTGGTAAATTAGCTCAAACAGTAGCATATTGCTGAAATGTTAGCTAAAAGCCAAATTAGCTTGAAAAACCTTATTTGGTGCTAAATTAGCTCAAACAGCTAGCATATTGCTGAAATGTTAGCTAAAAGCCAAATTAGCTTGAAAAACCTTAGGCTAAATTAGCTCAAAACTAGCATATTGCTGAAATGTTAGCTAAAAGCCAAATTAGCTTGAAAAACCTTGGTGCTAAATTAGCTCAAACAGCTAGCATATTGCTGAAATGTTAGCTAAAGCAAATTAGCTTGAAAAACCTTGGTAGTGCCAAATTAGCTCAACAACAGCAAATTGCTGAAATGTTAGCTAAGGCAAAATTAGCTTGAAAACCTTGGTAGATGCCAAATTAGCTCAACAGCTAGCATATTGCTGAAATGTTAGCTAAAGCCAAATTAGCTTGAAAAACCTTATTAGTAAATTAGCTCAAACACTAGCATATTGCTGAAATGTTAGCTAAAAGCCAAATTAGCTTGAAAAACCTATTAGGTGCTAAATTAGCTCAAACAGTAGCATATTGCTGAAATGTTAGCTAAAAGCCAAATTAGCTTGAAAAACCTATTAGGTGCTAAATTAGCTCAAACACCTAGCATATTGCTGAAATGTTAGCTAAAAGCCAAATTAGCTTGAAAAACCTATTTGGTGCTAAATTAGCTCAAACAGTAGCATATTGCTGAAATGTTAGCTAAAAGCCAAATTAGCTTGAAAAACCTTGGTGCTAAATTAGCTCAACAGCTAGCATATTGCTGAAATGTTAGCTAAAGCCAAATTAGCTTGAAAAACCTTGGTGCCAAATTAGCTCAACAGCTAGCACATTGCTGAAATGTTAGCTAAAGCCAAATTAGCTTGAAAAACCTTATTAGGTGTTAATTAGCTCAAACAGTTAACATATTGCTGAAATGTTAGCTAAAGCCAAATTAGCTTGAAAAACCTTATTAGGTGTTAAATTAGCTCAAACAGTTAACATATTGCTGAAATGTTAGCTAAAGCCAAATTAGCTTGAAAAACCTTGGTAGATGCCAAAATAGCCAAACACCTAGCATATTGCTGAAATGTTAGCTAAAAGCCAAATTAGCTTGAAAAGTGCATGCCAAATTTGCTGTATGAAAAAGTCTTGAAGCCATTAAAAATGATGGCAAAAGGTCAATTTACTGTATAACATGTAGTTAAGTCTAAAATGTTGAAAGACAGGCAAAAATGTACCTAAAAACCTTGTTGGAATGATAAATGTGTGTAAATGTGAATGAATCAATGAGATTCTTCAATTGTCACTGTTAGAATGAGTCAGGAAGACATCAAAGGGTCTGACAGGCAGATGTTTACAAACATTGGCCGCGCAGCTGCACCTCCTGCCTAATGAGACAGCAGAATCACTGAGCTGACGCTTCAATGTATTTCAATGGATGTCACTACCTCCAAACAAATGTTCATATCTTCAAAAGTCTTTCACTTATCAGAAAAGTTGAACCCTTGTAAGAATCACAAGGCTTTGGGCTACAATGTGTGAAAGATTCATGCCTGTAGGTCAAAGCATGATTACATAATCGCAAGTTAAAAACAGAGTTAGTGTTCGAACCAGCTGGAAAATTTAACATTGACACGTATAGGAGAAATTGGGGTACTTACTGTCAGTCTAGGGGCTGTGGGGGCAAAAGTATTTGCCCTACAGCTTTGAGAGTTAGATTTTATGCATCTAGAGGGATTTTCCTACGTTTTGATGAAAAAATCATGTCACTGCGACAAACGGTGGCCGAGTTACAGCGATTTATCCATTTTTTTTTTTCTTAAAAAACCTGGTCTCCCCACTCTAGGTGCTGAAGTCCCACACTCTAGATTCTCCTAAAATCGGGCAAAATGTACCAAATTGCCTCATTTCAAACAGCTGTAGTTCAAAAACTACAAGACATATCCAAAATAAAAGTAATGCATGTAATCTCCAAACCTTTCACTACATTTTAAAGTTTAAATGGTGTCTCTAGCTGAAAAATTGTAGGAGGAGATACATTTCAAAAACAGTGCAAAAACGGATTCAAAAAGCGGACATCCCATTGACTTCCATTATATTTTGAAATTCAAAAACTTTAAAAATTTCAAAAACTATAAATAATTGCAGAATTGTTTAAAAACTGCCAAAAAGTGCAAAAAATGCAGAACAAATGCATGTTTAAATTTTTAAAATAGCATAATGTATGCAGAAGTTAGGAATGCAGAAAGTTTGAAGCTGCAAAAGAGCCTTCCCCATGTATTCCTATGGGAAAAATTGCGGCAATTTTGTTGAATTGCATAAAAACCATAAGTTGCAGAAGAAATTTTAAAAGAGAGCAATAATGTCCTAAACAGGCTGAACATTTTGATGCGTAAATGGCAGAAATCGCATGAAGCATGCGGGAGATATGGATGACCGAAAACGTACGGAAGATTAGAATAATAATAACTAGAAAATTGCATTTCCTGCGGAAATACGTTTGATTGCAGAATTGCAGAAGGTGGTTGCTTTTATATGCATAATTGTATAACTTTTAGCAGAAAAGGCTGAAATGTTTTAAAATGAAAACAATTTTTAATAAATTGCTAAAGTTTATTTAATTACCCAGTACACTGTTTGCATTTTGCTGAAATGTTGCTAAAAGCCAAATTAGCTTGAAAAACCTTGCTAGTTGCCAAATTAGCTCAATCAACCAGCAAATTGCTGAAATGTTAGCTAAAGGCAAAATTAGCTTGAGAAACCTTGGTAGATGCCAAAGTAGCTCAAACAGCTAGCATATTTCTGAAATGTTAGCTAAAAGTCAAATTAGCTTGAAAATTTTTGGTAGATGCCAAATTAGCTCAGTTATCATATTGCTGAAATGTTATCTTAAGGCAAAATTAGCTTGAAAAACCTCGGTAAATGCCAAATTAGCTCAAACAGCTAGCGTATTGCTGAAATGTTAGCTAAAAGCCAAATTAGCTTGAAAAATCTTGGTGAATGCCAATTTAGCTCAGACAGCTAGCAAATTGCTGAAATGTTAGCAAAAGGCAAAATTAGCTTGAAAAACCTTGGTAGATACCAAATTAGCTCCAACAGCTAGCATATTGCTGAAATATTAGCTAAAACAAAATTAGCTTGAAAAACCTTGGTAATGGCCAAATTAGCTCAAACACTAGCATATCGCTGAAATGTTAGCTAAAAGCCAAATTTGCTTGAAAAACCTTGGTGCCAAATTAGCTCAAACACCTAGCATATTGCTGAAATGTTAGCTAAAGGCCAAATGAGCTTGAAAAACCATATTTGGTGCTAAATTAGCTCAAACACCTAGCATATTGCTGAAATGTTAGCTAAAAGCCAAATTAGCTTGAAAAAACTTATTAGGTGCTAAATTAGCTCAAACAGTAGCATATTGTTGAAATGTTAGCGAAAAGCCAAATTTGCTTGAAAAACCTTGGTAGATGCCAAATTAGCTCAAACAAGCTAGCATATTGCTGAAATGTTAGCTAAAAGCCAAATGAGCTTGAAAAACCTTTTGGTGCTAAATTAGCTCAAACACCTAGCATATTGCTGAAATGTTAGCTAAAAGCCAAATTAGCTTGAAAAACCTTATTAGGTGCTAAATTAGCTCAAACAGTTAACATATTGTTTAAATGTTAGCTAAAAAAATTTTGAAAAACCATATTTGGTGCTAAATTAGCTCAAACAGTAGCATATTGTTGAAATGTTAGCTAAAAGCCAAATGAGCTTGAAAAACCATATTTGGTGCTAAATTAGCTCAAACAGCTAGCATATTGCTGAAATGTTAGCTAAAAGCCAAATTAGCTTGAAAAACCTTATTAGGTGCTAAATTAGCTCAAACAGTAGCATATTGCTGAAATGTTAGCTAAAGCCAAATTAGGCTTGAAAAACTTGGTGTAATGCCAATTTAGCTCAAACAGCTAGCATATTGCTGAAATGTTAGCTAAAAGCCAAATTAGCTTGAAAAACCTTGGTAGATGCCAAATTAGCTCAAACAGCTAGCAATTGCTGAAATGTTAGCTAAAAGCAAATTAGCTTGAAAACCTTGGTAGACCAAATTAGCTCCAACAGTAGCATATTGCTGAAATGTTAGCTAAAGGCAAATTAGCTTGAAAAACCTTGGTAGTGCCAAATTAGCTCAACACCTAGCAATTGCTGAAATGTTAGCTAAAGGCAAAATTAGCTTGAAAACCTTGGTAGATACCAAATTAGCTCAACACTAGCATATTGCTGAAATGTTAGCTAAAGCCAAATTAGCTTGAAAAACCTTATTAGGTGCAAATTAGCTCAAACACCTAGCATATTGCTGAAATGTTAGCTAAAAGCCAAATGAGCTTGAAAAACCTATTTGGTGCTAAATTAGCTCAAACACTAGCATATTGCTGAAATGTTAGCTAAAAGCCAAATTAGCTTGAAAAACCTTGTGCAAATTAGCTCAAACAGCTAGCATATTGCTGAAATGTTAGCTAAAAGCCAAATAGCTTGAAAAACCATTTGGTGCTAAATTAGCTCAAACACTAGCATATTGCTGAATGTTAGCTAAAAGCCAAATTAGCTTGAAAAACCTTATTAGGTGCTAAATTAGCTCAAAGTAGCATATTGTGAAATGTTAGCTAAAAAAATTGCTTGAAAAACCATTGGTAATGCCAAATTAGCTCAAAAAGCATCATATTGCTGAAATGTTAGCTAAAGCCAAATGCTTGAAAAACCTATAGGTGCTAAATTAGCTCAAACATAGCATATTGCTGAAATGTTAGCTAAAAGCCAAATTAGCTTGAAAAACCTTTAGTGCCAAATTAGCTCAAACACCTAGCATATGTTGAAATGTTAGCTAAAAGAAATTTGCTTGAAAAACCTTATAGATGCCAATTAGCTCAAACAGCTAGCATATGCTGAAATGTTAGCTAAAAGCCAAATGAGCTTGAAAAACCATATTTGGTGCTAAATTAGCTCAAACACCTAGCATATTGTGAAATGTTAGCTAAAAGCCAAATTAGCTTGAAAACCTTATATGTAAATTAGCTCAAACACTAGCATATTGCTGAAATGTTAGCTAAAAGCCAAATTAGCTTGAAAAACCTATTTGGTGCTAAATTAGCTCAAACAGTAGCATATTTGAAATGTTAGCTAAAAGCCAAATTAGCTTGAAAAACCTTATTAGGTGCCAAATTAGCTAAACAGTTAGCATATTTTTAAATGTTAGCTAAAAGCCAAATTAGCTTGAAAAACCTATTTGGTGCTAAATAGCTCAAACAGTTAGCATATTGTGAAATGTTAGCTAAAAGCCAAATGAGCTTGAAAAACCATATTTGCTAAATTAGCTCAAACACCTAGCATATTGCTAAATGTTAGCTAAAAGCCAAATTAGCTTGAAAAACCTTGGTAGATGCCAAAATATCAAACAGCTAGCATATTGCTGAAATGTTAGCTAAAGCCAAATTAGCTTGAAAAACCTTTTAGGTGCTAAATTAGCTCAAACAGCTAGCATATTGCTGAAATGTTAGCTAAAGCCAAATTAGCTTGAAAAACCTTGGTAGAAGCCAAATTTGCTAAAACATTTAGCACATTGCTGAAATGTTAGCTAAAAGCCAAATTAGCTTTGAAAAACCTTATTAGGCTAAATTAGCTCAAACAGCTAGCATATTGCTGAAATATTAGCTAAAGGCAAATTAGCTTGAAAAACCTTGGTAATGCCAAATTAGCTCAACACTAGCACATTGCTGAAATGTTAGCTAAAAGCAAATTAGCTTGAAAAACCTTATTAGGTTAAATTAGCTCAAACAGTTAACATATTGCTGAAATGTTAGCTAAAGCCAAATTAGCTTGAAAACCTTGGTAGATGCAAAATAGCCCAAACACTAGCATATTGCTGAAATGTTAGCTAAAAGCCAAATGAGCTTGAAAAACCTATTAGGTGCTAAATTAGCTCAAACACCTAGCATATTGCTGAAATGTTAGCTAAAAGCCAAATTAGCTTGAAAACCTTATTAGGTGCTAAATTAGCTAAACAGTTAGCATATTGTTTAAATGTTAGCTAAAAGCCAAATTAGCTGAAAAACCCTATTTGGTGCTAATTAGCTCAAACACTAGCATATGCTGAAATGTTAGCTAAAAGCCAAAATTAGCTTGAAAAACCTTATGGTGCTAAATTAGCTCAACACTAGCAATTGCTGAAATGTAGCTAAAGCAAAATTAGCTTGAAAAACCTATAGGTGTAAATTAGCTCAACAGCGCACATTGCTGAAATGTTAGCTAAAGCCAATTAGCTTGAAAAACCTTAATAGGTGTTAAATTAGCTCAAACAGTAACATATTGCTGAAATGTTAGCTAAAGCCAAATTAGCTTGAAAAACCTTATTAGTGTTAAATTAGCTCAAACAGTTAACATATTGCTGAAATGTTAGCTAAAAGCCAAATTAGCTTGAAAAACTTGGTAATAAAATAGCAAAACACCTAGCATATTGCGAATGTTAGCTAAAAGCCAAATTAGCTTGAAAAATGCTGCCAAATTTGCTGTATGAAAAGTCTTGAAGCCATTAAAAATGATGGCAAAAGGTCAATTTACTGTAATACATGTAGTTAATCTAAAATGTTGAAAGACAGGCAAAAATGTACCTAAAAACCTTGTTGGAATGATAAATGTGTGTAAATGTGAATGAATCAATGAGATTCTTCCATTGTCACTGTTAGAATGAGTCAGGAAGACATCAAAGGGTCTGACAGGCAGATGTTTACAAACATTGGCCGCGCAGCTGCACCTCCTCTGCCTAATGAGACAGCAGAATCACTGAGCTGACGCTTCAATGTATTTCAATGGATGTCACTACCTCCAAACAAATGTTCATATCTTCAAAAGTCTTTCACTTATCAGAAAAGTTGAACCCTTGTAAGAATCACAGGCTTTGGGCTACAATGTGTAAAAGATTCATCCTGTAGGTCAAAGCATGATTACATAATCGCAAGTTAAAAACAGAGTTAGTGTTCGAACCAGCTGGAAAATTTAACATTGACACGTATAGGAGAAATTGGGTACTTACTGTCAGTCTAGGGCTGTGGGGCAAAAAGTATTTGCCCTACAGCTTTGAGAGTTAGATTTATGCATCTAGAGGGATTTTCCTACGTTTGATGAAAAAATCATGTCACTTGCGACAAACGTGGCCGAGTTACAGCGATTTATCCATTTTTTTTTTCTTAAAAAACCTGGTCTCCCCACTCTAGTGATGACGTCCACACTCTAGATTCTCCTAAAATCGGGCCAAAATGTACCAAATTGCCTCATTTCAAAACAGCTGTAGTTCAAAAACTACAAGACATATCCAAAAAAGTAATGCATTAATCTCCAAACCTTTCACTACATTTTAAAGTTTAAATGGTGTCTCTAGCTGAAAAATTGTAGGAGAGATACATTTCAAAAACAGTGCAAAAACGGATTCAAAAAGCGGACATTCCCATTGACTTCCATTAATTTTGAAATTCAAAAACTTAAAAATTTCAAAAACTATAAATAATTGCAGAATTGTTTAAAAACTGCCAAAAAGTGCAAAAAATGCAGAACAAATGCATTTTAATTTTTAAAATAGCATAATGTATGCAGAAGTTAGGAATGCAGAAAGTTTGAAGCTGCAAAAGAGCCTTCCCCATGTATTCCTATGGAAAAATTGCGGCAATTTTGTTGAATTGCATAAAAACCATAAGTTGCAGAAGAAATTTTAAAAGAGAGCAATATGTCCTAAACAGGCTGAACATTTTGATGCGTAAATGGCAGAAATCGCATGAAGCATGCGGGAGATATGGATGACCGAAAACGTACGGAAGATTAAGAATAAAAAACAGAAGAACAATAGTGATTCATACTGGCAATCAAACAATAAATTGCTAAAGTTTATTTAATTACCCAGTACACTGTTTGCATTTTGCTGAAATGTTGCTAAAAGCCAAATTAGCTTGAAAAACCTTGCTAGGCCAAATTAGCTCAATCAACCAGCAAATTGCTGAAATTTAGCTAAAGCAAAATTAGCTTGAGAAACCTTGGTAGATGCCAATAGCTCAAACAGCTAGCATATTTCTGAAATGTTAGCTAAAAGTCAAATTAGCTTGAAAATTTTTGGTAGATCCAAATTAGCTCAGTTATCATATTGCTGAAATGTTATCTTAAGGCAAAATTAGCTTGAAAAACCTCGGTAAATGCCAAATTAGCTCAAACAGCTAGCGTATTGCTGAAATGTTAGCTAAAAGCCAAATTAGCTTGAAAAATCTTGGTGAATGCCAATTTAGCTCAGACAGCTAGCAAATTGCTGAAATGTTAGCAAAAGGCAAAATTAGCTTGAAAAACCTTGAGATACCAAATTAGCTCCAACAGCTAGCATATTGCTGAAATATTAGCTAAAGACAAAATTAGCTTGAAAAACCTTGGTAATGGCCAAATTAGCTCAAACACCTAGCATATCGCTGAAATGTTAGCTAAAAGCCAAATTTGCTTGAAAAACCTTATTAGGTGCCAAATTAGCTCAAACACCTAGCATATTGCTGAAATGTTAGCTAAAGGCCAAATGAGCTTGAAAAAACCATATTGGTGCTAAATTAGCTCAAACACCTAGCATATTGCTGAAATGTTAGCTAAAGCCAAATTAGCTTGAAAAACCTTGGTAGGTGCTAAATTAGCTCAAACAGTAGCATATTGCTGAAATGTTAGCTAAAGCCAAATGAGCTTGAAAAACCTTGTGATGCCAAGTTAGCTCAAAACTAGCATATTGCTGAAATGTTAGCTAAAGCCAAATTAGCTTGAAAAACCTATTGGTGCTAAATTAGCTCAAACTAGCATATTGCTGAAATGTTAGCTAAAAGCCAAATTAGCTTGAAAAACCTTATTAGGTGCTAAATTAGCTCAAACAGTTAGCATATTGTTTAAATGTTAGCTAAAAGCCAAATTAGCTTGAAAAACCATATTTGGTGCTAAATTAGCTCAAACAGTAGCATATTGTGAAATGTTAGCTAAAAGCCAAATGAGCTTGAAAAACCTATTAGGTGCTAAATTAGCTCAAACAGCTAGCATATTGCTGAAATGTTAGCTAAAAGCCAAATTAGCTTGAAAAATTTTGGTGCTAAATTAGCTCAAACACTAGCATATTGCTGAAATGTTAGCTAAAAGCCAAATTAGCTTGAAAAACCTTTAGGTGCTAAATTTGCTCAAAACAGCAGCATTGCTGAAATGTTAGCTAAAAGCCAAATAGCTTGAAAAACCTTGGTAGAAGCCAAATTTGCTCAACAGCACATATTGCTGAAATGTTAGCTAAAGCAAATTAGCTTGAAAAACCTTGGTAGTGCCAAATTAGCTCAACAACCAGCAATTGCTTGAAATGTTAGCTAAAGGCAAAATTAGCTTGAAAACCTTGGTAGATGCCAAATTAGCTCAAACAGCTAGCAATTGCTGAAATGTTAGCTAAAGCAAATTAGCTTGAAAAACCTTATAGGTTTAAATTAGCTCAAACAGCTAGCATATTTCTGAAATGTTAGCTAAAGCCAAATTAGCTTGAAAAACCTATTAGGTGCTAAATTAGCTCAAACACCTAGCATATTGCTGAAATGTTAGCTAAAAGCCAAATTAGCTTGAAAAACCTTATTAGGTGCTAAATTAGCTGAAACAGTTAGCATATTGTGAAATGTTAGCTAAAAGCCAAATTAGCTTGAAAAACCTATTTGGTGCTAAATTAGCTCAAACAAGCATATTGCTGAAATGTTAGCTAAAAGCCAAATTAGCTTGAAAAACCTATTAGGTGCTAAATTAGCTCAAACAGCTAGCATATTGCTGAATATTTAGCTAAAGGCAAAATTAGCTTGAAAAACCTTGGTAATGGCCAAATTAGCTCAGACAGCTAGCACATTGCTGAAATGTTAGCTAAAAGCCAAATTAGCTAGAAAAACCTTATTAGGTGTTAAATTAGCTCAAACAGTTAACATATTGCTGAAATGTTAGCTAAAGCCAAATTAGCTTGAAAAACCTTATTAGGTGTTAAATTAGCTCAAACAGTTAACATATTGCTGAAATGTTAGCTAAAAGCCAAATTAGCTTGAAAAACCTTGGTAGATGCCAAAATAGCCCAAACACCTAGCATATTGCTGAAATGTTAGCTAAAAGCCAAATTAGCTTGAAAAGTGCATGCCAAATTTGCTGTATGAAAAATCTTGAAGCCATTAAAAATGATGGCAAAAGGTCAATTTACTGTATAACATGTAGTTAAGTCTAAAATGTTGAAAGACAGGCAAAAATGTACCTAAAAACCTTGTTGGAATGATAAATGTGTGTAAATGTGAATGAATCAATGAGATTCTTCAATTGTCACTGTTAGAATGAGTCAGGAAGACATCAAAGGGTCTGACAGGCAGATGTTTACAAACATTGGCCGCGCAGCTGCATGTCCTCTGCCTAATGAGACAGCAGAATCACTGAGCTGACGCTTCAATGTATTTCAATGGAGGTCACTACCTCCAAACAAATGTTCATATCTTCAAAAGTCTTTCACTTACAGAAAAGTTGAACCCTTGTAAGAATCACAAGGCTTTGGGCTTACAATGTGTGAAAGAATTCATGCTGTAGTCAAAGCATGATTACATAACGCAAGTTAAAAACAGAGTTAGTGTTCGAACCAGCTGGAAAATTTAACATTGCACTTATAGGGAAATTGGGGTACTTACTGTCAGTCTAGGGCTGTGGGGCACAAAGTATTTGCCCTACAGCTTGAGAGTTAGATTTATGCATCTAGAGGGATTTTTCCTACGTTTGATGAAAAAATCATGTCACTGCGACAAACGTGCCGAGTTACAGCGATTTATCCATTTTTTTTCTTAAAACCTGGTCCCCACTCTAGTGCTGAGTCCACACTCTAGATTCTCCTAAATCGGGCAAAAATGTACCAAATTGCCTCATTTCAAACAGCTGTAGTTCAAAAACTACAAGACATATCCAAAATAAAAGTAATGCATGTAATCTCCAAACCTTCACTACATTTAAAGTTTAAATGGTGTCTCTAGCTGAAAAAATTGTAGGAGGAGATACATTTCAAAAACAGTGCAAAACGGATTCAAAAAGCGACATCCCATTGACTTCCATTAATTTTGAAATTCAAAAACTTAAAAATTTCAAAAACTATAAATAATTGCAGAATTGTTTAAAAAACTGCCAAAAAGTGCAAAAAATGCAGAACAAATGCATGTTTAAATTTTTAAAATAGCATAATGTATGCAGAAGTTAGGAAGCAGAAGTTGAAGCTGCAAAAGAGCCTCCCCCATGTATTCCTATGGGAAAAAATTGCGGCAATTTTGTTGAATTGCATAAAAACCATAAGTTGCAGAAGAAATTTTAAAAGAGAGCAATAATGTCCTAAACAGGCTGAACATTTGATGCGTAAATGGCAGAAATCGCATGAAGCATGCGGAGATATGATGACGAAAACGTACGGAAATTAAGAATAACTAAAAAATTGCATTTCCTGCGGAAATACGTTTGATTGCAGAATTGCAGAAGTGGTGCTTTATATGCATAATTGTATAACTTAGCAGAAAAGGCTGAAAATGTTTACAAATGAAAACAATTTTAATAAATTTGCTAAAGTTTACTTTAATTACCCAGTACACTGTTGCATTTGCTGAATGTTGGCTAAAAGCCAAATTAGCTGAAAAACCTGCTAGTTGCCAAATAGCTCAATCAACCAGCAAATTGCTGAAATGTTAGCTAAAGGCAAAAATTAGCTTGAGAAACCTTGGTAGATGCCAAAGTAGCTTAAACAGCTAGCATATTCTGAAATGTTAGCTAAAAGTCAAATTAGCTTGAAAAATTTTTGGTAGATGCCAATAGCTCAGTATCATATTGCTGAAATGTTATCTTAAGGCAAAATTAGCTTGAAAAACCTCGGTAAATGCCAAATTAGCTCAAACAGCTAGCGTATTGCTGAAATGTTAGCTAAAGCCAAATTAGCTTGAAAAATTTGGTGAATGCCAATTTAGCTCAGACAGCTAGCAAATTGCTGAAATGTTAGCAAAAGGCAAAATTAGCTTGAAAAACCTGGTAGATACCAAATTAGCTCCAACAGCTAGCATATTGCTGAAATATTAGCTAAAGACAAAATTAGCTTGAAAAACCTTGGTAATGGCCAAATTAGCTCAACACCTAGCATATCGCTGAAATGTTAGCTAAAAAGCCAAATTTGCTTGAAAAAACCTTATTAGGTGCCAAATTAGCTCAAACACCTAGCATATGCTGAAATGTTAGCTAAAGGCAAATGAGCTTGAAAAAACCATATTTGGTGCTAAATTAGCTCAAACACCTAGCATATTGCTGAAATGTTAGCTAAAAGCCAAATTAGCTTGAAAAACTTATTAGGTGCTAAATTAGCTCAAACAGTTAGCATATTGTGAAAGTTAGCGAAAGAAAAAATTTGCTTGAAAAACCTTGGTAGATGCAAGTTAGCTCAAAAAGCTAGCATATTGCTGAAAATGTTAGCTAAAAGCCAAATGAGCTTGAAAAACCCTATTTGGTGCTAAATTAGCTCAAACACCTAGCATATTGCTGAAATGTTAGCTAAAAGCCAAATTAGCTTGAAAAACCTTATTAGTGCTAAATTAGCTGAAACAGTTAACATATTGTTTAAATGTTAGCTAAAGGGGAAATTAGCTTGAAAAACCATATTTGGTGCTAAATTAGCTCAAACAGTTAGCATATTGTTGAAATGTTAGCTAAAAGCCAAATGAGCTTGAAAAACCATATTTGGTGCTAAATTAGCTCAAAACAGCTAGCATATTGCTGAAATGTTAGCTAAAAGCAAATTAGCTTGAAAACCTTATTAGGTGCTAAATTAGCTCAAACACCTAGCATATTGCTGAAATGTTAGCTAAAAGCCAAATTAGCTTGAAAAATCTTTTTTGGTGCTAAATTTACCTCAAACAGCTAGCATATTCTGAAATGTTAGCTAACAGCCAAATGAGTTTGAAAAACCTTGGTAGAAGCCAAATTTGCTAAACATTTAGCACATTGCTGAAATGTTAGCTAAAAGTCAAATTAGCTTGAAAATCCTTGGTAGATGCCAAATTAGCTCCAACAGATACCATATTGCTGAAATATTAGCTAAAGGCAAATTAGATTGAAAAACCTTGGTAGTTGCCAAATTAGCTCAATCAACCAGCAAATTGCTGAAATGTTAGCGAAAGGCAAAAATTAGCTTGAGAACCTTGGTAGATACAAATTAGCTCAAACAGCTAGCATATTTCTGAAATGTTAGCTAAAGCCAAATTAGCTTGAAAAACCTTATTAGGTGTTAAATTAGCTCAAACACCTAGCATATTGCTGAAATGTTAGCTAAAAGCCAAATGAGCTTGAAAAACCCTATTTGGTGCTAAATTAGCTCAAACACCTAGCATATTGCTGAAATGTTAGCTAAAAGCCAAATTAGCTTTGAAAAACCTTATTAGTGCTAAATTAGCTGAAACAGTTAGCATATTGTTTAAATGTTAGCTAAAAGCCAAATTAGCTTGAAAAACCATATTTGGTGCTAAATTAGCTCAAACACCTAGCATATTGCTGAAATATTAGCTAAAGGCAAAATTAGCTTGAAAAACCTTGGTAATGGCCAAATTAGCTCAGACAGCTAGCACATTGCTGAAATGTTAGCTAAAAGCCAAATTAGCTAGAAAAACCTTATTAGGTGTTAAATTAGCTCAAACAGTTAACATATTGCTGAAATGTTAGCTAAAGCCAAATTAGCTTGAAAAACCTTATTAGGTGTTAAATTAGCTCAAACAGTTAACATATTGCTGAAATGTTAGCTAAAAGCCAAATTAGCTTGAAAAACCTTGGTAGATGCCAAAATAGCCCAAACACCTAGCATATTGCTGAAATGTTAGCTAAAAGCCAAATTAGCTTGAAAGTGCATGCCAAATTTGCTGTATGAAAAGTCTTGAAGCCATTAAAAATGATGGCAAAAGGTCAATTTACTGTATAACATGTAGTTAAGTCTAAAATGTTGAAAGACAGGCAAAAATGTACCTAAAAACCTTGTTGGAATGATAAATGTGTGTAAATGTGAATGAATCAATGAGATTCTTCAATTGTCACTGTTAGAATGAGTCAGGAAGACATCAAAGGTCTGACAGGCAGATGTTTACAAACATTGGCCGCGCAGCTGCATGTCCTCTGCCTAATGAGACAGCAGAATCACTGAGCTGACGCTTCAATGTATTTCAATGGAGGTCACTACCTCCAAACAAATGTTCATATCTTCAAAAGTCTTTCACTTATCAGAAAAGTTGAACCCTTGTAAGAATCACGAGGCTTTGGGCTACAATGTGTAAAAGATTCATGCCTGTAGGTCAAAGCATGTTTACATAATCGCAAGTTAAAAACAGAGTTAGTGTTCGAACCAGCTGGAAAATTTAACATTGCAGGTATAGGAGAAATTGGCGGTACTTACTGTCAGTCTAGGGCTGTGGGGGCAAAAGTATTTGCCCTACAGCTTTGAGAGTTAGATTTTATGCATCTAGAGGGATTTTCCTACGTTTTGATGAAAAAAATCATGTCACTGCGACAAACGGTGGCCGAGTTACAGCGATTTATCCATTTTTTTTTTTTCTTAAAAAACCTGGTCTCCCCACTCTAGGTGATGACGTCACACAACACTCTAGATTCTCCTAAAATCGGGCAAAAATGTACCAAATTGCCTCATTTCAAACAGCTGTAGTTCAAAAAACTACAAGACATATCCAAAATAAAAGTAATGCATGTAATCTCCAAACCTTTCACTACATTTTAAAGTTTAAATGGTGTCTCTAGCTGAAAAAATTGTAGGAGGAGATACATTTCAAAAACAGTGCAAAAACGGATTCAAAAAGCGGACTTCCCATTGACTTCCATTATATTTTGAAATTCAAAAACTTTAAAAATTTCAAAAAAACTATAAATAATTGCAGAATTGTTTAAAAACTGCCAAAAAAGTGCAAAAAATGCAGAACAAATGCATGTTTAAATTTTTAAAATAGCATAATGTATGCAGAAGTTAGGAATGCAGAAAGTTTGAAGCTGCAAAAGAGCCTTCCCCATGTATTCCTATGGAAAAATTGCGGCAATTTTGTTGAATTGCAATAAAAACCATAAGTTGCAGAAGAAATTTTAAAAGAGAGCAATAATGTCCTAAACAGGCTGAACATTTTGATGCGTAAATGGCAGAAATCGCATGAAGCATGCGGGAGATATTGGATGACCGAAAACGTACGGAAGATTAAGAATAATAAAACAGAAGAACAATAGTTTGATTGCATACTGCAATCAAACTAACTAGAAAATTGCATTTCCTGCGGAAATACGTTTGATTGCAGAATTGCAGAAGGTGGTTGCTTTATATGCATAATTGTATAACTTTTAGCAGAAAAGGCTGAAATGTTTTAAAATGAAAACAATTTTTAATAAATTGCTAAAGTTTATTTAATTACCCAGTACACTGTTTGCATTTTGCTGAAATGTTAGCTAAAAGCCAAATTAGCTTGAAAAACCTTGCTAGTGTCCAAATTAGCTCAATCAACCAGCAAATTGCTGAAATGTTAGCTAAAGGCAAAATTAGCTTGAGAAACCTTGGTAGATGCCAAAGTAGCTCAAACAGCTAGCATATTTCTGAAATGTTAGCTAAAAGTCAAATTAGCTTGAAAATTTTTGGTAGATACCAAATTAGCTCAGTTATCATATTGCTGAAATGTTATCTTAAGGCAAAATTAGCTTGAAAAACCTCGGTAAATGCCAAATTAGCTCAAAACAGCTAGCGTATTGCTGAAATGTTAGCTAAAAGCCAAATTAGCTTGAAAAATCTTGGTGAATGCCAATTTTAGCTCAGACAGCTAGCAAATTGCTGAAATGTTAGCAAAAGGCGAAATTAGCTTGAAAAACCTTGGTAGATACCAAATTAGCTCCAACAGCTAGCATATTGCTGAAATATTAGCTAAAGACAAAATTAGCTTGAAAAACCTTGGTAATGGCCAAATTAGCTCAAACACCTAGCATATCGCTGAAATGTTAGCTAAAAGCCAAAATTTGCTTGAAAAACCTTATTAGGTGCCAAAATTAGCTCAAACACCTAGCATATTGCTGAAATGTTAGCTAAAGGCCAAATGAGCTTGAAAAACATATTTGGTGCTAAATTAGCTCAAACACCTAGCATATTGCTGAAATGTTAGCTAAAAGCCAAATTAGCTTGAAAAACCTTGGTAGATGCCAATTAGCTCAAACAGCTAGCATATTGCTGAAATGTTAGCTAAAAGCCAAATGAGCTTGAAAAACCCTGTTTGGTGCTAAATTAGCTCAAACACCTAGCATATTGCTGAAATGTTAGCTAAAAGCCAAATTAGCTTGAAAAACCTTATTAGGTGCTAAATTAGCTCAAACAGTTAGCATATTGTTGAAATGTTAGCGAAAGAAAAAATTTGCTTGAAAAACCATATTTGGTGCTAAATTAGCTCAAACAGTTAGCATATTGTTGAAATGTTAGCTAAAAGCCAAATGAGCTTGAAAACCATATTTTTTTCTCTCAATTGCTGGTGCTAAATTAGCTCAAACAGCTAGCATATTGCTGAAATGTTAGCAAAAGCCAAATTAGCTGAAAAACCTTATTAGGTGCTAAATTAGCTCAACACCTAGCATATTGCTGAAATGTAGCTAAAAGCCAAATTAGCTTGAAAAATCTTTTTTGGTGCTAAATTTACCTCAAACAGCTAGCATATTGCTGAAATGTTAGCTAACAGCCAAATGAGTTTGAAAAAACCTTGGTAGAAGCCAAATTTGCTAAAACATTTAGCACATTGCTGAAATGTTAGCTAAAAGTCAAATTAGCTTGAAAATCCTTGGTAGATGCCAAATTAGCTCCAACAGCTACCATATTGCTGAAATATTAGCTAAAGGCAAAATTAGATTGAAAAACCTTGGTAGTTGCCAAATTAGCTCAATCAACCAGCAAATTGTTGAAATGTTAGCGAAAGGCAAAATTAGCTTGAGAAACCTTGGTAGATGCCAAATTAGCTCAAACAGCTAGCATATTTCTGAAATGTTAGCTAAAGCCAAATTAGCTTGAAAAACCTTATTAGGTGTTAAATTAGCTCAAACACCTAGCATATTGCTGAAATGTTAGCTAAAAGCCAAATGAGCTTGAAAAAACCCTATTTGGTGCTAAATTAGCTCAAACACCTAGCATATTGCTGAAATGTTAGCTAAAAGCCAAATTAGCTTGAAAAACCTTATTAGGTGCTAATTAGCTGAAACAGTTAGCATATTGTTTAAATGTTAGCTAAAAGCCAAATTAGCTTGAAAAACCATATTTGGTGCTAAATTAGCTCAAACAACTAGCATATTGCTGAAATGTTAGCTAAAAGCCAAATTAGCTTGAAAAACCTTATTAGGTGCTAAATTAGCTCTAACAGCTAGCATATTGCTGAAATATTAGCTAAAGGCAAAATTAGCTTGAAAAACCTTGGTAATGGCCAAATTAGCTCAGACAGCTAGCACATTGCTGAAATGTTAGCTAAAAGCCAAATTAGCTAGAAAAACCTTATTAGGTGTTAAATTAGCTCAAACAGTTAACATATTGCTGAAATGTTAGCTAAAGCCAAATTAGCTTGAAAAACCTTATTAGGTTTAAATTAGCTCAAACAGTTAACATATTGCTGAAATGTTAGCTAAAAGCCAAATAGCTTGAAAAACCTTGGTAGATGCCAAAATAGCCCAAACACCTAGCATATTGCCTGAAATGTTAGCTAAAAGCCAAATTAGCTTGAAAAGTGCATGCCAAATTTGCTGTATGAAAAAGTCTTGAAGCCATTAAAAATGATGGCAAAAGGTCAATTTACTGTATAACATGTAGTTAAGTCTAAAATGTTGAAAGACAGGCAAAAATGTACCTAAAAACCTTGTTGGAATGATAAATGTGTGTAAATGTGAATGAATCAATGAGATTCTTCAATGTCACTGTTAGAATGAGTCAGGAAGACATCAAAGGGTCTGACAGGCAGATGTTTACAAACATTGGCCGCGCAGCTGCATGTCCTCTGCCTAATGAGACAGCAGAATCACTGAGCTGACGCTTCAATGTATTTCAAATGGATGTCACTACCTCCAAACAAATGTTCATATCTTCAAAAGTCTTTCACTTATCAGAAAAGTTGAAACCCTTGTAAGAATCACAAGGCTTTGGGCTACAATGTGTGAAAGATTCATGCCTGTAGGTCAAAGCATGATTACATAATCGCAAGTTAAAAACAGAGTTAGTGTTCGAACCAGCTGGAAAATTTAACATTGACACGTATAGGAGAAATTGGGGTACTTACTGTCAGTCTAGGGCTGTGGGGGCAAAAGTATTTGCCCTACAGCTTTGAGAGTTAGATTTTATGCATCTAGAGGGATTTTCCTACGTTTTGATGAAAAAAATCATGTCACTGCGACAAACGGTGGCCGAGTTACAGCGATTTATCCATTTTTTTTTTTCTTAAAAAACCTGGTCTCCCCACTCTAGGTGCTGAAGTCCCACACTCTAGATTCTCCTAAAATCGGCCAAAAATGTACCAAATTGCCTCATTTCAAACAGCTGTAGTTCAAAAACTACAAGACATATCCAAAATAAAAGTAATGCATGCAATCTCCAAACCTTTCACTACATTTTAAAGTTTAAATGGTGTCTCTAGCTGAAAAATTGTAGGAGGAGATACATTTCAAAAAACAGTGCAAAAACGGATTCAAAAAGCGGACATCCCATTGACTTCCATTATATTTTTGAAATTCAAAAACTTTAAAAATTTCAAAAACTATAAATAATTGCAGAATTGTTTAAAAACTGCCAAAAAGTGGCAAAAAAATGCAGAACAAATGCATGTTTTAAATTTTTAAAATAGCATAATGTATGCAGAAGTTAGGAATGCAGAAAGTTTGAAGCTGCAAAAGAGCCTTCCCATGTATTCCTATGGGAAAAATTGCGGCAATTTTGTTGAATTGCATAAAAACCATAAGTTGCAGAAGAAATTTTAAAAGAGAGCAATAATGTCCTAAACAGGCTGAACATTTTGATGCGTAAATGGCAGAAATCGCATGAAGCATGCGGGAGATATGGATGACCGAAAACGTACGGAAGATTAAGAATAATAAAACAGAAGAACAATAGTTTGATTGCATACTGCAATCAAACTAACTAGAAAATTGCATTTCCTGCGGAAATACGTTTGATTGCAGAATTGCAGAAGGTTGTTGCTTTATATGCATAATTGCAGAACTTTTAGCAGAAAAGGCTAAAATGTTTTAAAATGAAAACAATTTTTAATAAATTGCTAAAGTTTGTTTAATTACTTAGTACACTGTTTGGATATTGCTGAAATGTTAGCTAAAAGCCAAATAAGCTTGAAAACCTTGTAATGCCAAATACCAAACAGCTACATATGCTAAATGTTAGCTAAAAGCCAAATGAGCTTGAAAAACCATATTGAATGCTCAAATTAGCTCAAACACCTAGGCATATTGCTTGAAATGTTAGCTAAAAGCCAAATGAGCTTGAAAAACCTATTTGGTGCTAAATTAGCTCAAACACCTAGCATATGCATGGTTAGCAAAAAAATTAGTTTGAAATTAGCTAAAAGCCAAAGTGAGAAGCTTGAAAAACCCTATTGGTGCTAAATTAGCTCAAACACCTAGCATATTGCTGAAATGTTAGCTAAGGCCAAATTAGCTTGAAAAACCTTATTAGGTGTTAAATTAGCTCAAACAGTTAACATATTGCTGAAATGTTAGCTAAAAGCCAAATTAGCTTGAAAACCTTGGTAGATACCAAATTAGCTCAAACAGCTAGCATATTGCTGAAATGTTAGCTAAAAGCCAAATGAGCTTGAAAAACCATATTTTGGTGCTAAATTAACTCAAACACCTAGCATATGCTGAAATGTTAGCTAAAAGCCAATTAGCTTGAAAAACCTTATTAGGTGCAAAATTAGCTCAAACAGCTAGCATATTGTTGAAATGTTAGCGAAAGGAAAAATTTGCTTGAAAAACCTTGGTAGATGCCAAGTTAGCTCAAACAGCTAGCATATTGCTGAAATGTTAGGTAAAGCCAAATTAGCTTGAAAAACCTTATTAGGTGTTAAATTAGCTCAAACAGTTAACATATTGCTGAAATGTTAGCTAAAAGCCAAATTAGCTTGAAAAGTGCTTGCCAAATTTGCTGTATGAAAAAGTCTTGAAGCCATTAAAAATGATGGCAAAAGGTCAATTTACTGTATAACATGTAGTTAAGTCTAAAATGTTGAAAGACAGGCAAAAATGTACCTAAAAACCTTGTTGGAATGATAAATGTGTGTAAATGTGAATGAATCAATGAGATTCTTCCATTGTCACTGTTAGAATGAGTCAGGAAGACATCAAAGGGTCTGACAGGCAGATGTTTACAAACATTGGCCGAGCAGGTGCACCTCCTCTGCTAATGAGACAGCAGAATCACTGAGCTGACGCTTCAATGTATTTCAATGGATGTCACTACCTCCAAACAAATGTTCATATCTTCAAAAGTCTTTCACTTATCAGAAAAGTTGAACCCTTGTAAGAATCACAAGGCTTTGGGCTATAATGTGTGAAAGATTCATGCCTGTAGGTCAAAGCATGATTACATAATCGCAAGTTAAAAACAGAGTTAGTGTTCGAACCAGCTGGAAAATTTAACATTGACACGTATATAGGAGAAATTGGGGTACTTACTGTCAGTCTAGGGGCTGTGGGGGCAAAAGTATTTGCCCTACAGCTTTGAGAGTTAGATTTTATGCATCTAGAGGATTTTCCTACGTTTTGATGAAAAAAAATCATGTCACTGCGACAAACGGTGGCCGAGTTACAGCGATTTATCCATTTTTTTTTTTTCTTAAAAAACCTGGTCTCCCCACTCTAGGTGCTGAAGTCCCACACTCTAGATTCTCCTAAAATCGGGCAAAATGTACCAAATTGCCTCATTTCAAACAGCTGTAGTTCAAAAACTACAAGACATATCCAAAATAAAAAGTAATGCATGTAATCTCCAAACCTTTCACTACATTTTAAAGTTTAAATGGTGTCTCTAGCTGAAAAATTGTAGGAGGAGATACATTTCAAAAACAGTGCAAAAACGGATTCAAAAAGCGGACATCCCATTGACTTCCATTATATTTTGAAATTCAAAAACTTTAAAAATTTCAAAAACTTTAAATAATTGCAGAATTGTTTAAAAACTGCCAAAAAGTGCAAAAAATGCAGAACAAATGCATGTTTAAAATTTTAAAATAGCATAATGTATGCAGAAGTTAGGAATGCAGAAAGTTTGAAGCTGCAAAAGAGCCTTCCCCATGTATTCCTATGGGAAAAATTGCGGCAATTTTGTTGAATTGCATAAAAACCATAAGTTGCAGAAGAAATTTTTAAAAGAGAGCAATAATGTCCTAAACAGGCTGAACATTTTGATGCGTAAATGGCAGAAATCGCATGAAGCATGCGGGAGATATGGATGACCGAAAACGTACGGAAGATTAAGAATAATAATAATAACTAGAAAATTGCATTTCCTGCGGAAATACGTTTGATTGCAGAATTGCAGAAGGTGGTTGCTTTTATATGCATAATTGTATAACTTTTAGCAGAAAAGGCTGAAATGTTTTAAAATGAAAACAATTTTTAATAAATTGCTAAAGTTTATTTAATTACCCAGTACACTGTTTGCATTTTGCTGAAATGTTAGCTAAAAGCCAAATTAGCTTGAAAAACCTTGCTAGTGTCCAAATTAGCTCATCAACCAGCAAATTGCTGAAATGTTAGCTAAAGGCAAAATTAGCTTGAGAAACCTTGGTAGATGCCAAAGTAGCTCAAACAGCTAGCATATTTCTGAAATGTTAGCTAAAAGTCAAATTAGCTTGAAAATTTTTGGTAGATACCAAATTAGCTCAGTTATCATATTGCTGAAATGTTATCTTAAGGCAAAATTAGCTTGAAAAACCTCGGTAAATGCCAAATTAGCTCAAACAGCTAGCGTATTGCTGAAATGTTAGCTAAAAGCCAAATTAGCTTGAAAAATCTTGGTGAATGCCAATTTAGCTCAGACAGCTAGCAAATTGCTGAAATGTTAGCAAAAGGCGAAATTAGCTTGAAAAACCTTGGTAGATACCAAATTAGCTCCAACAGCTAGCATATTGCTGAAATATTAGCTAAAGACAAAATTAGCTTGAAAAACCTTGGTAATGGCCAAATTTAGCTCAAACACCTAGCATATCGCTGAAATGTTAGCTAAAAGCCAAATTAGCTTGAAAAACCTTGGTAGATGCCAAATTAGCTCAAACAGCTAGCATATTGCTGAAATGTTAGCTAAAAGCCAAATGAGCTTGAAAAACCCTGTTTGGTGCTAAATTAGCTCAAACACCTAGCATATTGCTGAAATGTTAGCTAAAAGCCAAATTAGCTTGAAAAACCTTATTAGGTGCTAAATTAGCTCAAACAGTTAGCATATTGTTGAAATGTTAGCGAAAGAAAAAATTTGCTTGAAAACCATATTTGGTGCTAAATTAGCTCAAAACAGTTAGCATATTGTTGAAATGTTAGCTAAAAGCCAAATGAGCTTGAAAAACCATATTTGGTGCTAAATTAGCTCAAACAGCTAGCATATTGCTGAAATGTTAGCTAAAAGCCAAATTAGCTTGAAAAACCTTATTAGGTGCTAAATTAGCTCAAACACCTAGCATATTGCTGAAATGTTAGCTAAAAGCCAAATTAGCTTGAAAAATCTTTTTTGGTGCTAAATTTACCTCAAACAGCTAGCATATTGCTGAAATGTTAGCTAACAGCCAAATGAGTTTGAAAAACCTTGGTAGAAGCCAAATTTGCTAAAACATTTAGCACATTGCTGAAATGTTAGCTAAAAGTCAAATTAGCTTGAAAATCCTTGGTAGATGCCAAATTAGCTCCAACAGCTACATATTGCTGAAATATTAGCTAAAGGCAAAATTAGATTGAAAAAACCTTATTAGGTGTTAAATTAGCTCAAACACCTAGCATATTGCTGAAATGTTAGCTAAAAGCCAAATGAGCTTGAAAACCCTATTTGGTGCTAAATTAGCTCAAACACCTAGCATATTGCTGAAATGTTAGCTAAAAGCCAAATTAGCTTGAAAAACCTTATTAGGTGCTAAATTAGCTGAAACAGTTAGCATATTGTTTAAATGTTAGCTAAAAGCCAAATTAGCTTGAAAAACCATATTTGGTGCTAAATTAGTTCAAACAACTAGCATATTGCTGAAATGTTAGCTAAAAGCCAAATTAGCTTGAAAAACCTTATTAGGTGCTAAATTAGCTCTAACAGCTAGCATATTGCTGAAATATTAGCTAAAGGCAAAATTAGCTTGAAAAACCTTGGTAATGGCCAAATTAGCTCAGACAGCTAGCACATTGCTGAAATGTTAGCTAAAAGCCAAATTAGCTAGAAAAACCTTATTAGGTGTTAAATTAGCTCAAACAGTTAACATATTGCTGAAATGTTAGCTAAAGCCAAATTAGCTTGAAAAACCTTATTAGGTGTTAAATTAGCTCAAACAGTTAACATATTGCTGAAATGTTAGCTAAAAGCCAAATTAGCTTGAAAAATCTTGGTAGATGCCAAAATAGCCCAAACACCTAGCATATTGCTGAAATGTTAGCTAAAAGCCAAATTAGCTTGAAAAGTGCATGCCAAATTTGCTGTATGAAAAAGTCTTGAAGCCATTAAAAATGATGGCAAAAGGTCAATTTACTGTATAACATGTAGTTAAGTCTAAAATGTTGAAAGACAGGCAAAAATGTACCTAAAAACCTTGTTGGAATGATAAATGTGTGTAAATGTGAATGAATCAATGAGATTCTTCAATTGTCACTGTTAGAATGAGTCAGGAAGACATCAAAGGGTCTGACAGGCAGATGTTTACAAACATTGGCCGCGCAGCTGCATGTCCTCTGCCTAATGAGACAGCAGAATCACTGAGCTGACGCTTCAATGTATTTCAATGGATGTCACTACCTCCAAACAAATGTTCATATCTTCAAAAGTCTTTCACTTATCAGAAAAGTTGAACCCTTGTAAGAATCACAAGGCTTTGGGCTACAATGTGTGAAAGATTCATGCCTGTAGGTCAAAGCATGATTACATAATCGCAAGTTAAAAACAGAGTTAGTGTTCGAACCAGCTGGAAAATTTAACATTGACACGTATAGGAGAAATTGGGGTACTTACTGTCAGTCTAGGGGCTGTGGGGGCAAAAGTATTTGCCCTACAGCTTTGAGAGTTAGATTTTATGCATCTAGAGGGATTTTCCTACGTTTTGATGAAAAAATCATGTCACTGCGACAAACGGTGGCCGAGTTACAGCGATTTATCCATTTTTTTTTTTCTTAAAAAACCTGGTCTCCCCACTCTAGGTGCTGAAGTCCCACACTCTAGATTCTCCTAAAATCGGCCAAAATGTACCAAATTGCCTCATTTCAAACAGCTGTAGTTCAAAAACTACAAGACATATCCAAAATAAAAGTAATGCATGTAATCTCCAAACCTTTCACTACATTTTAAAGTTTAAATGGTGTCTCTAGCTGAAAAATTGTAGGAGGAGATACATTTCAAAAACAGTGCAAAAACGGATTCAAAAAGCGGACATCCCATTGACTTCCATTATATTTTGAAATTCAAAACCTTTAAAAATTTCAAAAACTATAAATAATTGCAGAATTGTTTAAAAACTGCCAAAAAGTGCAAAAAATGCAGAACAAATGCATGTTTAAATTTTTAAAATAGCATAATGTATGCAGAAGTTAGGAATGCAGAAAGTTTGAAGCTGCAAAAGAGCCTTCCCCATGTATTCCTATGGGAAAAATTGCGGCAATTTTGTTGAATTGCATAAAAACCATAAGTTGCAGAAGAAATTTTAAAAGAGAGCAATAATGTCCTAAACAGGCTGAACATTTTGATGCGTAAATGGCAGAAATCGCATGAAGCATGCGGGAGATATGGATGACCGAAAACGTACGGAAGATTAAGAATAACTAGAAAATTGCATTTCCTGCGGAAATACGTTTGATTGCAGAATTGCAGAAGGTTGTTGCTTTTATATGCATAATTGCAGAACTTTTAGCAGAAAAGGCTAAAATGTTTTAAAATGAAAACAATTTTTAATAAATTGCTAAAGTTTGTTTAATTACTTAGTACACTGTTTGGATATTGCTGAAATGTTAGCTAAAAGCCAAATAAGCTTGAAAAACCTTGGTAGATGCCAAATTAGCTCAAACAGCTAGCATATTGCTGAAATGTTAGCTAAAAGCCAAATGAGCTTGAAAAACCATATTTGGTGCTAAATTAGCTCAAACACCTAGCATATTGCTGAAATGTTAGCTAAAAGCCAAATTAGCTTGAAAAACCTTATTAGGTGCTAAATTAGCTCAAACAGTTAGCATATTGTTGAAATGTTAGCTAAAAGCCAAATGAGCTTGAAAAACCCTATTTGGTGCTAAATTAGCTCAAACACCTAGCATATTGCTGAAATGTTAGCTAAAAGCCAAATTAGCTTGAAAAACCTTATTAGGTGCTAAATTAGCTCAAACAGCTAGCATATTGTTGAAATGTTGGCTAAAAGCCAAATTAGCTTGAAAAGTACATGCCAAATTTGCTGTATGAAAAAGTCTTGAAGCCATTAAAAATGATGGCAAAAGGTCAATTTACTGTAGAACATGTAGTTAAGTCTAAAATGTTGAAAGAAAGGCAAAAATGTATCTAAAAACCTTGTTGGAATGATAAATGTGTGTAAATGTGAATGAATCAATGAGATTCTTCCATTGTCACTGTTAGAATGAGTCAGGAAGACATCAAAGGGTCTGACAGGCAGATGTTTACAAACATTGGCCGCGCAGCTGCACCTCCTCTGCCTAATGAGACAGCAGAATCACTGAGCTGAGGCTTCAATGTATTTCAATGGAGGTCACTACCTCCAAACAAATGTTCATATCTTCAAAAGTCTTTCACTTATCAGAAAAGTTGAACCCTTGTAAGAATCACGAGGCTTTGGGCTACAATGTGTAAAAGATTCATGCCTGTAGGTCAAAGCATGTTTACATAATCGCAAGTTAAAAACAGAGTTAGTGTTCGAACCAGCTGGAAAATTTAACATTGGCAGGTATAGGAGAAATTGGGGTACTTACTGTCAGTCTAGGGGCTGTGGGGGCAAAAGTATTTGCCCTACAGCTTTGAGAGTTAGATTTTATGCATCTAGAGGGATTTTCCTACGTTTTGATGAAAAAATCATGTCACTGTGACAAACAGTGGCCGAGTTACAGCGATTTATCCATTTTTTTTTTTCTTAAAAAACCTGGTCTCCCCACTCTAGGTGATGACGTCACACACTCTAGATTCTCCTAAAATCGGGCAAAATGTACCAAATTGCCTCATTTCAAACAGCTGTAGTTCAAAAACTACAAGACATATCCAAAATAAAAGTAATGCATGTAATCTCCAAACCTCTCACTACATTTTAAAGTTTAAATGGTGTCTCTAGCTGAAAAATTGTAGGAGGAGATACATTTCAAAAACAGTGCAAAAACGGATTCAAAAAGCGGACATCCCATTGACTTCCATTATATTTTGAAATTCAAAAACTTTAAAATTTTCAAAAACTATAAATAATTGCAGAATTGTTTAAAAACTGCCAAAAAGTGCAAAAAATGCAGAACAAATGCATGTTTAAAATTTTAAAATAGCATAATGTATGCAGAAGTTAGGAATGCAGAAAGTTTGAAGCTGCAAAAGAGCCTTCCCCATGTATTCCTATGGGAAAAATTGCGGCAATTTTGTTGAATTGCATAAAAACCATAAGTTGCAGAAGAAATTTTAAAAGAGAGCAATAATGTCCTAAACAGGCTGAACATTTTGATGCGTAAATGGCAGAAATCGCATGAAGCATGCGGGAGATATGGATGACCGAAAACGTACGGAAGATTAAGAATAATAAAACAGAAGAACAATAGTTTGATTGCATACTGCAATCAAACTAATAAAACAGAAGAACAATAGTTTGATTGCATACTGCAATCAAACTAATAAAACAGAAGAACAATAGTTTGATTGCATACTGCAATCAAACTAATAATAAAACAGAAGAACAATAGTTTGATTGCATACTGCAATCAAACTAATAATAAAACAGAAGAACAATAGTTTGATTGCATACTGCAATCAAACTAATAACTAGAAAATTGCATTTCCTGCGGAAATACGTTTGATTGCAGAATTGCAGAAGGTTGTTGCTTTTATATGCATAATTGCAGAACTTTTAGCAGAAAAGGCTAAAATGTTTTAAAATGAAAACAATTTTTAATAAATTGCTAAAGTTTGTTTAATTACTTAGTACACTGTTTGGATATTGCTGAAATGTTAGCTAAAAGCCAAATAAGCTTGAAAAACCTTGGTAGATGCCAAATTAGCTCAAACAGCTAGCATATTGCTGAAATGTTAGCTAAAAGCCAAATGAGCTTGAAAAACCATATTTGGTGCTAAATTAGCTCAAACACCTAGCATATTGCTGAAATGTTAGCTAAAAGCCAAATTAGCTTGAAAAACCTTATTAGGTGCTAAATTAGCTCAAACAGTTAGCATATTGTTGAAATGTTAGCTAAAAGCCAAATGAGCTTGAAAAACCCTATTTGGTGCTAAATTAACTCAAACACCTAGCATATTGCTGAAATGTTAGCTAAGGCCAAATTAGCTTGAAAAACCTTATTAGGTGTTAAATTAGCTCAAACAGTTAACATATTGCTGAAATGTTAGCTAAAAGCCAAATTAGCTTGAAAAACCTTATGAGGTGCTAAATTAGCTCAAACACCTAGTATATTGCTGAAATGTTAGCTAAAAGCCAAATTAGCTTGAAAAACCTTATTAGGTGCTTAATTAGCTCAAACAGTTAGCATATTGTTGAAATGTTAGCTAAAAGCCAAATGAGCTTGAAAAACCATATTTGGTGCTAAATTAACTCAAACACCTAGCATATTGCTGAAATGTTAGCTAAAAGCCAAATTAGCTTGAAAAACCTTATTAGGTGCTAAATTAGCTCAAACAGCTAGCATATTGTTGAAATGTTAGCGAAAGGAAAAATTTGCTTGAAAAACCTTGGTAGATGCCAAGTTAGCTCAAACAGCTAGCATATTGCTGAAATGTTAGGTGAAGCCAAATTAGCTTGAAAAACCTTATTAGGTGTTAAATTAGCTCAAACATTTAACATATTGCTGAAATGTTAGCTAAAGCCAAATTAGCTTGAAAAACCTTATTAGGTGTTAAATTAGCTAAAACAGTTAACATATTGCTGAAATGTTGGCTAAAAGCCAAATTAGCTTGAAAAGTACATGCCAAATTTGCTGTATGAAAAAGTCTTGAAGCCATTAAAAATGATGGCAAAAGGTCAATTTACTGTAGAACATGTAGTTAAGTCTAAAATGTTGAAAGAAAGGCAAAAATGTATCTAAAAACCTTGTTGGAATGATAAATGTGTGTAAATGTGAATGAATCAATGAGATTCTTCCATTGTCACTGTTAGAATGAGTCAGGAAGACATCAAAGGGTCTGACAGGCAGATGTTTACAAACATTGGCCGCGCAGCTGCACCTCCTCTGCCTAATGAGACAGCAGAATCACTGAGCTGAGGCTTCAATGTATTTCAATGGAGGTCACTACCTCCAAACAAATGTTCATATCTTCAAAAGTCTTTCACTTATCAGAAAAGTTGAACCCTTGTAAGAATCACGAGGCTTTGGGCTACAATGTGTAAAAGATTCATGCCTGTAGGCCAAAGCATGTTTACATAATCGCAAGTTAAAAACAGAGTTAGTGTTCGAACCAGCTGGAAAATTTAACATTGGCAGGTATAGGAGAAATTGGGGTACTTACTGTCAGTCTAGGGGCTGTGGGGGCAAAAGTATTTGCCCTACAGCTTTGAGAGTTAGATTTTATGCATCTAGAGGGATTTTCCTACGTTTTGATGAAAAAATCATGTCACTGTGACAAACAGTGGCCGAGTTACAGCGATTTATCCATTTTTTTTTTTCTTAAAAAAACCTGGTCTCCCCACTCTAGGTGATGACGTCACACACTCTAGATTCTCCTAAAATCGGGCAAAATGTACCAAATTGCCTCATTTCAAACAGCTGTAGTTCAAAAACTATAAGAGATATCCAAAATAAAAGTAATGCGTGTAATCTCCAAACCTTTCACTACATTTTAAAGTTTAAATGGTGTCTCTAGCTGAAAAATTGTAGGAGGAGATACATTTCAAAAACAGTGCAAAAACGGATTCAAAAAGCGGACTTCCCATTGACTTCCATTATATTTTGAAATTCAAAAACTTTAAAAATTTCAAAAACTATAAATATTTGCAGAATTGTTTAAAAACTGCCAAAAAGTGCAAAAAATGCAGAACAAATGCATGTTTGAATTTTTAAAATAGCATAATGTATGCAGAAGTTAGAAAATGCTGAAAGTTTGAAGCTGCAAAAGAGCCTTCCCCATGTATTCCTATGGCAAAAGTTGCGGCAATTTTGTTGAATTGCAAAAAAACCATAAGTTGCAGAAGAAATTTTAAAAGAGACCACCTATGTCCATAACAAGCTGAACATTTTGATGCATAAATGGCTAAAATCGCATAAAGTATGCAGGAGATATGGACGACCGAAAAACGTACGGAAGAATAATAATAAGAAGAAGAAGAAGAAGAAGAAGAAGAAGAAAAATAATAAAACAGAAGAACAATAGTTTGATTGCATACTGCAATCAAACTAATAATAAAACAGAAGAACAATAGTTTGATTGCATACTGCAATCAAACTAATAAAACAGAAGAACAATAGTTTGATTGCATACTGCAATCAAACTAATAATAATAAATGACATGTTCACTAATCCAGTTCAGTGACATGTATCCACTGCAAATGCAGCCAGAAGATGGGAAATGAAACCAGCGGAGAAAATATAATAGATTTATTGTGATTAACAAACCCAAATATAAATACTAAGCGCACAGGTACCTGTTTAGAGCAAATATGTAGTGAAACTTGATATTCTGATGCCTTGCTACGATGCACATTGGCAGGTTGTTCAGAGTTTCCACCAGTTTGATCATGGCGTCATAGTCCTAAAGAACAGATGAAAGCAGAATATGGTGGTGATCATGATTACAAGCGATGGCATTATATACTTATACTATTATTACTAAATTAACTGCAACTAAATGCTGCATAATCAACTTTTGGTCTGGTTAATTTTCAAATTACTAAAATTAAAAATAAATAAATAAAACAAAACAAATTAAAAAAATTTAGACTTTTGAGGTGAAATCTTCTAGTAAAGAACTGCCAAACCCTTTGTATCAAGAATACTCTATTTGCTTAAACTTCACCAAATGATGCATCAACAGGCCTTTATTGTGGTTTTAAGGCTGGTGACAGGCAGTTATAAAGGCACCCACCTGAACATCCCTGTAGGACAACAACAGGTTCAAGATGATATCAGGAGTGAGCAGATCTACACTGTCCAAACGCTGCTGGATCCGACCCAGCTCCTCACTCAGGGCGGGGCCACTGAACCGCTCCCGTGCAATCCGAATCTCATGCCGGATTGACTCCCGGAAGTATTCACTGTCAGCAAAAGCAACAAAGGAAAGCACATCCACAATTTCACAATCTTAGATATTCCAGTCAGGTAAAAGGTAATGATAAATGTGTTATCAGGTGTCTAGATGACCCAAAATGACAACACACAGGCTGTCCTTTATGCCAGACCTGGATTGGATGTGCACGTTGTTCAGCAGGTGCACCAGCCTCTCTACTAGCGGGGTAAGAAGGGGTTCCAGCTTGAGACTGGGCTGCATCCACTCTTTGATGCAGGTCATGATTGTGGAGTCGCAGGCAAACAGTTTGCCTTGAGGTGACACCATGTAAGGGATGAAGGTGTAACTCCCACACTGCTCCTGGAGAAACACAAAGCCTGCGTTAGCACACAAAGGAGGACCTCTGATGCCTTTGGCATTCCTCGGCTACATGATTGGGGATGGTGCTCTGGAATTTTCCACTTCTTTGGTGGATTACAAGACTCTTAAGATGCCCCTCATTAGACTAAAACAGGGGTCTGCAACCTGAGGCTCCAGAGCCACATGTGGATCTTTTAGCCCTTCATTTTGGCTCTCAGGTGAAGGAACAATGATGTTATTAATTTTGCAAAGTTGTAAAGTAAATAAAAAGCAAACAAATTTTATTCAACGAATTCAAAAAATGTTTGTGTGTCGCAAGTCAGACTAAAACATTTTGACAGATTTTTGTACATTGTGTACCACAGAAAAGTGCAGGTCAGTAAGCACCACCGGAATTGAGGTGCACCAGATTATAAAACAGTCATTATATTTTTTGACTAAATGCAATTTTTTTTTTGTGCCCCTTATGATTAAAAAACACCCATTTACCCATTTCTGGCTGAGATGCACCACAAACTCGAACATTTTTTTCACTGCTGACATTGCACTACTTACTACTAAATTTGATGCATTGAGATCATCCTAGGTTTCTTATTTTGAAAGAAAGTCATGTGAATCTCTCAAAAATTATAAACAGTTTCATATTTTGAAAAAAGTATTTTCTAAGACTAAAGGTATTTTCTATAAATAAATGTATCATGATTGTATCATTAACATACATACAAATTAGAGTCTTATTTTTCAGGAAGGGTGAAGGAAGACTTGTCAGTAAGAAGTTTCCTCGAATAGTTCTTAATAGTCCCACTTTGGTCATCTTTAAAGTGTTCCCAGTGGTCTTTTAATTATGCGGATTTTAGTCTAAATCAAAAGGCCTGTTATTTTGTAGGACATAGTTTCTGCAGAGTGACATGAATTGATCTGAAATTTGAGTCTGAATTGTGGGCAGGACCTTACTTCCCATTCTCCGTCTGTTTGCAAGCTCTCCTCTCCTACTAGCTTACAGCCCCTCACACATCCAACCTAACGTTACTGGTACAACAAAAATGGTGAATGATATTGGAGATGCAAAAAAAAAAAAACCTCAGAAGTGCAATTTGAAGCTCGATTGATATATTCTCCATCCTGACAAAAACAGTTTTCATCAATGATTATTAAACTGGAAGTCTTTACTGTTTTGAGCAACAGTATTTATTCTTTTTTGAATAATGAAAAGTACACAGAATTCCTCAGTCTGCAATGTACTTTCCCAAACATGGCCCGTGTTTACCTTGAGCGCCTGCAGATCCCCATCCTGCTTGTAGCAATACAGAATGATGTTATTAGTCATACAGAAACTCTCCCGCACTCCCAGGTGGTAGAAGAGAGAAGGCTGGCAAAAGGTGTCGCTCATCTCCACCACTGCTACATCTGCACGGAAGTTCAGAGTGCGCGTAAGTTTGCGTAAAAGGGCGCATGTGTGTGCCATCCGAAAACCATCTGGCTGGGCGCGTGCCACCACTTGCCTGCGTTGTAGAAACTATCCAGGATGTCCGTGGTTCCCAGGGAAACGGTCTCGAAAGAGAATGTTTTTAAAGTGGCGTGTGCGTCCGCGCAGGCTTCCCTCAGAGATTTCAGGGAGACGTTCTCCTCTGTCTGCGGGACAGACGCGTCCTCGTTAACAATGTAAGCCACCGACACGGCTCTGGTGCGGCTCCGCGGGGAGATCACCGGCTTACCCGAGCCGCTGCAGGCGCCCAGCTCTAACTCCACAGAGTCCTGCCACAAACTTCCAGCGGACACCCAAACTGGATCAGTCCTCCTCCCCTCGCGCAGGCTCATCCGCCTGCGCTCCGTCGTGTACATGTTCGGTATTCCGCAGTGGGACTGTGTCCATGAAGTTCGCCGGGACTGTTCTCTTTTATTTAATTCAAAAAAGGAAGGCCAGCATTGCTTGTTTTTGTAATTTCCCAGGTGCGCCACTGCCGCCTCCGCTCGAACCACATTTTCATGGACACTCCCAGCTCTGCTCCTCAGACTCCGCACCCCACTCACCCTGTAGGTCCGCCCTCCCGCTGCGCCCCCTGCTGGTCAAACTGGAAAACGACTTTCCTAAGGCTGTGAAAAACCTCTGCTGGAATGAAAATGATAAAAATGTTGTGTGCACAATTTATCATGTTGTAGACACAACTTAGTATTTTTTGGCAACAATTTAGCATTTTTGCTTGCACATTTTAGTATTTTGCATGCAAAAATGAGCACATTGTGCACACAAAATTCTAATTTGTGTGCACAATGTGCTCATTTTTTCAGAAATTTCCAGTCTGTAGACACAAATTAGTACTTTGTGATAAAGATTTGGCATTTTGTACACACAGCATTTTGTGGCCACGAATTAGTATGCTGTGAGCACAAATTAGCGTTTTGTGCCCACAAATTAGCATTTAATGCAATGGAATATTTTGTGTGCAAAAATTACTTTTTGTATTTTCTACACACGCATTAGCATTTTGTCCACGAAAAATTATTTTTTTTAATGCTAATGCAAGCTAATTTGTGGCAACAAAATGAAAATTTGTGTGCACAATTACCCATTTTCTTGGCCACACGTTATTAAATGAGACAGCTTTTTTTTATGCCATGTCCAGGGATCTATACTTTTGCAAACTCTGTAAAACATGTCTTAAGAAGACAGAAAAAAAGCATGAATCTTTTGGGATTACCAAGAACATTGCATAAATTGAACAGATTTGTTCCAATCTCTCATTTGAGAGACAACAATGGAAAAACGGTCTGTTTACTACTAAGAATGCACCATTCTTTATTTTGGTCATTTTGGTAGTATTACCCTTAGTAATCCAGGGCTTTTTGATTTTTTTACTACTTTATACTTTTGATATGTTTGTTTTAAACCAAAAAAATTCAAGCTCAAAACATTTTTGAAACCTTCATGTTACATTTTGTAAACTAACCTACAAATGGTGAACCGGGATTATTTCTACATCGTTGTAAATAACTACTGGGATTGGAAAATGCCCCAGTGACTTCAGTGACTATGATTACTAAGGGTTAATAAACACAACATGTCAACATTGACATCAGATACGTTCTCAATAAGTATGGGAACCTATTGGATAATGACTGCTCAAATAACTAACTGGAGTCAGCCCACCTGGAGTCCACTAAATGTACGACTGTTCAGAACCCTAAACTTGATTCTCTGATGTGAATCTGTTGCCTTGCATGAAAGTCTCTAAAAGTCTTGATTTTTGTGTCCACGCTACTACAGATAGGTTAGGGACGGTTGCTGCTCTTCATGAGCGTGGTCATCCTGTAAAGATAACTGCAAAAACACAGTGTAGAATGTTCAATGAGGTGAACAGAAATCCTACCCTGCAAGGTCTGACGATGTGCTAACAACAACACATGCTAACAATTTTAAAGGAATATTTGCCAAACCATCAAGAACGGAGTTCACGAGAGAACGTCACATCAAACCACCAATGTCCAAGAAAAATTTGAAGTCTGAAGTGTTTGGATGTTCCACTACAGTCTTGGCTAAATATTCTGTGAAACCAAAATTGAACTGTTTGGAAATAACGTGTGTGGAGGAAAAAGGCACAGTACCAGCATTAAAACCACATCCCAATGGTGAAATACGGCAGAGGGGACGTTATGGTTTGGAGCTGCTTTGCTGCCTCAAAAAAATGAAAAAAATGAATTCCAAAATGTACTTTACTGGAAAACCATCTTTCCACTGACTAACTGGAGGATGGGACGATTAAACAAATCAAACTGAAGTAAAACGGAAACAGGATGACTCCACCATGACTCGAAGGACTGATTCATGCCAGACATCCCAAGAATATTGAAATATTTTTTCAAAAGGAATGGTGTCAAATTCCTCCTTACCATTGTGAAGGTTTGATCTGAAACTAAAGGACATTTTTGGTTATTTCCTACCAAAGGATGATCAACCAAACCTGAAGGTTCAGATGCTTCTTCCACTTTGCACTGTAAATGCTTACAAATTGTGTACAATAAAAACACACAAAAACATATTTGTGTGGTATGAGTTTAAGGAGACAGTTCCCTCTATAGTTGTTTTCCTTAGATGGAATTAAAGATATTTTGTTCAGGTTACGCAGAAATTAGGATAATTCCAAAGGGTTCATATATTTTTACTTGTAATTTTATTAGGTTAAGTGTTATCAATCCTGCACAAGAACAAGTTGACAAATGTATGCCATCTTCAGCAATGAGAGAAATAAAACTGGGGAGCCAGATTGAGGTTTTTCTTTTATTACATTGCTATGATCTTCAACAGATTTCCCACAACTAAGAATAGCTAAACTCCCAAAGGCTCAGCTAAGCTCCCATGGTTCAGTTTTTGGTCCCAGACTTTGAACACGGCTTCCATCCAAGTCAGTTTATTCTGGATTATTTACGTTTCCACATTGAAACTATTCTGCTTGTCAGACTTACAGGCATAACAGATTTTTACTCTTAACATAAAAACATGGATATAAAGAATGTTCTTTATTTTAAAAATGATGAAAAATGCTAAATTTAATTCAATACGCTTTTAACGATTAAAAAGTGAAAAAAGTTCCTAAGATTTGTAGCATAATTTTAAGCCATGCACACTTTAACTACTGGTGACCGATTAATACAATAATGCAGCTCATCATTGTGGTGCTTAAAAAATGGATTGTAAGGTGATTGTAACCTTATACTTGGCATTTATACCTTTGTAAGTTCAAAATGTTAAACTTTTGTTATAAATTGAATAATTGTCTGCAGGATTTCATAATTGTCCTGTTTCGAAGCAGTTCTTAAAATTCTCAAAAAAACTAAAGCTCATTTAGAATTTTAGCCTTTGGCGTAAATTTGTCCACAAAAATTACACAGATGGTCAACAACTGTTCAAATAATCTTGATTTTAATATTTACAGTAAAAAAAAGAAATCTGAACTGACAGAAACTGAGTAAGTTTTTCAAGATAAACTGCATTGTGGGTAAAAAAAAAAAAAAAAAAAAAGAAGCACAATAATTTTCCCTGAACTACATCGCAAAAGCAACATTTTTAATGTTGACTAACAGAAGCAGACAAAAAATACATTTTAATTTCTCTATCGTAGAGTAATGAGGGGATGTAGACAAAAAACGATGTACTCTGTGCTTTGATGCAAAAATATATGTTTAACTTTAGATGTGTCCATCTGACAGTTTGACTTTGTAATGTTTGAAGTAGAAGTAAGCTGCGTCATGCATCTCACAAACCTGAGAATCGGAGGTCTACTTTGAGACAGTTTTGGCAGGTTTGAGCAACAAATCATTCACAACGATATTTACAAAATAAGCCAATCATGTCCCCCCCCCCCCCCCCCCCCCCCCCCCCCCCCCCCCATTATATTCCCTGCTGAAAATCATCAAATTTTTTGGTTAACATTCTTGTTCTTCTTCAAACCAAATGAATCTAGGCATCTGAGTGTTTGTGAATCACGCATCAACACCTTCATCTTCCTCCTCTTCCTCCTGCTTGGCCTCCACTTCACTTGTGTCGGAGAACTCGTGCAGCAACACATATTCGCGGCTACTGAATCCAAACTTTAGAACATCCTTCTCTTTGAGCTCGTAGTAGCGCTGGGGCTCAATCCGCTGGTTGTTCAGGTATGTGCCATTACCAGAAGCCAGGTCAATAATGTAAGGCCGTACTCTGCGGCCAGTGGTGCCGTCCGCTCGTGTGTACTGCACCAGTCTGTGGGAACAAACACAAAACACACACAAATAAATCAACACAAAGAAGAAAAGATAAAGCAAAACAGTTAAGGATTATTAATGCTTAGGAAAATTATTTTTATTTTGACCTCCAGCTCTGACAAAAATCAAAGTGTATTTGAATAAGAGATTTCCGTATTCTAACTTTATCATTAATGACAAATGTCTTATCTGGTGTAAAGTGAGGTTGTAAACATTTTTCTGTGTAAATATTTTTACACATTGAAATACACATTCAGATGAATTTCTCTCTAAATATTCTTAAAACACACTTTTACCAGATTACATTGAGCATATATCTTACCTGTATTGGAACACTGCATGCTGCTTGGAGCATGATGGATGGTCAATGGGAATATCGGCAATCTTTCTTTGACGTCCCAACAAATAGGCACTCTGTCTGTGGATGTACATAACAGGGAGGGGCTCGTCATTCTTAAAGGGATACAATCTCCACCTGCGCTTCGGGATGCGAGCTTCAGGTGGTTCGTTGTATTTGATCACGACTCCTCGGAACGTGTTGGTGTCTTCGGTTAGAGCGCCTGACAATTCAAAATTGGGCTTTTCTTTATCGGCAGGAGGGGCACTCGAGCTGTTGTCCCCTTCTTCAGATTGGCCAAAATCATGTTCTTGGTTTTCTTCACGCCTCTGGCGGTTCTCTCGGCGTCTTGCATCGTGCTGTCGTCGCTCAGCTTGTTGAGACTCAAGTGCATTTCGGTCGTGGTGCCTTTCTCCACCGCGGTCTCTGTCCCTCGGCCTGTCTGTTTCCCATCTGCTCCGTCTGTCCTCTGGCTGCTCATTTCTCCGCCTTCGCTCATCACCACTTGTTGCTCGCTCATCCCGTTCCTGTCATATTTGGAAAGAAGACAAAGTTAAAACAAATTACTTAAAATTTGTACCAAAAGTCAAAGAATAATAGTTGACGATAATTTTTTGACAATAGTGTTTTGTACATTTTAAACCAGCCATTTTAGTAAGTCAATCTACTCTGTAATTAGTACTGCACATGCAAATACATCGCCACTCAAGTTTACATAACTGTATAGTTTAGACAACAAAGATGCTCTAATTTCTTATTTGTATTCATTTTTTTACAGCAAAGAAGATGCTGCATAAAATCGAACCTTTGAGTTATCTCCAAAACAAACTTATAAAGTATAATCTTTAAAAACTATTGCATCTTCTAAAAAGATTTGAAGTCCTTTATTAACTAGTTAAAAAAACGTAATCACCCGCTTTACTCTGACATCACTGCTACGATTTGGACTGCGGCTTCTTCTGTTTCTGGGAGATCTGCTGCTTCGTCTCGCTGGAGAAGTCTCCCTTCTTCCAGGTGAGTAGTCCCTTGACCTGGCAGGTGACCTACAAAAAAAAAAAAGTTTTTATAAAAAAAGGATATTAACCATTTTTATAAAGATAGAAGTAAAATGTGATACAACAGTTTGATCTTGTTCCTTTACAAATGAATTCTAATCAATCTATGTTCTATATACAAATGCTATTTTATTTTTGTGATAATGTTAGTCTTATAGCACATGTGCATTATGTCAAAATGTCTATTTTGTGTGTATAGTGGTAGAACTGACCCTTATTATCGATTATAGTAATATATAAAAAAGAAACAGTTTGTGATGAGAAAGTCGCATTGATTTAAACCCTGCAGATATTTAAAAAAAAAGAAAAAAAAAACTATTTCTATCATCCTGCAAACCATCCAGATTGAATAAAACTGTTATGAGATTTGAAAGTTGTTACTGATTTGTGAAAAAAAAAATCAATGGGTAAGTGTTTACTTTTGGTCTTGTAGCATAGATTTTGGACACTGGACAGCAAACACCACAAAGAACATTAACAAAAAAAGTGATGTCATCTCATAAACTATATATCTTATAAAACACAAGAAAAGGGGAAAACTGTAAAAAAGTCCTCTTTGTCTTCTCTGGGGGGGAAAAAAAAAAGAAATTATCAGAGTGCTTCTAATTCTGTACCACTGGCAGGACAACCTGAGGCACATGTGAAATGACTCAGTCTTGATTTCTATCATTTAAGAATAATAGTTAAGGGTAGCTCAACCAATCAAATACTAATAACACACACATGTTGGATTAACACTCAATTGGATTAGTGGCTCTGTTTAGCTACAAAAACTGATTATTCTTTAACTGACACAACGAAAATTGGAAGCTCAATTTTGGCTAAAAAGGCGTAAATAAAATTCATCAGTAGAACCACGTGCATCAGGGACAATAAAATGCATTTAATAAGTTATTCATATTTTGCTAGTTTTAAGTCACGAAAACAAGTGAAAACCTTCAGACAGTTACCTGCTAGCTCGTCTCCCCTGTGGACTTCGTGATCTGTGTGGCCTACTGGGGCTCAGTTTCTCTTGCTTTATCTTCATTTCGGGCTGCCGCTCTGGAGATTCCTTTCTTCTGTGCCGCTTCTCTTTCGTCATTTTATTTTATTTCTAGAAATGTAAGTTAAATTTAACCAAAACACGATACAGTATCGGGACACAAGCAAGCGTTTTTTTTCTTTAAACCTTTGGTGCGTTACCAAACTTCTGGCGTTGTGAGAAACACAATTCCGCTTCCGGTTACTCTAACTAATCCCCTCGACGTGCTCCCTGTGCTTCTTATTGTTGGTTCCGCTTTGCTTTGAACAGTCGTTTTTAAAGGTAAAACGTGTTTAAGACTTGTAACTTTAGGCAAAAAGTTAAAAAAAAAGCAATGAAATAATTAGAATGTCGCGTCATATATAACGTTTGCTTAAATCAAACCATATTCATATTAACATTATTGTGAGAAAAAAAGGTGTTGCCATGACTACACAAACAATCATACATACAATTGTTCTATTAACGTGCAACGCTATTTCTAAACAAAAGTTTAACTTGCTCTCTCATCCAAAACGATGACTTCCCTAGGGGATTCCCTCTTAAAATACGACAATCCAGTTTTGGTAAAAACAAAGGCAGACAAAAAATCTCAAAAGGTAAGTTTTGATTGTGGAAAATCTAACGTAGCTCAGAAGCTATAAAAGGCTAAAAAAAAAAGTTATATTGTATTTCATTAATGCTTTTACTGTGAATGAGACAGGGCTCCCAAAATGTACTTAATGAAAATTTAATACAAATGTGTTGTTTACTTTGTAAATAGGGACGTACTTTAACAATGAGCAACCTACCAGCTCCCAGCTTTGCAGCAGGTGCTCCATCTCCTCCGACACACAATGTGGATGAAAGTATCTTGCATGGCATCTTACCACCCAGGTAAATATCTCACTTGACCATAAGGATTCAAGGATAACAATTTATCGATATATCAATTTCTATTCCTATGATCCAACCAGATCAATCTGTTTTAGGCAAGTTGTTGATGGAATCAAATGGAATCAACCGAAACAATTAAAATATTTTTTTTCAAATTGAGATACATTGATAATTGATCTTGGAAAACACAATCTAGATTGTCCTTTTACTATAACGTAATAATGACTAAGTGCAGCACGTGCGATGGCATTTACTTAAATAAATTCTAAAAGAAACTTAAGGCTTGGCTTTGCTGTTAGGAAACAGTATATTGGGAATGTATTTAATTGACATTTGATTATCTTGCAAGAAATACAAGGAAGTTAGAAAACTTCACCTGCACTATTCAGTACCTAAGTATTTATCTTTAAGTCACACTGGTTGAATTTTTGTCCAGAAATGTTCTTGATCAATTTTGTCAGTGAATTAGATTGTTTAAAATTAACAAATATTGACTTTGAATAGGATCGGCAACCACAAAAATATGATGTGATTCGAACTGTTGTTAAAACAAATTGTTACACCTCTAGAAAAAAGGGGTATGTAACCCAGCGAATGTCCAATTTTCAACAACTTGGTCATTAATACACTCAACGCTTGACAACCAATAACACATAGTTTCATTTACATGACACACGTCTGTTCAAATTAACATTTTTACTTAATTTAAAAAGAAAAACCTTAAACTCCCAAAGCATCCAAATGTTCATTTCAAATAATTTTTCTTTGTAAATTTAGGCTTCTTCTCATTACAGAGAATGGACTGATGGAGACCAACACTGGGTCCAAAAAGTATCTACAACCATTAGCACAAGAAGAGATGTAATTCATCTGCAGGAACAGCTAAACATGAAGCTAAAGCAAAAAAATGCCAAACCAACAGGCATTTGCCCCATCCGCTGGGCTCTGTTTTCCCAATGTTTCGGTAAGACAGCAATGCAACTCATCTCTGAGGTTAGGAAAAATTCAGATTTAAAAAATGTGGATATTTATGAAATATAACCATTTTGTGCATGTAACTTTCTTTTTGAGATGAACTCATCAGACAGGTAACCATTGAATGTGTGGAGAGAGGTCTGCTGTTGTGCCGGGTCAGAAATGAGATGCAGATGATGATAAGAGCTTACCAAAACCTGTCTGAGAGCAGCGTTGCTTTTGGGATGAGGAAATCACTGCATGCCGAGCAAGGGAAGGAAGAAACACACAAAGAAGTAAGACACACTTTTTGTGTTACTCATAAAACACGGAAAAACTCGAATTAAGTTTGTGTAACATTACAAAGAGTATACAGTCTGATTTGCAAATCACTTTAAACTAGAGTCTGAGGCTCCAGAGCCACATACACCTCTTTTACCCCTCTATTATAGCTCCTTGGCTGTGAATTAAAGGGCTAACAAGTTGAATGAATAATAGGTTTGTAGTTTTGTTTTAATTAGGTATTGTCATTTATTTTCAAATATTTTGAATAACTGAGCATCATGATGGTAAAATGTTTAACTGTCAGAGTGGTTCATTATGAGAATAAGCTTAAAACACATTTTCTCCTCTTCTGCGGCACGTGTCTAGACAATTGTTAAAATTCAGTAACTGTAAAGATCTAAAAGCAAGATTTTTTAAAAGGATGGCCTTATGGTCACAAAAACATCGCACATTTTTCTAAATGGTAAAGTGGGAGTTTGTGGCTCTCTCTGGATTTTTTTTTGTCTGTGAGAAACTGGCTCAAGTGGCTCTTTCCTCATTAAAGGTTGCAGACCCCTGCTTTAAAGCCTAAGTTTTGTACCTTAATCACAAGCCCAGAAGGGAGCGCCATTTCTTCACTTTACAGATCCAAAAGAATCACACCTTTACCTGACAACTTTTGTTTTTAATCACTTTCTTAGATCTTAGATCTGAAGACTGAAAACAAAGATCTGATGAAGCAACTTAGCGAGTTAAAAGAGAAATGTGATACGATTGAAAAAAGAGAAGCTGAAGAAAAACAACTTAAAGATAAACAGCACAACGAGGAGATTCAGTTAAAGGAGAGAGCTATACAGCAACTCAAGGTGACCTGTGAATATTTAAACATCAGATTCATTTTTGATTTATTATTGTAGAAATCGACCTGATTGTGTCAAATAAATAACTATCATTTGTCTCTTTCAGAATCAGCTGGAAGATGTACATTCAGCAACAAACTTACAAACCAAGAATCCGGCTACGTCCTAAAAAACGTGATTAAGAATTTACTAAATTCAACCTCGCATAAATGTTATTTAAATGTGGTCATTGGTAAAAAAAAACCCAGATAAATCACAGTTTTGCAGTTTTTGTTCATTTGTTTTATTTTAATAAAAAGGCTGTGTCAATAGCCAATTTAAATAAAGATTACTTGCATATTTTTATTTTCTTAATTTTACTGATTAGATTTTTTTGTCCTCTGGTACTTGGTGGCTGAAGCTGGAACTTTTCTGCTCTTGTTCTTGTTCTTGACGTTGTGGGTTTCATAGTAGCGCACACCCACTTTCTTCACCTTCTGGGCCCGTTCCATTGCTCGTCTCTAAAAAAAAGAATACATAAAAATGATAAAGAATTATAGAATAAAGAATTATAAACCCATATGAAAGCTTAAAAACAAATAATTCTTTCTTCTCACCACTTCACTTCTAGAATCAAAAATTTCAAACCTGTTTCGACGTCAGTCTGGGATGCATGGACTCTTCCTCAACTTTCCTTTTCTTACTTTTCTTGTTTACAGCTAAATTCAAGCACAAGTCAGTGTTTTTTTATATCAACTGAACCCAAGTTCCCTGTTCAACACCATAAAGAGACATACCTGTTGTCTGACTGGCTTTCTTTTGTGCCTGTTTGGCTGCTGCTTGTTTAGTCTTAACGTCTGTGAACACTTTGTCAGAAAGAGCCTTTGGTATCCTGTCCAGAGAGAAAAAAAGGGAACCCGTAACTAGGCAAAGAAAATTGTTTTCTTCTGTTGAGATCTTCTGAAATGAACAGTAATTCAGTTGGACCGAGAGTAACTTCACAGCTGTCATTTGAATTTGTTCTTGGATATGTGGCCTTAAACTCAACAAGAATTGCAGATTAAAGAACAAAAAGAAATGCATGACAGAAAAATATCCATGATAAGAGTGACAATAATTACTGCTCATCCTCTGAGGCTCAGATTCCTTAAGCTAAAAATACAAAATCTCAAAGCAGATAAGTTAAAATGTGTGAAGTAAAATCTAAAAAAAAGGACTGACCGGATGGCAGAGAAGCGTTTAGATTTAGCTCGGTCCAAGAAATGCTTGTACTTTGCGATCTTTGCATCCAGCTCTCGAATGACCTCTTTAGAACTTTTGTCATCTTTTTCCTTGTCAGTCTCAGCCTGGGAATTTGCAGCTTCTACAATCTCAGCATCTAGGGGGGTTTTCTCAGCATCATTGTTGCCATCATCTCCCTCATCTTCCGCTTCATCTTCCTCAGCTTCGGAGCCAGAAAAGTCCGACATGTCCAAGTCAGGCATCTCCACTGGAACCAAATCTTCCTCACTGAACTCCGGTGCCACGTTTATCTTGCCAAAGTTCTGCCGGACATTAGAGAGGATTTTCTGGACCTGCTCCTTCTTTCTCTGCTGCTGCTGTTCTTCTTCTTTTTCCGTTGATACGGTACAGAGACCGTCTGTCTGTTCCTCCTGCATGCTTTCTTCTAAATCTAGTGGTGCTTCAATTGGCAACAGTTTCTCATCCTAAAGAATTCAGACGAATGGGGGATTCATTTACACAAAAAGATACAGAAAAGAAATTTACTGGACAACAGAGACGACAAAGTTAAACCTCTTGATCTCCTTCAGGTCCGGGAGGTTTCACAAAGAAAGGAATCCGACCCCTTTGCCAGTCGTTCAGCACCATTTTGGAGACAGTGGTTATGTCTGGCTCACCACCCTTCAACGTATAGTAAAAAAAAGAAAATTAAAAGTCATGGATGGACCCTTTGGGTTTTCACGAAACAGTTCAAAAGGGGTTATTTGAATATTATGTCAACAGACAACTAGAAATTACTAAATACCCAATAATTACAAGAGTCTAGCACACTTAAACTGATTCAAAAAGGCAAACCTTTTAGAATACTGTTGCAAAAACTAAATAAGTGAGGAAAATTCAGGCCTGTGAGGTTGGGGCAGACCTTCAGAAGTTTGCCAGTGCGAAATGCCAACTTTTCTAGGAAGTCTTCAGCAGAATTCCAGGAAGGGATCCGGTATGTTTTCTGAACATACTCAGGCTTGGCTCGCTCCAGCACCGCTTCAATATGATCCTCTGGGTTCCTGATCTTCTCCACTTGAACCTTTGCGAGAGGAAAAAAAAAAAAAAAAGGAAAGCAAAATATGAACCTGCAATCTGTCAGTTATCATTTGAGAATCTAAAGCCTTTAAACTTAGAAAAGGAAGAGATCAGAGCTAAGTGTGATCTTTTAACTCAGAAGATGTGATATTTATGCATTTGATGTACTTAACCATAAACATGATTAGTCCTCTATGTATTTATTTGTAACTGAAAACATTACTCTTTGTTCATTTGGAATAAATCTTTATGTCTGTAGAGACAAAAGCAAACTCACCACTCCCTTGAGGACAATATCAGACTCACTGTCCTCTGATGGATAGACCACACCCGGACAGTCAATGAGGAAGATGCGTCTCATCAAAGTGATGTACTGCCACACCTACGCAACTCAAAAAAACAGTGCTATTGATGATACCTGCATTCAAAAAACATATCTAGTAGGAAGCAAACTCAGTAGAAATGTGTTTTTGGAAAAGTAAAATTTTCTTGAAATAAATGTTTCCACATGAAAAGCAGTACAACACGATGGAATAGAGCAAGCTTTTGTAAAGCTCAAAATCACATGCTTTTTTTGTACTAATATACTAATGCTGTGAGTATGCAGAAAAATGAAAGATACAATCTAAAAAAGATGTTCATCAGGTTTATAGAACAGGTGTGCCAAAATATCTCCACTTCTGTTGTTCTTGAATTTCCTTTCTAATTATTGATTATGCCATTTGAAGCCAAATTAAAAGCACTTGTGTTGCTTTCAAGGACATTAGTTTCTGCAGAGCAGCAGGAGTTCATTAGAAATTCACCTTTGAGATGTGGGCAGGACAGTTGGAGCAACTTCATCTCCCTGTTGCTGAGATCTCAGAGCAGAGAACTTGTGGCTCGCCCAGCGAATATTTTATGTCACAAATACACTCCTTTTCCAACTGCATTTTTGTGTCTGCTACTGATTCACAATAATTTGAATCAACATTTCTCAGAAATGCTTTGAGCTTAATTTTCTTAATATGTGTCCTCCATCATCAGAAAAATGCAGCAAAAACATGTTAAAAACAACCAAAACATTATTTTTTTTTCAGAATCTTTTCTTTAAACGGGAAAAACAGACTTTTTACAATTTATAGATATAAGCACATTAGCAGTAAGTGGATTTTAAAATGGAACTCAAAGATTTTTAGTTGACTCCATGCTGGAAAATGGTTTTAACAAAAAACTTTGCAGAAAAAGCTGACGGCTTTCCAGTTTTCTGTTTCTCTTCTGTGTCAGGGGAAAACCTGCAGAATGAACTGCAAGGTCTATTTTGTCTATACTGCTATCTGAAGTGATGTGTATGTTTGGTCTAACAGTTTTGAATTGATTTCCTGTCTGGACTGACAAGAGGTTTTGTGGAAGCAGTGGTTTCATTATTGGTCAATCCACTTGTCAGATGGCTCTCTTTTAACAGGAACAAGTAAATATGTTATGATCCACAGCATTCCGGGTCCCAAATCATAGCTCAAAAGACACCAACAGTGTCATGTTGCTTTTTGACTGATCCAAGATGCTGAATTTACCTTAGTTTCTCCGGCGATCGGCGCCACGTTGCAGACTTTCTTGGAGCGCAGAGTGTTGATCACAGAGCTCTTTCCCACATTTGGATATCCGATGAAACCCACACTTATCTGTTTCTTGTCTGTGTGGAGCTGTGAGAGGTTTTAAAAAAAAAAAAAAAAATGGAGTGATGCATTTTCTAGTTTCTTTTCTTAACATTCACAGATGGGATTTCAACAAAGTCTTTAAAACCGTGAGATCTTTTCTGTGCATCTTTTAAAACAATTTCACAAATTACATTATATGTATTCAATATTCATAGTGACTGTAGACAAACTAAGCAATCTTTATTTTGTTTTTGAACATTTATAATTCTTGTGGTTCTTCAGAACATAACAAAACAGTTTTTAAACACTCAAACAAGTATGTATGTTGATGCAAATGCAGAGCTGCTAATGAGCAGAAAAGACTAAAGAAACTTTCCTACAGAACATTTATAAAAGCCACAATTTATTCTGCAATATGTGATTTTTTTTAAACCAGGAAAATAAAGAGATGAGTGGGGTATGAAGAAATAAAGGAAGGCTCATTATCTGAAACACTTCACATCATTTTTCAAATGTTTAGAAAGCAGAGTTAAGGCAGAGGCATGCGAAAGGAGCCAAAGGAACCAGTTGTTTATTGATCGTTTGCCTGCCGCCAGAAGCAGCAGAATGAATCATGATATGTATAAAGAAGCAATTTTTGAACAGATTTAGTCCAATGTTTTAGAAACTGAGGTGATGGCACAACAAAAGTGAACACAGATGGATGAATTTAAGAGAAGAAAAAAAGAAAATTGCAGGGGAAGTATCCCAAAAAAAGTTTCTGCTGCAGAGATGGAATGTTCTAAAAAGGCAGAATGAGCATCTTGACCTCAACTCACTGAACTTCCCCTTATCAAAGAGGCCCCAAAACTTGCAAAGACAGAGAAAATGAACGTGTTTGTGATTGTTCTCCAAAGCAGTCAAAGGAGGAACAATATTTATACACTTTCCTATGGAAGCAAACAAGCTGATGACTGATTTACTACTTCATTGTTGAGTGCTGTAGCTGTTGATCCAGCCCCTATCATAACCTCTTCTCTTCCACGCTTATGCTACAGTCACAAATACAACTGCCACTGCGCGATGGGGAGGCATTAGCAGAATCTTCAAGATTAGCTGCCGCCACCCTATTTTTTGAAAATTGTTGGCATGGTCATGAATGCAGATGGCGGTAGTCGGCTGGCTGACAATTAGGTGGTGAGGACGTCTCTACGAAATGGGGTGACAGTTGGGTGGCCACAGGGCGGTGGCCGCCATATCCTCAACCGGCAACAGCTCTGATTGGAAGATGTGTAAATGTCTCTGGACAGTGGCCGTCCATTTCCAGTGCAACCCGGTAGTGCGGGGGTATGTAAAAAGCAGGTAATGCTGCATCACTCGTCATTCGCAACTCAGATTTTAAGCACACATTGAAATCGTGTCTATTTACAGTTTTTTTAGACAACAAGCTTCCCAACAAAGCACAATGTTGTCTTCTTATTTTTTTCAGCATCAACCACAATTCATCAATACACTGGTCTCAGAGTCGCTGTGGCGCCATTAACGCCATGATGAGTTTTGTGCAGCACCAATACTGTCTCCGCATTTGGACCTGCAGTGGCCGGGATCGCCAGATTGACCTTTAGTCATTGCTGGGCCCCCAACCCATGTCAACAGCCCTTATCAAATGCCCGCGCTGCTATTATAGGATTTCTAACAATCAGACGGTGGCAGTGGGACAGCAGCACAGGGGCAGGGGGTTGGCTGGAGGGTGACAGTCTGAAATCAGCCAATCATCAGACGATTTTAGGGAGCTTGGAGAACCTTCCATCAGTCAATTAATGCACTGCTGCTCGCCTGTCACTGTACTGCCACCATGCAACCTCCAAATGTGCCCGGACGGCTACTGACCAATTTCCCAAAATTTTACATTTTCTTAAAACCTGAGTAAAAATGCCACTGCTGCCTCCTAATGACAAATGCTGCCGCGTCTGCCGGTTTTGGTGAAAAAGGTGCATTTAGGACGCAGCGTGGTGGTTGGTTGCGATATGTGACTTCACAGAGGAAGTCTTTAAATGCCTTATTTATTTTTTAGATCAGGATAGGTTGTAGACTTCACAGTTCTGGGATCACACAACACATTCTCTTACAAAACGCAAAACACAACAGCTGCTGTAAAAAAAAAAAAAAAAGGTTCTTTCTGAGGCTTCTGAAGAAGACGGTCTTAGTGAGAAGCCTGCAGCCTGGCCGTTGTGTACCTCATAAACATGCTGCTCAAAAAGTGAATGACACAACTGATAAAATCACTGGCTGCACTCCCTGCTCCCAGCAGGAAATTACCACAAGGATTTGCTCAAAATGCATAAAAGTTGCTCACTTCAGGAATTGTTTTTCTCCAAGAGCAAAAACGACATGAAACCAGAACAAACTTTAAAACTTTTATGATATAATCGCTTTACTAGTATGAAACATTTTAATGCCAATTAATTTTTTATATGTATGATTTATTTTATCACTTTAGATGCACTACAAATTCATTTTGTCTCTTACATTTTTATGCAATATCGATCTAAGATGAAAGCATATAAATCAAAATATTTCAAGCCTTTATTGTTCAGATGTGATTCTGTAATTTTCTGACACACTAAGCTAAGATTTCCCAGACTATCGACCATAATCACCAAATTTACAAGAAATGCTAGGAATATCTGTTTAAAACTGTTTTATACAAAAGTGTGACAAAGAATATTGAACTTTTTCACAAGATTTAAGGTTTTTGCGATGTACCTCTAGTTTGCCAAAGGCTACGTGATAATTTGGTACTAGTTAGGTCCTGTTTGAACTGCTGCTTTCAGGCAAAGTAGGTAAAGTAAAACCACTAGATTCACTAGATTATACAAATGCAATTTAACTCATGACATTCCAGTCTCATGGCAGGCACTATCACAAGGCGCTGGTATTTAGGGATTGTTGAAACATTCTTGTTATAATAATACTTTACAATTTTTTATTAGCTGTTACATTGACAAAAAAAATCATATCTTTACAGCAATTTGACAAACTGGGTTTCCGATAAAGTGTTTTCTTTTTTTAAGTTGTACTTTAATGAACCTAAACATGTAACATCCTAAAAAGAACCTAAATGGTTTATATTCAAGTAAAAGCTACTATACTTCAGAACCAGAATACTTATTCTATTTATTTAGGAATTGCCTTTTTAGCTGAGCTCCAAAGAGCTCTAAAGTTTAACAAGTAAAGAAGAAAAGCCCGTCATAAATACAGTGCAGTACAAATTAATAGTGTGTAAAATAAATACAACAAGGTAAAAAAGGTATCTGAACACCCTTTGATTTGCTTTTTTTTAAAAATAATGTTTGTCTGTTCCTGCTGCCAATATGTATTTGAACACCTGAGGTAATCAAGTTTTTTTTTTTTTTTTTTTTTTTTGGTACAGTAGCCTTTGTTTACCATTACACAGGTTAAACACTAGGTTTGCACACACAACAGGAGGGATTTTGGCCCACTCCTCCACACAGATCTTCTCTACTGAGAAACACAATTTGAGCTCCCTCCAAAGATTTTCTATTGTGGTAAGGTCTGGAAACTGGCTAGGTCACTCCATAACCTTGATATAGTTCTTACCGAGCCACTCCTTGGTTATCCTGGCTGTGTACTAGGTTGTTCCCCAAAATCTCAGAATACATGGCCCTGGTCATCCTCTCCCTAATACAGTGCAATTGTCCTGTCCCGTGTGCAAAAAAAACCCCACTCCCATTGTATAGTGCAACCACCCCCATGCTTCACAGTGGGGTTAATGTTCTTGGGATGGTAATTATCATTCTTCTTCCTCCAAACACAGCAAGTGGAATTGAGACCAAAAAGTTCAATTTTAGTCTCTGACCACAGAACTTTCTCTCATGACTCCTCTGAATCATGCAAATGGTCATTGGCAAACATAAGGCGGTCCTGGACATGTGCTGGTTTAATTTGTGCTATCCTAGGCAAGTTTACGTTGGGAGTGGGGTCATCTTGAACCCACAAAACAGCACACTGAACAACAACAACAAAAAAAATGAATTCACTACTGTCCCTGTCAGGCATTAAATCCTGTTCACCTTTGTCATGGGAGAAATGACACATCAACCTGAGGGTGGGGTCATCTGGACCCCACAGCACAAAGGTTAAGCAGGGGAACTGTCCATGCCATGCATATTTAATAGTGGGAGAACTTGCAAAATCTCAGTGTGTTCAAATACTTATTTTCCTTCATGTCTTCACGTCTGTCAGGTGGTTTTATGAAGTATGCAGTTTATTTTTTTATTTTTATTTTATTTTTTTATTTTATTTTATTTTATTTTTTTGCAGAAACATCAAATAATAATAGCAAAAAAAAAATCTCTTTCACTTTTTAAAATGTATAGTCCAAACGAGGGCTCATCCTTGTTTTAATGAGCCAAAACAGCCAAAAAAGAAAATAAGTTTCTCATTTGTTGTTTTTTAAAGTAACACCTGGACTTTGACTTCAGCGTACAACGTGCACCTTTAAGCACAAGCTGACCTGGAGGCAAACTTGCTGTGAAGTACACTTTTCTGCAGATCATCTTGAACGGTTTTTATTTGCAAATGTTTTCATGCAGAATGAATTCCAACTTGGAAATGGACTATGAGTTTTCCTTGACTACAAAGCAACAGTTGCTTCTCTAAGTCATTAGGGGTGTCAATCATCTTTGCCATTAAATGAACTCAAACCAGAACACTCCACATCATCTAACAGCCAATACTTCTGCTTCGATCTGTTCTTAAACATCCTTATGCTTTTATTAAAGTTTTACTCAAGTTAAAAAGCAAGAGAGCATATTTTTCTTACACTCAACTTTTAACTTGTTCTTGGAGAGTTGGTTTGTGCTCAAGACTTGATATTTCAACTTGAATTTGTAATATTTCTTTTCTAATTTAGAAAGATTACTAATCTGAGAAAAATATAACCTGAATTGGAAATTTTGCATTTAGGAATGAGATCCACAGCCTGATTTCATATGTCGTAAAAAAAGGTAGACTTCTGTTTTCCTTGTCAACTTGGTTTGCATACAGTTCAAACTTAAAAAAAAAAAAAGAAAAAAAGAAAATGTGCCGCAGTTAAGCCAGCTGAACTTTAGAAATGTCAACACCCCCCCCCCACGACTCCCAAATACACAGTTTACAGCAAAGCATGAAATGTGATCATCTGTGCTTTGTTTTCATTATCAAAAGCCTTATCTGTTTTAATTATGTATTACTACAAAATAATATTAATACACACAACACATATATCTCCTCACAACAATTTATGTACTTTTACGGTGTCGTTTTCTGATTATTAGTACATGAACTTAGCATTTTTGACTGAAGATATATTAGAAGTTGTTCACTTTGAAGTTGAATAAAGTGACTTTAGTGCATAATTCCAGGTCTTGACTCGTATGTTCAAAAGCAGCTAGAATGCCAAAAAGTGTGAGCCCCCCTCATTCAGATGCTTTCTTACCTTGCCAAACTGCCTAAGGAGCTGGATGAGGGAGCCTTTACCAAAAGAGTTGGTTAAGCTGGCATGAAAAGCCAAAGTGGGATACTCTTGGGACAAAACAGCCACCCATCGTTTCTGTTCACAATAAAATACATATATTTAAAAAAAAAGGTTGTTGAACAGCTAATATGAAAAAGACTCAAATATCGGAACCAAAAGACCTCACCGTGACCCAGGTGGGGATGAGGTCGCACTTGTTCAAGACAAAGATCAGATGTTTCCAGGGTTTCTCCTTCTTGAGATACACCTCTATGCTCTTTGAACGTGTTCCAATGGGGTCCCGGGCATCCAGCACTTGGATGATGACATCAGAGGAATCAATGACCTGTTGCAGAGTCAGAAGAGCATGCAGCCCCTCACTTCATCAATGAACAACGTAAGATCACTGGGCACTCCATTTAAAATAAACTATTATTTTAACTGAATAGAAAGATCTCATTTACAAAAAAGTGTTTCCAGAAACACTTTTGTTTTGTGTAGAATATTAATATATTATGACTGTACTGGTCATGATGATAGTTGCTCATTTGTACCAGATGGTAATAACATTTTAGAAGAAGCTTTCTACCATAGTTTATGTTTACAACTAGCAAAATAGCCTTTTTTTAGTGTGTATCAATGCGATTCCACTAAAGAATTTCTGTGTAAACACCCTGTTTCAGCTTAACTGCTCTACATTAAATTTATTCCAACATTTTGTTTTCATCACGCATTTTTTCTAAAATTAAGAATCTTTAAAACAATCCCACATGATTACCTTATAAAGTTCTCCCCAGATCCTCTTAGACTGTCCCTTTTTGAAAATCTCTTCTCGTGCTTCTTCCCTAAAAACAGTAAAGAAATGGGGAAATATAAGAAAAACCTATCCTCATTTTAACAGTTTCTTAAGACATTCTGTCTGAGAGGAAATCTCACCGGACTCCTGTGTCCTCGGTTACTAAATCTTTGTCGTGGTCTGCGTTGTAGCTCTGTGCCGATGCCTCTGCTTGCTCTATAAGATCCTTCACGTCGCCCACCATAAGACTGGGTCTCTTCCTTTGAGCCTTAGGTCCAAATGTGGTTTCAAAGCCTTCTGTGTCTAAAATGTGGACTTTAGAGTTCTATGAATGCAGACAAAAAAAATTCTTAAAGCATATCCTATCTTACTGATCAACAAAAAAAAAAGGATTACAAAAGCAGGCATGTCACTGAATGGCATCTGTTTATTCCACCCCGTAAATTATTTGTTCCCTACTTTTTTATTTAAGTGATAATTACTCAGACACAAAGAGTGATACTGCACTTCAGCTCCAGCCTTAGATGTCACAGCAAAAACATGAAGACAAATGACAAGCAAACCTAATGAACACACAGCACGCAGCTGCCTCAGAAATATTCAAACGAAAACCATATTCCTACTTCAAGCTCATCTGGGTTTATTTGTCAATATCGTGCCGAAATATGAAAAAGAATACATCATTCCCAAGAAGGGAGGGAGTAAAAGTCATTTATAGTATTAAGAAATGCATAAATCTAAAGAGGCTCAAAGGCCTCTGACTCACATGGGCTTTGACTCTGTCGTGCAAAAGAGACATAGGAAGTTTGCTTTGTCTCATCACCACACGATATGGGTCCTTCTGCACGGCCCCCATTTCTTCCTGGAACTTCTGAAGAGACGACTGTTTGATCACTCGGGTATTTGCTGAAACACAACACCAACAAAATAAAACATATGTTTAAGTGTCATGTTTTAGGGAAATATTTTTGTATGAAATTCTTCAGCTCGCTCTCACTCGCAGTATTATTAAATAACGTAACTGACAATATTGGAGTAAAAAAAAAATAGCTGAATTTAATTTTAGTGTTGGCCCTGCGACAAAAAAACAACCTGTCCAGGTTGTACCCCGCCTTCGCCCAACAGTAGCTGGGATAGGCTCCAACAACCCAGTGATCCCAAAGAGGATTCCGTTTTAAATGTAAAGCACTAAATTGAAATTTAAGCATCAACTTTTCCTTTATTTTTTTCATTGTTTGTTGTGTTTTAAAACTATTTTGCACCATTTTGTGTGGAGAGAGGTCTGACATTAGCAGAAATTATGTTATGTCTGCCATGTTTACTCACTTGGCTAACTGTGACTTGGTAGCCATGATGTGTGAATCATAAATAATCTTAAAAAAACTTGTTTGAACAGCAGTCAACTACTGTGTTTGACAGTCCTTTAGATTAAAGTAGGACTGCACACTGAAACAGCATTTTCTGACAAAACAGTACCACAAAATTTTGAAACAACTATAATAATATATTTTAGTCACAACACCTGATTTTAAGCTGTCATTAACCATATTTACTAATTATATTTTACATAGTGTGAAGTAATAAAGCAGTGTGTTGCACAGGTGAGAGGTTCAGGCTGTATTGAGCAGAGTAGTCAATAATTACCCTGTTATTCCTTCCACTTCTTTAAGCTTCCTAGACTTTACACACTTTGTAAACTTTACACTCTTGTTAGCCCAATGAAGATGTGAAGAACAAACAAGATGTTGGAAGAGGGTAAAATCGCACAATATTACATGAGAAATAACGATAGGTCAAGTCGTGTTCTGAGATAACTGATTATCATTAGAACTACAAAATTATAATCCTGATCTAAATCGGCTGGATTTTCACATCACAGTTAACCTTTTACTTTCCCACTGATTCTTTTAGTGATTATGCTGCTACTTTTTTTCCCTTTTAAAACAATGTACCCTATTCTGTGTCCGGATTGGCTGGAGTCTGTGTCAATCAATCTCATCTGTGCCATGTGTCCTGTGCAGAAACGCACACCCCTCCAGATCTACATAAATATTTGATTGCGATTACATCTTTGTTTTCATTTTATAATCCTGGACTTATTTTCTATGAAGGTTTGACCTTTAAGAGATTAAACAAAAGAGAAAAGTGTGAAAATGTTCATGTCTGCAAAGGAAATTTTAAGCTGCAGCCCTCCAAAGTTTTAAAGGGACTTTAGTATTAATTTTTTGTGGCGATTACAGAAAAGGATTATTAAAAAGTGGTTATGTGTGGCTTTCTGGAAACCTGTAAACGTTTACTTTCAGACACATCCTTGTTACACTTTTCTGTTAGCCTACAAACTGACCCCGGCTCCACATTAGAGAAGAAAAGTTGTGTGGCCCGCACAAGAAAGAATTTAGGGACCCCTGATCTAAATGATGGAAATTGAATTTAAAAAGAGAATTTTATGTTGATTTGACACAATTCTATTTTCAAAGGAAGAAGAGGATATTTCTTACTTTAAATTTAAGAGATTATTGCACAAACACCTCCAAGTAAGAGGCTGTGGTTGTTGACTGGTAAAAAGTGGTAAAAACCTTATCCAGACAGATGGAGATTGCAGGTCAATTCATATGTCGTGCACCATCGATGGAGAAACTCCAAAATTATACAGAAAATAAAACATCAATAGGGATTATTAATATAATTTATTACAGTTTGGCAGGCCAGATTAAGTACTTTAAAGGGCTGAAGTTTTCCCACACCTAGCCTAGACTGTTGCCTCTTTTTTCCGTATTATTACTTTTTGCAGCTTTAAAGAAATCCTAATTTGTGAAACACAATTCATTCACATGTACAAAATGACGATGATACTTACTAAACCACTTGATGTTTGGCTCAACTCTGGCTACAGTCCCTGGAGCTACTGTAGACTGATACTGCAAGGGTTTGATAACTTTTCCATGTTTATTACTGTGAAAAAAAGCCCATCTTTAGTGTGAACAAAGCCAATTATTAAAGTTACGATACATATCTATAGATAAGCAAGATAAATAAGATCCGCGCTTATAATTACCATCTTTGCTTCTGTCTGTACATATTCAGACGCTTGATTGTGGCTCGATCCCTCATGTTGTTCCCACCAGCTCCCTTGGGTCGATCTGTAAAATGCACAGGACTCAAAACAGTTGAGCTATTCCCTTAATGGGGAAAACTATATATATCATATTTTACTGTAGACTGTTTTGTGTCAGTTCAAATGTCATAAGACCCGACAGAATTATTCGGCTTCTTAGTTCAGCTAAACCTGGTTCGTTTGCTCAAAATAAAGATAAAAAAATTAAAGCTAAGAAGCTAAGAAACTGAGCCGGTAAGACTTTATCTTTCCCGGTTAGCCATATTTAGCATCGACTGTAAACAAACGGTGTGGTTAGCGTAGCTTACCAGGGTTGCTGCTGGAAGATGAGGGATTTATCGAACTTTTCCCCTTAAACTTTGGCTTCACCATGATGAACACTTTCCCGGCAAAGCCTACCAAAAGAAAACCTGAAGAATATGTCCAAAAACGACAGTTTAGGCACTCTAGCTCCGAACACGTACTATTTACACGTGCTAGAGTGGAGAAAAAGGAAGTGACGTCACAGAAAGAGCGACAGCGGCGTTAGCTAATCAGAAAGCTCCAGGACTTTTAAATAGGTCAATACTGCTTGTTTTTACTCAATATTGTTTGTTATTCAATTGTTTTTATTCGAAATTTAATGTTAAAAATTTTGCAGTTCATAATATTGAATTTTAAATTGCAAAATGCATTGTCATTTGAATTATCCCGTTAAAAATCCAGGACAATTTAAAACGCAACATTTACTGTAATTTGTGTATTGCTGTTTCTGGAAAAAAAACACGTTTTTAATTATTTATTTTTTGTCAAATGCAGTTAGGAAAGGAGCTTTTTTTATGTTGGTAAACTTCAGAGACACTGCACATTTTTGAAGATTATTTTTGTACACTTAGCAGCAAACTATGCCCACTGCCCTTCTTGAAGGTACTTCTGCAGTTGCTTCCTTGCATTTATTTACATTTTCTATTTTTTTTCTTTTGTAGATCATTGCATGATGAAATTGCAAATGGAATTGTCAATTGAAAATAGCATATTACTTTGAATTATGGCAAAAAAACCCAAAACGTTTTATTGAATTGTATTAAGTGAAAATTTATTTAACTTTTTCTTTGAGAAAATGTGAAAAGGGACCATCCAGAATTCAATTTGTGCAGTAGGAAGACAAAGGAATGCTCTCTGGTCATTTTCTGATTAATTAAAACTGATTTACTTAAATCAACAATCCATGTTAAAAACACAATTTTTAATCACTAAGCTAAACTTCAAGCAGATGAAAACCTAGTTTCTGAAAGAAAAAAAAAAAAAAATCAAGCATTTTTTATGTTTACATTTATTTTCATTAGATGTTGCTGCTGCAGTTGCTTCCTAGCATGAATTTCAATTTTCTATTTTTTTTAGTAGATTATCAAAGCTCATGTCTGTCAAATCCAACACATCTTTGTGACTGCCCGTTGAAAACTCCATTGTCAGCGTTCTAACAGTGTTGCAGTGATTCAATTCTCTTGTTTTTTGTTTTTCTCCCTCCTCATGAAACACATCCCACATCAATATGAAGTATTCCAGAAGAGTTTGTACAACCTGCTTTCTTCCATCAGAGTGACCACAGCCAGTAGTTTTCCTCACCATACATGTTCAGTGATTGAACACCTTTCCCCCGAAGAAGCAAGTTATTGGCTAAGATCCACAGCCCGATTCATGTTCTTTTGCCATAAAATACATAGTTCACGTAGGTGATACCCATCCATCAAGCCATCCATCTTCTCAACCCACTATATCTTTTTAACCAAAGGCTCCAGCTGGGATTAGAGTCAAGGGCTTCTCGCTCTGAGGTGAGAGCGCCAACCACCGAGCTACTATGCAGCCCTTAATGGTGTCACCATCACAAAAAAAAAAAAACAGTAAAGGATTTTAAGTATACGCAACAATTTTATTGGACTTTACCATGCTATTTACAACTTTATATTTAAAGATCCACCTTGACTATTTAAATAAATAAAAAAAACAAAAAGGCAAGTAAAAAAAATGATGAGACATGCATCTTTTTCATGTCTTGTTCACAGAGGCTGCACATTGGTAAAGTGGTTAGCCTCACAGCAATAAGACCCCTGGTTCAAGTATCGGCTGGGGGACTTGAAACCTTTCTGTGTGGAGTTTGCATGTTCTCCTCGTGCATGCATGGGTTTTCTCTGGGACTCCGGGCTTCGTTCCACCATCCAAAAACATGCTTCATAGGTTAATTGGTCACTCTAAATTGTCCCTAAGTGTAGATGCGAGTGTGCATGGATGTGTGATTGTGGTCTTGCCACAGACTGGAACCTGTCAAGGGGTGTCCCCTGCCTTTGCCCATGAGTGGCCGGGTTAGGCTACGGTAGCCCAGTGATCCCGAAAGGGACAAAATGGGTATAGAAAATGAATACATTGAATTTTTTCATTGAAATTATGAGAAAAAAGTAACTGCTTCAGTTAGTTTACCAGGTTGATGTGAAAATGTTAGATGTTTGCCACCTTCTAACTTTTGACCTTAAATGATGGAATCTGTCCATTTTTCACTTATTAGAGTACCATCTAAATAATCATTGCGTGGTAAGAAAAAAAAAACATGAAAACATTGCCTTTTATTTAGCAATACACAAATGATAGTAAATCTTTGCATTTCTTAACTCTGAACTCTTAACTCAGAGAAATAGATATAAATTTGAGTATGTTTAATTGTTTGTTTGTTTTGCTTGACCTTTGTGCTATTGTATTGAATACATGCCTATTAACAGGTTTTATAATCATGGAAGAAGACATTTGGAAACTCTGAAACTCAAATGCTTTAAAAGATATTTGTCAGGAAAACTGTGAAAATCTTACGAGCCTACTAAAACCAAAAATTCAAGAAAGCTGTAAAACACCACAGAAAAAAAGCCTACTGTTTTATTGTAAACAACGCAATTAAGCCATTACTTCCTTACAGTGGCTGCATAAGAATTTAATATGGTGTGGCAGGAATTACAAACATTTGCTTTAATAACCTTTGCACCCTCTCATTCCTCATTCCCTTTGTGAGAAGTGCCAGATGTAAAAGACTTTAGTGGCTAAGGTTTTTTTTTTCTTCATCCTCAAGATTTATAACACACTAGAGCAGAAGTCAGTGAAATAGGTTTGGTGTGACAAATGTTTCTTCACAAGTCAGTGACAATGCATTGAAGCTGCCTATAACCGCCCAAGCAAATGTGTGCATTTGTGGATAATGCATCTGCCTTAAGCACTTGCTTTGTCTCTGCTTCCAGTCAAAAGTGGAACAACAGCAAAAATGACAGAGCACAGACTCTGGTGGGCCTGACTAAACAAAAAGAGAAAAATTGATGAAGGGCTTAGGGGCGCTCCCCTTTACAGTCTCACTGTTGAGAATATTTGGAATTGAAAAGCAAATATTCCGGCAATGAGTGTTTCAAGGCTCAGATGGAGGGCTACTGAAATACTGAGAGCTGACAATGTGGTGTCAGGAGCTATTCTTTTTGCCTTTTACTATTATTTTTACTGGAACTGATGCAGAAAAAAATTGTAATGGATGTGCATTTCATTGTACTTTATTATATTCCTTTTCTGTTACAGTTTTGTTTTTATAATTTGCTGCTGCTCACAAAAAGAAAATGCAAAACTGATTTTTTTTTTTTTGTATTTCAACTTTCTGGTTGTAGAATATATTGTCTTAAGTTTTAGTTTTAAAATGTCATAAAATTCAAGAGCTCCTCTTGAAATCTAAGGTTTATTTTTTTCATTTTGATCACTGATCATGTTATTTGGTGTTTAGTAAAGCTACATTTGAAATGTTTTACCTGAGTTTGAGGTTTAAGGTCTATACAGAAGTTTCACAGCATCCTGTAGGCATTCGGTGATTTTTCTTCTGACAGAAATGGTGGAGCTAAACCAAGTTTGTTTCTTGTACAAGTGTCTCAAGCTTCACATCGTCCTCGGCAATGCATATTCAAGCGATCACTTTCAATGAAAAGTCTATGTTAATGCGTTTCGGGCTTCAGCGTTAAAAACGTTCAGATTCATGTAAGTTTCTACGACTATTTTCAGGCTCTATTTACAAAACGTGCATCCATTGAATGCGTGTTGAAAGTTAAACCAGGATGAACTTTGAGTAGTCAGTAACTTGGATTTTGTAGTGACCTATGTGCCAACCATTTGAACATTGATCATGGATGAGAAATTACTAAATACGGTGTGTGCTTGGCCAGAATCATATTTAACACCAAGTCTTTCATACTGTATTTTGGAACAGAGCTGAGAGAGAAAAAACCCTGGAGCAAACCTCTTTACTTTACCAACAATAAATGTTCTTCACAAACTCACTTGGAGCTGTTATTAACTGATTATTTTTTACAGCAAAATATATAGACAAATGCAAAGTGTTTTTTTTCTGAGGTGCACACGCATTTCTGATTAAAAATCAAAGCAGTTCATTTGTCTCGTACACAAATGTACATAAATATTAATTCCTAAAAAAGTTTAGAGACGCAATCGACACAAGAATGTGACTTTATGTAGGATTACTTTGCTCAGAAACTTTGACTCAAGTGTGCAACATTAGACTGGCTGTAATTGCATAAGGTTGGCTCTTAATGCTAAGCCAATAACATGTGTTTTGCCTGCAGTTATTTTCTCAGTTGAAAGATTTGCCAGTCCCGGGCCGAGGTCAGTGGTTTTATGCCTTACCTTCCTCTTTATTTTACTGTGTCATGTTAACTTTAGTAATGAGCATGGTTCAACATTGTTTCCTTCTCAGATCATAAAAGTCATAGTCACAAACTTTTGTTTTGAGTCAGTGTTTGAGGGGCTATACTCAATCAGACTCTTGTACAGAGAGAGTCTTGTGCTCCCACTGATCTGATTATCGCATGCGCCCTGTTAAGTGTATTGTTTGCATATGGTGTAGTAAACAGTAAATGCTCAATATTAGCAGAGTTCCCTGTTTAGGGAGTGCAGAACACGTGTTTCATGGTTTGATTTTAATCCTCAAGATAAGAGATGTTAGCTATTGTATTTGAGTTTGATTCTTGCGGTGCTCAGCTTTGCTGTTGCCTTTTTTTATTACTTTGGGCATGCTTGTTAGGAATCCTAGATAAGGTTTCTAAAAAAAAAAGAGTAATATACCTGTTTTTATTGAGTAAACTGGCACAGAAAGGAAACATGTATTTTTAGCAGGAGGAATATTTGAAACTGTTTTTAGACAGAGATGTGGGGGGTTCTGGCTCGGTAAACAGCCCTGGACCGTGAGCCAAGACCTGAGCTGCCATATAGGACTTGGTTCTCATAGGAGTGGTCTCCTGGGGGGTTGGTATTTACCGAGCTTCTCTCTCAGCATGTGGATCAGGGAGTTGGGGCCCCAGGAAGTCATTGTACCCTGCAATGCCTCTGCTGCAATTGTCAAGCTATGAGACCTGTTTTTTTTCTCTTTTTCTAATTTAGAGGAGCACTGGAAAAAGTTTGACCACAACAGCTCGTCTTTTATAAAAACATACTTCAGCCATTTAGGGGGCCTTGGGTGCATTATGTTGGGCTACTTGGCCTACTCTCTTGGTTGCTACTATTGACAGTATATTAAAACTGGACAAAGTGATCCCCCCGCGTTCCAAATAGGAAGGACCAGCTGGTTCCAAAAAGCCAAAATCCCAAAGAGTTCTACTGAGAATCTTCGAAACATTTGATTGACAGATTCTGCCAAACCCGCTTTCAAGAGGTAGGAACTTCCAATAAGCTCACTCCTGATTGGTGAGAGTGGTTGCCACAGATACAATGACAGACCATTTTTGACCAGTCACTACAGCTGATGTCGTCTGGCTCCAACACTGTGTTGTACCGCAAACAAAAAAAACAAAAAAAAGAATTTACTTAATTTCTTTGGATCTGGAAGTAAATACATTTCTGTGGGTAACGTCACACTCACTCAGTCCAGTTCTCTAAAATAAAGAATGATTGCTACATATAGGCCCCCTCCCCCACTCAATTTTAAACTGGACTTCCAACAAGGCGCCTTTTTGGAGTGAGAACCATTGACATATAAACAGATGAACTGTGACGTCACCCATAGAAAATGCCTTACCTCCAGTTCCAACAAAATCAAATCAATTCAGTCACCATTCCCCGCTGTACAGACTTCGCCATTTTGGAACCAGAAGAAGTTAGCAATTTGGGATTTGTCCAAGTCGGTCTGAGTCATCATTTCTATGGCAACCATTCTTGCTAATCAGGAATGAGCTTGTTGGAAAGTCACATTTCAAATGTTCAAGGTGGAGGCTAGGGGGCACAATATGCTTTTGCTGAGGTATGTGATTGACCAGGTTATAACTCGAATAACTTGCAATAAATGAAATATATAAGAAAAATATAGTTTTATGAAGATCATGCTTAAAGGGAGTACTAGAGCAAGAATTGTTGTTCTGACAAAGAATGATTGTGTAATAGCTGTTTATTTCTGAAAAGAAGTCTATGGGATTTTGGCTTTCTAGGACCAGTGGGTAACTTTCTATTTGAAACACGAGGGGGGAGGGAATAGTGTCGTGTTCTAATGGACTGTAAACGTTGAGGACGTACCGTATCAACAAACAGGTGATGTCCAAAAAAATGTCAACCGCCAAATTTCCACATGACAGCAAATGTAACAACAACATCTCTCCAACACAACAGGGCTCTCAGCTGCTGTCTGCTTAGCTGCTAAACTGGACAAGTAGAAGAAATGAAAGAAAACAATGACAGTGTAGTTTTCCACAAATTTTTGTTGTTTTTTTGTTATTAATTCTCACAGTTTCTATGAAACATTTTTTATTTCATAAAAGGAAAAGGCTCTCAGACACTGTCTCAGAGCTCTTGTCATCACATAACATTCACAGTTCATTTATACAAGGATGTTTAGCCAGATTTAAAAAAAAGAGGAAATAACTAGAGGGATCCATACATCATTTAAGAAAAATTAAAAAACCCAGCCCAAAGGCGAAGTGATAGAAGATTCTGTTTTTCAACAAAATGTATTTTGCTCATGCGTAATATCCCCTTTGTTTATTTGCACCAAACCAAAGTCTTGCACTTATTTTGTTCTTAGCCTGTCGCAGTAACGAGTTTCACACCACATAAATCAAAGACAATCTGTTTGCAACGGTGTTTGGGAGGCGTTTGGGGAGCCCTTTAATGAATGGTGTTTATGAGTGCTAATCTGTGGCATGTAAACCACCATTTTGGGTTGAGATAAGGTACAATAAGATGAAAATTTCTCAGAAGAAGGCACATTCTCTTGTATTAGCTCTAAAAACTTCCTTATATTTTAGGTTCTCAACTATGAACCGAAAAGCCCACAAAAAACAAATAAGGGCATTCCACTGGGGTTTTATGCATTATTTAATCATTTATTAAAAACACATAACCCCCTTAGATGTCATTAAAGAGAGAAGAAAATATAACTTGACCCTGCTGCATTTTTGCTGCGTCTCTCCATAAAGTTAGAATCTCAGTGCAGTTTATGGAAAACTAATGAAAAGAAATACTTATGTTACCAGAAACTATCTATAAAAATTAAAGACCAATTACTATTGTCATGTGGTCAGATTTATATCTTGAGTAAACCATTTGGTAACTATAACAGCATTTTTTTTCCCCAGGTTTAAGTAACAACAGGTTTAGAGATTTTAATGAAGGAACATGGAAGGTTTCTGTAGTAAATCATTGTGCTAAACTCTTTTTTAGAGGGGGTACATGGCAACACAGAGACTACTCTTATATACTATATTCCAAGTATAGTTTTAGTTTTTCTGCAACGCAATGTCCTAACAAGACTCACCAGCAGATTTAAATGTTACGTGGAACTCTTGAGCCTTGTGAGTAGTCTATGTGTGCCGAGATCCCACAGGAGAATGGAAGACTATCAGAAAATCCAACTTACACTTCCTTTCAAATGCATGTCATTATTGTAAAAGAGCTGTTAACACACTGACACATTTCCAAATTGATTATCCAGAGTATAACTTTATCAGGTCAAGCCTATCAGATAAAAGTATTAACATTGCAATGTTTTTGTACTAAAAGGTTTTCTAAGGGGAGATGATGAAAAAAATTGATTGATAAGCAGAAGTGACAAAAATGTCCTCATTACATGGCTGCACCAAAAACAACAGGGATTCAATTACCCTATTTATTATGACTTAAACGTCAATTAGCCATCTTGAAAAAAAAAAAAAAAAAAAAAAGGTCAAGGTTTGTATGTAGTTCATTGACTGGACTGAGCAAGTGTGATATCAGCCATAAAAAATGGCTAACTTCTGACTCTAACCAAGTGAAGTCAATTCATTGTTTTCACGATACGAACGTCGCCATATTGGAACCAGACAACGTCAGTAAGCAGTGATCGGTCGGAGTCAACATTACTTTGGTAACCACTTCCACCCATCAGCAATGAGCTTGTTGGAAGTCCACACACGAACCACTGAAAGAGATCAAGAAAGTTGAACAAGAATGGTTATTATGACAACATGTCTGATTTATAACTGTTTATTTCTCAATAGAAGTCTATGGGATTTTGGCTTCTTGGACCCAGCGGGTACTTCCTGGTTGGAATGCGAGGGGGTAGGGGTCACTCGGTCCAGTTCTCTTATTCAGTCTATGGTAAAGCACACAATGGTGAGTTGAAATGCTAAGTATACATATCCTTCTTTTAATCTTGACATTAAAGTTGTTTTCATTGCTTCTTTAACTTTACCTTGGTCTCTTGTCTAAGTCAAACAAACCTCTTCTACAGTATATTCCAGAGTCTAGACATGATCTGGAAAAGGCTCGGATACTAGCGTCACGGATCTGGTTAGCATACCCATCTTGATGATGAAAATACTAGTTGCCTTTTTGCAATCGTTTCTTTTTGTTACTTTTTTTTCTTAAAACTTAAAGCAATACCCAGACATTTTTTGACAGCAGAGCTTATATGAGAGTTCATTTGAACATAAATGTTGTTTGGTAGTGGTTTTGATGTGGCAGAATTATTTTTGCCAACAATTTTCCTTCCTTGAACCTAAAGTGTTCACTGGAGGTGCCCACCAGCTCTTTCGCTTGTTTTTCAGCAGCTTGCCAAAGTAGCTTGTCTCCTGGGTTTATCTGCTGCTCTTTCAGTTTGATAGGGACAACAGAGAAGTTTATTTGGACAGATGTCTGTGTCACCAAAAGTCTACGTCTGCCACAGCTGAGGTCATGTAGTGAAAGGGAAATGAAGCACTACTGTTTCCTTCAGGAGACGCTGGCTAGTGGGGATCAAAGGCACCTGGAAATTCTCAGGGCGATACACTTGGGAAAAGGAGCTGATGCAGTGTTCCGCCTCTTCCCATCCTGATCTTCGTGTGAACGCTGGTTGCTCAGTGTGGAACTACCTATACACTCACAGTCAAGATTGTAATGTAATTTTTTTTAAGAAAAAAAAGAGTTGTTGTGAGGAAAAAGGGTTTAAAATCACACTTAATTTTTAACTTTACTGATCAGATTACTTACTTTGGCACCGCCTCCTAGAGAGAGAATTGGAAGATTAGATAGAAAAGTTTGTGCCTTTGGAAATCCTCTTCACAGAGGCTTAATTATTTTGGGGATGAACCCTAAAAAACAACCTAAATTCATATTTTAAATGTACAACTCATACCTTTTTAAAATCTTGAGGGGAAAGCAGTTCTAATTTTTCAAAAAAAATTTTTAGGTAAGAGTTTTGAAATAATACACTAATCACGTAATCAATCCTGTAGATTTTTTTTTTCAAACAAAGTTGACCTACCATGAGTTTGATTATTTTAAGATAAAAAATCTTCTACTTGGAATATTGCCTAAATGTCAACATATTGAAGTTTTCAGTGCTTGTTACTAGTACTTTGAAACAGTTGTTCCACCAAACTTTGCTAAATTGACCTCATTTATTTTGGCACAATTTCAACCTTTATTATTAGGTAAGGTCAGACTGAGATAAGCCAAGCTAGCCTAATTGGGTGGTACAGTCCACAGCACAATAAATAGCACAGTTGTCTTTGCATGGTTTGCTGTATTATGCTGTATTAATTGGGAATAACAACACCACATTTGAAAGTGTTATGATGCTAAACAAGTGTTTTTTGGGAATTTTTGGGAGAGACACTGTGAAGGCCAGGGCGGCAGATGTGTGAGAGAGGAGAAAAAAGAGTGTTGTGTGGAAAAGAGTGGTAGAGAAACAAAGAGAGACATCTACAGAAGAAAAGAACAGAAGACAATGAGTGTTTGAGTCTGTTCATCAAAGATTACAAAGGGAAGCGCACTCCGTTCCACACTGCTTCGCGGCGCTTCCGCAGCCAGTGTGAACCAGGCCTAAGAAGCTCCCGTGTTTAGCAAAGCAGGAAAGGTTAACATTACTTTTCCACTCTCTCAATCTTGTATGCAATTTGAGACTATTTTGTAAATGCATTTCACTTTAAACAAAAGAAGTTAGAAACAGAGCAAGTTCATAAAAATCTGTTTAAACTTTTGCAGCAGACCGGATCTGCTGTATGCAATCATATTAACAGCATGTGTAGAACATGCTGAGGAAGGCCAGAACCAAAGGGGTGGTTTGCAGAAGATTCTTTCATCCTCTAAGAATATCTGTTTTTTGTCTGAAGCTCAACAAAAAACTGCTGTGAACATAAAAAAGGATCTCCCCATGCTTATATTTTACTGTCCAGACTTGAAATGATCTACATAACGAAAAAACATTTACAGTTCATATTTACAGGTAAAGTATAAATAACTCTAATTAGAAGTTACAAAGTGGACTACTATGTAAACAACATAAAAAAGAGGTAAAATATTTAAGTAAAGCATAGTAGGGTTTTTGATTATATGAGTGGATTAAATATGCCATGTATTGTATGTATAAGTACCAATATGCGTATTTATGATGAATAGTAGTTTTACTGCCAACACTTATTTTTCTCTTCTATTTTTCTAGTTTTCTGAGTCAAAGTTTGATATATCTATGTACAGGTCTAGATATACATTTCTTTTGCTTGTTTTCTTTAGGATTTTTTAAATAAACCACTTCCAAATCCAATTCCAATATTAATGAAGTGGGTGTGGCTAGTAAATATTTAGTCAACAACAGATACAGTTGAAGTTGTAAAAATAAATTCAAACTCAAATTATTGTAAACTTAAGTTTTGCTTTTTGTATGAGCTAATTAGTTAATTATCTCTAGTCCTCAAGAAGATGAACAGTTTAGAACAGGGATGTCAAACTCATTTTGGTTCAGGGCCGGAGTCAGGCTGTCTGATATCAAGTGGGCTAGACTAAATACTAAGTTAATAAAGTGGTTTGCTAAATTTTATACAGACTGAATATTTTACAACTGACATTGTAACAATCCTGATAGTAAACTCAAGAGGCTACAGAAAAAAATAAAACATCCTGCCTGATGTATAAATGTGCAAATCGCTGAAAAATTCAACTAAATTAAACTTACAAACATTTGTGAATATTACAAGGTATTGGAATTAACATCCAAATCAGGCCGGAGGCCAGACGGACATCTCGTTAACAGTTCACTCCACATTGCCCAGCACACTAATGAGAGCGCTGACATCAGCTTTTGTTGTGTGTCCATCATTTGAACCAACTCAAGAAACTCCTCAGAGTTAAAGTCTCATCTACTCCTCTAATAAATATGCACAGTTACGTAATATGTTGGTGGTTTCATCAATAAATGTCTGAATTCTGTCCTTCATTTGGCTGCCAAAGTCTCCTGAGAGATCTTGTATCTGCAATCATAATCCTTGACACACTTATGTAGGCAAAGGGCGACTGCTTATTGGTCACATGACTTCTGCAGCCTTCAGTGTGCATTTTTTCACAAGTTCATCATCTGAAAATTGTTTGGATGTGTGCACCAACTTGTTCGCACTAAAGTAGCCAGCTTTCCCTCCTCCATCACTGACGTCACGGCTGCAGTAAATGCAGATTGCTGTTTTTTCAGGCCAGCTAATGCAAATGGTGAAACTTTTCTTTATGGTGAGTCTCATGGTGGGGCTGAATGTTATATTATTTAAGCACTGTGACCTGTTGGTTGCATACCAAGCACGCAGGTTTTGCATTCAGCACTGAGAATAAATAAAACTCTGTTCATTTTTCCTGGAAGGCTCAGTACTCCAGGTCAGCATTTCTTCTTTCTGACAATGACATTTTGGAAATTGGGGTGTCTGTCCTGATCATTTTAATTGTAACTTAACAGTGACAAGGCTCGAGGGGAATCAAACTGCATCTGCAGACGTGGCATATCTGCAAAGCTATGCTGTTTAATTCTTGATCTCTTGTCAGCCCGGTTAGCTTCTCCTTTGCTCCCCCTGGTTGGCGGAAGAATTGCGCTTTTTTGTCATTTCTTCAAAGAACCATAACTTGCCACAGGAATGGGCTAGAAATTCACTTATTTTTTCAACATGCTTACATTTTTTTTCTCTTCATGACTGGGCTGCATTAAACCATCTGTATAGCTGTATGTTTGACACCCCTGGTTTAGAAGTAAGTTCCAACATGTGTCAAAGGAGTTGTGCTGCAGTCGCTTTGTTCACAAAAAGCTATATTACAAAAAAAATCAACGTGATACAGATTTGTTCAAAGATCAAATTAAATTATTCCCTTTGGTTGGGGTTTCACAGATTTTCTATAAAATTTGCAAGTATTTGAGATCCAGTGAGATTCAGAATTGATGTTGAGTTTGAAAAGTCTGTCCGATCATCAGCTTCGGAATTTTCTGCTTTAAGTTCCTGTGACATCATTTCTGGGTGAGCGTTAACCAGTGCTTCATCATTGCTGTTGTTGCTCCTGTTATTCGATTGCCTGATTTGCTAATATCTAACTTAATGTTATCTTGTTTAGTGTTCAAAAATTCTAAGTAGCATCTTTATCATTCTAGTAAGTATTCTTTGTTAACCGTTTGCTGTCTAAGCAGCCTGCGACATAGTTACTTCCCTTTAGCTAAACACCGCTAGTCTTAGTGTTTAGCATGGCCTCTCCCTTTTCTACCTTCACCCCTCTGTCCTGCTCCGTGCGCCATATTTTCAGCAAAGATCCAGCCTCTTTTAGTGAGGATAGGGGTAGATGTGTTTCTGGAAATTGCTCATCCTGGACCATGAGCAACTTTTTATAAAGTTCATCAAATTATTTTGTAAACTTTGTCATTTAGATAATGTGTTAAAAATCAGAACTTTTCCATGCCTATAGTGTGGACAAACTCCTTGATCTCTTCAAAATAGTCAGCTCAGACTCAAATGGGTCTTGACCCATGCACATTACTAGCTGTGGTCATTTTTGTCTGGACCATTGGTTTCCTCAAACCTGCCTTTGAAGCAGACACAAGCTCAGACAAATCTTCTCCTTCCACCTCCATACTTCCAAAGGGAACTCTCTTTATCTGCCAGCCTCTCCCACATCCTGTGGCTCTTGTTAAGTGTGTAGTCTGCCCGACTTCTCCACCATCACTGACTCCAAAATGTTGCAGGATACCCTGAAGTCCAGGTAAAAACAGACCACGATGCAGATTTTGGAGAGGTCCTGTATGTCACAGATTATTTTTCCTATAGGGCAGTTTTATGGACCCAGAGGTATATCTACGTCTTACCTACTTCTAGGTACCTGTTGACATAAGAAATAGCCACTCCCCCTTCATACCTGCTGATAATATGACAAAAAAAAGCATAATTTTACAACATTTTACTTTGAAAAAAAACCTTTCACCCCATCACACTTTCTACACAAAAAGGGAAAACAAGCAGAGAAAACAACTTCAACATAAAGTTTAATAGTTTGACATAAATTCATTTTAATTTCCACAGCTAAAACTGTAAACAGAAGGAATGTTGTTTTTTTTTTTTTTTTTACAAAAGTTGATAAAAACAGATTTTTTTTATTTGTATTTTTTACAGTGCACCTTTTTTGTTTTGTGGTTCAACTAATGTTAAGCTCTAATGTTAAATTTAATTGATCAGTCAAAATAGCCCAAAATAAAATTTTAACATCAATAAAAAAAATTATAAATCCCCATCACATGTTCTTTGTTCAAAGAAGATTGTAAAACAATTTGTGCTCCTATACATAAAAAAATACTGGAATCACTCTATTTTGTACTTAAATTAAATTTGTGAAATTTAATAATGCTTTTGCAATTTTATTTAAAAAAAGTTACACAACAAAAAAAAGTTGGCATTCTAAAGGAAGTTTCAACAGCTGGGGTGAATTTGTAAAATAAGATCAGTCTGTTGTGTCTGTTGTTCTTTTTGTGTCCAAGAATGCAATTTCAGTGATTTCCCAGTTTCAATTTTTGAACTGATTTTATCTGTTCACTCATAAAACCTCCACAAATAGACATCTTTAGACTTTTCATTTTGTGGTTCACCACCATAAAATATTTCTGGATCAGGTATTTATTAAAAAAATATAAACCATAAGTAATACTGACAGCTCTTCAGAGTTGTATGTTTCAGTCTTGGAGCCAGTTGTTTGTCCTGTGATGAACCTCAGAGATACATCTGCAATACATTTGTGACAAACACAAATATTCTGTAGACAAAAAATATTTATTAATTTAGTCTGAAAACAAAATGTAATAAACCAGAATTTCGTTATAAGATGTCATTTAAAGAGACCATTCTGGTATTTCACCAGTTGTGGTGAAACATTTATTGGCTACTATAGGCAGTTTTTGTCATGCACTCAACATGCTCCGCATTCATGACAAGACCTGAACTGACTGTTTCGGAGTACAAGGAAAGATGTGAGTATGAGTATTTATTGAATGAAAAACTGAGAATCTTTCATTTGTTCTGCCGTCTATATGCTTATTTTTCTCAAGTTCAAGCTCCAAAATAATGCTTGGTGAAGATTTCTGAAAGAGGAAGTAAGGCTTGTACACATCTGTAATGAAAACTCACAAAAATGTAATTGAATTTCCATCTAAACATGTTGATTCATGTTTACAAACCATGGAAATCAATGCTGAAGCTTTGTACTATAATAAGTACATCCACAGTTCAGCGTGCTCTCAGCTCATACGTGTGTCTTCAAGCGTGCGAAAGGTGAATAAAATAAAAGTAAGTCTTTATGATCTTAACTTTAAAAACCCACTTCAATGAAAATCATGCTTTTTTAACATGTTTTTGTGCAATTGAAAAACATGTTGGGCGGCCCATAAGCTTCCATTCTGGTGCATCTAATTGTAGTCAAGACAACTAGATCTTCGTTCTCCTCGTCAAAGCTGCCATTTGGCTCAAAATGGCTGGATGGCTCCAATATTGCTCGCCATTTATGTTGCACAACTAATGTTAGGTTGTTGGTGTGAGGGGCAGTAAATTAATGGGAGACGATGTAAGCAGATAGCTCTCAATTATGGGTGATGGGAACAGGGGATGGGGGTGAAGGCTGAACCCCTGCTTATCTGCATAAACTATGTCCTAAAAAACGACATAGGTTTCTTTTTTTTTTAGGCTAATAGCAGCATAATCATAAATAAAATAACTCTGAGAACACTTCTGAGAATAGCCAAAGATGACTTAATGTCTTCAAATTGAAGATTACTTTGCTCTTCTGGTTACTAACAGGTTGTTTTAGTTTATTAAGTAACACCTAGACACCTGATCATGACATTTGAATTAGATGTGCTGAAGGAAAGACAAAAGCCTGAGAGGCAGTTAGAACAAAAAGTGCCAGATTCTGCATTTGTGATTAATTTCAGACTGGTATGTTGCAATGAGAAGAAAGACAGGAGTTATATAATGACCATTTACTGCTGCAATTACACTGTACTGTAAACTAAAAGCTAAAAATGTAAGTGTCAAGCTGCAATCACACTGGACGGGATTTGCATGGCAGAGGTATTGAGTTTCAATGTTAAGTCAATGTACAGATGCGATCTGAGGTTGAATGTGGCACGCCAGTCTGGCAGCAGTGTGATTAGAGCAATGCAGTGAGGTGGGATTTGTGCGGCAGACACGGCGCATCAAGATTTCAGTTGGGGAAGTTGATGTGGCGCTTCAACTAATCAGGGACTCAGCTTTGGGCACGTGATAGTTTCAGTGATTCAATCACTGGGTAGAAAAAAGAATCCAATATGGCTGCTCGATGCAAGAGTTTTCATCCTAAACCTCCATCCATTTTCTTAACCCACTGGTGCCACAGCGTTGCCAGAGACGGTCTGGAAGAGAAAATAAGGCTTGACATTTGTCTTAGAAGTTCAAACCTTCTAAAGGCTTTTGTCTGCTCTTTAATGTTTTACTGATGTTGCATTATTGAATTTACAGCTGTTGAAAATACACCAGATCTGATGTATAGATACTTAACATTTTCTGCCACGTCTTTGATACATGATCTTAAAACTGAGGTTTTCCTGCAATCTTGTTTTATTTAATCCTTCACATGGCTTACACAATTGTACTGGGACTGTTTCTCTTGGAGGCACTGAATCTTGTTGAACGTTTTTCCTGTTTTCTTTGTTGAAAAGTTGCATGCAGATAAAAAAAAATGTTTTCAGGGTCAGTTCAGAATGGTCTTAACGAATGTGATGTTTTTAGAGGGGGCAGTCTGTAGTTCACATGTTTGCTCTCAGTCAGTTCTTTTGCTCAGTAGCATAAGTTCATTTGGGATTTTCTAAAGGGATTTTTATGGAATTTTGATTAAAAAAAAAAAAAGCTTTGGTTTTCTCTGTTTAAACAGGTCAGAACCAGATCTATGTGAATCAGCAATAGCACCAACTCAAGAAATTGTTGCTGTCATGGTAGAGAAAGTGGAAACATCAAAGCCTGACGTGACTAACACTCCAGATATTAACTGTACAATGCAGAGCTGGAGAACATTAGAAAACTGTCTGACATGACAGACAACCTCACAGACAGAATGAAGGCACATGTCAAAGTCGGCAGCAAGGATTGACCATGCCAAAAGAAAGAACAGAAAAATATCTTTTTTCTCCACTTGAGGAGGCACCACCATCACCCTGCATTCTGTTTTTGTTTAACAACTGGCAGGAAGTTCTGTGCAAACCCCCTATTACAACCATGTTTTCTTTTGCGGTGTAAGTGGAGACCTGCAGAAATGCCTCCAGAAGTTAAGCAGATGGCTCAAACGCTTAGATAGAGTGAGGTGAAAGTTCAAAAAAAGAGTACAGCTCTCATAAACTGACATTTATAGGCAGTCAGGGGATTTTGAATTTCATGTCAAATGAATAACAAAGGTTGCAGGCATAGGCTACCACAAACATGAAGCCTGGGTTTGGACCTGGGTGTCTCCTCTTAAAATGTGTTGAAAGGTGTATTTATTGACATAAAGCTAAAAGAGTTGTTTCAGATGTTTTCGATTCATCTGCCTGACCAGACATCTGTTTCTGGCCCAAGTGGGAGAAGGCCCGAGTTTACAAAAAAATGTTTGTTTTAGAAAGTGTTTTCAATGGCCCCTCCAATCCTAACAAATTGTCAAGTATCTGAAGCAGGCAGGTAAACTGCATAGCTCTGGCGCTAAGCCTTTTTCAAAAGTGTGATTACAATCCTGGGGAGAAAACTTTGTTTCCTTTGAATTGAAAACGGAAACAAAAAAAGGAACTAAAAAGACATTTTGCTGCAATTAAACGGTTCTCCCCAAAAAACCAACAGGGCTGTTTTAGATTATGAAAGCAAGTGGTAGTGCCTTCATTGTTTCATGGTCATAAAGAAAACAGCAACTTGGGGTCATTAAATGTCATTAGAATGAATTATTATATGAAAATTCTATTGCGACGGGCTATTTTTTGTTTCTTCACATGGAACAGAAATATGCCTAAATGCATTTTTCTCAAAGTTACTGTGAACTTTGTGTTTGAAGACCAAAAAAAGGAAGAAAAAGTCTGTCATAAAATCTGGGTTCATTTGAAATGTTACCCATTATTTACTATTACATTCTGTAATTCTAATATCCAATTTAAATCATGTGAACAAGCAATAAATGGTTATTTTTTTCAACAGTACAAACCACAAACACAATTGTTTTGTGCTATACTATTCAATGTTTTACAACAAGTTATTGGGGAACTTAGCCAATCACAGTCAAGAAATCATACACGCAGTTTTTAGAAAGTGTTGGGGCAGCATATTTTTGATTTTATGACGGCGAGCTGGTGGGAATTTGAATGCGAGCTGCATTTGGCCAACCGGCCGGGCTTTGTACCTGCCTGCTGTAGACTATTCCATCCAGGCCTGGCCCTGGGCTGCATTGCACCCAAGGTGAAAAATTAGTTTTGCGCTGCCACAACACCACAGCCACACACGCACGCATACCCACAAAAGGGGCAAAGTCATTGGTCCAGACCAAGTCCGCTTAATTTTGTTCAGATTGAGTCTTGAACTTTGCATTTGGTCTGTATTCAGACTGCTGTTTACCAGAGATTTTTGTTTTCAACCAAAACTCGTAACAAAAGCACATGACTGACAATCTCTTCAGTCATTGGCCAGAAATTACGAGGGTGGGGCAAAGCAATAAGAGAACTGAATAAGGGTGGCATTATACTCTTCCCATTCCTTTTCACGCAATGCATCAAGCTCTACTTGACTTTAGTTAACAATCATTATATTTAATGAATCAAATGTGTCTTTAGTGTGTCTTTTTTTAATCAATACATTTCATTATTTCTGCACTGTCTTTAAAAAAAAGTGTAATTTTTTGTTGTCTTGTATTGTCCACAGTTTATGCTTGAAATAGGCCAGATCAATCAATCAATCAATCAATCAATCAATTTATCAATCAATCAATCAATCAATCAATGAAATCAGTCATGAAAATTCTACACTTTGCAATCCTGGTCAGGATAGTTCACTTATTAAGACTTAATATTTTACTGACCAATTTTGAACATCTGTATCAGCGTCAGGTACAACACTTTTTAAGGCCACTTTGGTTTGGTGTAGGCATGCAGCAGTTACTGGCAAGATGTTGGCTATAAAGGTACACTGATAAGTGTTAATGACAAATAGATTGTCTGGAAAAGTGTGAGAAGCAATAGGCATCACGGTAAAAGTTGTTTTAATGAGCCTTACATCACGAAATACCAGGCTACCATGGCTGTTTTGGTCCAGTTGTTCCAACTAAGTATTTAAAAAAATATATAATTTCTTGTAAACAAAAAGAAGTAAAGCCTGGAATCCATACCGTCTCATAAACTTTCTCATATGGGAGCCATGACTGTTGCAGTAAGTTTGGTGCCAGTCCATCTGGTATAGGTTTAGGATATCTTTGTAACAACTTTGACCAGCTGGTGGAGTCAGATTAAAAAGCCAGCAGATGACATTGGGATTTATACTTTGAGGATAAATTGCAGGACCAAAATAGCTTTTATGATTTGATGATTGTTTCAGTGTTTCAGCCTGTAATAAAAAGGGCCAATGCCCAACTATATGATTGACACTGATCCTCTCCACCCCCCCCACCCCCCCACCCCCAGCACACACGCACATCTCTGAAAAATGTCACAAACATCATGACCACAGTTGTTAATCTAATACAATGTCTTCGTCTGGATGTCAAAATTTGACAGAAATTCCCTTTTTTTTGTAACTTGATTTCTGGTACAGACGAGAGGATTCCAGACCTTAAATACTTCATGATGGCATGTTTCCATAGCTATAGCAGTCCAATTTTGTGGGGAACACAGAAAACCTGTTCCTTTTTACCAATAAGTGAGCTTGAGGCCAAAATCTTGAGAGATTTTCTAGGATGATGCAACTCTTTATAAAAATTTGTTAGACTGAAACACAATCTTTCTATAAAATCATGTTGGATGAATCAGGATAGTCCAAACATGCTTAACTGTCTACAAAGTTGATCCTCTGTTAAAACATTGAATTTTGTCTCCACAGTGCACTGGACTCTTTCAGCTGGATCTGATAGATTGTTTGCCAGATGCTGATTTAGTAAGATGATCTTTATTAAAGTGACATTTTTTTGTTTACTTAAAAAAGTGTGGAAGAAATTCCCCAGAGCTCATTATCCAAAGCAACATGATGTGAGTTAAGCATCATAATTAATCCAGTCACTCCAACTGATCACATTTTCTTCATGTTTTATTGAAAGCGGAGATGTCTACACAATAAACACCCAAGCGGCTTGTTATAAAAAGTACCTGCTGTGTCTCAACGATAGGGTTTACAGCAGTTAAAATGAGTTTCTCTGCACAACCATTAGTCCGTTGGGAGGAGGGTGGTTGTCTGAGCCATGGTTTGTGAGGGGTTGGGTGGGGGTCTCCAAACTTTCAACAATAATGACGTGTGTCCTCACTGCTCCTTGATTCATGGTTCAGTTCAATAAAAACACAAGCTGTTTCCCAGCATGCCTCAAGGAGCCTTGAGCATCAGGACCTGTGGCTTCTGGTTGTACTTCAGACTAGCCAAGGGGTGGAGGTCACATTACTCACTGCAATTCTGTGAAGTCACGCAATCTAATGACATCATCCAGACATGGACTTTTTCTGTTCTCTTATATTGATAAAATGAAAGTGCTGCAAAGCTCCTTCCTGAAAAATACTCGGGGTTAATACAAGTCTTTTTCCAGATAGTGTTGACTTTTTTTTTTGACAAAAAATGTCAGCCTGCTTCTTGTGTTTGTATTTTAAAATGGTTTGAAATTACATATCATCACTCAATATATACAGTAAACACATAAAAGATAGGGGTGTTGACGGTTTAATTTTTTTAACCTATAGTTTTTTGGAAATAAAAAATGTCTGAGTTTCAAATATAAAGCCAAATTAGAAACAGTGCATTAAACGTTAGTTCCTTAAGTATGATATTATTGCAAGTACAATCGAACAATACTTTTGCAGCAAATCTAACTTCATACTTAAGTCCTTTTGCTATAAGCTATCATAGCAACCACAATTTAGTGGCATGCCTTCTAGTGGTTACTTAGTGAACCGTGTCTGGCTCAAGCCACATTCTTTGCTAAATAAGATTCATCCCTGAAACTAGAGGGCTGCTGCTTGCTAGGAATAAAACATTAACATGTTTGTGGATTTTAGGGGTGGTGTAGAGTGGTAGATCCCGCCCATGTGTCGAAGTGTCTTACAGCAAGACACTGAACCCCACGTTGCTCTTGGTGGGTTAGAGTTAGCATTAGATATCTGAGCATGCTAAGATTGCAATTATATTATTGAAATGTCTTCAATGAAAATTTGTGATCCAACTATTTGGTATCAAAATACTAGCTAAGAATTTCCCCATTGATGCAAATATGCATCAAACCACTCCTGCTCCAAAATTACCTTAATTTAGCATCTACTTGAAAGCAAAACCATATTTTTTACAGCTGGAAATAAATCCAGGCATCACGAGGATATTGCTTAGCCTTGTGTGTGTGTGTGCTTTTTATTTTTAAATGTTTAAAAACTACAGTCTTAAAATGAAACTAAGAACAACAGCTTTTTTTTTTTAAACATGCAGAGGTTTGACATGACAGCAGGCCTCTTCGCTTCACAGATGAAATTACTTGTGATTAACACTCTGAGCTGTTCCAGAACATCTGTTTGGTGGCAAACTGTGGTTGCGTCAAACATAAACTGTGTAGGTCAGAGAGAAGAGGCATGACTGGAGCTGTGAAGCCCCTGCAGAGAGAACGAGATGACGGAAAACCATAGAAACGCACAGTTGTTGCTGAAGTTTGATTTATAATGGAGATAAAACTTTATGACGTCATAAATGATTTCATTTGTAACATTTTTATTGCATCGTAATGTGAATCTAAACCCTTATTTTTAGTTTTTTTTAAGATCTATCCCAGTTTAGTCTGATTGAAACATGTTATTCTAATAAATACAGTTAATTTTTTATGTGATTATTGAGAGTTTTTTTTACTTCTTTTCGCTGCTTTGGACAATTCCAGAAAGAAATAGTGAGAACCAGTACACCAAAAGCACAGAAGTTTAACACGTTTTGGGGACAATTCACATAGATCATTTTTCATAACTGCAAGTATTTTCCAGAGGACAAGCACGATTCAGGATGAATAAAAGATTTTTCTTTGAAAGGATTTTTTTGCACCAGTGGACCATTACGTCTGATTATTATCCATCCTGCTGAGAATTCAGTTCAAGGAAAAAAGTTTTCAATTCGACACTTAAATTACAATGGATTATAACATGTTTGCTGTAAGCATAACAAAAAACACAAACATGTTTTCTTAAGTCCTTTGGTGTGTTGGTATCTATTAACTGCGAAACTCCAGCGCTTTTTGGCTTTCAATATGATAAACAAAAACAGATGTCTCAAGCTGATTAAGTCTTTGTTTTTTTGTTTTTGTATTAGGAATGACCTCTGTACATCTATCCCAAGACTCAGACCTGGGTGTGTGAAATTTGCTCTCCGCTTTTGACCCATCCCCTGGGGGGGGCGGTGAGCTGCAGACAAAGCCACACTCTGGAACCATTTTGTGGCTTAACGCCTCAATCCAACCCCTTAATGGTGAGTGTCAAGAGGGGAGGCATTTTTATGGACCAGTCTGACCCAACTGTGGATTTAAACCAACAATTCTGTTGAAAAAAAAAGTAGACAGAATCATTTCTTTCCCCTTCAGTCTTTCCCTTTACACTTTTGTGGAAAGCTTCTGCGTATCTGTTTTTGCAGCATTAAACTAAACTTGCGTATGCCAGCACAATTACATGATAAATGTGCTACAAGAGTGGTGCTCTCTGTTAGTTTGCAATTTGTTGTGTTGTCTGTGATCCTCTGTTTTTACAGGAATTTCCAACACTTGAATTTTGTTGTTCAGTTTTCCATTACTGTTGCTAATTTTTTCCTATCTTGAATCAGATTCACCAAAATCTGGACCAACTGAATACTTAAAGACCCACTCCTTTCATCTGTTGATCTATTTTAAGTGTTCCCAGTGGCCTTTTAATTATGACTATGCCGTTTTTAATGAAAATTAAAAAACCTGTGTCGTTGTCAAGGTGAGTTTCTGCAGAGCGGCAGCAGTTTATTAGAAACTCACCTCTGAATTGTGGGTGGGACTGTCGGTGTGGAGCAATCCCATCCCCCCTTCCTGTCACCCATAACTGAGCTATTTGCCGACACTCTCTTGCTAGCTTACAGTCTGTCACAACCACAACCTATCATTAACGATGAAACAAAAATGGTAAGCAGTATCAGAGCCATCCAGTAGGGAGCCTGTGGCCAACCCATTTATTTTTTGTACATAACAATTAGGCTGTTTTTTAAGTGACATTTTCCATTTGCTTTTGATTCGCAATGATTTGAATGAAAGAATGCAGTATTGAGCTTAATTTTTCTCCATCATGAGAAAAAACGCCAAAAAATGTCAATGTAAAAAAATTAAAGTCCATGTTTACCCAAAACACAATTTATCGAAGTGGCTCTTTAAACGAAATCTATCACTGAGAAAAAAAAGTTATTCTGTTATTCAATCCAGTTCTTTAAAAAAATGGTTAAGGTTGCACAAGATATATTGTTTTTTTAAGTGCCTAATTGAAGTCCAATTTTGTTGCCCTTTTGAATGAGTTTACTTTTTTGTGCAAATAGTTGTATCTCACAAGGGATATATAATAATAATGTCCTTGCAGTGGGTCTTGATGTCAGAAAAACACAACACAACAACACACTTACAGTAAGTGTGGGATTACGCAAGAGAAACAAAGCAAAAAAAAAAAAAAAACTACTTGTAGATTTACCTTTAGCAGAAAAAAAACATGTTTTCTTGCATAACCATTTTATGTCCCCTCACTCTGTCGAAGTAATTGTATCCCATTCTTCTTTTTAAAAAATTCCTTCAGGTAATTGAAAATCTTGAGCGTTTGTTTGTGCCACAATCTTGATTTGTTCTTCAGCTGCTCTGGTACAGATTTGCTGCAGAGATAAACATTTTTGTTACACTGCATGAAGAGATTTCAGCAAAGTAATTGTTGTTAACCAAATGGCTTCAACTTTGCCCCTGTAATTCAGGGAAGTTCCATGGCTGGATCCTGCTGCTGCAGAACAACCTCTAATCATTATGCACGGCCATGCCTGATAGTGGGTAGGAGGTTTATCTGCTTAAATGTGTTTTATCTCATCGGTCTCCAAGACGTTTTACTGCAAGTCTTTCTTGTTACGATGGATGTTTGCAGACCTGCGCCGCTTCTTGTCTTCTTAGAGAAACTCTGGTGTGCTGTTCCCTTTTCCTCCATCTGTGCTGTCATAAACTTTAACTTCTAACAGATGATGCTGTTAGAATCTGAAATGCAGCTCTTATTTATTTATTTTGCTGTTTTTTTCTGATATTATTGCGAAGTTTGACCAGGGAATGAACTTGTTGGGCCGAATGTTGCCCACTTGTGAATGATCCCTCTCACCGTAGAACTTTGAACTCCAAATTGTTGGAAAAGTGGCTCCATAATTTTTTCCAGATTGATGTGCAGCAGCAGTTGCTTCTCTGAGACCACTGTGGACGCCTTGTCCCTTGAAGTTTTGACACGACCAACAGCTTCAGACGAACCCAGACTAATCATCTACTTTTAAAAAGCTCTGCATGCCTGCTGATGACTGACAGCACATGGCTTCAACTTGATACTCTTTGGATGCACAAAGGCACTTTGAAGTGGCTGAATTTGTCAGTATGTGTATGAATGTGAACTTTTGTTGAATAACAGAATATTAAAGACAGAAAGTTACATAATTATTTTTCAGGTTATGTGTGTCCAGCACCAAAACTTCATCCTATTTATGTGATATTTCAATGTGTATTGAACACTTGTTAGTGTTGCAAAAATACATATTTTTATTAATTGTGCTGGGAAACGAACCCTGATTTCCCATTCACCAGAACTGCAGGCAGCCAACCCTAACCACTATTCACAATCTGTATGTATGATTTTGAATTAAAAACGTATGACTAAAAAAAATCTGTACTTCCTGTATACCTTAGTACATTGGGCTTCGAAAGATTTATCATACCCTTCCTACAGTTAGAGTTTCTCTTTTATTTTGAAAGTTTATAAGTAGTTTTATTTTATTAAAACTCTTGGATTTTCTGTCTTACTTTACTTTTTGACTTGAGATAGCTGTCAGTTTGATCTTTTTTTGTCATTTAATTTAATTTTAAATACCCTTAAGCTGTCAATAATTTCTCCATTGTCTGATTGTTTTTTTGTCATTTTAGTCTCAGCATCTCTTGCATTTAGAAGTTTGGCTTTTGCTTCATTAAATAAATATTCTCATCTATCCTTTCATGTAGTTTGCGCTCCTGTTTATTAAAAATAAGCAAACAAGTTAGTTTATTTCTACACGTGATGATTTTTGTTCAATCAGAATTTGTATGTTTGAAGTTTACTGTTTATTTTTCAAAGATGCATTTTTTGGCACACTTGACCTTCCGTTCAGCATAGTAATAATAAAACGTGAAGCAAAAAGCTACAGACCAGGATCTGAACCTTGGTTGATTACAGGGATGGTCCTGCAGCCCCAGTACACAAAGAACTTCCTTAATCTTTTAGATTTAATTCCAGCTCGCACATGCCTTTGCTAAGTGTAACTATTTATTTACAGTTATCAGAATAATTAATCTGTTAACTGACAGTAATAAGTGGACAGAACATGACTAGTTTTGCTAACAACATTTCAAAGCACCTGTTGATCACACTGCTGAAAGCATGTTCAAATTAAAGGAAAGTTTTTATAAGAAGACCATTATTTCAAAAATGTCCATTTACATTTTAGCTTGAAGAATTTCAGCCCTCATCAAAATAATACAAATAATACAAACAGAACATTATTAGAACATTCTACCAAACTGTATGGACACATTATTTCAAAATTCTTCAACATTCTTAGCATTGGACTGTTATGATGGCTGTTTCATTTTGTGCTGCTAGCACAAGTATGTTGTTCGCTGTAAAGTTACTTGTTTATACATATAGTAAAATAAACCTACTGTGTCTCAAGACAAATAGTATTTTCTAATATCGATTCAATTATCAATTTATCTAGTTTTGAAACAATTTTTTAATGGTATAAGTCGATTTGATTCAATTTTGCTTCCGACAGATCGATCTGGTTGGAATGTAAGAATAAAAATTGATCATCATTACACTCCTAAATGCATATTAATTTCTGTTTTCAGTCTTTCAAGAACGGCAGAAAAACAAGGGAAAAGATTGTCTTTTTCTTTCTTCAAACAAAATTGAAACAACATTTACACCAAAACAATTGCAGAAATCAGTTTTGGAAAGTTTACACTTAGATTTATCACCAGATTGTAAACATATTTACAATCTGGTGTAAATATTCCTTCCAATAGGTCTACTTTGAGCTCATATCTCTTCTGAAAAATTGTGCTTTCAGTGTAGACAAATTGGCCTTTTAGTTTTCTAAAATTTGACCAAATCTTGGCTTATAGCATCACACATGGTCACATTCTAAGCAAATTGGATTTAAATAAAAAAAAGGCCAGATGGATAGAACTTTATCTTTCAACTGCATCCGCACCTTTGTCAGTAAGTGATTTCACATCATTTACTATAAAATTAAATAAAAATATATTCATCAAAGCATTCCTTAAACTCTCTATGAAGGTGGTTTCTGTAGGGAATAAGAAACAGCCTTGACTGACAAAAGAATTTCTTGCATTTTAACTGACAACACAAGTTATTTGTACATGTTTTTCTTTATGATCAATAAAGTAATATTAACCCCCAGATAATATGTGCTTTCAGCAGGTTTGCATGAAACTATAAATAACTATTGTTTGATGTTCCACTGTCACCAATAAATCATTTTTCTGTGCACCTGACAAAATACAAGGACAGATTTATGGGTTGAACTCTGTGATCGAGCTTACCTTAAAAAAACCTTTGCTTTGGTTTTGGGCTCAAACACAGATTCAGCAAAAGATTGGTCACTATTACTGAAAATTTCCCTAAAGTTAAAAGAAAAACATTTGAGAGAGTATAAACTTAAAAGAATAAAGTTAAACTCTTGTGCTAAATTAAATCAAGACAGATAAACTAATTAAAATCTTGTCAAGGCAGAGTTTTTCTTTTTTGTTTGCTTTTTTTGAGTTTTTTGTTTCTTTTTATCACCACTCACGGTATACAAAAGAAACAAAAAAACTCAAAAGTTTTTAAGAATTTCAAACTGAATATTTACAAATGATAACTTCTCACATCTGGTTTCGGACATCTGCTGTTGTCAAGTTGTTTTATTTATAGATTTGGAGGCTTCTTTCACAGTCTGGCTCATCCATGCAATGCCTGAAATCTTCATGACACAAGGCCATCTTTAACATTTACACACTAAAAAAAAAAAACCCAAAAAACCGTCTTAAAGCTGTATGTCAGATCGTGCTGACCTGGATCAGACAGCAAATCATCATTTGTGATATTCTGAAAATAAATGGTGTCTTTTTTACTTTAAAAGCTTTCTTTGAGGTGAAATGTTCCACTCCAAAGCTCACCTGCTTTGAATTCTGGGGAAAAACAAAAGACAAGGGAATTTTAATATTAGGTTTCTAAAAGCAAGGGCAAATTCCTCCAACCTGAAAGCCCTGCCTCTTTTTTAGATTTCCGTTTAATTATAAACGTGTGTGATAGTTAGCACTGTAGTCCCAAAAGTTAAGGTGTTGATAAGATTTCTCTTGAAAACTCAAAATTTCTATCTATTTAAGTGATTATCTTGACGACTTTTCCACAGCTAATCATGTCATGGTCCCACTATACGTTGTGCATGGTAAACATGTCATTTACATCTCAGACAGACTATTTTATTACTTTATTAGATGTCTACCTGCATATAGAGGTGTCCTACACATCTACCTGTAGACATCTAATCTTTGGATGTTTTAGATGTCTGAGTACTTTTTAATTTTTTTACAAACTAAAGAAAGAGAAGCACTAGAAAAAGGTTTCTATCATTGTGATTTTGGTGTGCCATCATCCTTTTTCTCCTTTGACCGTCAAATATAAAGATGGCATCGTTGGTGTAGAGTACAGCTTTTTTTCCTAATCTATATATGTCAGTTCAAGTCGATCCTTATAGAACTTTGCCTTAGAACAGCAACTAGACACTGTTGTGCAGCAGATCAGAAAATGTGCTTTAAGCTCATTCTGATAATAATCAACTCTGACAATAAATTAAACATTTTACCATTATTTTGTTCAGACATATGACAAGTTAAAAATCTAAACAGAAACATTTATGTTGGATTGTTTTTCTTATGCAACTTTCTGAGACCTTCATCTACAGGTAAATTACAATGAAAGGAACCAGGTTCAACTCTCTGCTGGGGCCTTTCTGTGTGTAGTTTGCATGTTCTCCTTCTTCAGGTGTGGATTTTCTCCTGCTTCCTCCCACAGTTCAACAACATGTTTGATAGGTTAACTGCTGTCTGGAAGTTGTTCCTGTGTTTAAGTGTGGCCCTGTGGCAAACTGGCAAACTGATGAGGGTGTACTCCACTTTCAATAGTTGCTGGATTAGAATCAGTAAACCTGTGAACCCAAAAGGGATTCATTGGGTTCTGAAGATGAATAAATTGATGTAAAATTGCAGTATTTGTTAACTTTTTTAACTAGTAAACGTTTAAAAAGTACTCTAATAGATAACTCAAAATATCCCAAGATTAGATTACTACAAGCAGATCATGTAGTAGACCTCTATATGCAGATTTCTACACTACTGATAGACCTCTAGTAGAGTAACAAAATAGAGCTGTCACACATGTCCTGTAGACATCTGCAGCAGATGACATCCTGTGCCTAGTAGGAAGCTGAAAAGCTGGCACCAGCTTATACTTACCACAGATATGTTCCATTTTCATGACGTTTATGAGATGATTGCAAGAACCACAAGGGAACTGCAGGACATACCTGCGCTCCCTTCAAGAGGGTGTACGATGTTCCACGGACCCGGACAACCTAAACACTTGCATGTAACTAAGGCATTACCCCATCTCTTCAATTAAAAAGCAAAGTGTAGGTTCAAAGTGTGAAAGTGAGATTTTATCGTACGACCTGTGAAAGAAAAGTAATCAAAGCTTTAATAATGTTGTACCTGTATTTGACTTCAAGGCTGATTAAAGTAAGACAAGCCTATGAGCTGTTGCGTGAAGACCAAGGCCTGACTGACGCCGTCCATCTTTTCAAAGGAACCGCATGGCTCGCGTGTACAAACAGAGGTGATCTTCAGGTTACTCAATACAGAATCAATGTGGCAAACACATGTTGGCAGCGGCTGACTCTGGGCATTCTATTTCAAATGTGATCAATCTTTACTTCCACATTTTGGGAAGAGTTTCAAAGGAAAAGCTTCCCATAACATCTGACATAAACATAGATCTTCCTTTACTCAAGAACAGGGTTTTCTTTTAAGTATTTTAATCGTATTTCAAAAGTCAAACAGATTTGATAAATAACCAGGTACATGATGTTTATGTCTGTTCAGATGGCAGTTATAGAAGATCCAAACCAAAAAAAGTTAGCTTCTTTACTAAACATTGCTGAGGTTTTCTTATGTAATAGCACATTGATATAACCTGGATAAATGACATTTGCATTGCACATTTTAAGGCTTTCTGATTCACTTCTGCTTTAATGACACATGGAAATAAAGCAACAGAAAGAAAATAATAATTAAATAAAAAACAATCTGTACATCTGGAAGGGAGTTTGATATTGTTTTTCTTTCTAAGTTTCCTTTAGGCAGCACTAAAGCGCTTGTTTGTCATGGGAACAAGATGATAATCAATAACAAGCATGGCAATCTTGTGTCTTAGTCATCATCATATATCAGCGTGACACTGTTTTGCTCACATATGGTCTTCCCCATGGAAGCGGGGTGAATTCACAGATGTGTTTAAACACAGCAGTGTTTGCAGGTCTTTGGTTACAGTATTTAGTCTTATGTCAATCAACACAAACAGTCTGTGTTCTCCCAGTAAGTATTGTGTCTATATTTCAAACAGAACAATATGTTGGTACTACAATAAACTGCAGGTATTAGCTGTCATGGTGTACTTTAAGAACCACTCCGATGTAAATTGTGTTTTAACATGTTCTTGTAGCATTTTTCTCATGGCGGAAGACACGTAGAAAGAAAATTAAGCTAAAAATTGTGTTTCTGAGTATTTCTTCATTATATTGCTCGGCACTGGTAATGCTAGGTTTGGGTTGTGAGGGTCTGTAAGCTATTGGGAGAGAGTGTACACAAAGGCATGGTGGGAAATGAAAGAAGGCTTACTTCCTGCCAAAGGTCTCGCCCACAACTCAGAGGCAAATTTCTGATGAACTTCTGCCGCTCTGCAGAAACCGTTGGAGAAAATGACAATGAAAAAAAAATAACTGGCTAAAAGCAGCATAATTATTATTAAAAGAACACTGGGAGCACTTTTAAAATATATTAAACGATGACTGAAGAGCGTCCTTATTAGATTTACTGCCAAGTGATTAGCTGTCTCATTTGCTTTAAAAATCAATCCTAACCAAAATGTTGTTGTTCATGACTTTCCAAATCATGTTTGGTTTTAAAAACCTCGTTTTCAAATGTGATACTTGGACTATGAAAAGGTCTGGTGTTGAATTGTCTTTGTTAACATTTGACAGAAACAGAATCAGTCCCGAGCCCAGCTGCGAGTCACTGACTCAAAAGTAATTTTGTCAAAGCCATGTCATTGTTTAGCCCCGTTCGTATTAAAAATAAAACATACATACATTTGTTTAGTATGTGTGCTGTGAAGTTATCGCCTGCTAGGCACCAGATTAGATGTTTCCCAGCCCTTATTACTGTGTTCATGAAGAGCATTAGACTGTGTCCCAAACTCATTTTGATTCTTTCAGATGAACACATGATTGGGTGTCTGCACCTGCTCCTCCTGCGCCGCTTTCATGCCATCCACATAATTACTATGCATTGTTTTTTAAATCAGCATATCAAAATAACAAGCATCTTTGTCTACACCAGGAAGAGCTGAAGGACACCCTTGAAAGGCACCTAATGAATAACATGGCTCACACAGAGGAGCACTCAACTGTTCATGCCCACTCCTTCCAAAAATGAAAAAGTCTGTTGTGTATAATTTAACAGGCTCACACAAACAGAAATGAGAACTCACTTCAAATGGAAAGAATCCTTTCTCAGCTATTCTTAGAGATGCTGGTTGTTCCAGTTTGAGACATTCATCTTTAAAGTTTATTTTCCATGAGAGTAATGAGAAAATAAATGCAAGTATTTTGACTTGTCAGAAGTAAATCATCCTGAAGGGTATCAAAAAATGAGGCTTTGTTCAGTCGTTCTTTAAGCTTTATCAGGTGCCATATTTTTGATACTGTTAAATGCCCTTCACAGTTATGTCCCACTTTGATCATTTTTTTAAATCCTCTATTGTTAAAGCGTTTGTAATGGTCTTTTAATTAGAATCATTACATTTTTATACAAAATCTAAAAAGCTTGTTGTTTTCTAAGATCTAGTTTCTGCAGAGCGTCAGGAATTCATTAGAAATTCAGCTCTGAGTTGTGGGCGAGTCTGTTGGCACAAAGTAAGCCCGCCCCCACATGCCATCATCAATCTGTTAACACTATGTCCCGCAGGATTACAGTCCCCCACAACCCCAACCTAACATTTCTGGTGCAGCAAAAATGGTGAGCATTTTCAGAACTATCCAGCCGTACAGTTTTGAGCCAGATGTCCGCTCGGACGAGGAAAATGAAGATGTACACGGATCCAGTCATCTACAAGTGGATGCATCAAAATGAAGAGAAGCAGGGAGCTTGTGGCTTGAGGTAGTAGTGTCTACATCACAGCTGCAAGCTTTTTCCAACTGTGTTTTTGTTTTTCCAACAACAGCTGTGCTGTTTTGTCTACTCCTGATTCATAACGAATAAAGCAATACCAAGAAATGCAATTTAAGGCCTAATTGTGTTAATATATGTCCTCCATTATGAAAAAGAAATAAGTAAAAACTAAGTCACAAAAACATGTTAAAAACACCAAAACCATGATTTTTTTTTTTAATCAAAGGGTCTTTGAAAGATAATTAGCCAGTCCTTCCCCAAGCTTGCCACCACTGGGCCTCATTGTAAAGAAAAAAAATGTGACCTCGTTTCCATTTCTCATCCATTTGTGACAGACACAATGAGAAACAGGTTTATAAAGTATACAGACTCTTATTGAGATGTTGTCCTGCAGTCATTTTTTTTTTAAAGTTGATTTTGTGTTTCTAGCTCAAAGCTTGTCTCAATTTCAAATGGTATTGTAAAGTGTTTAAACAAATAATACTGTTTGAATGTTTTTTTTTTTTGTTTAAATAATTTTTAAAATAAAATAATCTGCTGCATAAAACATGAGTTTTAAAAAAGGGGGTTTGATGTGTTCATGCTCTTTACATCTTATTATTAATTGATGCAATTTGTTTACAAGTAAAAAAATAACAAAATTTTTTTTAGTGAGTACCATTAATACAGAAAGAAATTGTAAAATTAAGTGACTCCTTCTAATTTTTTTCAAATAAAAATCATAAACAGGTTCAGATTTAGAAGTTCCAACACTGTGTGTTATCTTTAACAATAAAATGATTTATTTTCTACATGCTGGTTTGAGGTGTCAAATATGTATTTGATGACATATTATGTATATTTCTTATAAAAATATTCATTTTGACAAAAAAGGTGCAGAATAAGATGGACCCTCTACAGTTTGCGTACAAAAGGAGATAGTCTATCTACATCGAGGGAGTAGAGGTGGAGGTGGTCTCCACATACCTGTGTCTGCAACTGGACAAGACTGGCCTGGTTGACTCAAATGCAGTGTGTGCATAAAAAAGGCCAAAGCAGAATGTACTTCCTCAGGAGTTTGTCTAGCTTCAACATCTGCTGGAAGCTCCTGCACATGTTCTATCAACCGTCTGTTTCCAGCATCCTTTCCTATGCCACCGTGTGTTTGGGAGGCAGTGCAAGGAAAAGAAGACATCAAGAAATTGAACAGACTGATTAGGAGAGCGGAGTCCATTGTTGGCGTGAGATTGGACACAGTGGAGGAAATGGTGCAACAAAGGACTGCAACCAAATTCAGAGCAGTGATGAACAATACCAGCCATCCTCTGAATACTGTCCTGGTCAAACAAAGGAGTTCCTTCAGCGAAAGGCTGCTGTTTCTGAAGTGTTCCACAGAAAGGCTGAGGTCCTCTTTTATGCCAAGAGCAATCAGGCTCCATAACTCTACTTTTGGGAGAACAGGACGGAGGAATAGGAGTTATTTTTATAATTTTTTTATTCTTTCCATCCATCCATCCATCCATCCATCCATCCATCCATCCATCCATCTGAAATTTGCATGAGAACGTGGAATAAAGTAATTCAAAACTGTTTTTTTATGACATAAACTGTGGTTTCTTCTACAACAGACTGAAGATGTTTTTTTTTTTTAAATGTATCTATGTTGGGGACAATACTATCCTGTTTTCTTTTGCTTCACAGTGAAAGGGTCATAAATGTGTCATTAGTCGTCATTGAATCCCCATGGCTCTCGTTTTATTGCCTGCTCTGCAGTCTTCCCTGAAGGAAATCTATCAACTTTAGTTGGCTAAAAGGCAATGACAGAAATGATGACCTTAATAAAGTTGCCTGCAACAGTTGCATGCAAAGGCATTTGGAAACTGACACAAACGAGTGTTGGCCTCTCTTTTAGGGCTCCCTGGACTGTCTATTGGCAGTCACACAAATCCACAAATGGTCAATTCAGAATAGTTTTATTAATAGATTAATGACAAGAATTGCCATGTTTGCAAAAATCTGTTTTGGTTTAATGTGTTATCTCTGTTACAGTTTCAAGCTACCCAACATGACAGCATCTTCGACCGCCATAAAGACCAAGTGATGCACTATTTTCCCATTCCTTGCTCCATTTATCTCCCTGCCTCTGGCCAAAATAACCAAAAAGGCTGCGCTTTAGCTCAGTTCTCAAGATAAATCCTTCTGCAGATGAAGGGGAACTAAAATGTGTAACCAATGGTCTTTCTCATCGTAACACACTTGATAAATAGCCCTTCCTTAAAACAAGGAATGCTGCTCTGTGTGTGATCTTTAAGAGACGTTCTTTATGGCTCCCTGTAGGATTACGTGGAAGTGGTGACTGTTCTAGTTTCCACAACCATAGTGTAAGGTGCTTGTTTTACCAGCACAATTGATTCTTTTTTAATGCAAAAGCTTAATTTACTAGTTTAGAGTATATGAAGCAAACATTTTCCTGATTTAATCCAGTTTCTTTTGTTTTTTTCTTAATCTTCTGGTGGAAATCTATTCTAATCTCAGCCTACATTTTCCATACTTGTTCTATAAAAACAAATATGGACCCTTACAGATTCAACAAAAATGCTGTTCAGCTTTGACTAACTTGATCTAAAATGTGCTTATTTGATATGGACGCCAGAAAAAAAATGAAAAAGATCCCTATAGATGGTTTTTTTTTCTTGGATAAAAGTTACACAACAGGGAACATTCTCTGTCCAAAGAAATGCTTTTTTCTGAACCACAGTCCGGTGCAGGTTTTTGATCATTCAGTGGAAACGTGAGGGGTGGGGCCTGCGCGCAATGCCCTTTGGCAGCTTGTTTTTTGGATGCAAACATCTCGTACTTGCTGGAGTTGGATGCGCTTCGAGGTCCGTGATCGCTTAAAAAAGCGCACTCGCCGCAGATCCGACACAATCTGCGTCGAAACATGCGAAAGACGCACTTTTTTCTACTTCTCCCCAAAAAGCGGAATATATAAACATTTAGTTTTATATTATAAACACAATTCATCTCTTTGTTGGACGAATTCCCTTGACTCCTTTGCGCATTTCTTTTTCTTTTTCTGCATTTGTAACTTTTGAGATTCGTCGCGGTATTACAGCAGGTAAAAACGAAATGTTTTAAAGAAGTCCTTCTGTTGGGGGGGTTGAAGTGACCGAACAGCGGATTTCCTATGAAATTATAATTAGAAAACTGCGCGCAAACTCTGCCACCTACTGCTGCTTTCAAGGTGAGTTCACACTGCTTTTACAAGAGACTCCATTCGGGCAAAACACCCAATTAAGTAATTATATTATTGTTAATATTATGAGAATGTAAACTATCATTACTAAACTAAAGATTTGGGTTTTTAAATGGGATTAAATTTAGTGATCAAATAACCTGTTTTTTCCCACTTTTACGCAGAAGAAAAGAAAGAAAAGAAAAAAAACTTCAGAATCTCTCCTGCCTGTTTGGGTTTTTCTCATCAGATCTGTTTGACTCTAGTTGTTTGATTTAACTCAAACAAAACCTTTTTGATTTCTCAAATTATTATTATTATTATTATTATTATTTTGCCTTATATCTTCTGCTCAGCCAGATGGAGCGATCAAAATAATGGCATTTCATGTTTCTGGAGCTGCAGTCACGTGTTTGTCCACAATTCCTGTCGTGTGAAGGAGCTTTGGAATATTTAACGTTTTAGATGTAAAGATGCAGAAAAAGGTTGCTCAACACTTGCACATACAATTTTACAACGCATATTTAATTCCTTAACAGCTATTGATGGAAAATATGCTTTAAACCACTTTTTTACAGAAGCTACTTTAATTTAGCATATAATTTAAACCTAAAAAATGTTTTTTTTTTTTTCCTTTTTTGTTCATGGCTGCAAATACATTCAGGCGTTAGGGGTTAAATGTATTTATTTATTTAACCGGATGTGATATATTGTGTCGTTGTATCTTCTTTTGGGAAAACTTTGACCAGTAAACTTTATGCTTGGGCGTCCAAATCTGCTTTAAAATCCATTGAAAAATAAATTCACTGCAACAGGGCTTATGTAGCTGTGCGCTGAGCCTCTGCTCATCAACCTTTTAATGTCAAAAAGTGACCATTTTAAAGTTTAAACTTCACTTTTATTGGCTATCTTTAAAAAAAAGGTAAATGTAACGTTTAAGTGTACTTTCATTTGGAAAAGAAAATAATGATGCCATGACATTTATATGATCCTTTTTTTGCTTTTGAAATTAGTCTGTAATAACAGCTTCTGCTATTATTTGGCTAAATCTATAGTCTTTTACTAGAATTTGGTTTGGTGCACATACCAGACAACTTCTGCTCAGCTCTTTTTAACGTCTGCAGGTTCAGTTACATGCATGAAGCTCACAGACAGCCATCTACAGCTCTGAACTAAAGACTTGTGGCACCTTCTCAAGTTCAGCAAATTCCCAGAGAGGCGGCTACTTTTCAGGATCTGAATAATTAATGGATCAAACTTAGGACTTACAAAGGAGGCAATTTATGATTATTTGATGAGTCAGGCTTAGTTTCAGTGGCCTCAAAGTGGCTCGAAGGTGAGGAGAGACACCCTTAAGGGAGGTGGTACAGGTATGGTATGGTGCAACGCTTGCTGTTGGGAAAATACGTCTGAAAAAGAATAAAGTTTAATAGAGCAGGCAATAGATTATCTTTAAAAGCTGCATTCCATAGTCAAGTCCTCCCTTATAGAGCAGTAATACTATCCCAGAGTTTAATGCACTGCAACAGCTCTCACAATATACCAACCTGTTATTTACAAGGAACTTGACAAAACTGCTGGAAACATTTTTTTTCCTCTACTTTTCTCATATGAGTCACGTCATCTCACTCTCATAACTTGTTCAAAATTTTCCTAACAAAACGCCTCAGTATCCTTGTCAGTTTGCCATTGTGAGCTAAATCCATCTAAAAGCTAAATCCATCTTGGATTTGGTTGTTGTTAATCAGGAAGGGCAAACGATGGAACCGGTCCTCAAACTAAACAGTGCCAGTGCAATTCAGTGGAAGTCCAATTTTGTCACTAAATGAAGAATTTTCTCGTGGATAAAACCTGGTTGCAATTTTTGGCATCCCGCTAGTCTTTACTTCATAGCAGGGATGCAGAAGTTCTTTTGTTATAAAAGACTCTGGCACATGTTTTGAATTTCTCGTTGCCTGACATTGGGCTGTGATTGATTCAAAGACTGTGCTTGTCCTGTTATTAAATCAGTGTTTACTCAAGAACCAAACAGGTGCTGAAGAAGACTAGCTGTGCCATTCTTTGGCCGATTCTTTTAAATAGAAGATACAGCCAAAAGACATTAGCAGAGATGTGTCAGTAAGATTATGAGTGCTTAAGTATAAAGAAGTAAATAAAGTCAGGAAGTCGGGGCAGTTTATTATAAAGTAATATAAGCAAACCTGCCAAAGACTATGTCAGAAGAGGTTGTAAATGTTGGAAAAGAAATACATCGATCATTACTGTCTATAGAATTCAGAAAGAGATTTTCCTCATATGTTCACTGATGTCATCAAACAGGAAGTGACTCACCTTAGTTTAAGTGGATACGGCAGGATTACGCTGATTTTTAATGATGCAATAATTTTGTTTTAAAACCCTAAAATCTGGTTTGATTGCAGTAAAATTCAAGTTTAAAATATAAAACTTCTTCAGAAATATTCAACCTTTAAGGATTTTCTTTTCCTGATTCGGTTCAGCATCAAATTACAAAACAAAACAAAACAAAAAAAAAGAATCAACTACTGGAAAGTTCAGACGCACCACATGGCATTGTCCTCTGTTCAGTTCTCAGCCGCTACCAATTCAACAGCCAAATATGGTTCTATTTTTCTTTATTGGGTTGTGATGAAGGACCTCCCATTTCTCAGATGCAAACATATTCTGAGTGTCCTCTTCACACAGAAGTCGTAAATACAAGCGGCGTGTGACACTATCTGAAAGCAGGGAAAACATTGAAGCACTAAATATGACAAAAAGACTCCAGTCTGAGCTTCGGGTTGCATTTTCTGGAGACACCACTTTGCTATCATATGATAAACATGCACAGTAGTCATCTAGGGTCAAACTTCAGCTTTAAATGTTTTGCTGCTGACCACCGTGTTCAACTTTCAATTTTTGGAATTGGTAAAGATATGGATTTTGACACAATAAACACAAACAGTTGAGTTTTTTGTTTCTTTTTTGTTATTTGTGCACGTTATCAATGGCAGCAAAAGTTGGGTACACTGATTTCTTGCCAACACACTGGAAGATTGATGATGTATGACTTTAGATTATTATAAAATAGATTAGGATGAAATCCATGCTTGTTAATTATGCTTGAAGGCGGTAAACTTTATGAAAGGGTGAAGTTGGGGTCTTTTTTTGTGTCAGAGAACCTAAACATCCAAAGTGTGTCTGTTCCTACTAGGAAGTTACCTCAGGCAATTACTATTCTGATAATTAGTCTATAAATCTCACTGAAATGTCAGCTTGTCTTTTTAACAAGACTGTTTACAGATCTTAAGGAATTAGGCTGTCGTTTTCCCTTTTTGCCAACATTTTAAAGGACTACTGTATGATAATCTTTGGTGTTTCATCTGTCTAATGTGCTTTAAACTCACCGTTTGTCTTTTCTCTTTGATAGTAGTCACACATTGGCAGAAGTCTGCGCCCATCTTTTCTGGACTTCCAAAGTTTTTTCTTTTTTTTTTTTGCCACCTCCCTCTTCCACATCCGTGTGAGCTCAGGCGCTCGCTGGCACCAAATCTGCCGGAAAACAGCAGGGCCCCTGCTTGCCTTCTGGCTCTTCCCAAGCTTCATGGGTTGACCCACGTGAACTTTAACACGCCTCCTCGTCATCCCCGTTTGCTGCCTTTTCTTGCATCACCAGCCTCAGGATGTCTTGTTGTGCCTCTGGTTTGTCAGGACATGCGATCGCAGCATCATTCTGTAGCTCTCAGACGCGTGGATAAATCAGCCAGTAGAGTGAAAGACACAGAGGGACTGGGAGGAGGGACATACAGGCAGAAGGAGAGCAGTGCTGCAGGAGAAAAGCGTGATCATCAGTACCGGCTGAGGAGGGATCCACCTGTGCCACAGGACCCCCTCCATCTGATCCATCTGGTTGCAGGGGGGGACCTTGCACAGCCTGGAAGGCAGCAGGGACTATGCAGCTGGGACTGGTGGCGCTGGCGATGATCATTCTCAGCTCCATGGGTCACAGCGATGTTGTCAAACTCTCCACGGCGAGAAGGCAGAAACGGGGTAAGTTCTCACTTTGTCGCAGCCTCTTGTTGAATCCCTTTTCTTGCTTTTCATTTCTGTGGTCTGAGTCACTGAGCTGAACATCTTATAAACATTTAACAATCTCAGTAAAGATAACATTTTTTTTCCCATCAGTCGTATTTGTTTTCAGAGAGCAGGTTATGCAAGGTTCAGCGTTTCACTGGAATCATCTTTCTTCCTTTTTTTTCACTTTTTTTAAAGATTAGGACTCCCCTCCGTTCATGTAAAATCCATACTGGTATTATAGTTTGTTAAGTTTTCGTGAGGGCTTAAGTGTCAAAGCCATTGCTCCTTTTGTGTCTGTGTGCGTGGGTGCAGAACTGAGCGAAGACCTTATAGGTCTAAGCGCTCACTTGGACCACGCTGCTGTTATTGTTGTAAAAATTCTTCTGACCTCACATAACTGCAAAATGAAAACGGAAAAAAACAAAACAAAACAAAACAAACAAAAAAAACACCGACTTGCAGTACATCTCTGGACTCAAAGGCTCAGTTCTGGTGTTTCTGTCAGCTATAAAATATTTCTTCCTTTACACACTTTCAGCCAATGCCAAAGCTCGCCTCAACTTTCCTCAACTAGAATTAATTCAATACCATGACTAGCCACAGTAACAGATGTTGCGCTGTAAAAATCATGCTGAAAGAAGAAGAAACCTCATAGTAGCACAACCCCGCTGTCTTCTTAAGGTTCCATAGTAAAACATGGCTTCACCTCAACACTTCTGTTATGAGTTGAAGCATATTCATACAGATTGGAAACATGTTTGTCATCCACAAATCGAAATAAATCTATCAGGTTTTCTACACAACAGCACCCAATAAACCGTTGAGGTTTGTCTTTCTTTCCTTACTATTATTAAAATATGCTATTAAATTAAAAGAATCTGTCACTGGAAGTTCCTTTGAGTAAAACATGTTATTTATTTTGTGAGCAATGAAACCAGCTTGTAATTACTCCTGGTAACCATTACTCAGACACACAATCTGTTCATTCAAGAACCTTCTTAAAATGTTCCTGACTTGTCTCTTAGACAGCAGATTGATCACTGTATGAAGGTATTTATGTTTAGAGCTGATGGAGTACACAACGGTAAACAAACTCTGATCTTTTGCCACAGGAGGATTCTTTGAAAAAATGATTTGTTTTTTGGTGTACAATTCTTAGAAGTTTGCTGGTGTTTTGTGCGTTTTCGAAGAATATTTGAATTGTAATCATGATGGACTATAGGAGGAAGAATAGAAAGCAGAAGTGCATCAAGTTTAGGGTTCATTTTCTTAAAAATCTTAATTTCTTTGATTGTTGCAGCAACAAAAAACACTAATGCATGAGCCTTGCAAGATTTAAAAAAAAAGCCCTGCTAGACTGTTATCCGTACTTCTGAAGATTTCTGAAGATGAAAATCTGTTTAAGATCTTCAGCATCCAGTTAGAAGTAAACAAGACTATGTTCTAGCAAAGATGTTTATCCTGCCCCCCTTAAATTTTGCTGCTAGCTTTAAACTTTGTTTGAATTTTAAAGTGGTTGCATGTTTATGAAAAACTAAAGCAAAAAATTGCACGCGTCTTTTTAAAATATAAACAATTACCCATTTTTATTTCCTCTTAAAATTCATAGATGTCTGGAAACAATTTTTTTTCTCATGCAATTTTACCCCCCTGTTGTTCAGTTACCTCCCTCATCGTGGTTGTTCCCCTTTCTCTGTTTACTTTGTGCTTTTGTAGATAGTGCCGAGGGCCCGCCATCTTGCCCCAAAGGCTGTGACCGATGCTCTGAGTACAATGGCTGCGTTAAATGCAAACCCAAGCTCTTTATCTTCTTGGAGCGCAATGACATCCGTCAGGTCGGGGTGTGCCTCGCCTCATGCCCTGTGGGATACTTTGGCATGAGGAACCCAGAAGGGAATAACCGATGCACACGTGAGTTTATATTTGGGTCACCGAGTCTTCCCACTGCCACTGAAAATGTTGTGATATCTATTTTATACATTCACAAATGGAATTTTGAAAATAAACAAGGGCTCCATACAACTCATTCCTTTGTCAAACTTTACTTCACTGATGCCAATCAACTTTAAAACCTTTTTTTCCCTTCACATTGATCAAAAGTGGTAAAACAAAAAAACTTACCAACTTGAGGGATTTGTAAAAAAGTTTCAATCAAGATTAAATAGAACAACGTTGTGGAATTTTAAAATCTCTGCCTCAGGTCATCCTGGAAAGAGTAGACCCATTTTACACCAAAAAAAGTATAAAAAATTACAACACTCAATGTTTTTCCAATAGAACAGAATTTGCTTCGACAAGATTAATTGAAATAAACTATGATTGTCAAACTATGAAGTCAAAAATGCAAGCTTGAAATTAGCCATTGACACGTATTGTATTTTATTGTTCTGATAATTGGAAATATTTTAGTGTTAAAATAAACATGTTTTTCTAAAAAAGGTTAATACTTTTAAAGTATGCAAAAAAAAAGTTTATACCCCCCTCCCAAAATATCAAATTTGAAGCTCTATACCATAGACAGTAAGCATCTTAAAATAAGACTAAAATGACACATTTAAAGATACATTTGTCTAAGAAAATAATGTAAATTTTAAGCCCAAAAAATGTCCACAACCTTCTGCTTAATAGCTTTGTTTAAATTAGAAAAATCTTGTTTTATCAGAAATACGATTCAAGATGTATTTTCTTAAAACAAGCCTCTCTCTCTGTGTATATATATATATATATATATATATATATATATATATATTTAGCTGCTGGTTAGTTGACTTTGACTTATATGAAGTGTAATAAGATTTTTAAACTAGATACTAGACAAAAAATACTTTGTGAAATGATGTGCTTTTGCAGTGTACTGGTCTCGAACAGAAGCTGTTCAGTGTTTCTGTCTGCAGAGCTTCTCTGTTTCACCATACAGACTGACTTCTGTGGTTTGAATCTAAATGTCTGAAAGTTGAGCACATCAGAAATGGATTGTCTCCCGCATTGTACTGTTGGCCAGAAAGGATCTAAGAATAAACACTCTGCTTCTGACAATGGATACAGATTTAATTAGCTTGTTATAGTGGGTGAACGACATTTTTAAATATCTTGCTTACACAAGATACTTCTGGTCGGGCAATAATACATAAATATAGGCAACCGCATGATGGTTATGAAATCCTTTTGTTGTTGCAACCTTTGCCACTGGCCGTTCTGTGGTTAACAAGGTCACCTCATTGCAAGGAGTCTTGATTTGAATCCCAGCTGAGGGCTCTCTTTGGGGAGTTTGCATGTCCTTTTTTTGTATGCGTGGGCCCCAGCTTCCTCCCACAGTCCCACAACCTTCACGGTAAGGTAATTGTTGATTCTAAAAGTTCCTGCTTAGTCAGTGTGAGTTATGGATGATTGTCTCTGTGCAGCTCCGAGATGGACAAAAAGAAAGATGACAGATGTTACCCGCTGCTTATTTTCAGAGAAACGTGAAGCCTGATTTTGAAAATTCATTTCATCCCCATCTCGGCAGAATCGCCAAACTACAACACAAGCCCTGGATTTGTCAGATTATGCCGAGTTGGGGCTTCTACAAACTCTAAGGCGTGTTCATTTCTGGTCCAAGCATGTCTTTTTATCAACAACAGTGAACGAATACAATACAGTTGAAGCACAAGCAAAATAATAAAAAAAAAAATGCAACTAAAGAAGTTGATACTTTCTTTAAAAAGCAGAGACTTTAAAAAAGAATAACAGTAGTACTGATCTGATTACCATAATTTCTAATAATATTATCACTGCTGCCATCACTTTCAAAATCTTTGATCAATCGCACAACAGAGGGATGAAAGACGAGTTCTTGCTTTCATTTGTTGAGAACAAGCACTCATCTTTCATTCCTGAACATGACCCAAACCAGGAAGTACCAGATTTCACTGCTCCAACAAGCATTTAGTTTTCAAGAAGCATTAGGTCCCGTATTAAATCTAAAATCTTATACGCCAGATCTCAAAAAACTTGATTGATGTATTTTGCTTCATTTCCTGATCGTAACCACTGGGGGGGTGTGTGTGTATGTGTGTGTGTGTGCGTGTGTGTGTGTGTGTGTGTGTGTGTGTGTGTGTGTGTGTCAATTTTGGCATTAAAGTTCCCAGTGGTCTTTTAATCATAATTATACTATTTTTAGCCAACATTTGCCACAACAACATGTTAAAAACACCAAAAACTTAGTTTGCATTGCTTTGGGACTAAACTTCCCTTTGTTCCTTCTAATTTCTGTTTTTGGATGTTGTTGATTTAGGGAGAGTAAACTCCAGCCAATGTTCCATCCCACCCTAAGGCTTCACTTTTCTCCACGCATAATACAAAGGGTAACCTCAGAGAGTATCAATCCTGTGCATAAACATTTATGGCCGGGAACCATCTGAGATTCAACTAATAAACTATTTAATACATTTTTTTACTCCACAGATATAATTCATTTTTAGACGAGGATTTAACAGTCATGATTAAATAGATTTTAACGTTGGAAGAAACAGGTATTGGTTTGCTGCTTCAATAAACCCCCCATATGGTTGCTTGGTGACATGCATCTACCAGTACTTATTTTGTCTCTAAACTGGCTTCAACCAGCAAATCAGAGGGTTGCTGTATGGATTCTTTGGTTTCCCACAGCACATTTTTCTGTATAGTTTTAGTCATAATTAATGTGCTTGTATGGAAGGTGAAAAGAAATGCACGAAGGTTTATAAAGTGTCTCGTTTCTGGCTTTGCTGTTCTGAGAGAGCCAGCTGCTTCATCTGTTTTCTGCTTTCTCTGATGTGTGGGCCAAAATTCCTTAAAACAAAACAGTCTAATATGTTGCTGTTTGTTACTTATTTATTTATTATTTATCTATTTAACAGAAGATATAATTGTTTTTTATTAGGTTCTTAAAAGCAAAGTTCACGTTAGGTCCTGAATTCATCATTTTTTCCTGTGCTTTCACTTTTTTTACTATTCCTGTCTCTCCTCCTTTATGCTTTTGAAACAACTGCATTCTACATTTCATATAAGGAGTGCCCTTTAACTGTATATAATAAAAGCGTCTGCTGTAAGATGGTGATATGTGTGTAGTGGCAGGTGACTTTTAGATTTTATGCCAACATTTCAGACCATCTAAGTGATGTTTTTCTAGTGCGATTGTACTAATAACTTGTTTTAAAATCACCTAGTATTTTCTGACAGCTTTTTGAAAACCAGAGATATTTTCTATAGATTCCATCTTCTTTGGTCAGAAAAATGTGGTGGCCCTTAAGTGCAAATCACATCAACAAATCACTCGATGCGTCAACTTTTCAATATCACAAAAACAATTAAAAAAAAGCAAATCAAATATAAAAAAACTGCATTACATTTTAGAAAATGAAGCTTAATTCCAGAAACCTAAGCATAAAAATAGAAAAAAACATTTCAGAAAAGATATTTCCAGAAGACAAAATAAAAAAAAATATAGGGCATCTCTGATTGGATGATGATATTTAATATCGCATTAAATCAAATAACTTCTAGTTAAAATGATGGACAAACATCATCCAATCAGAGAAGTCCCATGGTGCCTACCATTTCTGGTTTCTCATCATTTTTTGTTTTTCAAACATTTCATCTTGTTTTCTGGAAATCATTTTCTGAAATGTTTTCTTCATTTTTGTTTTTTATGTTTTAGTTTCTGCAATTTTGTTTTGTTTTCTAAACTACAGTTCTTTTTTTTTTTTTTTAAAAAAAGCCTATGTTTTTTAATTGTCATTGTAATCTTGAAAAAGTATTTGCATCGAGTAATTTGTTGATGTAATTTGCACTTAAGGGCCACCATAGGAAAAGCAGGGTTATAAACAAAACATGAACAAAAGAAAAAAAATCATTTTATAACCCACGTGTATTCTTTTCAATGTCAATGTTTTTTTGGCTTGGACAATTTGCGGTATTTGTGTAAATGAGCCTGCTGGACAATCGTCTTATTCTTTTGGTTATTTGCAACAAACTTAGCCAAAGTTGTGCTTTTTATCCCAAATTCCTTCTGTCTGACTCAAAGAGTCATAAACATCAAGCTAATTCTTTTCCATGGTTCTGAGAGGCTAACCTGGGTTATTATACAGTCATCTTTCCTGTTTTTTTGTCATCTCACAATGTCTGGTTTGCAGCATTTTTATTACAGTTTAGAAGTAAAAACCCAGCAGTGCTGTGAAATAAAGCTGTCAAAAGATGAACAATAGTAATTGTAAGCAGTAGACAAGGATCCCACAGAGATTTTATGTTGAATCACTTCTGACATTTGCATCAAACTGGCAGTAGACTCTCCTAAATTAAGCAATAATGTAATCATTTAATATTAATACCAATAATGATGAAACTATGAAATGATTTAAGTTTGAATCTCAGTGTTTGCAATTATCCTAACTTTAAAAAGTTTTATTTTAAACCTAATAAAAACAAATCCACTGAAACCAAGCTCTGGCTGTAATTAGTTACACACAAAAGAAAGAAATGAAGTAAAAAGGGTTTTGTTGCATGTGTTTGTAAAAGATGACCACAAAATAGTTTCATCTCTGACAAGTTTCTAAGCTTGAGTTAAAAATGTGTTATTGATCCACCGCAGGGATGCTTTTAAATTCCACTAAGTAAAGGCGCATGTGACGTTAAACTGAACAGATTGGTGTTTGATCCCTTCCTTTTGTCTTTCCTGTGTTTTTCAGAATGTAAAATAGACAATTGTGAAGAGTGTTTCAATCGCAATTTTTGCACAAAATGTAAGGAGGGCTTGTATTCACACAGTGGGCGATGCTACCTCAGCTGCCCTCCAGGTCAGCGCACCGCCAATGAGACCATGGAGTGTGTCGGTGAGTGATGCTGTTTGAAACTTCTCATGCAGCTTTTTCTGAAGGCAACCTGCTGTTTTATGTGAACTTATCGTTTCATCTGCATGTTTGGGCAATAGTCTAGAAGAAAAAGGAATTGCACTGTTAAAATAAAAAAAAGCACAAGACCACACACTTTTTTTCTTGTTCATTTATTTCTTAGGTCTGTCATTGTTAAAAGCAACAGCATTAGCATTGACACTTTCCAGACCTCTAATGGCCTAAAAACCTTTGACTTGTTCTGTATCTCATACTGTTCTTTTTATTTTTCTCTCTGGCTGTTTTTGTCACATGCACAGTTAATATGATGGCAGAGCAGTTTGAGTACTTTTGCATCTAGACCCATCCCTCTGCATCAATCTCTTAAAGACAGCAGTTTTTTGTGAACTTCTAAAACTCGGTATTCCAAGTTAAACCTACTGAGGTGTGCAAAGCTGAAAGAGAAGCCGTAAAGCAAACGCAAGATGCCAAATCTGAGGATCTTTCACTCAGCGCCTAAGACGTTTGTATATGTTTTTTTTTGTCCCAGGTCAGCATGCCCTAGAGTGTGAACTGGGAGAGTGGAGCCAGTGGAGTTCATGTACAAAGAAGAACAAAACATGTGGATTTAAGAAAGGCTCCCAGTTTCGGGTTCGTGCTCCGCTTCAGCAAACGGACTCTTCTTCTGCTTTTGAAGAGACCTGCACTCCACAATCGGAGAGGAGGAAGTGTGTTGTTCCCAAGACACCGTGTGTGAAAGGTAAAAAGACGAACATTCGAAGAGGCATTTCACGAGAAATGAAAAACTTTAGATTAGTTCATGTTTCTCAGTCATGTGACCAAAGTCTTACTGAATAAAAACAAACATATGTTTTGTGAAATGCCTCCACTGTTCATGTGATGACTGATGGGCCCCGATTACCCAATATTTGAAGGCCTTCATTCCACTAGTGTGTCTGTGACCTTCAGTATGTTGATTGGGTTTGGTTTGGCAAAAGCTACAGAATCTCCCGACATTACCGCAGAGTAAACAAGCAACTTCATCCAGCAGCTAGGCAGATGAAGGGCGGACATTAAGCATTGATCGTGGAGCTGGACAGTGATCAGAAGGAGCTTTTAGTTCTGAAGATCACTGAAGCGTGGAGCTTCTGTGGCCTTGACATGTTTTGTTGCTTTTTTTTTTCCCTCTCTACTCTGCAACGAGTTAACAGTCATTCACACCAGTCAGTGGCCATTATCCACTTTCGCAACCGTTTGTTAGTTGTTCTTGGTGTCAGTTGTAGCACAGGGGATTCAATCTAGCAAAGCTGAAGCTAAACTGAATGAAAAGTTGGGAGAAAAGGCTCTGTGCGCAGTGATTTAGTTTGGAGGATTGCAGTTGGTAATGATGATGCGAAAACATTGGGATTACTGCCACAAGAAAGAAGAACTGGTTAGCACTGTCAGTTTTTATTGGTTGACGATCCTGAATTGGGCAAAATTTACAAGTTTTTTTTGTTTATTCAAGTCACCCAAAAGGTTAATTTGTATTGCATAACAGTAATTTTCACCGGAGCAAGAAAGAAAAGTTATTTACAAGAGCCTAGAGAACTATTTAAAGTCTTTATTTGATGGTGGCACGCTTAGGGGAATCCAGCTGCAGCAGCAACATTGCTTAACAGTATCTGCACAGTGTTGACAGTGGTGCAGATTTTGCAACAGTGGATAACAGATGGCATGTCCTAATATATTTTGTGTAAGTCAGCGGAGTGGAGGCTCTCGTATTGTGTTTTAGTCGACAAAAGTTTCTTCATTTTCTGCGGTAAAATCTGAAGTTAATTTCCTTTCCTGAGGCGTCCACACAAACTTTACCTAAGGTTTTGAAAGGTACACTTTAAGGAGCAGATTATAAACATTTCTTTTTAAACTACATGCAAAGGTATCTTGTAAAAGAGAAAAAAAAGAAAAAAACCAAATGTTTGTGAGGTTTTACTGGATCAACGATGAATCAAAGAAGGTTTGTGGGTTTCATAAAAGTCGTGTGATCACACTGAGAAAAAAGTAGTCCTTTCTTTTAACTTTGCTGTAAAACAGTTCAATTTTACAATAAAAGGATGATAATGCTATTTCAGGGGGTTGATTTGCCTCCATGAGGTAAGCAGTGCGATGGCACCAAGGCTCCAGCGAGTTCTCATGGGTAAAAAGGAGCACAGCTGTGGATTCATCTGTGGGAGCTGGCTGGCAGTTGCGCTATATAAAAACACAGGGGCAGTCCCTGTATAACATTAGTGATTTAGTAGTCTGCAGATCGCACGCTTTGTGTTGATTTGGCTGCTGCTGCCCCCTTCGCTCCACAGGAAAGGTCTCACGCAAAAACTGCATTTTCTGGATGTTATTGCACCTCCAGAAACAAATGTTTAGTTAGATGTGGAGGAGGTACGATTAGGGCTGTCATAAACTGAGCTTATTGGCTTCATTTGTGATTTAGCTGGAGAGGAAATAAAGTCCTCAGTCAGATCCGACACCCGGGAAGGTAATTGAGGACTCTTCCTTCAGATTTTGCCTCTGTTCATTGTGGCAAAAAGATTCAAACAACACTGTGAAATGTGGCGGCGAATGGTTTCAATTAAATTTCAGATCTGTGTTTATCAATAAACTGACTGCAAAGAATCTTCCTGTAGGATTTCTGCCAATTCTACACGGGTGTTCAGAGATTATTTTGGCTTAAGAAATTTCCGGAAAGATGTGTTGCCCGTTTGCCCACTACTGTGTGATACTGATCTGCATCTGTTTATGGGTCAGGGATTGAGAAACATTTCCGCCCTAGCTCCATCCATATTTAGTAACATTAAACAAATTGCATCAACTAAGTTGTTTTTGCCATCTGATGCTGCAGAATCCACCCACTTGGAAACTGTTCTTTGAGTTTGTTTACCTCATTAAAGCTGAATTGATTTGAGGGTGATTTATTGGAGAGAAAATTGCCCCTTCACTGTCCTCAGTGCTCACAGTCTGCAGCTGAATACTAGCAGCTGATATAAGTGCTCCCTTTCATCAACTTTTGAAAGTGAGTAAATTAACCACGCAGTGATGGAAGGTGGTATTTAGAGAGCATTTACGCTCTTCAGATGTGTGACAGGTGTGAATGTGAATGCAAGAGCTCAAACAGAGAGGAGGGTAGGGGAGGTCTGAGAGAGTCAAGTGGGGCAGAGGAGTGAGCAGCTGTTGAAACAGAATGAGTCCACAGCCAGAACGGCTGCTGTGCGCTCCAGTTCAGCGCTGCTTTGACTGAAATGCAAGATCGACTCACTTGGAAGTTTGGAAACTTCCATTTCCTTTGCTTTTGTTAAATAGAAAAGAAAACTTGAAATTGCTGAAAGTAATCCTAACATTTATGAAGCAGGTTCAAGCACGTTCTCTCATCGCTGGAAAAGTGCCATGTCTGAGAAAATTATTTTAAAAGGTACCCGTTCCAACAAAGGCCCGAAGATGGTTTTTACTGAGCGGGTTATCTCTGACATCAACTATAGGGTTCTTAATTGAGAAAATAAAGCCTGAAGTATTGTGCTACATACACATCGGGCATGTAATGCACGTTCAAGAACACGCTAAACCAGCATTCTTCTTTCACTGGACTGCTACTACCTGATACTAGCTCATGTACTCACAGATGGAGGAAGCTTGGCACAAAATGTCGAAGCAGTGCAAATTTGGTAAATCTTGCTCCAGGCTTTTTCATTCACGGCTCTATTCTGATATATAAGACTTGGTGTCACATAATTCTGGTCAAGCACAATTATCAGTTTCTCCTTTGTGATCAGCCATTAAAAACTATAGGTACTTCTGTTAAGTAGTACCTACCGTACCTACAAAACTAGTGTTTTGAATAGGACGCTAGCCATACGTCACTACCAAATCCGAATCTCTGATTTAAGGTGATCATCTTTTGAGCTATTTTCAAAGCAGTCAAAGGGCCTGTATCGTGCTATTCTTAAGCCTTTCAGAGTAAACTATACCCACATTTATGGTCAAATATTACCTTTGGCACACTAAAGTATAAATTATTTATGAAATAGGAGTTATTTTCGTGAGCTCTTATCCTACCTGGAAGTAAGGCACCTCGATCTCTGAAACATTGCCTTTTGCTTCTGGTGGGTGTCGGCCTTTTCATGACATCATCCTAGATCCTTGGCAGCGTGTCTGTGTTTCGTCCACAAAAACAAACATCATTCGAACTTTTGCAAAGATGGATGTGCATATAAAAAGAAAGCATTTTGCTGATCACAGAAAACTCCTGCGAAGGAAGTGGGTGTGTGTATCAGCCTGAGGGCGGCAGCACAGACTCTTTCTGGAAGGGGCTGTTCTCACTTGTCTACATCACATTGTGAGGACCGCTTGTTTTTGTGTATTGGGAGGGGCTGGTGCTCAGAGAGCAGAGTTTTAGAGGAATGCTCAGAGATGTGTGAATGTATAAAAAAATACTTTCAGGGTGTTTTGTCACTAAAAAGCTCAAAAGAGTTGGTTTTGTGCGATATAGACCATTTAATTATGATTATGCTGTTAACAGAGTGGCAGTAGTTCATGAGAAATTTGTCTCTAAGCTGTAGGCGGGGTCGTTGTGGAGCGAAGACAGGAGCCTTTTCCAACAGCAAGTTTTCCCCTCTCCTGATTTAAATGATTAAACGATTTTAACAATTTAAATGAAGAAATTCTCAGAAATGCAATGGTGATCTTAATTTTCTTTATACATGCTGTCTATCATTAGAAAAATGCCACAAGAACAAATTCAAAACACCAGAATATTGATCAGAGTCTTCATTAATAGAAAAAAAAATCTATCTGACTCAACATTGCAGGCATTGCAGCCATGGTGCCGAGGTTGAGCAGTCGACCTCTGATTGGAAGATTGCAGGTTTGGTTCTTGCTCTGCCCGCCCATATGCTGATGTGTCCTTGAGCAAAACACCGAAACCCTCAATTCTCCTGGTGGTTATAGGTCGGCGTTAGTGTTTGGAAGTGGAGCCGTCATCAGTGTGTGATTGAGACACGGACTGTGACCTTAAAGCACTTTGGGCTTTTGAGAAAGATAGATAAGCGCTAAATACTAAACACCATTTACCACTTATATAAATGCACCAAAAGTCAAAGATGTCCAGCTTTGCCAGTTGGCACAATAATTCAGCTAAATTAAAATACACTGGTTAATATTATTCATCACTTTTTAAATCAAAAATAGAAAAAATCTCACGAATGGGAGTGTGGTCTTCTAAGATGACCATTAAGCACAATTTTTACAACTGTACTGGAATTTGCTTCATCAACTGTTGATCTTTCTCTCATCTGTTTGGCCTCTGAACTTTTTGTTGTAACTGACTGGAGTTTCCCACTTTGTAAACTTGTTGTTTTTTAACTTTAGTCCAGGAAAGCATCATTGCAATTACACATCATCTTTCAACAGAAATCAGTGGCGGGCTCCCTCGCAACGTTTTCAATTTGACGAAAAGAATTGAAACCATTTTTCTGGCTTTTATTTTGAAGACTGTGGAAAAGTTTGAGGGATAACTTTATCAAATACTTGAAAAACTACAGCAATGAGAAATTAGCTTTCAAGTATTAATTTATTTAGTTCCATCAGGTTTGATCATGATTTGTTGAGTGCTTGTTGCACTGCAACTGCTGCTGCACATGTCTTGTCAGCATCCCTAAATATTGAATTATGGCTACACTTAGGAATGATTCTGGATTGAAAGCATATGCTTTGCTTTCTTTGCTTCTCATGCAAAACTCATTCCTTATCTTCTTCTGTCAAGCCTCAGTAGTCAAGGATGTTTACGGTTTCTAGAACTGGCGCGCTTCTTCACAGAACATCTGATGATGACAGATCCCTTTCAGGACCTGTTGAGGACTTGTGTAACATTCGATGTGTATTTTTGTGCATTTTTTGATTTCAGACAGAAAGAATAAAGGAGACAATACAAACAGGAGGGAGAACAGGCGTGGACGAGGAGGAGGAGGAGGAGGGAAGCGAAGAAGAGGCCCGAGCAGGACAACCACTGTGCCCAGCATCACAACCAGCTCCGTCACCTAAAGTCAAAGGCCTGCTGAGTGAGGCAGGGAGACTGACTGAAATGACCCATCTCCCAGCTGCAGGCCACGTATTGATGAAGGGATGGATTACTGCTGCTATGCTGCATTGTAGAAGTTGCAAACTAGAGAACGACTTCAGAACAGGTGAACGTGGACTCAAAGGAGTGTGCCACTGGAAAAGCCACAATGATTTCTGTGCATGTCATGGACTGATCAGACCGTACAAAACAAATATTATCTAAAAGGTTGCTTTTGAAGAATTTACATGCAGCCTCATTTTAATCACCTTTGCATTTTGTCAGTATTCATGTTTGTTGGACACAACGAACTTTGTTAAATGCTATCTTTATTTCTCATTGTGAGGTGAAGAAAAATGAAGGCACTGGAAATGACTTGGGCTCTTTGACAGTTGAAGGTATTACGTTTGAGAGGAGCTGTTGCAAAAATAAGTCTTAGAGAAGATGAAGAGGATCATTCTCTGATTTCTACACAAGGTTTGCCATTTGATCTTGTGTGTATTTGTCTTAAAAGAAATGTTTATATGAAAAAAGAAATCTGCACAAAGACAACTTTCTGCATGATAAAATGTGTGTGGTGAAGTGTGTGCGCTATAGGTTTGATTGTGCACTTCAAAGATGTTTGTTGACAGAACTGTGTTTGTGAATGTGTGTTGACTTTGCATGCACGGTATGTGTTACAGGTCTCATAGACTAAAGGCTTGCAGTTTGGAAAGCAAGAGAAAAAAAAAGGACATTTAGATGCACCATGACGTGTTTAATACAGTACGCAGTGAAAACAAGCCATTAAATCAACAGCTTTCAATAACCACTTTGTTTGCTACAGGGTCTGACGATTTTGCACAACTATTATGCTCCATACTGCTCTCATTTCAGAACAGCTTTATAAAATGTTCTTTCCAAAGCTGGCTTTGTGGTTTTGCAGATGCAAGAAGGGGTTTCCTTTGAAAGATTGTCCATTTTGTTTGTTGTAACAAGGTTCTGGAGAAGCTACATGCTAATTAATCATACTTTCATAATATGGATTTTGAATTTCAATACGTTCAGATGTGTTTATCAGTATTATCGTCATGTATAGCTTATTCTGTGAAAGCCTAAATAAAGTTAACATGAAGATGGAGATGTTTCCAGTCACTGTTTTTCGATTCTTTCTTTGAATTTAGGCGAGCTTTCAACTTTTTGTTTACTTTTGACCATCTAATGAGCACCAATTGTGGAAACAAGAAAAAGTTCTCTTCAAAAGGAGTTTTTTTTTAAGAAGGAAAGTTGAGACCAAGCATAAAGCATGCAGAACCTGCCATCAATAAAACTGCATAAAACATAGTTTCTCTGTTTTTGACCAATTTTTGCAGGTGGTGCATCATATCATGTTACCATAACAACATGTCAAAGATATTTATGCCTGTAGCCAAATAGACCCCGAAGCCTCAATGAAATAACAACAAAAGCAAATATCTGGAAAGCTTTCTTTTCCTTTTTTGATTTTCTTTCTCAAAATGATGAAACACTAATGTTTGTTGTATCCCTTCTCCAATTATAAAAGCTTTGTGCGGTTACACTATGACTTGCCTTAAGGGATGGCATCTTGGGAGGTGGGAGAGCCTAGAAGGGCCGATGGGATGGTCTGTTTGACCGGCCAAATGCTGGCGCCTGGGCAGGGGTCATAAAAGCAGAGATAGAAATAAAAACTAATGGTGTGTCCTAGCCAGATGGAAGGGGGTGTACCATGCATTGGCTCAACAACAAAACAGCCGTTTCTCATTACCAAAGGGGAGGGCAGGAGGAATGGTAGACTGTGCACCATAAATTACACATTCATCGCTCTTCCTGACCATAAATTCTTGTCCTGGCTCCGCTGGACGGAGCTCTCCTTCACCTCCCACTCTCTGCTGCTCCCCTCTGCCCCGTTATCCAAGAGAAATAGAGGCGAAATCGCTGGAGTGAACAGAAGGGGTGTCCTTGATCTGCCACGATCCTTAATGCAGAGTGATTTCATTACTTTAGTTTTTCTTTCAAGTGCATTATATCAGATGGGAGCAGTGTTTGAGTGCATTAGAGGAGAGTGCATAGCTGCTGAAACAAGTACAAACAAAAGGGTGAGTAAAAAATGGCTTTCAGTGAACAGAGCTGGCTGTTATCGCCTGACCTGTGCTTTGTCAGCTGTAAAATATGGCAGAAATGTCAGAAGATAGTAACCCAAGCTTGACATTAAATCATCTTGTCACAAGTTAGCAGGATAAAGACTGAATTTCTGTACTGATGCCATTTCTCCTCAAGAAACTCTTGGATTTCATGTATTGTAGCTAAAGGGAATGTTTTTGAAACTGAATAAAGATTCGACTTTATTCAGAGATGATGCATTGCTGGCTGAAAAGGAGATGTGCAAAGTCCTGATGTAAGCATATGACTCTGCAGAATCCCTTTGATGTCCGATAAAGACAAAAAAAACCCTCTTTTGTTTTTCAGTCACATATTAATCTTTTACAGAGAACTCTCCATCAAGCTGCTACATATACCTGTTACTTACAGCCCCCACAGCCCCTCCACCCAACCAACTCCAGTTCCAGCTCTGTCACGGTTAGACTTTGCAGATGTCAACAACCCCACTGCTCTGTAATGATTTCCATCTCTGAAGCTCAAGAAGAATCCTTTTTATGTGGTTTAAGATCTAAGAGGCGGATTCAAGAAACGTCTCCCCTGATTTTAAATGTTCCAGACTACTGTACATCAATGCTGACACTCAGGTATGCTTGATGCACATTTGAATAACAAAGCTATTTTTTGTTTTAATAACTACAGGAAATGCAGCTGATAATAAACAAGAAACTAATATCTGAGTGAATGGACTAGAGTCTAAAAAAAGTTTGAAAAACATCCAATAATAGAAAAGCATTTTAAAAAAGAACAATCTCAAAGGGAACTTAAATATAATCGACTCTTAAATGAGGAGAAAGAAACAAATGAAGACGACCAACTTACATTAATTTATGGTTCATTTACTGCCACCTTCTGGACATATCAGGTAGTGCGTTAAACTGCTGAGATTTTGGGATTGTGCGGTAAAAAAATCTACAACTGCTATCATCCCCATAATTTGTTTTAAGTACGCATATAGACCATGATTTAAAGAAAAACCTTTGTCCACCCAATATTTAACATAAATGAAAATAACTAAAAATGATTTTTTGAGCCCTTCTTTGCACTGTTGTTCCATTCATTTTTGAGCAAGGTTTTGCAAAGAAACCTCAGAAGTCTTAGCAACTGCATGAAATATAACCTCTGGAACTTGACATTTTTTCATTAATAGTACTGATGATCTACAGTCCAAATATGATTTCGTAATTATGTGAAAGTACTTCCCGAAAAGTATTAATACCCAGAAAAGTTGACACATTTTTTTAGTCAAAAACTGACCACAAGAGGGAGACAGTAACGCAAGAAGCAACAAAGTTCAGAAGATTAGTCTTGGATGGTGATCGCACCATTTCATAGTAACCAATTCCAATGAAAGACTCATAATATTGAATTTCTAGTCTTCTAAAACAGAAATAAGTAGAAATGATCAGATTTAAGCCAAAAATCATTTTCTGTTAAAATCCTCTGCTGCACAGAAGGAATGCAACATTTTCAGAAAACAAACTCACTGACGTGTTCTTAATTTTACAAACAATTTTGTAATAGTTTATAATACGTTCACATTTGTAATCAAATATCCAGAGCTTTGGGGTGTTGAGTCAATGGGTGACTCAACTTTGAACTTTGGGGTGTTGTTTGGTGGCTGACTGAAGTAGATTCAATTTTCTGTTCATTTCATGGTCGTCTTGACTGTTTATCACAGATGTGTGACTCTCATTTGTGTCCTCAATATGCCCCCCCCTTCTTTAACTGATGACTTAACCGATAAAAGACGGGAATTGAATCACTTACTTCACTTATGGCTCAGCTAGAGACAGTGCCTGCTTTTTCTCTCAACTGACACATCTGTCTGACATTTAAATTACAGCTGGTATTGGACAATCCTCGACTCATCCAAGATTCCTTCCACATGAATATTAATAAAACACCAAAAGAGAAGAAGCTGCTTTTACGTTTTACTTTAGGTATAAATGATGAACTTATGGTATATTTTCGTGCAGGAAAATGTCAGTGCCACCAAAGCAAAGAAGCAATAAGAGAGCTTCTTTATTTCCGGTTGATACTTTCAACTCTTTTCTTCTCTCCATGCTGGTTTTCTTTGACAGTCCTTCTATGTCACAATTAGAAATGAAATGAGCTGCACATAACTGTTTTTTATTCTATAACTATTAATACTGTATGGTTATATAAATTGACTTAAGACTCAGCCTATGACTCAGCCTGGACTTGAGCTCACGACCTTCCAGTCTTAGAGCGTACACTCTACCACAGGGACACTGAGCTGGTAAAGCCCGGCTAATGGTTATGACTTGCTACGGTGGCTATTTTGGTCCAGTTGGTCCTTTCCAAGCACAGAGCCTATTCAAACTGAGGAAACTCAGAGTGAACCAGAGCTCAGTCTGACTGGAAACAAATCAAGACCACCTTGAAGGATGGATCCAAGATGGACCGAGTGTTTTCAGACAGCAAATTTGTTCTTGATTATCGGGAGAAACAAACTCTGGTTCACTTTAAGCAAACCAAATGTGTCCAGTTTGAATACACCTAAAGATATTCAAAAGATTAAAGGCAAAAAGTTGTCTTCACTTATGTTTCATTTATATTACTCTAAACCAGGGATGTCAAACTCATTTTGGTTCAGGACCACGTTCAGCCCGTTTGATCTCAAGTGGGCCAGACCAGTAACATAACAGCAAAATACCACGTTAATAAAGAGATTTAGTCAATTTCATACAGACTTAATATTTTGCATCTGAAATTGCAGCAATTCTGATAGTAAACTCAAGAGGCTACAGAAAAAAATAAAACACCCTGCCTAAAATATAAATTTGCAAATCAATGACACGTTAATCTAAATTAAACTTGCAAACAATTTTGGCATTCACCAGTAACACATTTCGTGCCATTCAAGTTTGCAAAATACAATGACATGTCCAAAAATCTTTTCCTGCGTTGGCTGTCTTAATTTTTTGGCAACACCTGCCTTCTTCCTGACCATTGATGAGGCACCATCAGTGGCCAGCCTGACATCTCGTTACCAGTTCACTTCACATTGTCCAGCACAGTAATGAGGGCACTGATATCAGCTGTTGTTGTGTGTCCATATGAACCAACACAAGAAGCGTTGCAGAGTCACAGTCAAAGTCTCATCAACTCCTCTGATAAATGTGCACAGCTGTGTAATATCCGTGATGTTGATGCTCTCATCAATAAATGTCTGGATTCTGTCCTTCATTTGGCTGCCCAAGTTTCCTGAGAGATCTTGTATCTGCAATCGTAATCTTTGACACACTTATGTGGGCAAATGTTGACTGCTTTTTGGTTGCATGGCTTCTGCAGCCTTCGGCATGCATTTTTTCACAAGTTCATCATCTGAAAATTGTTTTGAATGTTTGCACCAACTTGTTTGCAATAAGGTAGCCAGCTTTCACTGCTCCATCATTGACGTCACGACTGCAGTTGACCTAAATGCAGTGTAAATGCAAATGTTTCTTTTTTTTCAGTCCAATTCATAGTTGGATAATCTTTTCATAACTGCGCCTGCAAATGGTGAAACTTCATGGTGAGTCTCATAGTGGCGCTGAATGTTACATTATTTGAGCACTGTGACCTGTCCACCATTTTTCCTGGAAAGTTCAGCACTCCATGCATTTCTTCTTTTTGACAACGACATCTTGGTAATTGGGGTGTCTCTCCTGATCATTTTAATAGCAACTTAACAGCGGCAAGGCTCACGGGAAATCAAACTGCATCTGCATAAGCCTGCCAAGAGGTGCTGTTAAATTCTTCATCTCATGCTGGTCTTGCTTCTCCTTTGCTCTCCCTAACGGTGGAATTGCACATTTTGTCATTTCTTCAAAGAACCATGGCTCACCACAGAAATGGGCTAGAAATTTGCTTTTGTTTCCCCAAAATCCTTACATTTTTTTCTCTTCACGACTGGGCCACAGTAAACCATCTGGTGGGCCAGATATGGCCCATGGGCTGTATGTTTGACACCCCTGCTCCAAATGAAGGCCAAATATTTCCTGATTTTATAACTTCATCCCAACTTTCCACTCGAACAACATTGCAAGAAAGTCAATGTGTGCAATGATTGGCATTTATAAAAAAGCTAAAACCCAAGTTTCTTGTCCACCAACATGCACTGTTTTCCACATTACAAGACAAAGAAGAAACATTTACTGCACTGAGCACATTGTAGCCATTACATTTCCATAGTAAACCAAATATAAACCTGAATCGAGTTGCAGACCGCAGTCAGACAAATGATGCTGGTGATATTATTGTAGCCCGAGGACACTAATGTCTGAAAGCAAGAAAAGAAATACAAACCAAAAACGATGACATTCCAGTGATTCTGCATCAACAGTGAACTAAAAACAACTAAAGTGTGAAATGTATCTGGAGAGAGTTAATGGCAGCAGAATAAACAAACACTGTGCACCGACACATTTTGCAGTGAGTCTGTGAAATTCAGGGTGGGTGTGATCGTTGAGTGCACAGAAGCTGACAGCATTTATGACATTTACTACACATTGATCTGAGGCAGGCAACATACTTATTGCCATAAACATTTGCTGTCGTCTCTGCTGGAGTGTTAAAAGGGAATAATAAAGTCTGAGTGAAAATATGGAACCAAGAAACAGACTAGAAACTCCCTTTTCAGCTTTTCAGCCATCTCAATAAACAAAAAAAAAAACAGGGATTTGAACTTGGGCTTGTTTAGAGCAGCAGTCTCGCCTGACCCTGAATTCTGGAAAAGCAAGGCTTTGTTGTCCTGCTGAGAGCACTCATTACAAGACTTGAAGGAGTGCAGCTCTGTGACCTCAGAGGGAAGGGAGCAGAGAGGACCAAAGCCACAGACTCCAACTGCAACATTTGCCCTCATTTGTCTAAAGGGAAAATGCAAACTTTCAAAAATAAACACAGAAGAAAGAGTTGAAGTAGTTTGTACAGTTTTGTCCTTCTCTGTGTCTAGAAGGTCACTGAACAAAAGGGACATTTTATTCCTTGCAAAACTTAAAAATCATCATATTGTACAGATGTTGTAATGGATTACATTAAGGCATTTTGACTTAAGGGGTACTGTAAGGATGCAGCACCATCTGCTGGCAGGGAGGATGAAGCAATAGAGCAATAAAATTAAATTGAACCCTTTTCAAGCTTTGCAAATTTATTTACAAATGAAAACATAAATCAAAAACATAGCCATTGGCATTATTTATTATTTAGGGATATACAGGCACTTTAGGTAATGTCTGAGTGTCGGAATAACAGCTGTTATAAATAGTTTTTGATGTCTCTGGCTACTGATTCAGATTCTGTGTGATGACTAATGATTATATTACTTTATCCCCAAATTAAATTGTGATGTCTCACCAAATAAGACAAGTAAATGTGATGTGCATCTTATTTTTTTCCACAAGAGACTCACTGAAGCAGTGACCACCATTCAAATATTCAACTGCTTTAGGCTCCTCCTCCCTTTCTCACCAGCAGATTTTGCAACATTTCATCAGGCAATCTTCACTGTGCAGGTTCTAGATTTCCATTTGCATTACTGTACTTCTGCAGCCATGTCAGTGGCTGTGGCTTTATTATAGATATTTTATTTTATTTTAAAGGCTATTTCTATCTACTTTTCTCAGAATTCAAGTCCACCGCTTAGAACAATAATAATACAAAAAAAAAAAACTCACAAAAGTGCCCCGACATCATATTTTTGCTGCGTTGACACAACATTTTGGAAAATTAAGAGAAGATGAGAGAGAAAATTCATAAAACATAAGCAACATCAATGGATGTAGCTTCATTTACCATTCATTGGTTTCCTTAAATCAAATTGATAGAGAATAGAGCAGAATGGTCAAATGCAGCCACAAAATCCCCGTCTGGGATCTTACTTATGAAAAAACCATCTTGACCACGTCTGATTCTGTGAAGCACTGCAGGAATGAATATGATTGCTGCTTGGATGAGACAGTTCAGAAGTACTAGATCAGGCTGCTGTAACTTTATTGTTCTTCATTTTTCAAAAGACAGATTAATAATTGATTATTTAATGATTAGCCCAACTTTGTTCTAGATCACAGGCTGACATTTGGATAAGATCTTACCACTGAGGAAAAGGCTCTCTCTAACGACTATTTTTCATATATCTGTCTGACATTGGCCAGACGTAGACACATTCTGTCTGGGTGGTCTTAAATCTTGTCATCTTGATTTGAAAGGAAAGACATTTCAGTTTTAGGTATTTCTGGATGGATTTATAAAGTTAAAAAGCTGTAATCAAAAATAACTGGAAAAAACAGTGGAGAATTTGTATCAGTCTGGAATAAGTTATGCAAAGTTGGTCATTGCAAAACAAATAACCATGGAATTACTTAAGTACTTGAGTTAAACTGTAAATTATGAAGATTTATGCACTCGGTGTCACGCCAATACTGTATCACCCCATTAGAAAACCTCTCCACCAGCAAACAGGCAGTTTAGCTGACACTGGATATGATGAATTTCCAACTAGAACATAACATTTCAGGCATTTTGCATTAACGCTCATCAGCTGAGGTTAGAATATACTGACAAGACTTTGACAGGTCAGTACACTTTGTCAAAAGGACAACAGATAGTTTGCTAAATTGTACACAGATCAGAGCAGAAAGAAAACAGGAGGATGAATCTGCTCTGTTGCTTTTGCAGCGTTTGTTTCCACACTCTGTTTTTGTAAGGAAAAAACAGCAACATTAAGTTGTATTTTGCTAAAACTACCTTTTTAATTAGATTCACAGTTATTCTTCTTTAAATCTAACTCAGTCTTGGATGTTTTTTTTTTTAAACAATTTTGACATAAGAATGAATGGAAGGCTAATGCATGGTGGGAAAGCAGGGACCTCATACTCCTTATGGACTATTTTTCAACTTTTGTGGTGTCATTGATGATAACCATGCCGGGGAGTCACACCCCCTGAGCTGGTTGATATAAGAGGCTGTTAGATGAGGCTCATGATATATATTCTTTCGGTACAACACACAAAAGTTCTGTGTTGTTTGTGCATTATGCCCACCTACATGTGCTTAAAGCTTCAGTCGTGTGACTTACAAATGGATCAGCTATTATAGGCTTTTTTTCTTGTGTGTGTCAGCGACATTCGGTGCATTCCAGGAACAGTACTAATACTCAAAACATCTGCTATCAGCGTCCAACTCAGTTGAAGTATCAGAATGGAAAGAAGTCGCTGCGTATGTTCATTTTACGAGAGCAGTCCTTTTGAAACATTTCTAATCGATGACTCACTTGTTTCTCATCTCTCACCTCAGGAGTATTTCCCATCAGGCATCAGCAGACGACACGCCTTTGACACAATTGTTCCCACCAGGTGTAATGTTTGCTGACAGTTGAGAAAAAATATAGATAATGACCCTAAAGGGAAACTGTTTCACAACTTTATTTTCCTTTTTTTCGACAGATGCATGCCATCATGATCATGTCTACACTTGGTGCAGTATTACACGTCAATGAAGCGCAGCATTGGCTGACAATGGTTCAAGTTTGTCTTTCTATTTTTGATTTTCTAAGTTTTGTAATGCCAGTATGCACTTGCTCATCCCCTCTCCTCATGTTAACTAATGTTTATTGTAAGTTTTAGTCCATGGGGATTATGATTTAAAAACAAAAAATAAAAAAACCCACAGATTTGGCTCACAGAATGGTCAAAAAACTTCAAAATAAGAGCGCTTACCAGTACATCATTCTACATTTGAAATCTGGAATTCCTGAATTTGCATTTGCAAATTCAGAATTTGTATTTCTGAGTTTGTCTTTATTCAAATTATTGTGAATCAGGATCTGACAAAAAAATGCAGTTGAAAAAAAGCTTGTAGCAGTGATGTAGGTGCTACAGGCAGCATTCATTTTGAGGCATCTTCCTGTCAGGCGATTAGATTCATGTACGTCTATATTTTCCTCATTCGAACTGGCATCTGGATCAAAACTGTACGGCTGGAGAGCCGGGGTGTAAGCTAGCAGGACAGCGTTTAAACAGATGGATGACAGGAAATGGGGTCGGCTTACCCCGGAACAACAGTTCCACCCACAACATAGATTTGAAATTCTAATGAACTCCTGTCTCTGTAGAAACTATGTCCTACAAATCAGCAGTTTTCTAACATTTTGACTAAAAAGGGTATAATTATTTTTGAAAGACCACTGAGAAGGCCTTCACATTAGATCTAAAGATGATCAGAGTGGGACTTTAAGTCATGTTCATTAAAATCATTTATGTTAGAACCTTATTGCTGCATAAATCTGTTAATCTAGTGCTTTTGCAACAAGAAACCCTAAAGTTAGATAGCATAGAGTGCCTTTTTTAATAGTGTTGGAAGAGTGACAGACTTTGTCACTTCAGAAGAAAAAAAATACAAGCTTTTCATGTCTTTCAGGCCAAGAGGTCCTTTAACAACTTCACGTGATTTTGCTGCTTACTGTTCGTGTTCAATACGACCGAGATCAGTGTCAGCCTCTGACCCTTCCTGTTAGTCATCCACTCCTCACTTGTTCTCATCTTCCAATTAAAACCAAGGCGGGGGGGGGGGGGGGGGGGGTGCATGTTATTTTGCCCCCCCCCCCCCCCCCCCCCCCCCCCCCCATTCAGTGAAAGTGCCATGGAGCAACTCCAGATGTGAGCATCCTCCCCTCTCTCCTCTCTTTCTGTCTCCCACACTTTTCTCTCCCACTTCCACCAGCACCCTCCCCCATGCAGCTGCAAGTTTCCATCTCCTTTTTTGGTGAAAAAATCTGAAACAGAGGCTGGGAGGAGGACATTTCACCAACACCGCCAGGCGAGTGTATCTGGGGGTCTGTGTGTGTGTGTGTGTGTGTGTGTGTGTGTGCTTCATCAAGGCAATGAAACAGTCATCTCAGCATAAACAGGAGTTATTCTGTACGCCCAGATTTGTGCAAACCTTCACGGTTTCTGGAGTGCACGCAGAAATCCACACACGTTTTTATTCTCTTGTAACACATTGATGCTGTCTGTTTTTATCTTGTTCTCACACAAACACACTTTCATGTTCTTTCCCTCTGGAATTGCACACTCATTTTTTTTTTCCTAGAAAGACATTTTATACACCCCAGAGGTTTTGCTCCAGCTTACACTGTAGACACAAATCAGCAGACGTGTAAGAGATTTTTCACTGCAGGCACACAGAATAAAAAAATAAAATAAAAAGCAAAGCAAAGATCAGTGTCAATTTATTTAATAAGACTTTGAAAAAAAAAGTAGCCATTCAACATTTTCAGTCATCAACTGATTTACAGTAATACCATAGGTTTGTTTTCATGACAGGCTACTTTACATCTTATAAAGTATATCTGACAACTCCGACTCACCAGCATCAAAGCCGAAATAAACAAATTCTTAATATTTCTTATATATTTTTACATACATGATTAAACTTGCATGAAAAGACAGAACACTGACAGCAACAAAATATTTACCGACATGCACATTTTTGCAAGGCACATTAGTTTCTAGCTTTTTTATGATTACAAATGCTGGTGTTTTGCACAGTGGGGCGAAAGGAAAAAAAAAAGATTTTTAAAAAAGGTGACACTGTGTGAAGTAAGCATAACTGTGCTGTTCAGTATTGGCAGATAAATGGGGAAAAAGAAAATGTGTGTCTTGTTTTGTAATTTTGAGATTTTATGTGAACAAAACATTGTGATAAAAGAGCATCTTTTCCAAAGTGCGTTAGTCCACCAAAAACTAAAGCCGACTTTATTTTGTTTTTCATTCGGTAACTTTAATGTTTGAATTAATATAAATCGGCTTAATTTTTGCCACATTTTACATCTGTGACGTATATACAGTTTTCAACATGTAAAAGTCTGACAGACAAAAGAGCATCAAAACATTAACTTCACCCCTTTTATTACAGAATTCTGGGCTTATGAACTATACTGCATCATCTTTCTTTGATCATTCCTCAATCTGACTTGTACCTGAGGTGACATTTTTATTCTTTGACCAAGTCTCAAGCAAGTTTAAGTTCTTTACATTAGAATGTTGCAGCAAACAAATGGTAATAAGGCACTCCATAAACTAAATTAACTTTCTGGTTTAAAAACAAACAACAACAAAAAAAAAAACTCTGTTGTGGTTCATGCAATCAATGCAGCAGGTTCACTCCCCAAGAAAAATCTTGCACAGTTAGGAGCAAGAAACAAGTCTTATAAAAACAACCTGAGGCAGCATTTTATAGCCCGTGTTAACTTCCTGTGTGCTAGGAAAGTAAAAAAAAAATAAAAAATAAAAAATAGGATGAAGGCGGGATGGGACTAGAAGGAGTAGCTCTATAGGCTGCTGTTGCAATCACGGCACAGGATCCTGTCTCCGTTTGGGAAGAAACCAGCACCCACGAGTGAGACGGAGCACTGAGAGCAGGTGAAACATGACTGATGCCACTGACGATCCTCAAATGAGATGTACTTCCCTCCTCCGAAACCTGAAGCAGAGAAACAGTGATAAGAATGGTTATTATAAAAATGAGTTTTAATAGATTAAAGCGGAATGGATTACACAGAAATTATGAAAAGAATAGACTGGATTAATTGCATCACAAAGAGGTTTTTCACATAAATGTTCCAATTTAACAGGCCTATCATTGGTTAATTGAGGGAATTAACCAGACTTTATTATTTAACATTAATGTAATGTAATGTAATTGTATTTTGTGTTGCACTTTTGTACTTCAAAAAATGTACATTTATTAAGCTCTATTATTTTGTAGTCATGTAATCTGATGTGCAGCCTCTTTGTCTTCCCCTAACCGTTGTATTTTTTGATGTGAAATCAATTCTTCAAATTGTTGTTCATATGCCATTTTACCCACCAGTGCAAACTAATCAGAGAAAGATAGTGACATAATAATCAAATTACCCATCAGTCAACAACAGTCTGATTATAATATATGTTTTGTATATATATATATATATATATATATATATATATATATATATATATATATATAGTATATGTAGAGGAATACTTAAAGACCCACTCCTGTAAAAAAAAAAAAAATTGTTTTTTGGCGTTTTGAACACGTTCTTGTAGCATTTTTTCTCATGATAAAAGGTATATGTAAAGACAATTAAGATTAAATGAGAATTTCTGAGTGTTTTTTAAACAAAATGTTAGGAAAAAGAGCAGACGCAAAAATGCCAATAGAAAAAGCTTGTAAGTGTGACTCACACTATATTACCAAAAATATCGGCTCACCGGCTTTGTCTCACATATGAACTGAAGTGCCATCCCATTCCTAGTTCTCACCCAGACTTGTCCATCAGATTGCCAGATGGAAAAGCCAGAGAACGTGTCTCCACTGTTCTAAAAGTTTGGAGCTCTGCAGCAATTGACTGTGCAGAGAGTCGGCGACATCTTTGCACTATACGCTTCAACATCAGCTGACCCCTCAGTTTATATGGTCTGTAACTTCCTGGCTGAGTTGCTGTTGTTCTTAAACTCTTCCATTTTGTTATGATAAAGCTGACAGTTAACTGTGGAATATTTAGGAGTGAGGAAGTTTCACGACTGGATTTGTTGCACAGGTGGCATCCACGCTGGAATTTACTAAGCTCCTGAGCCGCCTATTCTTTCACAGATGTTTGTGAAAACAGTCTGCGTGCCTGAGGGCTTTTTTTTATACACCTGTGGCCAGGCCAAGTGATTACGACACCTGATTCTGGTCATTTGGATGGGTGAGCATGCAAATATTTTTGGTAAGATAGTGTATCTTTATCAAAATTGGGAAATGTGCAATTGTGACTTTAGACACAAACATGGAGAGTGTGTTTAAATTTGTTGCAATATTTATATGTACCTTGCTTATTTATTGATTTTTTTTTACTTTTTAACATTTTGAACACAAGCCACAGCATGACGACAAGGTACAAAAAACAATAATGAAATGAAAAATTGAAAAAAAATTTGGAAAAAGTAGTTTTCTTTTTTTTTATGGAAAATTTACATGCGTTGTTGCAAAAACTTAGATGAACATTTTTTCTAGACAGGAGGAGGAGGTCAAATGTGTGGGTAACTTCTCCAAATTGTTCTTTCAAATTAATAGTGATAGATGTCAAATAGAAATTCCCACCTGAAATAGTTAAAAATTTACATAAATAAAGAAAGTTGGCATGTGGAATGAATTGTAATTACAGTAGTTTCTTTTGTGTCTGACTGCAAAAATAAATGGTTAAGGCAGACTGGAATTTTTTCTTGTAACCTGCAGAAATGACACAAGTGCTAAAAGAGATGGCCCAATGGAGAACAGAAGAAACAGAATGTAAACAGAGAAATCTATAACAACAGAGCACCTTTCTGCAACGCTGCAAGATTCTTAAAATAACAATCTGAGCCTGTCAGCTGTCACTTAACCAACTTGTTTAAAGAACACTGTAAAATAACACTGTCAAAGACAACCTGTTTGAAGGTTGTTCCTTTTTTTTTTAGCTAAAGAAAAAGAAATCTGACTGACATCTTTTCACAAAAAGAAATAAATACATTTCTATGCCAGCACACATAAAGTCTCTGCAAGTAATGTGTAATATTGATGGAAAAAAAACCTTTTCAACACTTTTACCAAAAAGAATTTAACGATATAAAGACGTAAAAAAAACCTGAGAAAACTGGAATGCTAATACAGACTACAAAATCTATTTTAAGGGAGTATACAGACTGTAGATTTGGTCGGATTATTGGAGAAAACAAACTCCGGTTCACTTTAAGGAAAACAACTGATTCCAGTCTGAATATACCCTTAAAATCTGTCTTACTTCGAAAACATTTCGTTAGAAAAAAATAACATCAAATCTTGCCTGTAATTGGTTTGCTGCAGGCCTCACACTTCTTGGCATATAGGCTGCCGAAGCACTTGAGGCAGTAAGGGCTTTCGTCTCTGGAGGTGAAGTGCTGACCAGCTAGCTGGGTCTCACAGCTGGTACAGACAAAACATTCCTTGTGCCAAGGCTCGTCCCGATAGGTCACACCACCTTTAGACAGAGCCTTTAAGGAAAAAGAAAATCCCAAAATAAGTTTTTCATCTTCTATTTTTTCAGTCTTGCCAATTTCCCTAACTGCAAGACTGCACTAAAAGTGTCTTTTTAATCAGTTTCAATTCCTATATACATATAAATTGATAATCTGACATATTTGTTGACCTTTTTACAGCGTGTGCACCGTGGAGCGAACTTCTCCTCGTAGCAGGGTACGCAGTAATGCTCGTCTTTGTCAGGGATGAAGGACTTGGAGCCAATAGGCTGTTCGCAGCTGTGGCAGATAAAGCAGCCCTCATGCCATGTAGAGCCAGCATATTCCAGCTTTCTTGTACCTGTGTTTGCAGCAGAAGGGATAAGACATGAATAAAAGCACACTTGAATGTTAGAAAAACAACAAAATCTTCAAACAATATAACTTAATGCAGTATAACTTTCTACACCGAGATACAAGTCAATGCATTTCTAGTGCACCACTATGGTTGGACACAATCATTTCAAGGAAAAAAAAAACATTAATAAGGATTATCAATATAAACTGATTACAGTTTGGTGGTCCAGGTTCAATCGTTTAACAAGACAATAGCATGAGAATCACTGGGTTTGGCACACCCATAAGTCAACTATAAAAGTAAATGAACTGGAATGTAAAATAAATCATTTTTTGAGTGAAGGGGCTGTGACACATGATTTCCAACATGTTTAAAAAGCTTCAGTGAGGTGCTAACAAGAACCCATCATCCAAAGCAGCATTTTTTTTATTGTTCTTGAACGTTTCAACAGCCTTTTAACAGTCTGTAAGGCTGATTTTAAACTTTGTAACCAGTTTGTCACAGGGCACACATTGACTCCCTCACACGTGCACACCTAGGAAAGCTTTTGAGTGACCAACTGACATATGAAGCATGTTTTTGGACTGTGGGAGGAAGCCAGGGAGAAAAGCCACATGTGCGCAGGGAGAACATGCAAATTCCACGCAGAAAGGTCCCAGCTGAAATTTGAACAAGAGCCTTATCGCCATGAGATGACAGCGCTGGTTTGTAAATATTTTAAAAGTTAGAAAAAAGTATAATAATCTGTTTGAGTGAACTAAATAGTGACAGAAACGCCTGTTTTTTTCCCCCAAAAAAGAATCATAAAATGAACAAGAGCTGAGAATTATAATCATTTTAGGAGCCTCATCAGAAGAATTTTTCATGGATTTTTTGATGTCCTTAGTCTGAAGCAACTTGCTTATTTTAAGATAAATCAGGGCTAGGATCATTCTAATCTGCTCAGTTAAACTATATTTATTTAACAGTCAGATCTAGAATCCATGACAGACGAGTTGGAAGTGGAGCATGTGCTCTTCTTGGAAGTGTCTTTTAAAGACCACAGCTTTGGAGCTGCTGGTTATCTCTTGCTTATAGTTCGCCATCAACGGTTTTGCAGGCCGCTTGCCAGCTTTTTCGGATTTGACTTGTATGCAACAGCTCAAGCAGACAGGCTATTACAAAGGCACATTCACCTGTGGGTGCTGCTCAGTGTGAGACCCTCGTGTTCACCCCTTTCCTTCTAAAACGTCTTCCTCCTTTGAGTCTGCCTGATTGCTTAGCTCATCAGTTTCATTGTTCCAAGCTTCATGTTGTTTACAGAGCCATTAGCTTTTCAAGTCATTTGCTCGTTTTCAACGTTTGATTATTACATGACAAATGAGAAAATATGAGGGATTGCATCTTTCAGTGAGGCTTTGAAGATCAATTTTGCCATCCAAAATGTTCATAAATCACTTATTTTTTTTAAAAGATAAAAGCCGTTTAAGAACTTTATTTCTTAAAAATAGTCAGAATAATTAGTATAAAAAGGGTTTAGATATGCAAAAACAATTTAAATAAAGTGTCCCTTTTACCTGGCATGACTATCTTGTCACAGGCTACACACTTGGAAGAAAATTCATTACAGTAGCAGTCATTGCAGAGTAAAGCGTTATCTTGGCTGGTAAACGGCTCATCTGCCAACGAGCGATCGCAGCGGAAACAGCGGAAACAGTGCTCGTGGTAATGCCTGTCCTCGTAGAAGAGCTCCTGGCAGCAGAAAAGGAGAGGAAATATTAGTGACAGTTTTTTATACAGCTCCATGAAACACTCCTTGAAAAGAAAGTCACATTTCTTCCAACACTTTTCTAAGCTAAAGATTAAAGCTTGTCAAAGGAACTCACAACCTCTTTCACTTTAGAGGTTTTATAATTCATAAAACACCAAATGTTCACAAAATTCACAATAAAGGCCAGATTCATGTTTCAAAAATATTTAACAAAGCATCAATTTTAAGGTAAAAACAAAGTATAAATCCAAAAGCAGGGTTTGTAGAACAAAGACATATTCTAATTGTATTCTAAACATTTTAAACACATAACGTTATCATTGGAATACTCGACACACTCCAAAAACAGCCAACATGGAAATAAGACTTTAAAAAAAAAAAAAAAAACTGCCACTGGGGTAAGAAAAATTTTCTTTTTCTTTTCTTACTTTAGAAGAAACTCATTCTAGTCACTAAGACATGTTTTCTCAACCTAAAATCATGTTGCTTTAGATACATTTTCGTGTTAAAATTATGTTTTTTTAAAACAAAAAAGACATTTTTTTAAAGAAAGATTTTTTTTAACTTTCTGAAGACTTCGTTTTTGAAGTGCATTGGCAAAATAAAAAATAATTCAAACAGTGAGGGAGCTACTGTATACACATAGAAAATATGTATAATAAATGTGAATGTATATACAAAAAAGAGAATCAATTGAAAGAAATGCATTTGGCAGTTTTTTCATCCTAAGTGACACACAAAACAACAAAACAAATCAAGTTTTGAACAGTAGCGTAATGTTAATATACTGTCAGTTTTTGCATGCACTGCCATTATTATTGCAGCTTGAAAACTCTCTTTAGGTAAATATGACCTGACCATAAGCAACAGTACTGCAGTGCCTGACACAAAAATACTTATTAGCAGCACACTAACACCACTGTCATGATCCCACACAGCTCATATGTTGTTCAGTCTCTTGCCCAAGGTTATGTTTGACTGCAAGTCCAGGAATTTAACAATTAACTTGCAGGTCAACAGCTTCACCTCCTGAGCCACACCCCTTCACAAGAGAAAGCAAGCACTGAAGGAATTAACAGTATTCAACCTTTACTGGAGGCTTACATTTTTATATCTAAGAGAAATCTGACCTTGTGTTGCTTTATTGTTTCATTGATCCACAATGTCATTTAGCTCTCTGAATCTGACAAAAGAATCTAAACTCTTAGAGATCCTGTTTGCATTTTTCATTTTTGATCATTTTAACACATATTTGTATCTCTGTGCTGCACAGGTTTTAGCATTTGGACATAAACCATAACAAGCCTCAACAAGCGGTCCACTAAATTGAAAATGTTCCTGGAAGATTCCTGCTATTACTGCCGCTCTCTGGTCTTTAGGATACCTAAGATAACTTCCCTGAGGCTTGTGTCCACCTCAACTCTGACACCACACAATGTCAGGTCACTAAAGGGTCAACATAGTTCTGATGATGGATGTCTTTGCTTCAGTCCTCATCTTAGCACTGAAATGTTTGGAAGACTAAAAACTGCATGTTGCAAAAAATGCAATCACACATTAGTGGAGAACTTCATAAAATCCGTTTAGAGTATTATCAAGTGAAAATGTATTTGGCATATTTAAAATGTAGTTACCTAAATGGAACCAAAAGAAAAATTACAACTTATTCCAACCAGGTAACTTTTTATATTAAGGGTTCCTTTATTAACTTTACTTAATGCTAAATTAAGCATTATTTAACTATTAAATATGCATTACTTTGCATTACTATGTGTTTTCTTTAATACATTTGTTAGCAGTTAACTAATGTTTATTTTTCAACCCTACTAGATGCATGACAAAGTATTCATAAAAGTTTCCCTATGCAATTGGTTATGTATGCGTCGACAGACTGCTAATAAATCCAGATGTAAAACCTTAATGCTGTCTGAAGTAATCATTTAGTGTGGTTTATTTTGAGTTAGAAAGCAAGATGTTAGTAAGGTATTAGACCGAACTAATTCTTAAAAGTGTCTCTTAAAATGTTATTTATTAGTTAAATAATGCTTGATTATGCAATAACTAACGCTAATAAATATCACTATCAACGCTGCAAAAGCACAGTTGTACAAGACTCAATATTTCTGACATCCTGAAAAAGGAAACAGTTCCTCCAAAACGAAAAATATTCCTGAGAATATTTCCATTTATTATTGCTGTAAGTCCAAGCTAATAAGTAAAGTAATAAATTTAAAGATTGGACACAGTTTACTAATTCTGAATTTTGGCTTACAGTTTTGTGAAAATAATGGTGTCACTGAAGTTTATTTCATAATATCTTTTTTTATGTTCTAGCAAGAAACAGGTACTTTTGATTGTCTAATCTTTAAAAAATATATTATTTTTTCCACAAGAGCATGCAAAAAAGTCTTGGTTAAGAGCAGAGGGAAGTTCTGGGTCAAACTCAGAGTATCTTTGTGAGCATCTTTAATCACAAAACAGCACACACTTATGCCAGCTTCTGTCTCAAAAGATGGAGTGATCTGAAGTGATTCTAAGTTGAGAAACTGGCAGCTTTATTTTCTTTTCGCGCCAACTATTTGAGTGTTGATAACTCATTTATTTCCTTAGCCAAAAACTTACAAAGCAGTGTGGCGTAGCCCACTCTGAAAACTGTAATAAGAAGCACATGCTGGTCTTTTACCGTCCTCTCATGTTAGTGTTTTCCATTAAAGGAAGATTGAATTTTCACTTAATTGTGGTGCAGAGGGAGACATTCCCTCATCCTGCATTTTTACAATCTTATACCAAATTAGTCTGTTGGCTTATGTGGACTCGGATGAAATGGCCTGCGTAATTGCAACTTAAATTAGCCTTTACAATGTCGTGCCACACAAAATATATAGAACATGCCTCATTTGCCATAGATTATACATCATTAACATGACTTAACTTCTGTTTTTGTGATCCAATGCCATGTCAAAACATAATAAAAATGGCTTTGGGGTAATTTGAGTTCTTTTGATGTGTCTGACGCCCTTGTTGCTCAGTTGATGGAAGGTGAAGAAGTTTAAAAAGAGATTGGCCATATGCTGGATTCATTTTTAGTTTTAAAGTGAATGCATGGTTTGGTTTTGCAGCAGTCTTACCCTTGCATCATGACCGATTAGCTCCTTGCATTCATCACACGTATTTGAAAACAGGCTGTCGTAGCAGGGGATACAGTAGGGGCTGTCGTTCGACTGGATGTACTTGCGGCCGTACAGGGACTCTTTGCAGTTGTCACAATCAAACCGGTCAGCCATTGCAACTTTCTTCAAAGCTGAAACAGAAAGAAGACAATCAGGTCAGACGTTTACATTAAAAAAAAAACAAACCAGAGAGAATAAAAGAGAGAAGGAGGACAGAATAAAGTCAAGCTGAAGTAAATGAAACAAAGTCCTGACAAATGACCCCTTTGCCTTTTCCATCCCTGCAGCTAGACAACAAAATAGACTTTCACTGCCAGTATTTATATTGTAAATACTTCAATGTGTATAGCAACGGAGTTGAACTCAAACAAAACATACAGGGCAAGCGGGGGCAAGTGGAAAAAAAAAGAAATAGAGAGAAATTAATAAAAAAAAGAGTGAAAAGGGTCAAAAACTTTCAGACCCGGGTAAAGAAATGGGCAAAAAACACAAGGAAGAGAACTGATGCAAGTTTTTGAAAAAGTAATATGATTAATAGGACTTTTGTTGAGAATTAGCTGCTTTGAAGCACCAGTTGCACATGGACACACACTTCACACAAACCTGTAAATATTTATGAGGCAAAAGTTTAACCGTAATTACTGCACGGACCACCAAAGAATGGGTGTGTGTGCGCGTGTGTTTAAGGTGCAGATAAATGAAGCTGTCTAAACAGAACTCCTGAGCATCAAGTTCACTTTTCGGAGAGACAGCCAATTGCAACGTGTGCACACAAAATCTGACTGAGCACACAACAAAGTAACAGCATGAAACTGCTCCAGCTTTCCAACAACAATATCAGCTTTCAAATGCATTACAGCATGGCTGGACGACAAGCCGGTGATAATTGATACCGTCCTTAGGGAGGGTGCACAACTGGCTTCTCACTCCCAACACTCACTAATAATAATCATCATCAGTGATGTAATTAGTAATCAGACTTCAAGCTGGGCCTGGGCTCCTTCTCTTACACTCACACACACACGAACACATGCATGCTTATCCACTGATGCAGGGAGGTCATGTAAACTTAATCCTATACAAAGAAATGAGTAACACAATTCGATCTGAGACCAACCACACAAGATCCATCAACAATGAAGAATTTTGCCTTTGATTCTCAAGTTTCTGCTGTTTTAGTAAGACAAAAACTCCTAATGAGCAAGGGGAAGAAAGTCAAGACCCAACCTGCCTGCTGTCCTAATATGTAACCCGGTGACATGCTTTTTGCTATTGTATGACCATGATTCCCAGAGGCCCTTTCAACCCTTTTAGTGACCCTAAACCAAAAATAGTAAAGTGTCAACTCTTGACAGCTCTGTGATCATGTGTTTACACTTCTGTAGCTCAGATTACAATGCAGAAACATCCCTTTGTTTAATAACTAAGTGGATACATGAGGGATATCAGGTGGCTGACATTTTAAACATCCAGGTTATCCAGTTCATATCCTGAAAAGCAGCTTTGTCCTGAACTGATGTGCTGTCTGTGTTTTAATTGATTCTTTTTTTTTTTGTTTTGTTTTACTTTTGACAAACCATCAGTTCAGTTAAAGACCTACTCGTACTCCAATAGAAACCATGTTTTTGATGTTTTACCATGTTTTTGTAACATTTTTCTCATCATGGAGGACATGCATAAATAATTTGGGATTAAAACTGCATTTCTGAGTACTTATTTATTCAAATCTCATCGGAGCAGAGGCAGATAAAAACCAGCAGTTTGAAAAAGCTCAGGTTTGTGAGCAACTTCCATGGGTGGACCAAAGACTCCTTGCTTCCCTACAAATCTGCATCCAATTAAGCATCCACTTAAGAACAAATAGATCCATTAACGTCTTCATTTTCCTTCTCTGAGGTGACACCTGGCTCAAAACTGTACGGTTGTATAGCTCTAATTTTTATTTTTTTTATGGCTACGCGAATGTTAGCTTTGGGTTACGAGGTGCTAATAAGATAGCAGGAAAGAATGTAAACAAAGGGCTGATGGGAAAATAGCAGAGCTAACATCTGCACCAACAGTCCTGCCCACAATCCATATGATAATTTCTGCTGAACCCCTGCCACGCTGCAGAAAATATGTCCTAAAAAAACAACATAGGCTTTTTGATTTTGGCTAAAAACAACATAATCATAATTAAAAGACTACTGGGAACGATTTTATGATAGAAAAAAATATAGTTGGAGTGGGACTTTGGCATCATTTCTCCGTGCACAATATATTAACAAACTATAGAGCTAAAATGAAGCAATGTGACCTTGGAAGACTTTGCAATGCCAAGCAGGACGGTACAGAATGTGCTGTCTTTGCTTGCCAGGTGAAAAAAACGAGATGAGGCATGACTCAGACAACAGGAGGCTCCTGTGACATCCAAGTCTGGCTTAATCTAGTGAGTAAACCCAAAAGGTGGTGTGTTTATTCTTTCAAATCCTCCCAAAATGTATTTAGCACCTATTTATCAGTGTACCAAAAATGTTGTAACAGTGGTCTTAGAGACCTCTCAAATTGGAATGAACAGATGTGCTGTGGAATCCAAACAACCCGTCTAAAGTGGTATTTTCTAAGAAATCTGGGTTTGAGTACGAGTGTGAGAAAATACAGAGAAATTAAAGGTAAAGCGCTTCACTATATCAAGGTTTAGAAGATCCAGGGCAAAGCTTGTAAAGTACTTGTGATGGCGAATAGTCACACACAGGTGATGTTAGCATGCTGACCCCTGAGGTGATGGGCTGAGACATGCCAGAAAAAGAAAAAAGAAAGGAAGAGCTCACAGATATGAGGCTACGGTTCTCACAGTACTCTGCAAATAGGCAAGGGTCCATCTCCTTCATGTCCACAACTCAGCGACTAAGTATCTACTCTGAGGTTAATAATGCTCCCAAATACCAAGGACATGACTGGACTCAAGCCTCTGGGGGAAAACAGGGGCCTTTCAAGGAAACCACCACTCGACCCAAATGAAACGATGGTGCACAAATATTGCCTTTGAGTTTTAGGGCAGTAGCACTGCTCAAAGTAGGGATCTTGATTTAATATCTGCATCAGTTAGTGGCATTCTTTAAGTAATATGGGACAGATATGAGTTCTTAGAGAGAGGATAACACTTTTATTCACATGTGAGATTTACAAGAAAGCCTTTTTATTTTTTGGTTCTTTCATACATGAAAAGTTATTTTCAATTTAAAAATTATTCTTGACATTTTTTTCTAGCTACATAATGAAGATATCAGGACAAAATTCCCAGTTTTACAAAACCTAAAAAAATCCTTGTGTAATACTGGTAATTCAGATTAAGGTAATCATGAAAGCCATATGAATATGCCTCTAGGGGGGAAAAAAAAGAAATGTTTGTCGCAACAAAAAGATCCCCATGGCTTTTTATTTGTTTTCACACAATCAGATAAAAGATAGAAAAGGAATTTCAAGGGAATATTCCTCTAGACCTCACAACAATCCCTGATGGACATTAGAAGGTCAGATTCAGGGTTACTTATGAGCCTCTGCAGAGCAGCAGGCTGACTGTAGAGCTTGCACTAGGAAAGAATGGTTGTTGTGTACTGAAGGGGCAAGCAAATGCCCAGTCCAAGACATTATCAAAGGAAAGCATGTTAATCTCAAACCAGAATTATTCTTTCACTCTGCTTAATTCCAAATGAACAGCCCAAACTCTCTCCTGGGAACAAATCTGATAGCTTCCTTTTTTCACTACTGTCCATTAGAATAAATTTTCTAGTAAAATATCTGTTTGGCTTGGGCTAGACAAAGCACTTGACATGGTGTTACATCAACAGAGGGAGATCATCCTGACCGCAGCGAACAGATGGCGGTGCACTGCGAGCAGCCACACCACCACAAAGCTCTGTGTGTGAAATCTACACACATTTTGACCAACATTATTCCTGTGATCACAGACGGTCTCTGCTTTTAGTTATCACTTGTCAGATCCACTTGGCTTTACTTCTACTTTTAGAATATGTTTTTATTTGGTGGTCTCGTGGAAGAGCGACCACCTTGAGGCTGGAATACTGAAGGTTAGAATCCACAATCGGGTCATACCAAAGACCCTAAAACTGGACCCAAAGCCTCCCTTGGCTCTCAATGTTTACGTAAAAAGCAGAGGACAAACGGGTGTGATAATTTGTTTCATTTTTAACTTTAACTAAAATCTATTTTTTTATACAAGGTGTTAACAATATATAATTGACATTATTTAAATGAAGGCCATTAAATGTTATTTGTTTTTTATTTTGCACATAGTTTTTAGAGCTAGTTTAAAAGAAAACATTATGAGTTAGCATAACATATCAAATTATTCACAATGCACTGTGTAAAAGTTCACAGATTTTAAAACACTAATATGACGGAAAATGTCTTAATAAAAGCTCCCTCAGCCAACTCTGTTAGCCACCAGAGCTACAAAACCATCAAAAACAATATGAGTGCTCCCTCAGATTGCAATGTTATTACAAAAGTGTTGATTTTTTTTTTATTAACGTCAGCATGCTACTCATCTATGTTTTAAATATTAAAATAAAAATATCACTGAGTCAATGTCAGATACAGTAACAGTATTGGTGGTGACAGCATCTTAAGGACAGACAACTGTTATTTCCCTCCTAAAATAACACAAACAAGAAACACATTGTATGAAATCAACGGCATGGAGTAGCTAATGTGGAAATGCCTTATCTGAAACTTTATAGTGTTGCACAGCAGGAAACGGTGCAATTATTTCCACCATGATAAGGCAGCATGACCAGCCTTGGGAGCGGCATCAGTCTGACAGTGATGGCTTGTTTATAAGTGTGAAAAAAAACTGGACGACTGCTAAGTGTTATGAAAATAAGGAGAAAACTTCCAGGACAAACGTAACTGTTGTTTCAGTGTGCTCCACAGCTTTGGCATGATTGCCTTTGATTTTTAGACAAAGTGGATACTTAAGCAAGTGCAGATTTTATAGTAAACTCAAGAATCTTTACTTTACTTTAAAAGCCACTCGATCACCTTTAAAATGTCTGGATCTTCTGGTCCTAAATAGACTCAGAACTCAGAGAAAAAAAGCTGGTCTATCAACTAAAGCAACTTACTTCTAAATATGGGAGTAGGTATCAACATATAGATAAAGTATGTTTATAAATGTGACTCTGAAAGAGTCAGTGCCTCATCAGCAAGAAACTTAACTGGACATCACCGGTCTAAAGTGAGGGTATTTAGTATCTAGACTTTACCTTGGCTCTCTTGCCATCTCTGGGTTTCCACAATTGCAAACACGTTAAACTGCGTTTTTGTTTTGGAGAAATCATATTGGATTTTTGAAGTGGGGATGCATGAGCTCAGAGGCAATAATATGCTTGCAAAATAAAAAGTAAATAAACACAGTTCGTAAAAGCAGACATGCTCTGTGTAAATAATATTACTTTGTCATTGAAAGGACTCAAAAGGGGATGAAACATTCAAAAGTAGGACTTGCGACTTGACTGCTTTGACTTGGGACTTGAGGACAAAGACTTGAGACTGACTTGTGACTTTCAAAACAATCACTTGGTCCCAAATCTGGTCTCAAATCTTAGAAGTGTGGTATTGCCCACTAGCCTTTATTTCCACGAAACAACATATATAAAAACACATGGCGGTTTTTGATAGGAAAAAGTTTCCCTTTGCCTTCAAATTTTAAAATCCTCTAATTAAATTGCAAGGACCATTATTCTTTAATATTATATCTTCCTGACCACCAGCAATGCCATTTTGTCCTCATTAGAGGCTATTTCTAAACCTATATATCTCCAAACCTTTGCAGACAACTGAATGTGAAGGACAGGACCTCTGGGTATTGCAGTTTTTGGTGGATTTCAAAATAAATGTGACTGGACTTTTTTTTCCTCTGGTCGTTAGGAAGATATAGAAATAAAGTTTAAAAAATCCAATTAAATAAGTAAGACTTCAAAACAATGGCTCTCAAGTGAAGATTATTGTCTAGAGCCAGGCTTAGCTGATTCAAAATGTATCACAAATATAAAATTAAAACCATGTGTATCTTAACTCCTTGAGAAAAAACACCTTTTTAGCACCTCATGTTTAAGATGAAATTGTGTTTTGGTGGTTAAAATCAAACATGTGAACTGCAGGACAAAAACTCAAGCATTTGAATTCCAGTTTACAGTGTCCAGAGTCCAAAATACTGTGCTTATGTTTCCCTTGTATAGATGTGTCCAGAACCACATATTTTCAGATGAATCACACAGCAAAACTAATCAGAAAAACATGACTAATTGTTTTCATGAAACTTGAACTGTTTTCGTTCCAGATCACCATAAGGTAACATCGGGACTGAACAATGAAAATATATACACTGTAAATTAGTCAGAGATGTGCTCTGTTCCTGTTGGCTGAATCTCTTAAATCAAAGCTAAGGACAAGCTGAGGTAATGAATATTATCACAGGAAGAGGAGGAAATTGCTCATGAAGGAGAAGTAATGCTGCAGTCTCATTCCCACACACACGTGTTCTTCTTTAAAAAAGCAGCCGAACACTGGTTCAAAAAAAGAAATTTAAGAAAAAAGTATGTTTTTTCTAAATCTCAAGCAAAACTTTTGCTTACTTGAATGTGACTAAGAAAATCTGCCACAATACTCCATCAGTTTAGGTAAGCTCCCAGCTGTTTAGTGCAGATATGACACTAATTCCAGGCCAGACGACCAAAGCTTTAATCATCCTCGTAACATTTAAGGGCTTTGTGTAATCTGCAGTCATCAGATTTTATGACAGTGTAGGCTTTGAACCACTGTTGAGATGCTTCAGTAAATAACCAGAAATACTACAATACATGATGTAATTTTGGAGAATTAAGGCCACCCAAATTCAGAGAACATCAGAGCAAACAGCCAGGAACAAAGATAATAGAGGAGTTGTGTATGAGGAGGGGAGAAGTTGATGATTGTTGTGGACACACTTGAGTTTGCTACGCCAGAGGAGCCTGGGTCAGACCCGACAGCAGAGAAAAGGCTGCAGGACCAGACACTGCAACACTAAGCTGTTATTGTCCCTGAGCATTTAAACACCACCTGGTGTGGAGTGGGAGGCAACAGAGAGTTCAAATCAAAGCCAACATCATAAACAAAGAGGAGGAAAATGACTACCCTCCGGAGAAAATGTCACCGTGGTCTTTGTAATTTTGCCCTGTCTTGCAGAGTTTAATTACCATGCTTCTGGATGATTGTAAGACTTGATGTCTGCCATTATTATTAGAATGGACATTGCTGCATCAGAGGAAAGTTACATTTTTTTTCTACCTTTAAGCTCATTCCCTCGTTCATCAAAGTGAGTGTATATTTTTATTTAAAAGACAACAATTATTGCTCTGACATTTGTTTAGCTGTACTTGAAACATACATTTGTCAAAATGCGACAGTCTTCTGGCACGTTGGTTAAAGGAGTGCAAGTGAAAAGAACTCCATGTGCCAAGTAGCTGGAAATATGGCTGTCTAATGTCATCTCTCCCGTTTCCATAAGCCTGTCGCCATCCCGCTGTTCTCCAACTCTCCACCATCACCAAACAATAACATCGCAATTACAGTAAATCATACTGTAGTTACCCAACCACCATAAGGGAAAAGTTTAAAATGGCTTTGAATTTATTTCTATATCATTACGAGGGGATGGCAGCAAGATATTTCTGGCCTACATTTTTCTTCCTTTGTAAAAAAAAAAAAAAAAAAAAGTGCCATACGTTAGTGCTTCACATCTGGTTTGCATTGAGGAAACTATGCAGTTAACTCCTGTGTGCCAATGGAGGTTTTAGATCGTCAAGAATGCAAGAACGGTTTTCTTTTTTCCTCCTTTTTTTTCCTGTGCTGGTATTTGCTGGTAAATGTTTAGATTGCAGGAGGAAATCTGGAACCAGAGTGAGAGAGGGAAAAGGAAATCTTGAAAGAGTAAAATACTGACAGTTTAACTGCTTGATCTTTGGACATTTTTTTTAGGTGATCGACAGTGTGGTGAGAGGAGGAGGTGAAGGCTGGAAAATCTGAAGATGAAGAGTAATTGACGGTGAAAGTTTGACATCGTCGGAATAAAAGATAAGGACTAAAAGTGCAAACGCAGACAGGCAGTTGTTAGTTCTAAAATAAAATGTAAATAGATCAAAAAACTTTTCTAAAGCTGTAGGGTGTCTGTTTTATGAAAATCTTCTAAAACTGAGAGAACTCTTGATCTGTGAGATTCTGTTACTCTAACATTTAACTGGTATCCTTTAAAATCTGCTATTAAATTGTATTTCTACACAGCAGGCCAATACCTGAAAAATTGATAAACCTTGTTTTAAGACTTAAAATATGTTTAACAGGTTTCAAATTACTTTAGCTTGTCTGTGCTCTATATTGTATTTAATCAAATATACACTTAAAAAAAACATTTGTGAACAGAATACGATTCTGGAAAGTATTTCCATCTTAATCAAATGTGTTAATACAGCAATGAACATTTGTGTCAGGAGACCTGAATGCAAGTATGTTGGTGTAACATAATTTATTAATGTTGCTGTAAAATGATGATTGCAGCAGATGACCTGACCCTGCTGATAGTGTCAGGAAGTGGTGGAGAAGGACCCAAAATGCAGGAAATCAGGCTTGGTGGCAGAAACAGGGAAATACATTTAATAATAATAAAATAAAATAAAATAAAATAAAAAACTGAACCACAACAAAACCATGAAGACCCAAAAAGGTAGCAAAAAAGAGAAGATAACCTGACAAAGCTGAACTGAAAACCAGACATTTCAATACACTGAGGTTGATGAAGTAAATGAGGACAGCTGTGGATGATTAACCTGAAACTGGTGTGACTGACAAAGGAAACTTAGAAAGTGACCAAATATAACAAAACCCAAACTAAACCACAGAATCCGCACAATTGTGCTCTTAAATAATTGGTTGAAGTAATCTTGATGTTATTTGTGGTATATTATTTTTTATGACAAAGGTTGTACTTTAAATAAAAGTGATGCAAATAAAGACAAATGTAAATATCTCAGAACTGGTGATTCTCTCAAAGTGGGATCTAACCGTTTCAAAGGACCTGTGGACCCGACCCCCTTCCAGCATTGTGATCACAAGATTTAAAAAAAATTGTATTTACACTTAAGTTGACTTATTTCAGCCTGGTTTGTCACCAGATGGAGTTGAACTGGACTTATGTTTAAATGAATGAATATCAATTATTTCATGAAGATTTTTATATGAATAAAATGTACAATAGAAACTTAAACGTTTCTGATTTTAAAATCAACTTGGTTTTGCTGAGTTAGCATGAATTATATAAATTTACATTTTGAGAAGTACCCTATAAAATTAAGTAACACCTAACATCATAATTCAAGTTGAGATGACTCAACAAGATTATATCAGGTATGTCTAGCTTTGTTACCATAACTTATACAAATCTAGTTAAACTGAACCCTGATCATCATGTTACAGCAACATTAATACATTATGTTGCACGGACATAATTGCATTCAGGTCTCCCAGCACTAATGTTTATTGCTTTATTAACACATTTAATTTAGATGGAAATACTTTCCAAAATGTTATTATGTTTACCCAACAAATTATTTATTGGGTATGTATATTCCAATGAACCATTGATTGTATATCTTATACCTCTGTTATACATTTTAATAATTTAAATAAATAAATATAAATATGATTACGCCAAATTGATGTTAAAGTTTTGACATCAGTTTGAATTGCACATTCAACTTGTTTCTGACCTCAATATGATGTCGAGCTTTGATGTTGATTTGACGTCATTTCAAAATCAATTGCACAGAGTATTTCTAGACTCACCGCTTAGACTGCTGGGATATGCAGCAGCGTTGAATTATAGGGTCCATTCTAATTCAGTTTGAATTGAAAAGAAACTTTCTACTGTTCATGTATTTCTCACACTAAAACAATGAAAACAAAAGTAAAAATAATTGGATCAAAAATCAACTAAATATTGTCTTCAAGCTGCCCGCTGGGCAGACACAACAAAATCCTTTAGGCTGGAAATATTTATTTCAAAAACCATTTTTAAAAGAAACCTATAGATCATCTTAAAAAAATGTTGTTATTTTATGATTCTAATTATGATTAATTATGATTCTATTATTTTAAAACTTAAAACTTGTCTTGTGATATTGCTATTTTATCCTGATCATTTCTGTTTATGTCTCCCATAACTCCTTTTATTTTTCTTTCTCAAAAGGTTGTTGCCTTTTTCCATGCCGCAATGGAAAATGCAATTTTTTTTAAATTAACCTTTCTTGCTTGGATAAATAGAAGTTAATAAAATAAAAGAATAAATAGTTTTCCCTTTTTGAATTCTTGTGTGAAACTCCGTGTTTCTAGATTTCATATTTTATGATTTCTTGTTAAGTAAAAACTACTTGCTGCTTTCTTCTATAGATTAGTGTTATATGTTTTTGGCTATCACTTTTTACAGTGAAAGCAAAAAAACATTTCCTTCGTAATTTAAAAATCATCTTTTTCTTTCCATATTCTGACCTCAAGTTTTCACCATCTTAATATGATTGAAGGCTGCGCTTCTCCACAACATTAAAAGAAATTCTTTCTGAAAGCACACGACTGCAATCAGTTTGTGAGAAACAATCCAGTTTCCTATCTAAACTAATTGGGCTGCATGCTTCCTGAGGTCAGAACTTGTAAGCTGGGTGATTCAGAGAGTGTTTTGCAAGCCCTTAGAGATGGTGTTGCGCACATGAAACCAGTCCTGAGGAGGGGAACAGAAAGAACCATTCTGATGTAACACCAACTCTGACAAAACCAAACTATGTTTCCTTTTGTCCTTGGGCCTTTGTTTCATGGCCAGGCAGAGTCAGTAGACTCTCTCTCCTATCAACTGTTCCAACAAGTCAAGCCAACTCCTTAAAATCGTCAGAGCCACAAGATTTAGGGGACAGCTTGGCGTAGTTTCCATGTTTACACAAGCAAGCTGATATGTAGCTTTCATATCAATGCAATTCGAAAATGCATAATCATGCTTGTTGAAAGATTAAAAAAAGAGTCATTTTTTTCAAATACATAAAATCAATTGAACTTTAATTTCTGAGGCTTTAACAAAGAAGATACATTTGTGATATATTGTGTGCATATCTATGAAGGATTTTAATGCATTCCTTAGTTTCTCATTATAAGCCCATTTATTCAGTCTGTTTTAAATTCGTCATGAAAGCACAAACTGCATTCATGTGAACAGCCTTCAGTTGCTTTAAAAGCAAAATTTTACAACATGCTGTCAGATAAAGGTTCATTAACCAGCTAAGCAGATTTTAGGAGTTTGGAGATGAAGCACAGAGAGGAATTGTTTTAGAGGATCAAAATTCAGGAGGCAGACTGCTGGCAAATTAAATAATTTCATTAGAAAATTGAAACTTGACAAAAACAGCTGACTTCCAACATAATAAAAATGAAATGAGATGCTTTTGAAACAAAAAGAATAGCAAAATAGAAGACATGGCAATGTGCAACTAAAAACCAAGGACTTAAATAAACTGAGGAGCAATTAACTAAAACAGAAACAGCTGCGGATGAAACTAACCTGGTATAACTGTGAAGGTAGGAAAGAGACACATACAACAAAATGTGACCTAAACACAAATCCAAAACACAAACCGAGAAAACTAAAGTAAATAGACCCCAACACTCTAAATAAGAATGTAACTCTAAAGTTCAGAACTCATCTAAACCATCCACTGTTTTTTATTCCCACTTGTGGTTTGACATGGTGAAGTGAAAGTTTTTTTTTTTTTTTAGGTCTTTACACAATTGCTTGATACGATTTTTTGAAACAACACAAAATAAACAAACAAAAAAAAAAGTCTTCCCACCAACGCTCTAAAATCAATATCCTCAATATTCCCTTCATTATGCTCCGTTCTGCCCTAACTGACCAAACTGGCCAACATAGAGTAGTAGTGCTCAAATCCAAAACAAGGAAAAATAAAAGGAATGGTTTATATTTTTTTGATGTTGAGAAGAATGACTTCTTTTAGGGTGGAAAACAATAACTTCATAAACATTTAAGCTAAATAATGCCCTTTGTTGTTGACGCACCACTTTATGGATATTAGACATACACAAAGACTTAACTGTGATCCCCACGTCACAGAATGGTTCTGGAGACGTCTGGTGGTTCCTAGGTGGTCTTTTAATGTTTCTCAGTCAACATAACTAGCCAGGGCATCAAGAGATCAACTTGGGGCTTCACAAACTGCACACTCAGCAATGTGAGCATGCCACACTTGTGCGGCATGCAGCCACAGATGTAAACAATTATTTCTAACTCGTTCAGTTCTCAGCGCGTGGCCGTGCTTATGCCACCTGACCCCGAGATCAACGTCCACAAAAGAGCGCTTTCTCTCTCACTTTAATCACACATCCCATCTTAAAATGTAGAGTTTCATTATAAGAAGCAGGTGATTATTTCCTCTTCACGTGTGCGCATTTGGGATTTAACAGCTTTTACACCTTATAAACTGGAAAAAACAATCCACATTCCTAAAGGCAGCTGCACAAATTATTTTCCACAACCATGGCAGCATCAGCATTCCCTGACTCTTAAACCCTGAAAGGATGGGTTCATGGCTGAAATTGAAATTGCATTACGTTAGCTAAAAAAAATGGAGGGGTACCTGCCAAATGTGAACTGGCTGGGATAAATAGCTTGGAAGTAATTTTCAGTAGTTGTAGAGATTTTTTTTTCCATTTTCTAATACATCTCCATGGTAACCAGTAAATAGAGTCCTCCCTGCCCAAGTCTATAAACCTTTGTTCGCACTACTCTAATTTGTTCCCAAATAGCCCTATGAGGGTACGACCCAGAATTTTACTGGGAAAGCTCTGTTCACGTTTGTGATGCTAAAAAAATATTATACTCATCACAGGATTTTAAAGGATTTTGGTTTTATGCGCATAGCCTTCAGTTCAAATGTTAAAAGCAGATTAAACTTGTCTAAATAAACTTGAGAACTGCACCACAAAATGCGTATTATTATAGAAAGTTTTTTTTAGTCATCAAACCATAAAATCACACAGCATTAAACCAAAAACCTAAAAACAGATGTGAAAATGTTTAGCTTCTCAAACATCTTTCCCTTCCTCATTATAAAAACAACTTTTTTTCCCCTTTTAATCCAGTACTTAGTTTGAGAACTAAATTCATGACCACTTCCTGCTGGGAAGTGACCCCTTCCACCAGCATGAGGTTGATAACAGAGTCTAAAGAGAGTTTGCTTCTTCCTGTTACCCCTGACAGAGTCATATCTGGGATTTCTCAGAAGGATGGTCGCACAAGCATGAAAAACAATCATATTATGTCCAAACACGTTGACATGCTTTCTGCAGAAGGACAAAGCCATGAAAACACAGACACACGTGCAGGTGGTTGTTGAAGTCACCACACACAGACAACATAATGCAGGTATGAAGAGGGGGTTAACAAAAAATAAACACAGCTGGCAATCTGTTTAACCTGCATGTGCACATAGGAAGTCAAAGCATTCACCCCCCCCAGGGTTTGTTTGAGAACTGTTGTGGGGGGTTTCTATCTAGTGTAATTACCACTGATAGTTGTGATCCCTTACTGCTCTTCTCATAATTTGGTAGCTATTAAAATAATTGTAGAGCTGTCAATCAAATATAAATTTAGTTGCAATTAATGGCAGGTTGGTAGCTGTTTTCTAATGTATTGAATTAGCTTATTTTTTAGCTTGTTTTTCTTTATTTGCATAGTGAGACAAAGGAGTAGAAAACGTGATGCCTTATAAGACTTGTATGTTTGTAACAGGTTGAAGGTTGTGACAAAAAACCCGCTGAAAGCATGAAATGTTTAGTTATGACCATGATGGATTGAATGCAATGTTAAATAGTAAAGAAAAAATTGTTAAAAACGACAAACCTTAAAACAAAAGGTGTCTGTGGAGCCTCACAACCAGAGCTGCCACCTATCTTTTAGTCCTTTTCCTGCTATATCACTGATATAAACAGAGTTTCAAAAATCCACGAGAGCAATAGCATCAATCTTCAGACTCAGATCAGTTTTCCTTTAGAGCACCACAAACAGTATTCAGTTGTCAGAGTTGCTGTTTCACTCTTGGAGTAATGGTAAGTCTGAAAGACCCACTTTGAGGAAAGTAGAGCTTTGAACATGTGGCATTTCTCTCATAACGAAGGAAATATATTAGGAAAATTGAGCTCTAAGTTAAATTTCTGAGTTTGTCTTTATTCCAATCGTTGAGACAAAACATGCTGTTTGAAAAAAATTGTTATTGATAATACAACTGGCAGGCCACAAGCTCCCTGTTCCGCTCCATTCTGATGCCTCTATAACTAGATCCGTGTGTCTTTGTGTTCCTCATCCAAGCTGGCATCTGGCTCAGAACTGTACAGCTGGATAGCTCCACCATTGCTCCACAGTTTTGTTACACAATTAATGTTAGGTTGGGGTGTGAGGGGCTATAAGCTAGCAGGAGAGAATGTAAACAAAGAGCTCTCAGCAGCAACATGAGAGAATGGAGAGGTGGGGTTCCTCCACACCATCTGCCCACAACACAGAGATGAATTTCTATAAACTACTACGGCTCTGCACAAACATTTCCTAAAAAACAACACAGGTGTTTTGATTTTATAACTTAAAAGAGGATTAGAGTGGGTCTTTAAGGTAGTTGGATGTTATTCAGAAAAATTTCAATTTTAAAGAATATCAAAAGTTTGTAGCAGCTAAAATTATGTCTTTTGCGAATAAAAACTTAGTGAATAGTGAAGCTTCAACACACATGGATCTTTTTTACCTGCTTAGGGTGACAGGGACGCTGAAGCAGGACAGTTCGTCAGTTCATCGCAGGGTGAAGCTTCAATCGTACTTAAGTATTTTAATCAGTTACCACCTGATTAAGGAAACGCACTGCAAATTTAAAATTAACCACGTTTAGAGAAGATTTGCGACTTTAGAAATACTACAGCTAGTTACTTGACTTTGCCAAGAGTGGTAATCAGTCAAGTTCTTATCTCAGAGTGTCACACGCTGGGATCTCTTTATCATGCACCCATTCAAAACACCATTCATCTTCCCAACTTAATGTATTATCAGTGACAAAATGCAAAGTTTCAATGTCCTTTGTTTAAGAGAACAGCAATGTGAAAACAGGTGCTTTGCTAAACACTGATAGTGCTGCTGAATTATGTTGTTTACCAATGCAGAGCCGCCTATCGTGTTCAAGAGCTCTTGTCTGACCTAATTCTGCCTTTGTGCTGATCTTTCTTCCTATATAGGAGAATTCTTGGCCCACAGGGATATGTGAACAGAGCTGAACAAAAAACAGACACAAACAAAGCAAAGTTCACTGAAGCCACAAGGTTCTTGTCATGGCTCCACAGACTCTTCATCAATCAAGTGAAGTGTAAATGTATGTCTCATACAAGGAAATGCAAAGACATATGGCTCTGCCACATTTACCGGATCCAGCAGTGCAAGTGCAAAAGGTTCAAGACTCCATGTGACTTAATAGAGTAAAGATGTACTTCACCGATCTGAACACACCAGTCAAGATGTGACTGATCATCATCAATGCATAATCTTACATGCACTAAATGAAACATTTTTCCTCACTTTGCTCTTTCCAGCAATCATAAACCCTAAACAGTTTCCTTTCACCAGCATGGAGAAAGCATGGGACAGGATGAGGGATAGGGGTTGGTAAAGGGGGGGGTGAATACTTCCACAATGAAGTCATAGGTCTTGTGTCATTGGCCCTCTGGTTCTATCCTCACTGTCTGTCCTGCATTGATCTCCTTTTCATGGCCTACAATGCATTTGAAACCAAATTTTCAAGACGGGACATCAAAACAATAGAAAAGGTTGTTCAGATGATTCTTTCATTTTCTCTGGCTCATTCATGTCGGCTTTAAAAGTATTACGGTGAAGTATCCTAAATTGGATGTTCAGTATAATTGTCCCTGTCTTGTTTGAGCCTTTAATGAAGCCTGTATGAAATCTATTCAAAAGCATCTGTTTAGACAAGGCTGAACTTTGTGTGCACATGCTGTTAATAATGCAGTTAAGCACACTCTCAGTAGGTACTTGGCTGACAGCCCAAGATGCATTCACTCTATCAAGGAAGCTGCATATTAATCACCCAAACTACAGCTACACCTTGCAATGTGTTTATGCGTTGTTTCCTTTCGGGTGTCAGAAAAGAGAAAACTTTTTCCGAAAAAACATTTTTAAGATTTAAATAAATCCCTTCAGGTTGATCACTGTGAAAGTCACATTGTTGTAATTTTCTGCACATCAATCAATGTGTTTGCAACAACTATATTAGAACTGCATGCAAAACTGTGTTACTTTAGTTGAAAAATACGGTTTTTAATTGTATTTACGTAGAGTTTTAACTATCATTTTGATAAAAAAATCAATCAATCAATAAGCAAATAGGTTATTTATTGCAACAACCTCAATAAATGGTCCATTTGGACTGTAATGCCAAATCCAAATTCATTCCCTGCCCTTACTGCTCCTCCCTAATGCTCCAGTTGTAGGGGCATTTGGAGCTTTATCTGCTATTTTTGCTTTTTTTAAAGAGAATCCGTGGTGACTCAAGGCCGGGTATTTCTCCACCAGTAGGGTGATCCACGTAAGGAGAAACTTATGTAATGACTTTCTGTTTTTGCATGACGTTTTAAGTTATAAAACCAATGTTATTATGAGTTTTCTGAGCTCTGGCAACTTTGTGTTAACGTAGATGACCGGCAACTACTCATTACATTATCGGGTGGTAGTAAATTCCAGGTTTGAAGACGCTATTTTCCATATCTTTCTGCTTGGGGGGATAAATGTAGGGGTGGGAGAAGCTGTAGGGGTAGGAATTTGGAGTCTCAAGGTAAAAGGGACATGATGGATGATAAAATGAGGAAGTCACAGAACGCTTCATTTCTTGAGCATGTTTGTCATGATAGATCTAAATAGATGTTGAAACATTGGCAGACTGACAAAAACCAAGACAAAGAGGTCACAGAAAGTAAAAACAAAACACCACGTAGACTTACATTTGTCTTAAATGTCAAGTTTCTTAGACAACCTGTTAAAAGACGTCCTAAAAGACATTAACAGCGTGACCAAGCCCCTCCTCTTCCTCACTTTTTTTATTCTAACCTCATATAAAGAAGCACCAAAATTCCTTTTTAGTGTCTCTTTGTTAAGTGTGATCTTATCAAAGGGGAGCTGACGCCCTTTTAAAGCCACATGAAGTACCTTGCCATTTATGGCTTCTTTGAGGTGCCTTATGAGGAACAATCACTTTCTAACAGAGATGAACAAAAATAGGGAGTCAAATAAACTAAGATGCATTCTGTCTCCTTTTAGAATCTTTGACAGCTTTTAACATTTGTTTCAAAAATGTGCTCAAGCCAGAGTGTATTTAGGGGGAAAAAAAACCCAAAACCGTTCACACGCAGTTCAATTAAGTAACCATAAAAGCACACTTCAGCATATCCAGCAAGCCTGGCTTGTCTCAGCCTGTCTCCTTTGTAGAGATGATTGCTTTCCCTTCAGAGTCACAACCTGCAAGTGTGCATGCCTTTAATGAACCGAAGACATCAGAGATGGTGAAACACACACATTCTTGCTCTCTAGCTAATTTTATCAAGCAGAGAAGGCATGTTTAGTGTTTACATCCAGAAAGGGGAATGCTCTTTCCAACAGCTGCACTCTAAATAAACACTTGTACTTATCAAGACAAGTTGGTACATTTCAAATCAGAACATGTTGCAGCTTTTCCTACACTCCATTGAGTTCAATGCTGTTTCTTTCTGCAGGAGCACTGTGCAACACAAAATGCATTCACATGCAAACAAAAATGTGAACACACTAAATGAAGAGCTTCTTGACTGCATGGCCTGGGCTGTAAGGTTTTTCTTACAACCCTTCTTACTCTGGAATATCAGAAAGCTAAATTTATGAGATCGCTTCAAGGGTTTGTTTGATAAAGGACATATGAAATATTTACAAAACCCATTTTTGATTACTGGACGAAACTGCAACTACTATTAGAGTCCTTTTCTCCACTTTTACAAAGTATAAATACAATGTGTGACAAGCAACAATGTACTCTAAGGTGGCAGGTTGAGCTTCAAGTTTGTGGTCTTGTTTGAGGCCCATTGTGCATCACTGTGTGGTTCAGGACTGGTTGCCACATGCTCTCAAATTATTGCCCAATCAAGTCTGTGTTCTGATCTACCAGTGGGAATTGTTGCTTACTTGTTGGCTACAAAACGTCAAACCACTTTGTCAGCTTTATGTATATGTTAGCATGATGAACATTGTTGAAATCTGACCTAAAAGCTCTCAATTGTTGGTCAATTTTAGCCGTCACTTGAAAAACACAAATCTATCATGGCTATTTTAGAGTCTTGATGGAGAGGCTTCATTGTAATTTTGAAGAAAAAAAATAATAACTCCAGATTTGGGGTTTCACAGTAGTGTGGTGGGCAGAATCTTGGAGGTCCTGGTTTGAATTGGCAGCTTTCTTTATTGATTTAGGATGTTTTCACCCAGTATAAGAGTTTTTCTGGAGAGAGGGATTTTCCCTAGCTGGTTCCCTGCTTTTGACCAGACACATGAGATAGACTAAAAGATCCCCATCACCCAAATCATGAAGAAAAATACAAGTTAGACTGATGACAGTCCAGAAGTTGTGTCAGCAACACGTTAATCTACTCAAAACAACTGGGGTGAAGGTGAAAAAATGCATACATCTTACCTACTCAAGGTCATTCTTTAATAATAAACGAGAGTGTTTGGATTTGGTCTAAAAGATACATTTGTTTGGAAATGAGTCCTTCTAAACAAATCTCACGGAAAAGAGTCAATAAGCTACTTTCATGGAGTCTGAGGAGATTTCCATGGGTAAAAGTCAAGGCCAGAAACCACTGAGGCTGTTCACATGTCCACAAAAATCTGATAACTCAGAGATATCAGATGTATGTTAATTGGTCATGGAAATACAACCATCAGACAATCCTGGCCTTAATGATAGTCATTTTTAGTCCATGTTTCTGAGAAGTACATACAAACAACCAGTATTTTTTCAAAATCTTTCAGGTTTTTTTCTATGTAAACATTACGACTTTGACAGCATTGCCTTAGCTAACGTAGGAACAAATACAGCTACAAAAAAAAGCTGTAAAAGTTGTACTCTGCAACAAAGAATGTGTGAATGCATATGATATGCAATGCTAACCTGGTTTCATATCTTGATTACCCCCATCCCCGACCCCACCCCCCATTAAAGAAAGGTGGATAGGAAGTGGTATCAGCAACCAGGGAGAAATCTGTGTGTTAATCTGATATTTCATTATTGGATAACTGCCTTTATCAGATAAAGTCCATTGGATAATCCTATCAATGAATCAAACTCTGATAAATCAGAAAATAAATAAAGCCACAATGAAAACACAGTGACATGGCTGGAGTTTCCTGATAGACTGTTGTGATTCAACCTCATTCATTGACCAGAAGACTTGCAAGCCAGTCAAGCATGGATGCAGTGTCTCTTGAGCTAATGAACTTGGCCTTGCACTTGCTGAAAAGTGTCATTGTGAATTTGATAGCAAATGCCTCTGAAATGTCCAAATTCCCCATCTGCAACAATGGTGCCTTCATCTGCAGAAAGTGTCATCGCAAAACTGATTGTATGCTGTTTATCCTTTTGGTGTGGATAGCTCAATGTCAGAAAAAATGATCTAGAGTTGCATGATCACAAACCTTTAGCTGACTTTTAAATAAGATAAGCTTTCACTCAGAGATGTATCTTCCATGTTTTTGGTTTTCTCCAAGCACTTCAGCTTCCCACAGTCAAAAGGCATGCGCCGTAGGTTAATTTGTCACATGTCCCTATGTGTGCGTGTATGAGGAGGAGTGCTATATTGTGTGCCCTGTGACAGATTGGCAACTGTTCAGGGTGCACCCCACCTTCGTCCGACACTAACCGGGACAGACTCTGGCAACCCCGTGACCACAAAAGAGACATATCGTGTTAAGGAGATGGATGGATGGAGGGGTTTTTGCTTAAAGGTAAAATACTTTCTTTCTTCCTTAATGCTACTTTAAGCAATGCAGGGTCTTGTAATTTAATGGAATAGTTCCATACACACTTTATGTTGTGGCATTCCCATTTTTGAAGTTTGTAGTATTTTCTAAGGAATGAAGTCAATCAGGAAGTCAAATCTTTTAAGGTTCAAATGAGATAACTGTACATTTTGGCCTTTTGTTGAATTGCTACAGCTTTTTTGAAGACTGGATTTCATGTGTAGGACTGAAAATCAACCTCAAACGTTTTTCTAAAGGCAAATGTTCTGCACAGAGCAATTTAATAGTTACACAGTCACATTCTTTAGACAGAAGCCATGGTAATTGCAGGTCAAGAGACCACAGACCTCACCAGAAAACTCCAGAAGAAGATTTGTCACATATAAAAATGTGGTGTTAACATTTTAAAGTGTAAACCTTGGTTCAATGTAAATGTAATATGTCCAAGCTCAGCAAAGAAGAATTAGAATAGAAATAACCTCCTATTACTATTCTCATATTCAGAAGACATTCTCTTCACTCAACATTCTCATCAAGTGCTTCTTTTAAGCACGGATATTCTAAGACTAAGCCACAGCCTAACAACATGGATGTTATTTCATTGAACTTGGAAAAAAATGTTTAACTGTGTGTGTAACTAAAAAAAACAAAACACAAAAATTAGTCTTTAGACTTTACATTTGTACTTTCAACTTCTTGTCATATTAGTCAGCTACCTTCACATAACACTGTAAAATGATTCAATCAAATACAATAATTATATGCACAGTAAACTATCCCATTTTTTTGACAAAAATGTATTCAAGATAGAAATAAATAAGTAAATGTGGAAATGCTGGTATCTGGGTTCTCGTTCCAACAAACAAGATTTGACTGGTTGGACACCTGATGGAAGAGTTGACAACTGCTGAAAGTTTAACATCCATCTGGTTTGGTTCATTTGTATGTGCTGAATGCTTCTGTTCTGGCTCTACCTTCCAGCCTTTAGGGGAGGGCGCAGGAAAGCTGTCATGCTTGGCTCAAATGCTTCTTTGGCACTTAACAGAATGGGATGACGCAGCAGTGAATCAACGGGATTTTCATACGCAAACATCTGTTCCACGTGGGAACTTTAAACCTTGCACCTAGGACATCTCCAGGCATGCAATTAGTCTGTATTAAATGGAGTAGTTAAAGGCATCTGCAATTCTGTGCTCACAATTTGGTATTTCCTTTAAAACAGCATTTCCTTTGAGAGTAGCAGGTAAGGGTTAGGCACAGACATGTAATTGTATGCTTCAAGAAGCCTAATTACCCCCTAAGCAGAGTTACTTACACTTCACACTCTTTATGTGACAATATAACTTTTATGTGCTCTTTAAAAGAAAGATCTGGAATGGACTGGGCAGTGCAAGAAAGGAAAGGCGAAAAAGAAGTTAGTGAGAGGAGATGCCCGGATTGTGAGGAGACGTTTTACTTCCCACAGGGGCCCTGGCTCAGGGGATCAAGTTTCAGACATTTACCAACAAAGCATCCACGGAGGAAGCCTCGCGACCCTCACAATAACACTACAGCACCTGGCTATCCCCTCACAGGAAATCTGAGGTCACTTCCCCCCTTTTTAAGGGAATGCAGACACACTACAGCAGCCAGCCACGCGCCCCCACATCCTACTAAGGAGGGAACTGACTACCATAACAACCTATTCAAACATGCAACAGTTCCAGTGTTACACTTTCATCCAAAATTAGACAATTAAGATTTTTGTTATCATAGCTGTTTGAGGAGGTCCAATCAGGGGCCCTGAATCAAGGTTTTATTGTAATGTTAAAGCACATTTTCTTATTTATATACAGGAAAAAACAAAAATCATGACCTGATATATTAGACTTATATGACTCCTCCAAAGCCCTGTGATGGACTGGCAACTTGTCCAGGCAGCACCCCGCTTTTGCCCTGAACTTTTGACACTCCGCAGGACAAAGCAGGTACAGGATGGACAGTATTACTGAGGCCTCATTAAGTAATCTGTTCAAACAGCTACCTAAGTATTGGCTTGTACTTCATATTTTTAGTGAGGGTGGAGAATAAAACTATGCATGGGTTGAAGACAAAAGAAACACTGTTGTAGAAACTGTTTCTCAGACACCCACACTTGGGATTTTAAGGCACTAAGCAATTACACAAGCACAAGTTGTGCCCATGGAGGAACTCACAACTGCACTATGTCACAAGACTACTTCGACACAAATTCCAATTCTGCTCTCAAAAACCGCCAACTCCTCCATCATTATCATTGGCCAGGTTTCAAACGGAGCCAACACAAAAAGCCAGCTACAGCCAGTCCGAGTTATTTAGCAGTAGTCCTGCTGCAGTTTGGAACTGGCCAGAGTCCAAACACCATGCAGGGCTAACCTTTGGAAAACACTGGGACCTCTGAAGAATGTGACCATGGTCAAAGAAATAGAGGCGGTAGGAGGCGGGAGGAAAAAAAGCAAACAATGACATTATGCAGTTCTGTATGCTCTGTCAAGGCAAACTTCCCAGATGCTAAATGGAACCAAATAACAGACTTTTAGTTGAAGGGTGTTTCCTTTGCTGGTTACTCTAACTGACCATGTAGGAACTTTAACCTGTAGGTGCAAGAGCACCCCAGGATTCCTCAGACCAAATACCTTTCGGAAATGCATTCTGCAGCACACTGACTCTTAGGTCCAGGCTGTAGTTGTATCTTCTCTCGCAGGTACTCACAGTTGCATCAGGAGATTTTATCTCAGTGGAGACAAACCAGCAGATAAAAGTAAAGATTTTTTTTAGGATCTTGATCTTTTTGTACAAAATGTCAAACTTTGCCCAGTCAAGACTGAACACATCCTCCCATCGACCTACATGACGCAAACAGGTGAGCCAAACTGTCGTCACAATGACACGTACCACGAGGTGCTGTAAAACTCCAGAAGCTGCAGCACAGACACACCCATTACACACTCTTCCATATCCCCCAAACTCCTTTTGTAAAAGGTAAAAAAAAAAAAAAGACAAGTTTCGCCTGAGGGACTTAGTCCTGTGAAGGCTTTGCTCTGAGCTCAGCTGGGAGCTTCTCTGACAAAACAGTTGCTCCCTAATCCTTCCTACTCACAGTTCAGAGGGTCACACAAGCTAATATAGTAGGTTTCTCCATTGAAAGGATGTTATTTATATTTCCACCGCCACTGCACTATATGGGTGGACAGAGGGGCACAGTTGAATTACTGAATGAGAGGGAAAGGAAAAAGTTAAAGAGACCAAGAAGACATTTAGATCATATCTAAACACACAACCAGATCTACTTTGCTAAATTAACTTCTGGAATTTTGGGTGTTTGGTTCAGCAAACTGTCAAACCAGACTGAACCATTCTACCCCCAATTATACTTCCATTCAGTGAAAAGTGGCAGATAATGACCTGAATGAACCCAGATTATCTACTCTTAAAAAGACAAGAATATGTGTAATATCTATATCTATATACACACCTGAGTTTGATTAAGGCTTAACAGGTGTGCACAGTAACTTCAACCATTCTTCAATGAAAATGATGGAGCCAAAAAGTCTATTCTTACCAGTCAGACTAAGTGAAGTGTGAAGGCACCTTTCCAGCCTGCTGTGGTGGTGAGCCAGCCGCCTTTCCCCCGTCAGCACACAGCCACCCAGGTCAGCACAGGGATCAGCTCACAGAAAAGGCTCAGGAGCGTCGCTCTCCGACTGTGAAACTTTCTGTTTTATCTGCTTGTCATGAAAACTCTGCAGCACAGAGGGGTGCAGCTTGCCGGCTACTTTTGTCCTACTACTGAGGAAGTTGCTGGTGAGTCACAAGATCCCGCCCCCCCTCAAAAAGGCATTCCTCCCTCCCTCTTTCCAGCGACTTCAAACGAGAGTGGAGAAAGCCCATGCAGGCAAGACGGGAGATTCTTGCAGGGCTCTTTTGTCTCTTCAACATTGCATTACTTTGGTTATAATAGAATCTTGTTTGTTTGTTGTGAGTTTTAGAGCAGAGTGTGTGAAGGCTGCATGCCATGAGGTCTTTTAGTGTGTGAGCCATAGGTGCTGAGTGTTTTCCTTAAAAAATGCCAAACCATCAATGAAATGACATCACTGGATTTCATGAATTATTATTGTTTTTGTTGAGAAAGGAAGGGACATCAACAGTCCTTCAAGATGTGAGCACAAAGGGTTAAAGATCAATCCAGCTGTTGAATTACATTTCCTCTTTTTACAGTGTTTTAAGTTCAAATGAATCACTTGTGTTATGACTCAACAATCTGGAATTGCACTAACTCAGGATCAAGTTGACTTATGCTCTGACACAAAAGGAATCATTACCTCAGTGTTAATGGTTATGACCTTGGATGTTAAATTAGGTTAAAAAGAGAGAATTGTATACTTTTTTCAAAGAAAAAGCGCAACATTAACTCTATGAATTGATTTTCTTTTAAGGCAATGTCTTCTTTTTTCATTTAAAAAGACAACAAAAAAGGACAAAAAGCATTTATTTCTTAACTTTTTCTGTACAGATCCTCTTTCTGATGAAAGTAGGCCACAACGTTTTTTAAAATATTTTTTTAATCAAAAAATGATCTTGGAAATCAAATGTTAAAATAGGCCAATATTTCAGTGATTCCCATTTAAACACAAGTCAATTGTAATCTATTTGATTCAGCATTTTCTGCAGTAATACACGCCCCTTTTAGTTCTACTTTTTTGACAGAAGTACTATGTTATTGATAGAAATTATTCATGTAAATGTCCACTAATATTATGAAGTCAATCTAGTTCAACAATCGCAGGTTTTTGTGGCTTTCGGTAGAACAAAAGAAAAAAAAAGACATAAATTTACCAGCATTGCACGCTAGCTTTGTATTTTCACATTTCATATTTTGCTTGCTGCAGGAGAAGTAAACAGCCTATATGTGTATATCATGCTTTTTTTAACCTTCATCATGTCCCACACTTTACCCTCACAATCCCCATGCACACATATATGCCAGAGCTGCCATGCAAGCCACTAGCCAGACCACCTGTGTTGACACATGGGCATTCAGAGCAGGGGCCAAACCTGCGACCTTCCATTTAGAGCTTTCCCACTCTGTGCCATAGCCGCAACCCTCCATCCTCCAAGGTAAGCTCAAGCAAGAACTTCTGCAAAATTCTCATAAGGTCCTCCCACAGCCATATGTGTAAAGTTACAGCGCAGAAGACATGATAATAATATTTTTGGGATGTAATTAAAAGTAGGAAAAATAATGTTTGAAGAAGAGAAAGATTAAGGAAAAAAGGAACAGTTCACATGAGCGTTGAACACACTCACTTTTTGTAATAATAACAGTTTTTTTAGAAAAACAAAAATGTCAATTTCTGTCTTGGATCCATGTCTGTGAGACAAGATGTCTTGTAGGAGTTTTAAGCCAGACTTTACATTTTTCCTTCACTTTGGTTTTCATTTTTCATTTTTAGCCCAAATTTTAGCCTTGTCAAGTGTCACACTGTGTGGTTTTGGCTTTGGTTGGGTTTTACCACATGGAACATTCCTCCCATCTGTACCAAGCCTTTTCTTCTGACTGTACATCCTGTGACAGTGACAACACCAGAAGAGAGCGTTGTGCTGTCTTCCACTGTTCTTTAGTGACATTAAAAGATTTTTAATGGAATTTCCTTCCCATTGAAATTGATGCCAAAGGGATAAAAACAGTAATGCACAATATGGCCACTATTGACTCCTGATTATTAATACCATTTCGATTAGAATTTGGCATGCCAAGATACATTACATAAGTTAACTTTGTAGGCAAAGAAACTTTGATTCTGAGTCTAAGAGTTTAAACAAATGAATGAAATTGAGGTTTGTGCTTTACATGTGTCAAAAAAAATCGGGTCAAAAACAAAACAACACACAATAATGAGTTCAATGCAGTGGTCAATTGTTACCTAATTTGTTTTTGAGAAATGATTAAAAAAAATTAGACACATGAAAAAGCTAATTGAATACATGTGTGCCAAAACTTGTGACTCTTGTTTTTTCTGGTCCTGTGACAACAGAGAAAATGTAACCCACACTATTCTGACCCCTCCGTTTCCCACAAACCCCTAATTATAAATTCTAAATTTGCACTCAGAGGCGTAGTCCTGCTCGACTGTGTGCATCAAATTAGAGGATACATGCCTGTCAATTTATCGAGGTAGAGCTTGCGTGACAGCTATTAGACTGTGTCTTTCTTTTTTTTTTTTTTTTTTATGGTTCGAAGTGACTTCTTTCATGTTTCATGTGACACATCTGTCTGTTTTGAAAAACAACTTAAAAGAGTTAACGCAAAATTTAATATGGGACTGCGGCGTAAACCTATGTATCTGGTAGAACTTTGGGGCTTCAGAACACCTGAGTTCAGTTAGGTTTAATGTGCATCATACCCCTGAGCACAAGACTAATGGTGCAATTTTGATTTTAAATGTTACACTAAAGTGAAAATTCAGTCTGCCTTTAAATAACACAATTCTGTTTTTCGGTTGACTTATGTGTGTAAATGCAAAAACTCAATGGTGATGTGATGCACAGAGTATTGTGTAAATGAGGAAGATGCATCAGCAAAACTAAACGTCATGGACCAGCAAGAGGAAAAAAGCAAGAAATTTAAATATACCAAACAGAGCTTTTTTACTAAACTAATACTAAACAAGTATTCAGTTTTTAGCAATCCATCTAAAATGTACACTATGAATACCCTCAAACTGTATGTCAGCTTCTGAGAATGCAGCTATATAACCTCTGAATCTGAGGCTTTGTCCAAAATGCCTCCCTACTCCCTTACTACTAAATAACTAGATTGTGTGAGATTATCTAGTGCCTGGGTTTTAGAAGCAAGTAGGACACAATCCTCACTTTTTTTTCTTAACAGCAAATAGGACATCACATATTTCCCAAAGCAAAAACCTAATAAATATAACAATTTTACGAAAAACCCACTGTGTTCTGATGGTGAAAATGTGGAGGATTTATAAAAAAAAAAAAAAAACAGCTGTGGCGTCACCCATAGAAAATGCCTTTATGAATAATTCTTTTTTTTACTAATACATTTTTTTTGTTAAAAACCCACAATCAAAATTCATTATCATTAAAGCCCCACTCAAATTCTCTTTTGATCTATTTTAAAAGTGTTTCCAGTGGTCTTTTAATTATGATTATGTCGTTTTTAGGCAACAACAAAAACCGTGGCGTTCTCTGGGACACAGTTTCTGCAGAAGGGCTGTAGTTCATCAGAAATTCACCTCCGAGTTGTGGGTGGGACCACTGGCAGAAAGTTAGCCTGTACTAATTTCCCATCATCCCTTTGTTTTCACTCTCTCTTGCTAGCTTTCAGCACCCCACAACCCCAAGCTAACATTAACTGTGCAATAAAAATGGTGAGCAATATTAGAGCTATCCAGCTGTACAATTTTGAGCCAAATGTCAGCTCAGAAAAACAAAGACAAACATGGATCTATTTGTCTGTGAGTGGATGCATCAGAAAGCAGTGGAGCAGAGAGCTGGTGGCCCGCTGATTGTCGCTTGTACGTAGCCTAACAAATACAAGCCTTTTCAAACAACTTTTTTTTTCATCTGCATCTGATTCACGGCAATTTCAATAGAAAAATACCCAAAAATGCAGTTTCAATTTTCATTGTCTTTATATGTCCTCCATCAGGAGAAAAAGGCCACAAGAATGTGTTAAAAAACCAAAAACACAATTTTCATTGAAGTGGGTCTTAAAGCATTTTTTCATGTGAGCTACAACTCAACACTTTTTTTGGAGCATGTCAACTTTGTTCTTGAAGCAATATCTTTTTTCCCCTCGGGTTGAAAAAAAATCTGTTGTTCTCAATACAGTCCTAACACAAGCTAAAGAAAGGAGCATCACTTGTGAAAATCTTTGGTTTAGTGAAGCTTTACTGACTGTATCACACAGAAACTCCACTACTGCTGCCCTGAGGTCAAGTAAGGGTCCGTGAGGACAATAACAATCAAATTTCCTTTGTCAGTGTCACATGTGTTTTATTCAATTGTTGCCTATGTTTTTATATAGTTAAGACTGGCATTTTACTCGTGGAAAGATAATTTTATAACAGAATGAATTACCGGAACATGTAACTAACTTTTACCTAATCAGAGATAAGGATGTAATGAAATCTTAGAAAATATTGGATAATACTAACTTCACTGTGTTACTCCTTATCAATCAGTCAGTTTAGTAATATGGCGCCTTTACTTGACGACAGTCATACAATGTGCCATATATAAAAATATAAATAAATAAAAGGTTAAAGACATATCAGTTAATAACAGAATAAAACACACCAGCAAATCATATTATATGCTGTGAAAGATACTTGACAAAAAAAAAAGACTTTAAAGAGCTTTTTCTTTATTTTTGGAACACAGACCCGACTTGTTTGTTCCCCCCTGAGCTTCCTCTTCGACATCCAGGAGAAACTGATCAACTGACCTGAGGGACCGATCCAGGCTGAAGGGAGAAGAACTCTGAGAAGACATGCGGTGCAAGATCATTTAGAGATTTACAGACAAAAGACTCTTAAAGTGAGAAGAGGGGTCACGGAAGCTATCTAGACAAAAAAACAATATCACTTCTATCTTTATGTCTTGAAAAGGCCCATCCAATCTGTGGTATCTTGTAAATAATTCAACAATGTAGTGGCAAAGCAACCATTTTCAACTGGTAAATTTATCTATCATCAGCAAAATAGTGATGGAAATTTTATATTTTTCCAGAATGAAGCCCAGAGGAAAGAATTACAAGGAGAACAAAAGAAGTTCTAATATAGAGCCCTGCAGAACCCCCAAACAACAGAGTAGCACTCATAGTTCGGTCCACTTAAAATGATGAAAAATAGTCAAGTTTAGTATCATAAATAGCAATAGTCAGGAGGCCGTCGGGGTGCAGAATGATCCGCTTTTTATAAACTTCTGAGCAGATTGATTGGTAGGTGGTGGCACTTCATATGATGGCCGCCATCTGAAGACATTTACACATTGTCCAAACAGAGCGCTGGTGATATGGCTGTGCCTGCCTAGCTGTCACTGATTTTGTAATGCCGTCACTCCTACCTGTCACTGAACTGCCAGCGCGAGACAGCGAAATATACACAGGTGGCCACTGACCGATGTCAAGTTTTAGAGAAAAATCGTCTGGTCATCAACAAAATGTTAACTTTTTCTTATAACCTCTGTGGCCACCACACAGGATGTAAAAATGCAACTGCTGCCTCCTGATTACAAACACTGCTGTGTGACCATCTGATTTGCTAAAAATGTACTGTGGCATTTTGGGATATCTGACTGTAGTTTTAATTAAATAAAAGGTCATTGGAGTGGCTTTTTTTAATCAGGCTACACAAACAAACGTTCAAAATCAGACTATAAATTTCTTTACAATAGTTTGAACATGTCAAATAAGATTATTCCCCTAAGTCAAACCAGACACTTTTAATCAAATACCTCCTAAAACATTATTATTGTGACTCAAGTTTGAACAGTCGACTCTTTATAGGAATTTTAAATTATTAACATGTAACAGAAGTCATACAAGTCAGCTTCAATAATGATTCAAATGCGATAAAACAAGAACAACCTATTTGAATCGTCATGATTTGGATGTGACATAAAAGTCCGTTTCAGTCAATGTTATCATGCATGGATCTGTTCAAGGTGACCCACAATTACAAACTACCAAAATAGTTGGAAAAAAAAATTCCTGAAAAAGTTTGAGCCAAAAATGTATGACTTGATTGTTTTGTTTAACCAACACAAATGGAATTGCCATAAAAAACTTCATGAAAGTTAATTAAAATAATATTCTAAAGTAATACTCTATCTTTAGGCTACAATAAAACAGCCCAAACAATCTTATTACTCTACAAGCAACACCACTGTCAACATAAAAGCTAAAAAATATGAATTATTTTCATTTTCTGTTTTTTTTTAAAGCAACACAAATGTTTTTTTTTTTAGGTTAAGATGACACTTTGTCAGCAATATCAACCCAAAACAGGCTTTACTGCTGGGACCCAGGAGAATGTCAGATTCTAAAATAAAAGTAACACTGTAATAAAAGTGATAATATAAAATTAATATATTAAGCAATATTGAATCATAAGCTCTTCTAAAACTGATGATGAACCAATAATATGCACCTTGTTATGCAAATGCTCTTTGTTTTCACCAAAACCAGCTAAAAGAGATGTGGTTGAACAACTGGGGAAAGTCTGGCTTATGCATTTTTTGACTGGGCTTGCCTGGTGCTCCAGATGAGGACCAACCATGGTCTGGGGAAACATACCAAAGCCCTGAGCTCAGCCCAAGAGCAGAAGGCTCAGAAGGCTTGCAGGATGTCAGCAGTGTTATTTTTACATGGCTATAGTAGCAAACCAAATGGCTGCATCTGCTCCACCAGAGCATTCTTCCACTGCTGACCCTGAACAAACCCACAAGCTCTCGTGCTCCTGTTCTTGCATCAGCTTGTAATAAGCCCCCTGATTTCCAAAGTAGCATTTACCCCTACTGTGGCTGACCAAGCAAATCACTGTAAATGATAGATATTCACATGAATTAAACGGCAGAAAGCCCAGTTAGTCGGAGTGTCGACATCTAACCCGTAAATCCTCTCTGGCGTGGATGTTTGCCTTGTTAAACACATGTTAGCGGGTAAGAGTATCAATTGGGCCTCAGGCTGAAACCTTCAGAGGAATCGAGGTCATTGGCCATCAGACTGATAAACAATCCTGTGACACAATGTGGAAACACTGATCCCATTCATGGATCCCATCTCATTTTGCGTGTCAGGCAAATCTTACACGTATAAAACAAATTCCTTGTGGTCAGCGAGGGATAGTGAACTTTCATTGGGTAAAATTGGCTGTTTAGTGGAATATTTGTCCGTCTCTCTGGCTTCTCTTCACATCCACAAAAAGTTGAAAGTCTGGGTGAGATTAAGCGACTGGTGCCAGTGTGGCTTTGTCTTTGTCTCTACTCTCCACAAAATATCACATCAGGAAGTGGACAGTGTTTTCTCCCAGGGTAGAGCCTTGACCCTCTCATCTGCTGAGTTCCTGCTGAACTCTTCCATAAGGGAAAAGGAGGAAACAAGAGCAAACAGGCTGTAGATTTGATAGTGTGAGATTTAGAATCTACACTCAATCTTCTTTTTTTTTTTAATATAAAAGAAAACGTAAACATTTCACCATTCACTAATAACTGCCCACTTAGTAAATGCTTATCTGCATTGTAATTGAATTAAGCATCTTTAAAGTACAGCCACCGTGATGTTCATTTGTTTTCCTCGTGACAGGTTTGTGCAGTACACAGCTTGAATGGCAAGCATTAACACAATTATCTCATTGAATGTGATTTGCTTTTCCAGTTTTATACAGCTTAAGAAAATAAGAATTGATCAGCAAATATATTTTTTATGTTTGTGTTTCTAGCGTTATTATAGAAAGCCTGTTAAAGAATAAGCTACCATAAACATTTAAAAACATTCTGTTAATCACATCACATACAGATTCTGTAAAGATGCTAGAATAGCTGAAATGTAGACTATTCCTGTTAAAAATACACCTATCCTAAAGAATTTTTGCTCTTCTAGTTTTTGACTTATTTTTTACTAGCAATGTTTTTAGAAATACGTTGGCGATTGTCATTAGAAAGTAAAGTCTGTTTATTAATCCTAAATCTAATACATGCAATTTTTAGTCTACCTAGACTTTTTAAAAATAAATATCATTGTGATATGCAGAAATTGTTGTTTTATAAACTTTAGCTTCAAGCTCTGTACATTTAAATGACTGGCATTGAATTTACTTAATTTCCTGTTATTTAGTTAAAAACACTTTGTGTTTGTTGAAATTGAAAATATTATTTTATTAATTATTTAGTTATTTATCTTTTATTTATTATGGGATAGTTAGTGCTGTATTAGCTAAATCTTGGAACCTCAGGAACTAATTTTGCTTCAGTCTTGTGTAAATTCAGACTGAGATGGCCTGAGTAAAATAGTAAAATAGTAAAATAAAAGTAAAAGTTGAATCAAAATTGTTATTTTGAACATAAAGGGTCAACATTTAAAATGTAAAAATCGCATAAACATTGAACCAAAAAAATCCATATCAAACACTGCCCTCTTGTGTTATAATGCTTAACTACAACAGAGATAAAATGTATCATTTAATACGCGGACAGCGTGAGGCTTTCAAAGGAATATAAATGAACGTTTTTTATGTATTTTAATTCATACATTTATGTTATTTTATTTTCTAAACATGTTAAATACTGACAATATTTTATTATTATTATTTTAGTTATTATTTTTATTTTTTATTTTTGGTCAAAGTTAGAGTTGCGAATCTGCGGTAGTGAATTGAAACCAGCGTCACTTCAGCAGCCAGGAACCCACGTGCTCAGCTCAGAGGACAGCTCCAGACCATAACCAGCTGAGGAGTTTTGTGGCTGTCTTCATTGAAGATCATCAGCCACGACAAATTTGGCTCGATTTAGGACAGATTTCAAAGATGTCTTCCTTCAGGAAAGCCCTAAAGTCCCGACAGAAAAACCACCATGAAAGATCTCAAGTGAGCCCTGCAGTATATCGTGGTTAGCTTGTTAGCATTTTAAGCTAAATCCTAGTGTTAAGAAGCGAAGTTGTGTTTTCAGAGCACAGCTGCTGTAGGATTCTTGTCAAATCTGTCTCTAACTGTACACTTTGTTTGATCAGCCTGGTTTTAGGAAACATTTAGGATTGCTGGAGAAGAAGAAAGACTACAAACTCCGCGCTGAGTAAGTTGTAGCATCAGCTATTGGGAACTGCCGAGTATGTTTACACATGTCTGAGTGAGTGTACTTTTTCTTCTGCTTCAGTGACTACCACAAGAAACAAAACACTCTCGCTGCTCTGCGAAAGAAAGCTCTGGAAAAGAACCCAGATGAGTTTTACCATAAAATGATCAACGCCAAGCTGGAGGTAACCATCAGCATCATTTAAGAGTTTAATCATCAGCATCATTTGACTGATCAAATCATTGTTGCCGGGAATCATTTTTTGCTTTGTTGTGTTTTGGGGTTTGTTAAAAGGATGGAGTTCATACCATGAAGAAAGGAAAGGAGGAGGAGGTGATGACAGAGGAGCAGAAGAAAATGATGAGAACACAGGACATCAGATATGTGGAGATGAAGAGGGTTGCAGAGGCTAAGGTATGTCAGATTCTCCAAACTCATCAGTCAGACCTAAAAGACTTCATCCTCCAGGATTTCACGATGTTGCGATCACAACTATTAACATAAATTCAAGCAAACCCTGCAAATTGTTGTACATCCTGCAACATTTCATTTTCACTGCAACTTTGACATTGACATTGACACGACATTGTGTCACAATCATTTCCGGCGTGGCTCTTTCCCAGGAGCCGTTTTCTTTATTATTTTTTTTCTTTTACTTTTTTTTCTGCAATGCAAACATGAATGGTTAATACATATAGCGCGCGCGGGGGAGTCTGTTTCATGCAGCAGCAATACAGCATGAACAGAGTATGACAGACCGAAGGTGAAGCACCACTTGAAACAACAAGAAACTACATCAACACAAACATGTAAAGAAACTGAGTGATACTGGAAAAGAAATCAAAACCTGGAACCATTTTATTTTTATTGCTAGTACAAAGAAAGAGTATAAAGTCTGCAGGAAAATCATTCCATATAGAGAAAAGTTAAGCCCCAAAAGAACAGTCCCCCCACATACGACCATTACAAGCTTCTTAAGCTAATGTCACAAGGAAAAAAATGAAAGCCTCAACTTTATTTATAAAGCACTTTTAACTTACAACCCACCAAAAACAGTGAGCTAGTTTACATGTGCAGCCTTTTACTCCAATCAGCTGGGAACGGGTGAAGAAAGAAAATGTTTCTGTTTTCTGTTCAGTAAAACTTAAAAAAAAAAAAAAAAAACCGTAAGGCCTACAGATTGCTAACATCAGGTAAACTTGACACGTGTAGTGTTATAAGATTAAAGATCTGTCTGTTGTCTAATGTTCAATATATTTTGCAACACTTATAGTCTATAATGTTTCAATAATCCAGAAAAAAACTGTTATGAAAAAAAAATATATAATAAAAACTAAATTTACTGTAATGATGTTTCCTGAAAAACCTTCACTAGTTAGAAGCAGCTGTTGTGAGGCTGCATGTCACCGTGATTGCTCATATCACCACTTTTATGTATTTTTACCTTGCAGTTGTATTGATTTACCACCACCGTACGGTTTTTATTAAAATCCTTTACTTTTTGATGTCAAAAAAGAAAATAAGAATGAGTGAAAAGTTAAAAAACAGTTAAAAAAGCCCCACTCTTACAGAGAAATATAGTTAGAAATTTTTTTTTTAATTTTTTTAATTTTATAAAAACAAATAAAGGCTTTTATGAATTGTTAATATTTAACTGTTATTTTAATGATCGACAATTTGTGAGCACAGAGTTAATCTGAAGGTTCCAGAGAAAAGACTATGGAGCTACTATTCAGCAGTGAGAAAAATATTATACAGAAGAGCTCTTGTCTATTGCCTGACCAAAGGAATTACGTTTTTTTCAGTCACTTAACACTAATTGAAGATAAATGATAATCAAGATGTAGTTCAGGATCTTCCAAACAACAGATAAGAATATCTAAAAAACGTCAGCTTGGATGATCCTGCAATTTATGAATAAATGAGCAACATAAGCTCCATCATCCTGTTGCAGTCATCTTTTGGGAACCTTTTCCGTCAACATGCTCTCCTGAGCATAAATTATCCTTATGTGCTTTCAGAAAATTGAGAGACTGAAGGGAGAGCTCCATCTTCTGGATGCAGAAGGAAAGCAGCAAAACAAACACATCTTTTTTGTGGATTCCAAAAAACAAGGTAATGAAAAAAGTTTCATCAGCGGGAAAATGTAGAGCTTTGGCTTGGGGATTATTGATGTAAAAGTGATTGTTTTTTTTTTTTTTTTAATTTTCTGCTAAAAGTTCTCGTTTTTTTTTTTCTCATTTCTGCAGTCGAGACGTTCGACCTGGCAAATCACCTCAACGTACCTCCGGAGCTTGTGGACCGGGTTTACAACAGGCCAACTGTACAAACCTTGGAGACTCAAAGCATTAAGGGTGCAGTTGAGCCTGAGAGCATAAAGGTCAAATAATTATTCCATATTTTTGTCTTAATCAGTCAAACTTTTCAGATGAATTCTATTGTCTAAAGAAAAATGATTTGAAGCACTTTGACTCACAGTGGTCTTGTCTTTAATTCTCTCCCTGCAGAAGCTTGCCAGGCAAAGGAAGCATCAGTATAGGATACTATCTCAGAGGATTGACAGAGAAAAGAAAATGTTCATAATTAGCCAGAAAATTCAAACCCGTAAGGACCTACAGGTGAGATCTTTAAGTTTAAGAAAGCTTTCAAATCAAATCTGTTAGAACTCCTCTTTTTTTGTTTTGTTTTTTAACTAGTGGATATTTTTTTTCTTTGCACCAGGACAAGACTAAAAAAGTCAAAGTTAAAAAGGAGACAGCAAATTCAGCAGCTATCTACAAGTTTGATGCCAGGAGAAAACGATGAGGTTGGACCACACGGCTGAAGAGAAGAAAGAGGGGTTCAGGAAAAATGATAGACTTCATCCTCATAGAGCAGATCAAAGAGTTCATATATTCTTCTTTGTTAAGACTTTGCTGTTTTGTACATACGTATCCAAGTTTAAATGAATAAAACATTTAATGAACCTGTAAATGTGAGTGTTTTCTTAGAATCTGTGTAATTGATTGATATAGATCAATCAATCACGATCTGTTTTTGTCTATTTGCTTTTTTTTTTTTTTCAGACAGCTAAAAATAAAACTATTTTTTTAAAGAAAAAGGGCACATGGTGGTGTTGGGTTTAGCAGCATCACCTCACATCAAGAAGGCACTAGTTTATACATTTTTGCCAACAGGCCAACGGAGATGCAATATTTCAAAGTTTCACAAATCTTTGAAATTTAAATCTTTGAATTTAAAAGTGCAAAAGTCACCAGTACAGAAGGAAGAGATTAAAGCATTTGCCAAAAATACAAATATGACAAATTGTGTCGGATCTAACTGTCAAAACGTGAGCAAATGGAACATGGAATAAAACACCTTGTCTGGTTTGCTGCGGTACACTGAGTCCAAAGCAGCCTAAAAAAAGTGAGATCAAAATGAATGTGGTGTAATTCCAGTTTTGGCACGTTGAAAAATGTTGAAAGCTATTGGTAATCTGAAGATGAAACTAAAGTCAAAACGATCTCTGGTTTGACTAACCAGCCACACAAGTTTAACTCCCTTGAATCCTTTCTGTGTGGAGTTGGCATATTCTCCCTTTGAATGTAAGGATGTTTGCCTCCCACAGTCTAAAAACATGCTTCTTATATGTTTTCACTTTGGAATGAATGTGAGTGTGTCTGTGTGGTCCTGTGATGGTCTGGCATGTCCAGAATTTGCCCTGCCTTTTCACTAAAGCTGCTGGGTTAGGCTCCAGCAACCCCATGACCCCCTCACAGCATCAGGCAGGAGTAGAAGATGGAAGCATGTGTTGATTATTAAAAGTTTAAGTTTGCCAATTTTAACTCACCACTAGGGGGCATTGATGCTCTTTCACGCAGATACAATTTAAGTTTTCCAGCAAGATCACTAGAAATGGTCAAGTTTAGGTTTATTACAGACATGACTTGTTTTGGCCACCCTTTACATTACAGCTTTTGTAATTCAGCTTTGAAGATGTGATGGATTTCTTCCATCTTTAGATTCAGCCACTTCAGTTTCAGGTTTGGACCTTGAATCTGCACTTAAAACCAGGAGAGACAGTGATGCTCCATTTCAAAGCTTCTTCAGAGGCTGGATATTGATTCGTCAGATGTTGACCACACATCTGTGCCTTCCTGTTTCCATGAGTTTGTCTGAGATCCAATGCAGAATCTTGGCAGAATAGTTTTCTTTTTCCTTAATCACTTTTTTTGACACTTGAAAAATGCAGCTGCAGCAAACAAGTAACTGATTTCAATGACCAGCAGAGATACCAGTCGTTTGTCCGTATGCTCCCTTAAATAGGAACCCATCCACAAGTTTCACCTAAGTTCCGGGACCCTTACACGACTATGTGGCCCAAGCACAGACAAGCCACTGTTCCTCCTCAAGCTTTCCTTTCATTCACCCTCCCCATCCCACCACCCCAACCAACGCAGCTTTAGTGCTGGGCCGGGCGATGGGGTGACCCTCTGATTCTAAAGATATAGACAGACATTCCTCTATTGTCAAAAGCCTCATAATTCATTTGACTTCTTGCACAGGCCATCCTGCCCCCCCGTATGCCATCTCCAGAGTTAATGACCCTTGAAGTTTGTTAACGAATAGTCACTTTTGGAATGGGGGGTGGTTGGGTGTGGAGTACTGGGTGGCAGTAACACTGCTGCAGGGTGTAACACTGACCCTGATCTCTCCTAACTGTTCCACAGTGAAAGTGTAGCCTGGTTAAGAGGGAGAACAATACACAAGGGCTTTGTTCTGGGTTTGGCTACTAGAAATATAAAAACTAGAATCAGTTACATTTCATAAACTTTGGTTATGTTTTTTTTCAGTAATCTCAGTGACTCTTGGACCCTTTTTTTTTAAAGAAAATAAAGGAGTTAAATTATCTGCGAGCGACTCATCAGGGTTTTATCTTTGTGTTGCATTGCAAAACCACAAGTGCAACACCTCCGCCCAGCTCATTCACCAGCTTGCCCTGCATACAGATCCAGGTTAAGGACAGTGCTAATCGATCTGCCAATTACGGAGAGGTGGGGGAAAGAGAGACTTTGCCCTGGGGGCTTTGTGTTGGGAGGGTACGCCAAATGTGAAGGTTGAGGTGGATGAGAGGTAGTCTTTATCTGCAGATCCTCCTCTCCTTTTACTTGAAGCGTGGTGTCACGAGGCTTTGAAGTAGTGGTACGAGAGGAGGGACAGAAGGGGGGCAGGGGGCGGACGGGGTGTCTCTCCATGCCAGAGGGAAGATGTCTGAAAGAAAATCTTTGCAGTCTTGACAGAAGCCCTGACGTGCATGCCTTTTTTGTGCAAGTATTTGGATATCTGTGTGTACTCTGGCATGTTTGTGTGAGTATCCATGTGTGCCCGAGTTGAAAGTCTGGTTCTTGCAATGAGGTGGAGATCACAGAGCCTCCTTTAAAAATTGCCGCTAATGAGCCCTGGCTGGTGAGAGGTACTCGAATTGATTAAATTTGCATGAAAGCTTAAATCATGATAGGGGCCTAAAACTTGTGCACCCCACCTCTTGGTGCACGCACACATGCATGCACACCCCCGTGATGACGCCCACCTCCCCATCATAGCTACAGGGGGTAACTCTCTGCGGGGTAGAGGGCCAGGATATACCAGGGGGGAGGGTGTGTACACGTTTGTGTATGTGTGGTGTTGAGCGGGGCGTGAAGCGCACCCATCTGCCCAAGTATTACTGTCAGTCCATCATTCCGGGGAATGCCAGGCGCATGCCTTGGGGACATGTTCATTACGTCTTAACTACCGGATCTGTCCTTGTCACGAGGCTCCCTTGTGTCATTGTCTGCCTGGGATTGTGTGTATGTATATTTATGCATGTGTCTGCTTGCAGCACAATTGAGGATGTTCGGAAAATCTGGAAGTTCTCACACGTTTGATACCACAAGTTGTCAGTTTGGACCATATGTTAGACCACGTCACAATTACTTACGCTCTTTTCTAGATGTAAACCCACAGTCACCTTTACACAAACCCTTTCTCGTGCTGCCGTGTTTCAGACATAAAATGTGCTTGTTTTTCTAACCCAAACTTCTCTTGTGTTAACTCTGTGACAATCCATGATGAGGGCTGTTTTGTGTGTGCACGCCTGCTGCAAATCTCCTTGTGGGGGACGGGGGCTCGTGCATGGTTAGCCTGGGTGATTGCAGTAATCAGATGGGGGTGTTAATCAGAGTTTGTTCGTCAGTGGCCTGATGAGGGGCGACGAGGGCTGCTGATTGTAATGTGATGCTTCGATCACTTGTCTCCGACGACTACAAAGACAAACTGGCACAGGAGTCATTATCATGCAGTTTTTTTTTGTTTGTTCCACTTCTGCAATGCCACTACAGGCCGCAGAAGTGTAAACAAACAAGCAGAGCGCCACACTTTAAAATGCAGGGCGATGTATTATTAGCAGGGTGCAGACTCAATTATCATTTTGCAGACTGTTGTCTTTCCAGTGGACACTGTGATATATGGTGTCACAATGGGTTATATATCACTTGTTTAGGTGTCAGTACCACCCATATTGAATAACAAGAATGGGGGGGGGGGAGTGATGAGCTGGTTTAGAGGAGAAAAAGGATGTAGTTGAAAGAGAAATTTTGGGGGTGGGGTAAACAAATGTGACCTCATGGTCTGTGAAGCTGTGCTGCCAAAGACAGACTTGCATCACATCTCCCTGCTTTTATTTGCAGGAAAGTCGCGCTGACGCTATTATAGCTGCCTCATCAGCCAAGTCCCTACAAGGGCTGATACAAATTAATTAACCTAATTAGGGACTGTGATTGCGGGTGTGATTATAGGGGCTGGAAGGAGGTGGGGGTGTGCAAAGGAGGGATTGGAGGATGAGGCAGGAGGGATGGAAACATGGAGGTTGGGGTGCGCTGGAAGTCAGGGCCCAGGCGATGATGAGCTGGGAGGTGTGGGAGACGAGCCAAGATGCTCTGCATGGCTAATGAGGAAGGCAAGCTGGAATCAGTGCTCCCTTCCCTTTTTTGTTTTCAGTTCCCCACCTTCTATTTACTTCTTTTTTCTTTTTTTTTTTTTTTACATCAATTCTGTCTTTGGTCTGAACATGCAGCTGTTTTTGCAAGTGTGGTCATTCTTCACTGTGTTTCTGTATCTAATGCATTTTTATATGACCTTGGTAACAAAAAAAAGTTTTTTGACACCTTATTTCATGAAGGAAAATTATTTATTCATCTACAAAGAGGAAATCTGCCATTTGTTTGTATTCTGTAGTTTGATGCAAAACAGGGAGCAATGCATTTCTGCCTATTGTTCACTTTAACTGTACTCCCCACGAGGAACAGAAATACCCTCTGGGAACATACATAGTCACACACACATGCATACAATCCTACATCATAGCATTCTTTTGTATGCACAACCAACCTCGGATGCACAGATCCTCTGCTCTTCTTTGCAGAGCAACACAGGCAAACTCCAGAGGAGCAATATTTAAATCTCCTTCTATTTGTATTGGAAACAGAACAAAGATATTCCTCAGACCGAAGCAAAATGTGCTTTTCTTGCCGGCATCAGCATTTCTAATGTTTCTAATGAGTTGGAGGAGAAGAGGGGCGACTGAAAAACGTTAAGTTCCAGTAGAAAAAATATATAAAAATAGATTCATGAAAAACAAAAAAACAAATAAAGTTTCTCAGAAGGGCAGTTTGGAGTTTTCACGGCCATAAAAGTGCAATGAACATGTGTAAGCACCAACTGTAGTGTCACCTTTGAATGTTCTAATTTAATCTGTGTCGTGCGATCCTCAAGGTGGATTGTAGTGTTTGATTTCCAAGATTGTGCCTTAAGCAATCCCTTTCTCCCTTCTTTCTTTTCTCTTCTCCCTCAGTTGTTATGTCACATCCTCTAACATTCACTAGCATTCAGCCTCTCTGCCTCAGCATCAGTTGCAGGCAAGTGATTAGAAAGCCACAAGAAGGCAGGGAATGTGTGGGGGGTGGGCCTCAGGGAGAAAAAAAAAGGGCTCTTCTGCAATTTTTTAGATTGTGGATTATAAATGGCTGCAAGGTCTTTTTGTCTTTATATATAAAATCAGGTTTAGTAGCTTTTTTTTTAAAGTAAGATCAAGTCCTTTAAAGAGAAAGAGGTCAATATTGTAGAAAAAAGAAATATTGAAGTATTTTAATGAATTTGTGACAAATATCGCTTACTAATTCAATAATTTAAACAAAGGGTTGCAGCTACTGTGCCAGCAAAAGAAAACCTTGAGCTTCGTTTAAATTCTTAAAATTAAATAAAGTAGAACCACTGACTTTATAAAGACAAATGAGCATTAACTGTATATGGAGAACTGGACATAGTGCCTGTGACGTCACCCATAGAAAATGAACCCAGCAAAAGGAAGCCAATTCAGTTGCCATTTTTCCGTGACACAAATGTCACCATTTTAAGCCAAACAATAGTGATTTGTCTAAGTCAAGGGCAACTTGTGTTGCCAGTCATGAGTGAGCTTGTTCGAAGCCCACACTCCTTCCACTGAAGCGGGCTTGGGAAAATCTATCAAGCAAATGTTCTAGGTAGACGCCAGCGGGTGCCACATGCTTTTACTGAGGCATCTGATTGGTCAGTTTATAACTGGAACAACTGATGATGAAGAAAAAAAATAATGAAAAAAAAAATCAAGATTAACAAGAAAATGTAAAGAAAAATGAATCGGAGCAAGAATGATTATTCTAACAAATAGAAAGACTGGGAAATAACTGTTTATTTCTCAATGGAAGTCTGTGGGCTTTTGACTCCTTGGAGACAGCAGATACTTCTTATTTGGAACGCGAGGGGAGAGGGGTCACTCTTTCCAGTTCTCACATACAGTCAATATTAAAGAGACACTCTGTCTTTGAACAGAGTCAAACAAGCCAACTGGATTTTATACAAAGTTCACTCATAACAATTAAATTTGTTGTGCTTATCCCAAGTCCAGAAGGTTGTGGCGGGAAGAGCATCTGACATAGACCAAAGCAAAATCAATAATGGAATCTCACGTATAAATTTCAGGCAGGATTGGTCTACTACGGCCTTGGTTAGCAACAACCACCAACAGTGTTGTATACCTACAGGGTGCTGGTAGAAGTTAGAGAATTGATGGTCCAATAAGCAAAAGAGTAATGTGTGTTGGTAGAAAAATAGAAAAGACAAGGGTGTGGGACTCAGAGCAGGAACTTTAACAGGAAAAACTAAAGAGTTGGTCAGCATGATAGAAAGAGTAAAAGTAAATATCTTGTTTGTTCAAGAGACCAGATGGAAAAGGGGCAGCAATCAAAAACTGGGAGCAGGGTTCACATCAAGATTATTTATTGATGTGTGGATGGAAAGAGTAATGGAGTCCTGGAGGAGTTTACCATGAAGGTCCTTGAGGGAAGAGAGCGTGTGTGATAGGTGAGCCTGAAGTCAGAAGCTGGACGTTGAAGGTAGTCTGTGGAATGTGATCAGGGGTTATTCCCCCTTTCAGAGGTCAGAGGTGAGCAGTTTGAGTGATATTATGCATTCATACCAAAGAAAATAAACATTGTTGCAATATTTGTTTTGAGGATGCTTCTGGAGAAGAACAGGAAAGGAGATGCATGGCGTCTTTGTAGATCCAGAAAGCGTAAGACAGGATACCTCGAGATAGATGGAACTGTGGTGGAGTATGCGGAAGCCTGGGGTGGTAGACGAGTCCATTGAAGTTGTGCAGGGAGTGTATGAGAGCTGTTAAGCAGTGGTGAGATGTGCTAGGCATGAGAAAGAAGTTCAACGTGGAGGTGGGACTGCACCAAGGAAGAGTTTTGAGCCACTTTTCTTTTGCTGTAAGGATGGATGAGGTTAGACAGGAGTTTCTGTGGATCAGGAAATTTGCAGATGAGCAGGTGAAAGAAAATCTAGAGAGTTGGAGGTAGCTGGACTGAAGATGTTGAGGAGTTTTTTTTTTTTTTTTTTTGTGGGATGGGGATTGATAGAATTAGATTTGAAGTTAAACAGCTCATGTTTTGGAGATGAAACCAGAGAGATGGCATTGAGATGGTTTGGACACGTTCAAAAGGAGTACAGTGATTTTGTTGGTAAATAGAAGATAAGCTTAGAGCTTCCAGGAAGGCCGCCAAGAGGAAGACCAAAACTGAGGTTCAAGGATGTAGTGAATGAGAACATGAAGGAAATTTATGTGAGGAGAGAGGAAGTAGACAATATGATTAGATGAAGGCAAATGATTAATGTATGTGACCCCTAAAAGGAGCAGCCAATGGCATAGAAGAAGATCCTACAAACATGTGTTTACAACACACTGTAAATTGCTTTTGGAGGTTTTTGTTGTTCTAATGTAATTTTGTAATTCAACTGAACAAGCTCTTGGTACAACTTCTTTATATGAGAGTTTACATTAAGTTGACTTAACCTTATAAGTACAATCATCTTTTGGTGCTTCCAACATGCAACCGTTAGATGGCGCTAAGCAGGAAACTGTTTGCTGTTCGCTAAAAAGAAGAAGTACAAGTAGCCTCATGAAGCCTTCATGTACTCTAAACTCTAAATTGGCCCTAGGTGAGTGTGTGGTTGTGTGGCCCTGCGACAAAATAGAAACATGTCCAGGATATACCCTGCCTTCACCCACCTATGGGCAGGTTTGGCTAAAGCAGCTCTAAAATGGATTCAGTGTGTTAAGAAAATGAATGAATGCATGGAAAAATCTTGGTCTTCCACTATTGTAGTTCGAATTTAAGGTATTTTTAATTCTTTTATAGTCTCCTTCTGTTCTTGTCAACTAAATATGCCAGTTATTTTGAACAGCATTTGCAACTTAATTTGAGTAAAACCAATTGCTTAACACAACTTAAGTTTTTAAATGATTTGAGAAAAAAAATGTTGACATGACTTTCAAATCTACATCAGAAAAATACACCAGTACTTTGGTTTAACAAGATATTTTAACTCAATACAACAATATATAATGCTAACACAATAAATTATGTTTGTTATCTTGACTTAAAATTTTAAGTCTGGCCTCTTACTAATGTTTTTACGTTAAAATAATATGTTTAGTTTTACAGTGAGTGCAACAAACATACCTGCAAAGTTGCATTTGTATAATACATGGTTGGTTTGATATGTCCTTTATTTTGGTACTCGGGGACCTTTAGTGGTGGAAGATTTCAAAACCTTGAAAAAGAAAAAACAATTTCCAATCTCTTATAAGTCCTTCTATGATGCAATACTTTTAAATGTTACTTTCAAATGATTTCTCTCTCTCCACTAAACCACTCTTGCTGGATCACTATGCGCAATAAACATGGAGGTCAAAATCTGACAAAGCATAGGTTATGTCCAGATTTGAGAATAATTAGGACAGTCTTGTTTATCAAGCACACAGAGGAATCTTGTAAATATTTTACACATGTAGACTGTAGAACACAATTTTATAATTATTTAGTTTATTATAGTTGACTTGTTATAGTTGAATTATAATTATAGACTGAATTCTAACTTGTGAGACAGTATTAACTCAATTAATCAAACACAAATGCTGATGGCAAATATGATTTTCTACTATTTAATAATTGCACCTCATCATTTTCATGACTTCAGGACCAGTTTTGGGCTGTCTTCTTCTGCATTACACATATTATAAAGAAAGTCCTGCAGTAAAAACTCTTTCAACCTTGTGTTAAAAACCAGATGACAACAAAATTGGTAAATGCTACATTTAAGACATCATCTGTCAGTGCATCTGTGCCTTTGTACTGCCTAAAGGTCCCATAATGACTTATTTTCAAACCTGTCCACAGCAAAATCACATTTTTTATGACAGAAAGATCAGGATTTGGATTAAAACAGTTTTTCAAAACCTTATTGTTCCCCAAAAAGTGTCACTTTGACATGCAGCAGTACCAAACTCTTTTAGGTGGTCTGTCTCCAGTTTAATAATGTGAAAAAGAAAGTAATTATGACTTTAAATACATCCTTTAAATGTTAATTACAAAATGGCACCTATATGTGTTTATGAGCCTTTGCACACCATAGCAAGGTGTTATTCACAGAAACACCTACGACTTGAATGGAATCCTTGACTTAAAAGAAGACAAACGCTTATTTACGTTTTTCTGTTTAAAAGTTGTTGGTATTTATGTAAGCTCTAAAGCTCTAAGTTAGAATTAGTTGGAGTCATTTACATGCTGAATGTATCAAACTAATAGAGAAGTGTGAGAACGGAGAATGGGAAACCCTGCGATTACCCTGGCCTTTGGGACGTCTCTGTCTCTTTGCTCCACAACTTTAGCCTTGCTGATAAGCATGGGCCCTGTCAGATAGAAGGTAAATATAGTACTTAGGGATTCCACCCTCATTTTGTGGTCACACTTCTGTTTTAATTAAACCTCAGACAACGAGAACAAGAGAGCGATAGCCCCGCAATGAGCTGATGGTATCTGAGGAGTCAGCCAGGTAAAACCATGTGAGATGAGCAGCAGCTCTGGCCTCAGACCGGTGTGAGTGTTTGCTTACATGCAAAATATGCTGTTGGTATACATGTTTAAGAGTGTGTTTGTTTTTTTGTGTGTGCGCATGTGTTTATTTGGAAGTTCCTTTATGTTTCTCTTCCAGCCTAACAGCTGTTGCATGGCTGCTATCAGATATTTATAAGCAGCTCATGAATATGGATGGCCAGTGAGATGGGACTGATGTTTGTCCTCTAAGAGGGGATGAAAGGAGAATGTGCTCCCTATCCTGAGAGATCAATTCAGCACGGCTCACAGGGATGCAGCAGGATCTCTGAACAGAGAAAAGGGCAAGCATCAGGGTAAGTGCTGGTGCTTCAGGGCAGATGGTAAAACTTAGGTATTTAATCTGAGTACTCTAAGGAAAGTACTTCCATTATAATAATAAAAAAAAGAGTCAAGTATTACCCATTTTGTCCATTTTCATATGCAATATTTTTTGGCAGCATTTTAAGCCTCGTTTCCACTGAGCAGTCCGGTACGGAATGGTCCAGTCCGGTATTTTGAGCATTTCCATTGTAAAATGGACCCATAAACAGAACCAACCACACCTATTGGGGGCCCCCCATTGGTTGTACGTCCATTGAAAAGTGGAACGGTAAGGTTGGGGTGGAACCGCTATCGTCACCTGTTGATTTGGCAGAAAGTGATGATGACATTAGAAAGTGGCAATTTAGCGCTCATTTCAGCCAACGTTTCCAATGTTTCTTTACGGTGGTATTCATCTTAGCCGCCTGCTATCTTCTTTCAAACAACATTATATTCCTGTTATACACGACATACCAGAAGTAAAGAAATAAAAAGATGCGCTGCTGGATGACCTCCATTGTTGTTGCTTTTTTGTCGTAATAACACGCTAGCGGTCTATATCACGCATGTGCCATGAAAACAAAACGTTCAGTGGAAGCAAGGCTCAACTGAGTGGAAATGCTCCCCAGAACTGTAAACAGTTCCTTTTCTTCAGAACTTGTATGCTGGTACACAACAATTCTTTTCACTGTCTTCTGTTATAAAGTGATGCCAAGAATGTAAAGATTCGTTTGCATTAGTGTTTCTGTTTAATGTTTATGTTTATAAATGGGAAGTTTAAATCATGTTGTGTCTTTGTCAGTCTTATTTTTCAAAGCATCTTGTTCTAGATATCAATTAAAGAAACTGCAGTATACATATACACTTGCACTTTTGCTTGACCATTCCTCCTAAAGCTTTTTGCTTGCTTTAAAAAAATAGACTTTTTTTTTTCTGTCTTTAGGTTCTTGCCGATTCCTTACCAAAACCCATTAGAGAAGTGATAGCTTTAATCTTTGATGCTAACATGACCTTTGCTTCATAATCTCTAATCTCTGGATCTTTTCCTTTATTTTCTCAGAAAATAAAACATTTTGAATCGATGTTAGTCTCTCTGCTTCCCAGCACTAACCATTTGGTTGTGCATGACAGTCCACAGCTGAAGCTATTGCAATAAAGGTGGAGATCAGAGGATGCCAACCATGGGGCCAAGCTGCAGTGCAGAACGACAATGTACCTTTCAATGCTAATCACTGAGTCATCTATCAGAGTTAATACATGGGCGCTAAGCAACCTGTACATGCATTAGACCTTCCTAATTATCATAATGGGTCGGTTTTTAATATGGTTAATAGATGGGCACGACCTTGTCCATTCTCTAAGCAGGTACATGAACCCAGCTGATGCGAAATGAACATATTTAGGGACTAAAGGACCATTAGGGACTTTTAACAGTTATGGGTCCATGGTTATGCACATGAAAAGAGAAAGCTACGCGGAAGGACAGATGGAAAGAAGACAAACAGGAACATTTGAGAGCAAGTCAAAAATAATGGAGTGGATGAAAGGTAAGAAGTGGGACATATGAGGGCATACAGAGAGTACTTTTAGATTTATTCTTCTGTCTACCTGCAAGCAGACTGCGTCATATCAGAGATTACTTCAACAAGAAACTTTTTCGCCATTTAAACAGACATTTCTCTAGGCACAATGGAGAAGTTGGGGCAATGGAGGGCAGATGGGTAGAGAGGAGAAGGGGTGGAATCTGAAAAATGTGCCCACGCAAGGCCCTCTGGGCGGGGGCAAGGGGTGAAGGGCGGGGTTGGGGGGTATTAACATTTTGGTTTTCTCTCAGCCTTTGTGGTTGTGGACAAATGATCCCAGGAGTTGGGACAATAATGTTTTTTATGGGACTCTAAATGTTGAGCTCAACAAGGTCATTGTGGGAGTATAATGACCAACACGTGGCCGCCTTGAACTCCAGCAGCTTCTAACTTGCTCTGGGGGCCGGAGGAGAGGAGATGAGGTGGGTAGAGGCAGAGACTCACCCCTCTGGGTTCGCCAACAAGCACTCACTTTGTTCTAATTGGAGACAAGAGCCAGTCAGAACATGAAGTACCTAGACTGCCAAACTACGCCAGGCCTGACTAGACTGAGTCTCGTAAACTGGAGCAGAGAGATAATCTTTTGCTGTTGCTAATCTGTTCCTGAATGCCCACTCTCTGACATCTGGTGAACAATCACCCTTTCCTGCTTCAAACAAAAATCCTTTTCTCTGTTCCTCTTGTCAGACTTTTATTGTGTATCTCTCCTTTGTGCGCAATTTATCTGCTGGTCAGTCATGATAAAGGACTGTACTGTTGCCCGGCAGTCTTATTCACAATAGTATAAATGAGCTTTGTGTACCACAGCTGGAAGTAAGGTGCTTACAAATCATGCAGAAAAAAGAATAGAATTGCTGATTTTTATGGAAAATGTCTCTTCATCATTAGCCAATTGAAAATTGTTTGTTTAAAAAATGTTTTATCTGTAAATGTATGTTTACATTGAGGAAAATCATTTACATTTGTACTTTTTTTTCAGTTTAAAGTTCAAGTTTAAACATTTTTTAAATATTATTATAAATTTAAATAAAGTATCATAGAGTCTTTTTACTTGCGAAAACAACTTGACATACTTGCTTTTTGGCAGGTTAGTTAGGGCTCTTCAGTTCACAGACATACATATAATTTTCCATTGAGCTCAGATTTGTATTCTGACTGAGTCTGTTTCTTTTGCCAACTCTCTGAAATCAGCATCCCTTGATTTCTCTTACTTTTAGCACTATTTTTAGGTTGCTGTCGAGTTGAAATGTTAGATTTTCTCAGCTAAGATCCATCAGAATGCTTTGAACTGTTGTGTATGTCTGAATAATTCTATTTATCTTGAGTAACCTGCCGGTCTGCCATAGAGGTAAAAAAAAACCGAACGAACGCCTATATACTTCACCATTAACCAACAAACCCTGTTCTGACAAGTGTGAGGAAAATCAGTTGCTTAAATCCAACTAAGAAATCCTGGTTTGCTTTAACAATTATAAAAAATGTGAACAACTTCTTGCTCATATGGCTGTGTTTGTTAAAACATCAGGTGATCAGATGTTTAATGGGACAGATTTTGAATAGGCAGCCACTCGTCTTCCCTTTGTCTCATGGTTCTGATGTCACATGGTAAATAGATAAACCCATGCAGTGTTTGTGTCCTCCAGAGGCCCACGCTTAAGGTCTCATGAGCAAAGCTGTGAGTCAGCTGTTAGGAGGGACTCAAACACGACAGAATCAAAACATCAATCATAACATTTCCACTTCAAATCAATTATATAACTTCCTATTGATATTTTTTTCTTTTGTTTTAATGACTTTTTCTTTTTATCTCAGCATTTACATTTAATGTGTCATTAACATGTAATTATTTGCTATACATATTTTTCTGTTGCCCCTTTTTTCCTAACTTTTCTGCAGATGTGTGACTGCTACTGAAGTTGTTAGTTAATTAATGCTGTAAACACAATGGAATTTGCAGCAACGTTTTCGTCAAGAGAGTGACAAAACGTGAAAGAATAAAGAAAAAGTGACAAAGAGGCCACTTTGTGTTCAATCTGCACGCATGAGCTTTTCTTTGCGACCATGTTGAATTCCAGCCATTCAGATGACTGAAGTGCGTAGGTCTGGCCTCCAACGCGTTTCCCCGTCACCATCACAACAGCCGCCATTCATGAAGCCCCGCTCGCTGTTGGGACATCTGCACCACAACTCTTGTCACCTTGGCCCCTCTTCCCAGCTGCACCAGGCCCCACTGACAACCCCCCCTACAAAATGCACACACGCACGTATGCACACACGCACTAAACTTCTGGAGCTAAATGCCACCACAGAGAGTCAGAGGGGGCATCAGAGATAGTTGTTGTCTGCAAACGCCTATGTGTGGTTTTGTGTGAATGGAGGCCAGGGTGGGGAGGTCTCTGATACAACAGGGTGCCTGCGGGGGTGGCACATAGCTTGGCCTGCTCGGGTGTATCGTGATGCCTTGAGGGTTGAGCGAGTGACAAACCCAAGGATTGCATTCTACGTCAGACTCTTGCTCCACAGTGACGTGGGTGGCCAGTTCTCAGATTTCCCTCATATGTGTCCATTGTGTTTAAATCAGTTTTACACATCTGACACTGCGAACCTTGCTGAAATTGTACACAAAGCTTTGCCCAAGAGCTCACCATTTAAAAACATCCTCTGCAGGACATTTTTGTAGTTAATTTTTACCGTATAAATAATCTGTTCATGTGGACGGCTTGTAAATGTTAAAATCCCCAAACGTGTTCTAGTAAAATGATAGGATACTCATGTAAATGTGCCACAAAAAAATAAAGGAACAACTATGTCATCAGAAGAAGCAGATGCTTGAAATAGCGTTGTAATTCATTGGTAGACCTCCCAATAAAATTAAAAAGTTTCCAGTCCAAAGTTGGCTCTTATTCAGCATATTCACACCATTCAGCACAGAGGCTTGTTGGATAAACATCCAACGCTGAGTAGGAGCAGCAAGCATCACTGTTTTTGTTGCTGCCTAATGCCATTGACCAGTGTTGTTGTTTAGCAGCAATCAACACATACATATGTAATAAAGTTGGGGGGCAGTGGGACAATGCCAGCTATTGTAACAACTCAGACCAGCATAATAGCTCCTACCAGTCTAGATCGAAGGCTTGCATAACTGTTTCCGAGGGCTGGAAAAATGGTTTTCTTGTTTCCAGAGTTGACTTCTGTGATTGGTCTGTCGGCATATAACCTGGCAGCAGGTATGGCCTTCTTGGCATACAGTCACCTGTTGAATATTTGTTTTTTTTTTCATAATGAAGGTTAATGGATGGTAATGACAGTTTAATGGAAGGAGGAATAAGAAGTGACAGACTGAATGTGACATGTGTGCTGCTTGAGTGTCTTTGAGCATGTGCATTTCTAAGGGCAAACATTGATAGCAAAGCTAAACCCCTAAACCAAAGCTAAACCACACTAAGTATGCACAAGTTTAACTTCTGTTGATCGTTCACTGCTCATGGATAAAATCTCGCTGTTCTCATTTTTTTTTTTACATTTACCAATAACCTCTAAGATCTGTGCATGGCTGTCTTTCACACACTCCGCAACAATCGAAGACTAAAAGTACAATTTGAGATATAGAGGAAAAAATGTTTTGATGCTTAGGGACTATACCAGTTGGATCACCCAGACTCTGTCTCACCAAAAACAACAACTTCTACACTGTATTCCAGAAATGCTCAAAATGCTTCAACAATCATGGAGGAGTTAAAATGTCTTCAGTAAAATAAGAAATACATGGAAATTTGTTCCCACTTGCATCTGATATTTTAATGCCAATAATTAAATTAGACTAGACTATAGTATTCTAGATTAGATTAGATTAGATTAGATTAGATTAGATTACATTACATTACATTACATTAGATTATGCACACTCAACTCTTTTTGTCTCAACCATTCTTAAAGAAAATACCTGTTTTTGTTTTTTATCTAAATTGCTTGAACAATTCCTTTTTGTCAGGAACTTTGAGGCAGTTAATGCACTCAACAAAAACAGCTATACTGCAACATAAAGAATGGAGGCAAAACAGAACAGACCTACATTAACTGAACAACATAATTTACTTGTTTGTTTTTTCTTTAAACCTTCTCTATGTCTGTTCATGAAGACATAAAGATGCTATGTATCTTGTGAAAATAGATAAATCATTAAAAAATAAAGAAAAAAAAGGATTTTCTGGCAGAGAAATCCTGGCATTCTGGTGGAGGTGAAGGCTGGCCCAGCATGGTCAGAACTGCATGCCCATCCTTGGGAGCCTTTGTGGACTCTGCACTCATGCAGGCTTAAAGAGGCACAGGCAGCAGCCCAAACAGAAGAAGTAGAGATAGAAACAGCAAAGGTTTGTGTGAAAGAGCACATACCTTCACACATCCTCCACCTGTCTAATTGACAGCTGCAAGCGCGAGAACCAAGAAAACTGCCATATTCTGCTTTCTATGTTTTTGTTTGTTTTCACAGACAGAAGCTGAGGGTCTCGTGTTTTGGACAAATTTTCTTTCTACAATTGGAGTTAAGTTGTATTTTTATTTGTGGTGTATATTTGCAAAAAGTGCAATTTTATTTAAAGCAAGACTTTGATCAACTCTTTTAAATTTCTCTAAGTTTTCAAGGATTTGATGAAAAGATAAGAAATTAAAAAGACTTCGAGGAATGGTGTTAGGAGGGGAAATGGTTGGGGTAAAAAGTACAGAAAAACAAAAGTAGCTGAGGTACAGAGAGAAAAAAAAACTAAATGGGTAATGAAAGTTGCTTGAGGCTTAACATTGTCAATATCCTAAATAAATGTTCACAGCGGGGCTGGATTTTTGTGCACAACTGAATATATCTCAACTGCCACATATGTACACGACCACACACATCCACCATGAAACCATTGTCTGCCTAAACTTGAAAATACAAACGTTTAAGCTAATTCACACATTTAAGTGCACCACAAACCATCTCACATGCACATACATGTTCAAACCAACATGGTCCCAAACACATGCATATTTCATATTTCAGACAGACCACAAATACCAACATCTGTGTTTGCGTGGAAACGAGCGGGAAGGTGTTTCCAGGACCGGTGAGTGTGTGTTTTTATAAGATTTTTCCATGTTTCCAAGTGCGGGAAAGGCTGGGGTCATGGATCCCCCAGTCTGGTTCATTTTTCAAAACATTTTGGAAGTCTGTTCATTTGTTCTAACTGATGCGTTCAGCCAGCGATGTCATATTTCAGTCCGATCGATACAACCTTCCCTAAACCTGAATTTATGAAGGACAGCAAGCAGAAATTTCCAATTCACCCTGTCAAATGCTTTTTTCAGCATCTAATGAGAGCTTGGTGGTTTCTTTGATAGAAGCACATTCTAACATATTACTAAGTCTGTGAACGTTGTCAGAGTGTCTGCCTTTAATAAGTCCAGTTTGATCAGGATGAATTATGTGAAGTAACTTTTTCTAATCGTTGATGCTAGTGCTTTACATGTGATTTTAAGGCCTGCATTTGATTAAAGAGATGGGGTAGTAGCTAGAATGAAGCCTAAGATCATTCTCCGCTTTGTGTAAGAAAAGTTTGTAACGCATTTGTTAATATTGGTTGGGAATGCTTTGTTTGTGAAATGTGAAACTGTGTTTGTTTGATGATTATTTTGATGATTATTTCCTTGATTTTTTATTATTTTATCCATATCTTCTGTGCTCCAAAACATAAACAACATTAGCAATTTCCATTTTTTTTTAACTTTATCTACTAACTCAAAAAACTGCTTTCTTTCTCGATTTGTATTTGTTGAACAAGAAATTAATTAAGCTTGCATGACTGCTTTTGCTGTATACTGAAGAGCCCATGGACTAACAGTACATAGCAAAGGTTATTCACTGTATCTAGAAGAATTGAATCAATGCTTGATCTTTGTGTAAAGATTCTCAAACTTCCATCTTCTACCTGAAAAGGAAGGTATTTCCTTTATAGAAAGTGGTGCGTGATCTCTGTGTGCATATGCAATCAAATTTCCAGTGTGGAGAAATCAAGAACTTTTGAAAGCAAAAGAAACAAAAAACTAAATATGTATATATTGCTTTTCAATCTTTCTTCTTACATGCCCCTTTACCTGCAGTTCTGCACATTCGTGCACAAAACTGCTCCCCTTAACATGGGCACATTTGTTTTCTCTGTCTTCAGTATGTGAACCTTAATAAGGGCCCAAGTAGAAAAAGACTAAATTTGCTGCTCTGTCACTGGTTCAGAAACAGCAAACTGAAAGCCTAAGGCTACTATTTAATTGCATTGACCATGTGCACCAAAGAAGTGCCACACCAATTAAATTCCTTGGTGGCAGAGTGTCCTGTCCCGTATCTGTGCCCCTTGGCAGGGGTTTCCTGCAGAGAGAGGTGGGTGGAGAAATATACACTAAAGGCTTTTACCAACAATCCAAACCCTTTGCACTGCATAACCACCATCCCCCTTCAACATCAGGGGACAGCTTTCATCTATATGTTCCCGTCAGAAACACAAACTGAACAGTATGTATGGGGTGAGATAGCTGTCAATAAGAAACATATTCATAAAGAAATGTTGTATTTACAAATACAAATTTGTGCACAAATTTATAAAAAATAGTATGTTATGTTATGTTTAACAAGTCTCTTTTGAATACGACTTTTCTTTATCTTGAATATGAATTTCTCCTGTTAACAAACTGTCAAAAATGCATCATGGTCACAGGCATATACATCAGGTCCTGGAACATCGGTTCTTCAAACTGCGCGCAAGTGTGTTAAAGTTCTATTAAACTAAAATAAATCTAACTTTTTAGACTGTTTTTGATCCCATAACAGGAAATGATCTTGATAGCCACAGCTATGTTGAAAATTGAATAAAACAGATCAAGATTTAGCGATGCCCGACCGCAATTTGTGCTTGTCAGTCTACAACAGCTGATCGTGTGAACAATGCAGCAGCGGATCATTTTAGACCCAGTAGTGTTAGCCAGAGTAAAGCAGCCAGAAAAAAAAATCACAAACAAAAACCCACACTTAAACCCCAACCCACCCAGACAGGCAAAGGGACTGGTATCCCACAATTCCTTGCACTGCCAGATTTGAGCAGTCCAAACGTTTCTGACCATCACAACAATATTAATTACAAACCATGCAGTGTGTCAGCTGTCTTGCCGAACACCAGTGATGCCGGTTTAGATTCTAAATTTGCAGGCAAAAAACGCTTTTGGCGGGTGGGCATAATTTGGGCGGGTTTGGGATCGCATCGGGGGTCGATCGCATTATAGTCGATGATGGCACAGTTGTTAAAATTTCAAACTGATGCTTCATGTCATAAACGTTGCTGACCCCTCTTTTAGCGTGGGCTTCAATGATAAGAGTTGGGGATCCAACCAGTAAAAAAAAAAAAGAAACTAAAAACAAAACCGCATAGCTGTAACTTGTGTTTTTAACATGTTCTTGTAACATTTTTCTCATGATGGAGGGCATGTATAAAGAAAATTAGGCTTAAAAATGCATTTCTGACTATTTAAACAAATAGTTGTGAACCAGGATTAGATAAAAAATGTTGTTGGAAAAGCCTGTAGCAGTAACATATGGATGCTAATGTATAAGTGCTATAGACATATAGTCGACACGCCACAAGCTCCCTGCTCTGCTCCATTCGGATGCATCCACTTGTAGACAACTCAATCAATGTGCGTCTTTGTTTTCCTCGTCTGAGCTGGCATCTGGCTTAGACAAAGGGATGATGGGAAAAAAGTATCGGTTTACATCGCAACAACATTCTCACCCACAACTTGGAGGCGAATTTCTGATGAACTCCTGCCACTCTGCAGACACTATATCTTAAAAAAACTACAGATTCCTTTCTTTAATTTAGGCGGAAAACTAAATTATAACTAAAAGACCACTGAGAATGCTTTTACAATAGATCAAAAGATAAGGGACTTTAAAATTTACTTTGTCCCAATTTATCAAACACAAGAAATTTCCAAAAAATAAATGAAGTGAGATAAATCAGTTCAATTAAAGAGCGTGGCCCTAGATTAGCTGTTAATCTGCCTGCTTACCCTAGAGTACAAGGTCCTCACTGCAACAAAGGATCTCCCATCTCTAACCATCATCTCCTTATCCCCAGGAGGCTTGCTCATGGCCACTGTGGCCATGCATTACCCAGCATGATCCCTGCAGGGAGAGCGGGCAGTGGGCAGACACATTAAAATGAAAGAGGCTGAGACGTGTTCATCTCTCCATTTCTGAAGATGGAGTAAAGGAAAAGAATCTGAGCAGGAGTGAAGTGAAGAAGAAGAGCTGTGGAGTGGATGCAGCATCTGGCTGATACGCAGCCGTGTATTGAGGCGAAGAGGCGCCTCCAGCTCAGGAGGGGAGTTTGTGGGAGGCCGGCACAGTCAGCCAAAGACAAATACACTCACAATGGCTCCCTGCAGCCGACTGCACTGCTCATTGCACCACTGACTCGGTCCCTTTACTTCTTACCTTCAGATAAAACTTTTCTCATCTTTCATTCAGCACGCAGCAACAAGGTAGAAATAAGAATCCATCATGAATAAAGAAGTGTCTGGTACGTGGAGGGAGGTCTCTGTGAAGACAGAGCGGGACCACGACTGACCTTTCATCTTATTTAAAAATCAAAAGGGTGGCACTGCTGGGTCTGCAGGGGGAACAGAGGTGGACTGGCTGGAAAACCCAGCATTCGCAGCGGTTGTCTGTGTGTTAAACCATGGCACCGCAGTTGACCCTTGACCCTCTGGGGCATGGGGTTGAGTTCTGCCAAAATACTCCTGTAAGAGTCAGGCCATCCCTCTGTGGTCGGCGGCAGGTTGTGCGGCAGGCCAAACCTCCAAAATCCACCTTCTGTTAATGATTTATGGGGCAGGGTGCGATCGACACTCACTTAGCCCTGGGGATGAGCCTAAATGGTAGTTTTGACACCACTGAGAGATGAGGTTAAAGGTGATCAATAACAAGCTGCTGAACGAGGACAGACAGAAGGAGTCTGAGCGAGGAGAAGAAGGGGAGGAGGAGGGAGCAGCTCTTTTTAATTGGCCTCTGCTCATTACTCGGCTTCTTTGTACAGTTTTCCCTTTAGTGCATGTCCCCTCCGTCAGCTCTGGGTCACATGTGTTGTAGTCTTTTCCTAAATGCTTCTAAAACTGACCTCAAATTGTGCTACTTTGAAGTTTGACCCAAAACCTACTTTGGAGGAGCTTTGCAATCTTTTTTTTTTTTTTTTTTGTACTTTGAGCATCACCTTCAGGCAGATATGTTGTGTCAGAGAAGATAAAATAGGAGCTTGAGCCAGCTTGTGTTGCTCTGAGATCGGACATTCACATGAAATGTTTACCTACAACCTTTTTCCGTGTGCCCACGTCTGTGTGCCAAACTTTAGGCACCAAATGCAAATGTAGCTTAATGTGAGAGGACAGTAAAAGTGTGTAAGCCCTTTCTACTTACTCTAAACACTCACACACACACAGGCAGTCGTGGAGTATCTCTCAGAAGTGAGCTGATTAAGCTTTAGACTGGGACCGCATTGCCTAATCATATCACTGCGTCCAAATCATCTGTGTGCTTTTCTAATTACATGGTGGCATGCGGTGTCCTTGAGCACAGCGGCAAGCCTCCGTTTCATCTCTGCGCGCTGCATATCCCCGCCTACTTGCCTCATTTTGTCCCCCTTACTCAAACCTGTCTTTATTTATTTATTTCTCTCTTTCCCCGCGCCTTATCTTTGTTGTTGCTGCGCTCAACTGCGCGCTGAGCAACAGCACTCATTTCCTCAACGACCTGCGTCCTTTGAACTTGGCATGGCAGAGGAAAAGCCGCTCGTCTGAAGCCGCTGAATCATCTTTGATGATCTGTTTACTGTCCTGCTCCAATTTGCAGAAGTTCACAATGTAATATCAATCCCATCGCGCATAACACAAAGCATCTATCGTGAGGACAACGGAAAAGGCTGTTGTCTAGGTTTGCTCGCAGGATCCTTTTTCCAAGCCAAACTGTGGTTATTTCTGTAATCTTTCTGGTTGCTGTTTGCAAAGGAAAGAACAAAGCAGTTCAAAGAGTGCTAAAACATGGCCCTAACTGCTAACCCCATACATTTGTAATCATGTTTTTCACTCTTTGTGAATGTGTTTGATCAGAGGAAGGCCCTGAACACCTCTTTGTACTCTTAGGTTAGATGACCTTCCCTTTCTTTCTTTCTTTTTTTTTATTTTCTTTTTTTTTTTTTAGCGGGTGTGTGCACGGCCATGACTTTTCTTCTTTTCTCCACAGTAAACCTTGTTACTGAAATCAAGAGACACTGCAATGCCTTCACAACGGCTGGAAAAATAAAGAAGGCCGACTCAAACCTGAACAGAAGAAAGGACATTTAACATGTGAGTGTTGCGTCCTTTAAGGCACATCCATTCACCTTTGCAACCTTGTGCTGCGGTCTTAAATGCCCTCTCAGCAGCTGTGTTGTGCGACTTCATGTGTGCTACAAGGTCCTAATAAACACAGAGAAAGAAAAATGAAAAACATTGTCAGTGTTGTTTTGTTTGGATGAGTCATTTGAAACCAACACTACATATGATAGAAATTAAAAGCAACTTGTGCGGCACGTTTACTCGTCTTCATCAGCTGTTAAAGATTTCATTGTTTACTCCCAGCTGGCCCATAGAATCAGCTGTAATTGAATGTCTGTAAAGTACCATTGTAGACCACCAACAGCAGCATCAGTGAGCAGCAGCCTGAAGGCAAGTTCCTGAGATATTAGTTCTCCTCTCTCAGAACTGTTAGTCACACTGACAGACACTTGAGGCGATATAAAATGTCCCTCAAAGCCATGAAAGAGAAAGACGGACTACTTTTCTTCTTCAAAACTCAAGAGTTCAGTGCAAAAAGAAACAGTGGGGAGGGGAGAGTCACTTTCAAACGCTGCACTTATACACCTTCGCATATAGGGCCAAAGCTTGGAGTCGACATGAAGGGAGAGCCCATATAGCTACAAGGTCCAGTATCATAAATAACACAAGAGTTCTCCTCTCCCTTCTCCATCTCTTTCACTTCACTGCCGGAGTGTTTCATATGATAACTAGGTGTTCACTGTGTGGCCACATTGTTGCCCATCTTTCAAGTGGCTCCAAGGAGGAAACCTTGAGGTAGAGGAAGAGAAGGAATTTTTGATGAAAAAATGCATTATTCCAATCTTTTTCCCATTTCCAACCCTGCTTTTTCTGCCGCTCAGGGTAGAAGAAAAGTATTTATTACATAAACGCTGAAAAGAGGCGAGTAGAGCAGAACTTGGCGGGAGGATAAGGTACTTAAAGAGAGAGCAGAAAATCCACTTAACATTTTCACCTGCTGGATTATTGGGAAAACAATTAAATTATTAAGAACAGCTTTCTGACTGTGATAAACTAATAGATCGGAAGCCATAAACGTTAATGAGGTCTGTATTTGTGGTGCCGGCCCTATTTATTGCTTTTAAAGCCAAAAGACTAATTATTCTGAACAATCAGGGATGATTTTTATCCTTTTAAATGGCTTATTTATAGCAAGAAAAAAAAAAAAAAAAACGATAAAGCCTTCTGTCAATAAACCCAGAACTTTTACCTTGCCAAAAGCAAAACTTATAAAAAATCATCTCTAATCACATAAGGATGATCCTGAATCCGAAGAATCCTGACCAGTCACATTATTCAGCAGCTTCTTTTATTTCCATAATTGTCAGCATTGTGCTGGTGTTTGTGATGTAATTAATAACAGGCTTTGACACATAATATGCTTAATGTTATTTATCTGTTGGCAGATAGCTTGATGCTTCTAATCCTCATTCATTTGCTGTGGATCAATGCAAATCCGCAAGCGTGAAAGAAATATCCTCCCCCTACCAGATCCAATGGTTCCTAATGTATTTTCCCACCATTAACCAGCCATAATCCCTGCTAATCATCACTAATCCACATCTTCTGTATGTGACGATACTTCCCTGATGAAGGAGGTTTGGGTTTTTCAGTGGCACACAGGCACAGCTCCTCTGGAGGAGCATCCAAGGGCCCACTCAGGGCAGCGGAGCAGACTGCAGAGGAGAAGAGGAGGAAGAGGAGGAATGATTTAAGGTGATTTGTGAGTTATCCCTCAGTTTTGCTGCTTTGAGATAAGTTCTTCTCATGTATTGTTGATTCAAGAGCACAATGGAGGTTGTATCCCTCCTCACACAGTCGAATAAAAATTGCAAATCATCAGAAAAAAACAGTTTTGCCTTGAGTCACCACATTCATCTGGACAAAAGTGGACCTCAATGGTCTCTTTGCGGGCCTCTGTGTTGAATCTGAAGTAAATTCTGCAGCTCATTAAAAAAGACATGTTTCAAAACTTTTAGTAACAAGGCAAAGGCTAACACAACCTCGCTTAAAGTCACTTAAAAACTTAACAGAGTCATGTGGATAAATAGTTATAAAAACACTTTCTGTTCTTTAGATCTCATTCATGTATTTATTAGATAAAACTGCATCTTCTTTGGTGTGGCGTCAAGATGGCACAGCTTTTCATCTCGCTTCAAGGCTCATTTCCAACTGTGAGTTTGGAGACTCGTCGTTGCCGTGCACTAGTTTACCCAGCAGGGGGCGCATGCGGCACGCGTTTGTGGAGGAAGTTTGCGCCGAGGTGAGGCCTCCTCTCCGTGCGCGCTCTGACCACCGCGGCCGTTACTAAACCACGTTTCTCCCTTAGATTCCAGCAGCAGTTTCAAAGGCCGGCTGAGGCTCTGATGTGTTCACCTTAGATGTTTTTGCGCATTGTGAATGACACTTTCACAAAATTATAAATAAGTACAAAGGAGATGTATACAAATGAAGAAAATAAACTATTTAAAAAGCCAGATTTTACTTATTTTTCAATAAAATGGTAGTTATACAATTGGGGTAAAACTTATTGTAAATTAAATAAAAAAATAAACAATGTTTTTCTTGAAAAACTGGAAGCCACTTCAAAATAAAAGCCTAGCTGTCTGTTTTGATTAGGCGCGTTTCCCCCAAACTTAATTAAGCAGTTGTTTGAATGATTTTGAAATGTTTTTTTTTATTTAAAAATGTGATTAAAAAACACGTTTTTCGATTTCAAAATCGTTCATCCAGTTCATGCTGTCATATTTAAAAATGTTTGAGAACTTTGTGAACTGAGGCCTGCGCGTAATCCATGATGTTTGGAAGTGCGCTGCATTGATTTAAACCAGAAGCAGAATTCTTGAAACTATTTTTTTTACAAAATGAAAACAATTTTACGCTCCTTTCTGTCTGTAAGTGGAGACAGATCACTCAACTTTATGGTCTTTCGTTTTGTTAATTTGTGGACTTTGTCGGATTCCACTAAAATTATGAGACAATAGAATATATATTTTTTTACTTTTCAATTAAAAGTCTGCAAGATACATTTGGCTTCGTTTGAAACTGAAGGCTTGTTTCAAATGAAGGAGGGGGCGGAAGGAAAAGACAGATTCCATGTTAGAATTGCACAATTTAATGCTGCGGTTACACAAAGATGCGAAGAGTGTCACAGAGTGTAAAGTTAGCAGGGAACGCCTGAGGTGGAATACTGCTGTCAGTTCATGCACACAACCTCTGCTTTTAAACGATCCCCTGTTACATAACGACTCGCTGCAAATTCAAAGGAAGCCATCAGCTCGGTGCGCTCCGGTGCGCTCTCGTGCGTCCAGGTGCTCAGCAGCTCTATGCTGATGGCCCAAAAAACACAGCACAGGGGCATCTTAATGAAGACAAAACACCGTTTCTTGTATATATGTTTTATGTAAGTAATAAAATATTACTATAACATAAATATAAATGTGACTTTGCAGTCTACATTTAGCAATCAACATACAAACAATGTAGTAAACAAAAAGGAAAGAAAAAAAAACATGAAATCCACTGCAACATAACCATTGACAGAGCTAAACAAAAAGCTCCAAACACTTTTAGGAAATAAATATATTTATATATATTTATAAATGGTCAGATTCATAAACGAAATCATATTAAAATATCTTCTTGGAATTAGTAAGTGTACAAAACTGCCCGAAAAGAAACAAAAACAAAACAATATCTCAGAACAAATACAAGTGTACATATTAGACATATTTACAGACTGGAAATTATCCTGGCAACATTTTTTCTAAAATCTTTTTTTTTAGTATTATTATTTTTATTGGAAAAGTTTCCCTCATGTTTTGAATAGCACTGTTGTAGGCTTTTATACTGGTCCAACACAGAAATGACACGAGATTTTCAGATTTCCCCTACAGATTGAAACATAAAAAATAAAACGAATAAATATTTTCAAAATAAATCCCTTCATCCATCACCCTCGATCAACTATATTTTGTGTTTGTGACTCCAGCGGTTTGATATAATACAGTGAATCCACGTAACAAAGGAAAGCGTGTATTTGTTGATGGCAAACGTTTAAAAATAAAAAACAACTCACAGGATTATGCAAATCGTGTACAGGCGTAACATGCCGACACGGGGCACATAGTTACCTGAGTAATTGTTATTTTTCATTATACCAATCTTTCTTGAAATGTTAGGATCCATCAGATTAACAGGCAGGTAACAGTGAGATGACCACATGCATGGAAACATGGGATTTTAGCGCTTTTGTGTCCACACCTAATCAGCTCACAATTTTATTAACAAAAACTGTCATAATAATAATAATAATAATAATAAAAAAAACAAAAAAGTATAAGTGCTCCATGCAAAGAAAGAAACTGACAACAATCAAACCCCATCAAAGAAAACGTTAAAAATGCCTGTTCAGAATTGCTTTTCTGCTACTTTCGTCATAATCAGCTGCAACGCCAGGAATATCTGTAAGGCATGCAGCCAACACACTCACGCCTTGCTGCTATGGGACACGTTAGGAGCGTTTTTGTTGTTGTTTTGATCACTTCCTTACCGTCCAATCTTTGCGTTGACAGAAAAAAAAAAAAAAAAAAAACAACAAGACGAAGCTCTGATGAGTTACAGTACCTGCGGAGGATTAGAAACCAAATCAAAGACACTTGGCGGAAAGACACATTGAAGTTAAAGGATTCTCAAAATCAAAACGACAACAATTATAGAACAAAGAAAGTATACACTCATATTCAGTAATCTGGTTAATCAGTTTAAACCCGGAAAACAAACAGTTTGTATCTCCAGTAGAGCGTGTTTTAAGGCAGCCACCTCTTTGTGGTGAGCGCCAACAGATCATGGATCAGCAGAACCTGGGCTCAGGTGCCACTCTTCACAAAACTGTTTGGAATTGATTCGAAATGCTCAGCTCATCCATATACTTTTGGCATATAAAGATCTTTGCTTCACCTCAAATGCGCACAGAATCAGCAATATATATTTTTTTGTCTTTTTTTCTTCGGTTTTTTTTTTTGTATTTTAACCTGTTTCTTCCTGTCATCTATGTGTGGGACATAACGATATTCAAAGACTAAAAGGCAAAACTGATTTGTTAAACTTTCCCACGTCTCTTTTCTCTCAGGACAACTGATGCCAAACTTAAATACTGTAAACTCCACAGTTCCCCTTCTACCCCACCCCACAGAAATAATAAGGATTGTTCATGAAAACAGTCACTGCACCGGACTCTGTAGTGAACGGTGTAGAGGAGGGGTCTCTGCTTGGGAATATACGTCCTCCATATTTGGATGAGGGACCCCCACTGGTGTCATTCTTTTCTCTTTTTGTCTTCTGTTGCAAAACCAAACGCGGACTACCTCTTTTTCCAGCTGCAGAGTGCCGGCTAAAGTGCTGATTTCATGAGCAGATGGCTTTGGGCATTTTAAGAAATGGTTTTCCAGCGCCCCTTTCACCCCCACTTCAATGGAGGTCCTCTTCTTTCGTTTCCTGCCCTGCGCCGCAATCTTGTCCAAATTGGTGGGGCTGCCTGTGTTCGAGTCTGTCTCCTCCAGCCACTTGTTAAGGAGCGGCTTAAGTTTGCACATGTTCTTGAAGCTGAGCTGCAGCGCCTCAAACCTGCAGATTGTGGTCTGAGAAAAGACGTTTCCATACAGGGTGCCCAAGGCCAAGCCCACGTCCGCCTGCGTAAAGCCCAGTTTGATCCGCCGCTGCTTGAACTGCTTGGCGAACTGCTCCAGGTCGTCGGAGCTGGGCGCGTCCTCGTCCGAGTGGTCCTGGTGGTGGCTGAAAGCCTGCTGCGGGGACTCCATCTGGTTGTCGTGGCTGCCCGTGTCGTCATGCAGCGGGTCCCGCATGCCATGGTGGAGGGCGCCGGGTTGGGGACTCAGCATCGCGTTGAGGTTTGTGTATCCGGGCTGGGAGTACACCAGTGACTGGTGGCCGTTGGATGCGGGGGACAGCGGGGATAGGTGGTGCGTCGAGGAAGGCGCCCAAGAGCCATGGTGCGCGCTCTGCGTCTGCTGGTGCACCAGGTGAGATCTGTGGTGGAAGCCGCTGCTCAGGTCCTCCCTGCTCGCCTGCACGCTGGCTTTGTGCTCCTGCTGCCCGATGTGGGTACCGCTGGACCAGTCGGTGTTGGAGGTGGGCAGCCACTGGTGGTGCGTCAGGCTCATCGGGTGTCCCGTGTTAGTTGCCGCGAGCCCCTGCAAGTACTCGTGGTGCATCATTTTCTGCACTTCTCTGTAAGTTGTCCCCTGGTGCATCCTGTCCGAATCCGGATGCATGAGCGGGTTGGACGGCAAGGAGTTATTCCTCGGAATATACTGAGCTGTTGTCGCCATGGCTCCAACTTGGAAAACTGACGAGCACTTCGGAGGTCTCCAAGCTTTAGAGCCAAAACGCAACAACCTGCTCTGGGAGGTCTTGGGGAAGAACTAAGACACGCCTCCCCTCCGCTTGCATTGGCTCCTCTCCGAATCAAGCCCACTGGGACATATTCAATAGGCGCACGGAGCAGCGCGCGCTGCAGCGCCTTTTCGCGCACGATGGATTGAGGTCCGAACTCAGATACGTTATAGAAAAACACATGTTCTATTTATATCTTTTTTTTAAAAAGTCTCAGAGTTTATGGCAGAGCTCCTCTCATTAGGTGAATCGCTGATCCTGTCAATGAGTTAGATTTTTTTCTGCAGCAGGTGAGCAGCGGGGCTTGATTAGGCTTCCCCGGGCTTGGATTGGTTGTTTTGCAAATAACCACGTGGGGGAGTACGGGGATCTTTCTGAAGCCGACACACACAAGCATACATATGCACGCACACACATGCACACACTACAATTACGCACACTCCTGCACCTTTCTAATAGGTCACTGATGATTATAGCGCTCCTCATCTTAAATAGATTATAAGCCCGATGCTCCGCAGCCTCCCACGCGCACAAAAAAGCTGTCTTGTCTTTAGAGTGACAATTTTCTGCACCTTTCACGAAACTTCTTTTCTTCCCATTGATTTATATTTAGCACAGCAAGATTTTGGTGTTTTATGACCTTACTGGCGCAGGTGCCTGGTGATCACTTTTTAGCAAAAGTTAAACTACATTTCAAGTAATAATTGCCACCGTCAGGTTTTTTTTTTAAGTTTCCACAGGACCCTCTTTGCCAACATATTACAGTAGTGGAAGATCATCTTGACATAGGAAAAGGTTGTCATACAAAAAAGGGCTTTATCATTAAATCATTTACCCTAGAAGCATTTTATCAAGCAGCAACTTGAAGAGAGAAACTCTTGTGTTTCCTCTTCCCGGCTCCTTCCTCGCTACCTCTCCCGGTTGATCTGATTATTTTTCCCTTCACGTTTTGTCCCAATAGCAAATTACCAATTCTATGAATTGCAAAGCAGCCTCAGAGACGCTAAGGGGTAGTGGGAGGAGGTGGTGGTGTTGGTGGTGGTGGTGGTGGTGGTGGGGTGCCAAGATTGAAAGGGATCTTTGCAAACACAATCACGTTCTTAAATGGAAATGCGGGGCTTTAAACAAATCTTACATCTCTCCCGTTCCATTCGCCTAAAACTCTGCAATCAGGCGCACGTTCCGCTCCTTCTAAAACAGCAGCTTTCTTCTTCCTCTTCTTTTTTTTTTTTTTGAGGGGGGAAACCTTTTCAAGGCGCAACAGTCCCGTTTTTAATCATTTACCTGAAAGCAACGTTTCGCCTGTTTTATCTCTGCAGCCTGCTTGTTTGCTGCTCTTTCTATTTCCAGGAGTACTCAACTCTGTTCATTCTAATCCGGGACTACTTGACTAAAAGGTGAGTTTCCTCCTTTCTGTTGCGCTGCGTCCTTGCTGTTCTCTTCACCATACCTTACCGCGCGCGCGTCTGTGTCTGTCTGTGTGTGTGTTTGTGGGTGGGTGTTTGTCTGCGCACGTTTGCGTGTCTTTGTGTGTGCACTGCCGCCTGGGTCACAGGTGCTCGTCATCATCTCTTGAAAGGCGTGGTTTTTGTCCACGCGTCCTCTACACGGGCTATTTATTCGGGATGAGTGGGAGACAGTCTGCGCGCTTTTTACGCGCGTGTCATTTTAAAGCAATTTATCAGGAACAAAGTCCGACTTTAAGATGTATTGCGCAATTTGTGCCGGCGATGTGCATATTAATCTTTTCAAGAAAAGCACGCTGTATGATTAATAAGTTTTTCAAAGGCGTCAGGATACGAGTAAGATTTTTATCAGAAATAGATGGTTTAAATATACAAGAAAATGTACTTTACTGCGTTTATATAGGTAAAACGTTCACTTAAGAAAAATAAAAATTGTAGAAACTTTTATGATTGAAGTAATTTAAATAAAAAAAAAGTGAATTTTCTGTCCTCATGCTTGTGCGTAAACCCATGAGAGACCCCAGCAGCTGCGTGTCACTGCTTTAAGCGATCAGAGCTCCACGCAGCTCTCAGTTAATGAAGATGCGTTTTCCAGCTAGTCATTCTTGTCAGCCAGTCTATAAAAAGCAACGGTTTGTGCCACACAGACCCAGTCTTGTGCTTTTGTCATATACCAGGGACGTGCTTCTCGAAAGGAAGAGGTCCAGATGCTTTGGGCCTTTTGTAAAGAACGTGGCCTTGTGCGCGCTGAGGTGCATTTTTGCCAGAACGCACTGGGTTTCCATGGTGCGCTCGATGAAAGAAATCACAGAACTCGATGGCGACTGGCAAGGCGCACAGGAAAAAGAGGCTGGAAATGAGCACGATATGATGGGTTTACAAAAAAAGAGTGAATGAAATGACGACGCACGCGGAACTTCAGAGTTGAGGAAGTTGGATGACCTCTTCTGCCAGAAATAAACCCTCGTTATGTTATAGTTTTGGTGTGATTGCTCACTTTTTTGTGTCTACGGGACATTTGGATATCATCTTTAAGAATTGACGAGTTAAAACTGTATCTCTGAAACAAAAACAAATATGAAAAGCGTGCCAAAAATGACGCACTTTATTTGATATATTCCATGAATTCTTTAACTTCCTTAACAAAATCCCAATAAATGGGTCAGTTTTGTATAAAACTATGTTTATTATAAGAGCGTTCACACTGCTGTGCGCCCCACTTAATATGCAGAACAAGGACACAAATCAGCCAATCAAACATCAACCCTTTAGTTAACCAAGCTCCTCTAATTTTACCTTACAGTTAGAATATACCTGGAAAAAAAAGCGTAAACAAAAAAGTTCAACAATAAGCCGCAAACAGTCATCAAACTTTTGTAAATATGTGAATAAATTTAAAAAAAAAAAATTAAAAAAAACTGAAATCGTGAGTCACACTTTTACAGAGATTGTCAAACTTTTGAGCAAAAATACAGAACATTTTATGCATAATTCTAACACATATCAAAATAAAGTCCAGGTCGTTTTGTTTTCACAAGTTTACTCTAAAATAAAGATCTCCAATCAGCCTCTGCCTTATATTAGATGTTTAAAACATTTTTTTCTATTCCAGAGGGAACATTTCAACACACCACAGGAGTGTATTTTGATTTTAAAATTCATGTGATGTGACTTCCAACGACCGCGGGTGGAATAACATCCAGCATCTCACTCAATCCAATAATTGTATTTCATTTCCACTTTTTTAATGATAGGCATGCTTACTGGGAATTAAATATGCAATGGCAGAAACCCTCTCAGTTTACCCGTGTATTTGTGAAGACCAAATTGTCCCGTGTTTTTCAGGTAACTTTCTTTCCCTCTTTCTTTTTCGGTTAATGAACTGGGGCTATTCTGCCAGCATCCCCCCTGAGAATGGAGAGAAGTGGGAGGTGGGGGCTCCTCTTGTGGTAAAAGGTGCGAGTTTCTTCCTCTATCTCTCGGCTAATTAGGCGGGGTCTGAACACTTCGGAATGAATATTCATGAACAGTACCGGCGAGCAATTAGTAGAGGAGAGAGTTCCCAACTTCAATCCCCAAACAAGGCAGCTCACAGAGGAATGGGGTGGTGGTTCCCCCCTGCTCCATGTGTCTCTGCTTCAGTTCTTTGAGGCCTCTCACTTCTATACTTCCAGTTCTTATCTCCTGCTCCTCTTTTCAAAGCATCCAGAAGCGATTTGACCTCCTGTCACAAAGCCTCCATGCTGGGAATAACTGCTAATCTAATTAGATTTGTCAATAACTTCTGAGCAGAAATATTCAAGAAAACTTTTAAAGTGCGTGGGGTTTTCAAAACAAAATTGAAATAAATTTCTGAAATGCGACCGACGTGTTTATGCCAAATGGTCTGACGGTGAAACGGTGCATGCATCCCAGCATGTAAAGACATATCATCCAGCAATTCACACTTTCAAAACATCCCACCGCACAATTCCAAATCCTTTGAATTACTAATGGACTGTGGTGGCATCTGAACCTACTGCCTAAAGCCTCCGTCTACCTGTCTTGGGGTTTGTGTGTCATGCCAGTGTAAGCCTCAGCCTGTGTGCCTGGTTGGCTGTCTGTCCGCCCGTTGAGGATCCACAATCCTCTACTTTGAATTCAAGGTGATTCTTATCCCCGACCCCCTCCTGGCCCGGCGCGTTTGCCTCTTGCTTCCATAAAGACGTGTTTATGTATGTATGTATGTGCAGAGGGGAACACGAGGAGGTTTTTCAAGGGTTGGGGGGGAGATAAGCAGAGGAATTTGAAGCCAGTGAATATGGATGGGGTCCCTGCTTTCAGGGAGCACCGCTGATAGAGAGGCAAACAGCTCCTGGCCAAGAGAAGGAAGACAGGGTGGGAGGTGGAAGGAGGAGGCTGATGCATGCACTGGCATAAATTTGAGGCCCAAGTCCATAACATCTGCCTGTCATTCACGCAGCAGAACTGTCATTATTTCTTTATTGGGTGTCTCAACAGTAGTAAATTGTGATGACGAGGTTCCATCACTGTTGCAAGAGGAGGAGATTAGGAGTTCAGGGGCAGTTATTTGTAATATTTGGAGCTAAAGAGCATCCCGCAACATTAAAGGGGATAATTAGAGCTCTGCGTCATCTTCCATATTTCCACTAAAGACAAAAATCAATACTGTTCAATTAGCTTTCAGCACCCACAACTTACACGTATTTCCATTGTCCATCTGCTAACAGAACCAGAACAACTAACCTCTCATCAGACCTCTTTTTGCCCTCTTTTCCCTCAACAGAATGCTTCAGCGTTGACCAGCTTGACAACATGAAGGCCATGACCCCATACGGACACAACTGGATCGAATCAACATGTGTCAGACATTTTGTTGTAATGTAAAGTATGATATTCCACTGTCTTCAAGCAAGTTCTTAATGTCGCAGTGCATCTGCATGCATGTGTGAGCAAGTGTGTAATACTGGTGTGTGTGCATAAACCCAAATGATTTGAATCTTATAACGTTTTTACACAAACAAAACATCTCATCACACACAGGTGTTTTTGAGCAAAGGTCGAAGAATAATCAAAAAGACAACGTTTGGTAAAATTAAAATCAGAATCTTTCTTTGCAACGCAATTCTTTTTCATTTTTATTTTTATCGTGCATGATCAAGCAATTCATAAAAAAAAAAAAGAAATGAAGAGGAGCATCTATTTTCCGCACAATCTGGTTCCACATGGCTGCCCTCACAAGACCTGACTTTTCTTTGGGGCAGCTGCTTAGTTTTACCCCCTTGATTGCTCTCTTGGCCACAACACAGCCTCTTTTTCTTAAACACACACTGCAGACACACACACTCCAGAGTACTTCCACACTTAGGCCCCACCACAAAGTTATTAATGAGCTGTTTAATTTTAATTAGATAGTAATTCATGTTAATGCCTGCTTAATGGAGCCAAATAATTCCCCTCGGTCACTCGGGGTCTTTATGCTTCGTTTACCAGCCCCTGCAGTTATTCTTCAGCTTTTGTTTTTATATTTCCTAGTCCTTGTTGTGAGCTGTGGGTGAGTCGGTAAAAACCAGATGAGCGAGGAGTGTGTGTGTTTTGAGAGTGAAAGCTCATGTTTGTGCTTATTTTGTGTTTATAGTGTGTGAAATGTTCTGCCACACGCAGAAAAAAAGTACACCGGTTCGCCGTCCACTACAGTAAATGCCTCGAGTCAGAGCAAAGAAAAGGTCAAAGAAAGTATTGAACGTTAAGCAGGGTTAAACCCTCAAGTTGAAGTTCAGCTACCAAGAGAGGTTGTGACCTTTTTGTCCAGGCCAGGCCTCAAGGTAACTCCCTTACATCTTGTCATGCGTTCTTTCAGTGCTCCTTTTAAGGATGCACTGGTTTGATAACACCCCCCCCACGCACACACACACACACACATTTTGTTCAAACATCAGTAGGGTTGTGTAGGAGTGACTGCACTGGATCAGACCCCTATATTTGCGTGAGGAGGAGCAGAGAGGTCAACGCTGTTGAGCCCGTCTCGATTCTGTCTGGATGCTGCGGCACTACTAAGCTGAGTGGCTGAATTAAGTTAGTGGCTGCAGACAGGCTTTTAATTGCTGATTGACCAGTCTGAGTGCTCCTTTAGCCGGGGTCAGTGTGACGGCCAGACAGGGAGGTCCCAAGGCCCCAGTGGCAATTTTAGCCTCACACTCCTAAACACAGTGAAGACGAAGGAAAGGCAACGGCTGAGGGGTAGTTAGGACTTGGTGAGGAGGAGGAGGACCAAGAGCTGATGCAATAAAGTTGGAAATCTTCTTGCTCCTCGTTCCTGCTCTTAGATGAGGTTTGATTATGAGATTTACAGGGGGGAACTCTTCAGATCACCACAGACACTCACTGGTTGAAGTGCTCGAGTTGCTGCCAGCAGAGCTGGCTTTGAGGCCCACAGATTAGCAAGTTCAATGTTTACTCCTCCACAAATTCTCATCTCCTTCATCTGTTTGACAATTACAAATTTACTTTGTACCCGTTCCATCCACTCCCTCCCTCCTCATCCTTCTTTCCTCTAATTCTGTGAGGGGGTACAAAAGCCCATTCTGCTGTTTTAGTGGGATAGCTCCTCTTCTCCCCTCCTGTCCACTCCTCCTCTTCCTCCTCCCTCCTCTCCTCGGCTCACAGCAGGTGCCCGTCCTCAGCTAACATTTGTTATCTCTAATCCTGCAGGTTCGGCGCACAAAAAGAGCGTGGTAAACTCTCTCTCAGACCTAATCCCACCACTCCTTTTTTGATGGCACTCCCCTCGCCCTCCTCTCCTCTTTTCTCCCTTCACTATCTCTTTTTTAAGCAGATGGGGGGGCACTCCACTTCTCTGATTGCCACATAGCTTTTTTTTTTTATCACCATGGCCTTCAATTTTGGGGGGCAGCTGTTGGTAGAGGGGGCGTCCCTTTTTTCCCCTGAGTTCTTTATACCTCTGATTCCGACTTTCTTTTCCCCTTTCTCTTCTCCTTTTTTTGCCCTCTTTCCCTCACTCTCAGTATCATTTACAGTCATTTTCTGGCAATTAAAATGGAGCGGTGCTGCAGGATTTTTGCCTGCAGTGCAACACTACAGTGCTGATGAATAATTCTTCACCCTGCAAACTGGAAAGCTAGCCTTTCTTTCATGTCGGCCCTTTGTTGATTTACCATTAAAACTTACTGCACTGTGGTATGAGTGGAGGACCCAGCTCTGCGGGAACTGGCAAAAAGCAAAAAACGAGGATGAAGCAGATGCATGTACACAGGCTTTGGGCTCTTTTTTCCCCCAGCCTCTCAGTTCAGCATGTGTGTCTTGCGCTTGTGTTTATAGTTTAGATTTATGGTGCATGAAACCTCTTTATTTATGTCCACTGTCTTGTTCTGTACCACTTAGATTTTATGTTAATTTTTCTTATCAGTGGTTTTCATTATGAGGCCTTTCTTCATTGTGTGAGTGATTAGACAGTCATTCATCTCTGTTTCTTTCTCTAGCGCGCACACAGAGTGACTGATGTGTGGAAAGAGTGTGTGTGTGTGTGTTTGAGTGTGTGTGGGGCGCTCCGGCTACAGAGGCGGGGTGGTGTTGGCAGCATGTTAAATGATGTGGGTCTACCGGCCGGCTCAGCTCCGGTGGCAGCAGCCTAGAGTAGACTTATCAACCCTTTTTGTTATAAGTTGTTTTCCTTGTAAACAAATATGAAGATAAACTATTGAATGCTAATGTATCACAATAGCAAAGAAAATCCAATAAAAAAGAAAACTTAAAAAAAATAATACATTCTAAATAAATTCATAAAACTGACTTTGTACATTTTTAAACAGCCAACAAAAAATAATTTGATTTTAACTTGTGACTTCCTAGATTGACTAAATTAGAACAATACATTTTGCACTCAATATTTAAAATTAATAATAAAAGAAACACGTACTTCTTTTTTTTTTAAAGAAAGGAAAATACAGCTGCAGCTCCTCACTTTTACCACTGAAAGCTTTGAATCAACAACGTGTTTGCACTTTCTTATCTTCCAGATTCATGCTCGATTTCAAAAGTTTTACTTTCTTTAAAAAATACTGCACCAAATTACCTTATTTTTCTACATTATATATACAAAGTATTAAAGAAAAAAACTGTTCAAAAAGTAACTTATCAGCAGTTGTGATAACATTTTGTCGTTTTATGCGCTGAATGCATGCTAATAACAGATGCCGCAGTTAACCCTTTACAAGCCAGGGGACCATCTATAGGCTCTTTTCACTTCACACACATATCCAGATCCTCATAAACACCAGCAAGAATTTCAAATCGTGTTTTCAGACTCCAAAACTCAACTTTTTGCAGTTTTGATAGAAGAAATTGTCATCAAATTACAACTGAAAATGGGATTAGTCTGCCTCACGAAATTTCCAATATTCCCCTTCATAGGCAGCTACATAAAAATTTATTTTAAAATGTGACGTGAGAATGAAAATATTCAATATTTTTTTAGCAAGAAATTAAAATTCAAACACTTTGAATCAAACGATTAAACTTTATTTAAATTATAGTTTTAGTGAATTTGAATTTTGAAATTCAAAATTCCAGATTGTTCTCTTTAAGAGAGATTGAGTTCTGTCTGTACTCTGTACAGACAATATTTTGCCTGAAAATTAATTTAAAGAATACATATTTCTATAATATGGGATTCCAGCCCAACTACTTGGTCTTCAGTTTCTACACATCACTTCATTCCTTCAACTCCTCTTCAGATGATAAGTGGGTCAACTCAGATGGTTATAATGAGAAAAGCAGACACTTAACAGAGGAAGGGCAAAGTTTAAGCAGTTTTAACCCCGGCTGGAGGTGTTGAATTAGGACCTCAGCAGAAGTATCTTCCCACCGTGTCATCTGGCTCAGTAGTTATTCCCCAGTCAGTTATATGGCTTCAGCATATTGAACAGCAAACATGACCACACACTCATTCGCCTGCACTGACAAGAGACACACAAAAAAGCAGACACTTTTACACATGCACAAACACACACAAGTAAGTAAACAAACACTATTTTTCACACTGTCACACTCACATGGACACAGTCATGCACTGAAGAGATAATGGTGGCCAGAGGCGGTCTTGGTGCACTCCCTCTCTCTCCCTCCCTGTCTCCGAGGCGGCGAGCGTGCTCTGGTCCTCGCTGTCTGTTAGATTTGATCACCATCACCCAACTGCAACGGACAGCGCACAGCTCAGCTCAGCTGACGGCTCATTGGAACACGCACACATGCACACATGCAGCCACTGTGCCAGAGGATATTGCGCGCAGTGTCTGACACCTCTAAATAAGTGTTTACTCTTTGTGTGTGCATGTGTTAGTGTGTGTGGCGTGTGTGTTTGTACATGTGCCTTTGCATTCTGTTTGCCTGTGTGGTTGCCTCTCCATCTGTGGCTGAGTGTGTTTGTGCACGTCTGTGTGTGCATGCCAGGCAACAGCAGCCCTATGAAACGCATCCAAAAAGATCTTTACCCATTCTCAGCTTCCACACCACTGTCTCAGTCATTAACATAGTCAGCATGTAATGGGATTCTGTGATGTACAGCTGCTAATATGAATCAACAATGTCTTCATCTTATGTTTAAGCAAGTGAAGGACGATTTAACAGTGTAATGATGAAGAAAATTGAAATAAAAAGTGTTAACTAAATCCTGCGTAATGTGGAGTTTTTAGAGATTCATCATTTTGTTTCCATAAAGTTTGACAACGTTGGATTTTTGAAGAAAAACGCACCACATGATAATTCATGATTTGTTTCCAAGTGTTGCTCTTCCCCTGTCACACATTTAAGCTCACATATTAGCTTGTATGCAGTCACATTCAGCAGTGACAGATGAGAAATGGCAAGCTGTTAATGTGCGTATTTGTGTGTGTGTGTGTGTGTCTGCATGCACCCACGTGCGTATCTGTATCTCAGTCTGTCTGCAAAGAGATTTTAATAAGACAGAAAAGAGGGGGTACAGTAAATCTTACATCTGAGTGAGCCCATCTCTGAGACCCGAGGGTGCCATGCTATGATTGACAGGCCCCCTTTCACTGGCGCTGTCGGACGCGGGACGGATTAGGGCTGTCTCGCCCTAAAGGGCCATTGTGGCTCCACGTCTCCCAGCTGCTTCACTGTGCACCCCTCTCCACAACTTAAGAGGCCCCTGCTAACGTGTGTGCGTGTGTGTGTGTCATGGTTTGTGGGTGCCACGGTTTGTATGGCATGAGTTTGTTTGACCCTCTGTCTTAATTCTGCGAGCTGTTAAAATAATAGGAGGCCACCACCGAGTCAAAAGCTTGCTGGTGCTGTTTTATTTCTGAAGATGTCGGGATTTCTTCCACTTCACCAGCTTCAAATGCTACCAGTCAGAATTACTTTTCCAAATTTTACAAAACCTTTATGAGATTGGACATTTCCTTTGAGTTAAAATTCCAACTTGTCATTTTTTTATTTTGGTGTAATTCCACTTACAGTGGAGAAAAATATTTTCCCACGTTGCTGCGCCACCTGACTTAAGACTGTCTGTTCGGTTCCTTTTTGACTATAGAATTTTATGAGACAAGCACTTACATTTACATCCCAGGTGTGTTGCTCTAGGTGCTTGTGACCTTATAACACATCAGGGGCCCCCAGCATCCAGATGTTTAAGGCAAAACAGCCTTAAATTCTGACATTATTATCACTTTAACATCTCCACTTAAACAGTCTTTGTACCCTATTGATTTAAGCTTGGGCCTGTTTTAAAAAATATTTTCTTTGGTTTATTTGTAAGAATACATTTATGAAAGTATTTAAGAAAAGAAGGACATTTATTCAAATCTTTTTCCTACCTCCCCTAATGTGTTTTTGATCTTAGAACAGGCTGTGTGTTCTTGTACCTTTCCAGCAGCTCTTTTATTGCTTAACTTAAGCAAAAACTAACTTAGCATAGAAACTAAATGTATCAAGCTGGCATAGCTGGAGCTGTAAATGGATTTTAGAGACTTTTAAAGACCTACGAATATTGTTTTTTATGTGTTTTTAAACATGTTCTTGTGCATTTTTCCTCGTGATGAAAGATAAAGAAGGAAAAAGCTGGTAGCTGACGCAGCACAATGGTAAGCGGCAGGCCACAAGCTTCCTGCTCTGCTCCATTCTGATCCACTTACAAATGGATCCATATACGTCTTCATTTTCTTTGTCTGAGCTTGCATCTGGCTTAAAATTGTACAACTAAATAGCTCTGATATTACTCACTATTTTTGTTCCACTGGTCATGTTAGGAGCGGTTGTGAGTGGCTGTAAGCTAGTGGGAATGATTGTAAAAAAAAGGGATGATGGGAAAGGAGGATATGCTTACTCCATGCCAAAAGTCCCGCCAACAACTCAGAAAGGAATTTCTGATAAACTTGTGCTACTTTGCAGAAACTATGTCTGAAATAGATCAAAAAATGACTGGATTGTGACTTGAAACTCCCACACTCAGGCAGAAAAGAGGAATGGTTTCCCATACTTTATACTTGCCATTTTATGATCTATTTACAGAATGGTTTAAAAACGGTCTCTAGTTCAGATTAAGCATGGCTTTGACACAGAACCATAAAACAAGCTGTACCATGAGGGATTCAAACACTAGAGAGTTGCTGCGTCTGATTAAGACATGCTGTGCAATATGTCAAGATACAGCACTAATTTGACCTTTCTAACTGCTCTGTGTCTTCCTAGGGTTTTCAAATCCGTTACCTAAAAGGAATGTGAGGAGTTCCCATGATGGGGTATCTTTTAAGGTTATAAGACCTCTGCCATAGATGCTGGGCAGGACAGGCTGGCACTGTGGCAGAGCTGGCAGTCATTGCAGCAGTGCTGGCACAGCGTTTTGGCTGGAAAGAGGATGCCAGTAGCCTGCCACTTTCCTGCTGAGAATCTCCCAGACAATTAGGCAGCTACAGCAGTGAGCTGCCACCTGAAGTGAAAGGCAGGGGAGCAGTGAAAAGGACCAGTGATTAGCAATGTTTTACAGTTTACATTGTCACTGCACTGACACGGCCACGCAGCTGAATGTAAACAGAAACACTGTTTCGGGTTAAAGTGTGTGTACTGTTAACATGCGCTCCTGGCACTACTTGGAAGCATTTTGTTCTCAAAGTGCGCAAAACAAGTCCTTAAAAGAAGAGTCTTGATTTGATTTGTGCAAAAGGGTGAAAAAAGTTGCCCTCCTTTTATCCATGTCTTTGTCACCCCAGCGGAAAAAGGAGTGGATCACTTTCAGTCTCACTTTCTCTGTTCCTTTAGCCCCTCTCCATCGCTCTGTCTGATGAAAGAGGAACTATGATCGCTTTGACAACAAAGGGCCCAGCCGCGTGTATTTGGATGAGGGTCTTCTTTCTTCTCTCCTTCCTCCTCCTTCTCTATCTATTTCTTCTAACCCCCTCTGATCTCACTTAGTCTCTCCTTCCTCAGTGCCCCCTCCCCAGCCCCCTTCCCCCCATCCCGCTCTCTCTCTCTCTTGCCGCCTGACGCCACTCTCCGGCGTTGCTCCTCCGTTGTTCGTTTGGGCCCCAGCGATACAATCAGGGTATGGAATTAAAAATCAGAAAGTGTCCTTGTCGAAGAGACATGCTGGATGGCATACTTTGATGTCTTCTCGTAAATTTGAAATTCATATGTTGTCACACTTGATATTACCCCCCCCAACTCACTCTTTCTTTTTCAGCTTCCTCCTTCTCTCTGTCCCCCTCTTTTCCACCATCATGTAGTATTCACTTAGAAAAAGAGGAGCAAGGGGGACAGGGAGGCATGTAAAAAGCATTGTAAAAGTGTTTCTTAAAGCTCTTTCTTGTCTTTTATTTTTCATGCATTCACTTGGTGAGGAAGGCGGGAAGACATAATGAATCATTCAATCTCCTTTTGATTGTGGATGCTGGGGTGCGTGGGTTTAAAGGTAGAAGACAGGGAGTGAGGGACCACCAGATGGGGTGGAGATGTGGTGGTGGGCCACTTTGATGCAATTTCAGAACTCTGCGCCAAGTCAAAGCTTTTTGACAGCGTGAGGAAAGTGAGGTTGACATGTAATGTAGCACACCCAAATTCAGACAAGCATGTTCAATCTTTAGCTGACACCCCTACCTATCTTAGACAAGTAAGAAATGCCCATTTTGAGGTTCTCTGGACCATTCCTCTTTCATGAAAGACCCACTCCAATAAAATGGTTTTTTTGGTGTTTTTAACATGTTCTTATAGCATTTTTCATCGCGATAGAGGACACATATGAAGACAAGAAAGATTGAAACTGCGTGAGAAGAATCATTAGACTAATAAGGTTTTTGATTCCACTAATCTTGGATTCAGTTCTTGTTGTCTTAAAAAGAAATAATAAAATGAGAGGGTTGGTGTCAGCTGGTCCTTGAGAGAAGCTCCTAAGACTATTACAAATGGGTGCAAGGGTGGAGTAGTTGGGGGTTTGGGTGGAGGTGGGGGAGAATGTAGATGAGCAGTATGGGGCTAGAGACAGGGATGGGGTGTCCCTTAGGTCCACTATATGCCAGTTTCATCATCAATCACTCCTGCTGAGGCCCTTCTGACCCTCCCACTCCTGATTTCCACTCCACCTAGAAGGCTTGTTATCTAAGCTTCGGCAGCGGATCCCTGCACCGTCCTCCCAACATCACAACAATTTATTTTATCAAGCAGTTCAAGAAAATCCCCCTTTTTCCTTTTCCTTTTGCAAACTGTTTCCGCCTTTCCCTCCTGATTTCTCTTTGACTCTCCGTCTTTCCTTTGGCTGATTTTTTTTTAAATCTCTAATTCCTGTTTTCTCCCTCTCCCTCCTTGTGACAAATGGATTTTAATAAAAGCTGACAGAGTGATAAAATTAAAGGAGTGCATTCCATGGCCAGCTACATTTCCAGCCTTCATGTGGCGCTGACATATTTAAAACAGGGCCTTAATTCACCAGCTTGTGAGTGTCTTGCATCACCAGGGCTTTGCTGTGTTATCACAACCATTATTACTGGCTGACACTGTATTGTTGTAAAAAAAAAAAAAAATAATCACAGCCACAACCGGCATCAGAGAGATGAGCATTTAGCAGCCCTTTCGTCCTTGTGCCAACAGTGACCCCGTAAAACAGTTTATTTCATTGACCCTATTAGCAGATATTAGGCTCCATCTCCCATGTTGTCTCATTACAGCCCCAGATCATAAAGAGAGGGGGTTGGGACAGAGAGGTTGTGGGAGACAAGACGGGACGGTGCGTCTTTTCCAAGGGAATCTTTCCATAAGGAATAACCGACACCAAGGACTTACCCACGCCTTGAGAGCTCTCGTTCGACATTAGAAAGCATTGTTTAGTTGGATTATGGGGCGAGGAGGGGAACCTAATCCCCTAATTTTTAATCTCTCTTGATTCCAGAAGGATGCATAAGACACTGGGGTGCTTCCCTGGCATAGTTTGGGTAGGTGGGTTACAGACAGGAGGGGTGGAGGAGGAGTGGAAAAATAAAAGGCTTTCTAACAAAGAGATTGACATAAACTCCTTTTGCTTTGAGAAACTCTGAGGTCAACATGAAACACAATTCTCTCTAAAATCTTCAAATGGACTGCATCTCCTAATAAAAAGAAAATAGTTGTTAAAATTAAATAAAAAAGTAAAAAAGTAAGAAAAAAGATTAAAACAGCATAACAAGAGACATATTTAAGGCTAATATATAACAGAACTAAATCCAATCTTATTTGCTGCAACTGTCAGACTTCTTCAGCAGCAGCAAAAGCATATCCTTCTCCCAAAATGTTTTTGCTTTGTCATTTTAAACCCCCACCACTATCTGCCTGGTTGTGTGGATAATTTTTCAGACAGCTTATGGGACTGAGGGATAAGTTGTCTGGAGGCTCATCCCCATAATCTGTAAAGGATATACAGGGCCTCCCCAGGCAGGACACAAGGACTGTTCACCTGCAGCATGGGCTAAATAAGATTACATGCCACACTGAAACCCAAATCGAGTGGGAGGAAATCCCAAACAAAGAAAAAAGAAATAGGAAGAAAAAAATCTATACGTTTGAAACTAAAACACTTGCTAAAAAAATGTGCAAATGGTTAAGGCTTAGAAGATATCAAATCTTCAAATGGGTCCTTAAATAAAAAGCCATCCATGAAGTGGAGAAAAGGATGGAACTGGATGATGGAAAACAGAGAGTGGTCACAACAAACACACTGGGAGTTTGAAATTATTGCATCCAATCTCAAAGTAACCTTGGGCAGCTTCCAGCACAACTGAGAGAGCGAACAAGCGTCGGGGTTTTGGAGCCTGGCCAACACAAGCCTTTTGTGCCAGCAGTCGCCACATTCCAATCAGCCATGGATATTTATACTAAGGGCTTAATTGAAAGCTTGGCTTGTGAACCATCTGCATGCACCCACACTCCAACTCTTCCTTGAGTGCAAACACAGACATGCTCTTCAGGGCTTCTCCATGCTAGACACAGCCAGCTTTGACCTGCAGAGGAAAGGCCAGACTCTGACGGTTTACAACACAAGAGGCAAGAATTGGGGGTTCAAGATGAAGGCATGGCTGGCAGGTTAAATTAGGAATCGGATTCAGGTATTTTTTTTACACTCTTTAGAAGCAACATGAGGTTTAAAGAGTTTCCCCATCTAGTTAAGCCAACAGCTAGTCTACAAAGTGAAATGAAAAACAAACTTTCTCTGATATTTTCCGTTTATAAACAAAAAATGATGTATTTAAATGTCGGACCATTTTATGTTGACAACGGCACAAAACTGATGGAAATTCATGTTGGTCACAGGTGATACATGTGGCCGGGATGCGCATTGCTGCATTGCCCGAATGTTTTTGAAGAGTGTCCGAAGCTAAATGTTGTTGGTTGCATGTATTAACTCAAACCAAACCGTAACCTTTTGTCCGGGCCCGCGCGGCCCAAAAAAAAGCTCAGCACTGACTGAACGTATAGTATTCAGAAAATTACGTGAAAAAAGTCACTTTCTTGAAAATATTTTGAAATTTCTGAATCTTATTCAACACGTGCAAACTACAGGACAAATAATAACAAAAGAGACTGCAACTTTCCTATGAAATTGAGCATAAAATCTTGTAAAAAGAATTATGAATGAAATCCCATCTTAAAGAAATGAGCTAATGCTTAAATCCAGACTTTAGAGTCCCACACCAACTTTCTTTGGATTTATTGTAAAAATGTTTCCAGTGGTCTTTTTAATTATGATTGTGCCCTTTTTAGCCAAAATACAATAAAAAAAAGGGTCTGCAGAGCAGTAGCACTTTATTAGAAATTTTCCTCTGAGTTGTAGACATGATCGTTGGCGCGGAGTGAGCCAACCTCCTTCTCATCATCCATCTCTTTAAGTTCTCTCCCACTATTTCAAAACCCCAACCTAACATTACCACTGCAATAAAAATGGTGAGCATAATTGGAACTATCCAGTTGTGCAGTTTTGAGCCTGACACCAGGTTGGACAGGGAAAGTAAAGATGTAAATGGATCTATTCGTCTACAAGTGGATGCATCAGAATAGTACAGAGCAGGGAACCTGTGGCTCCGCCTTTTGTATTTCCAGCACAACAAACACACTCTTTCTAAAACTATATATTTTTTGTCTGTCTGATTCACAATGATTTGAATAAAGGAACTCAGATATACCACTTTAAGATTCATTTGATTTCCATCTGTCTTCTTATCATGAGAAAAACACCACAAGAATGTTTCAAAAAACACCAAAAACATGATTTTCTTTGGAGTTGGTCTTTAAAGAATGTCCAATTTCCCAGAAAAAGTCAGTTTAGATTCACCACAAACTGTAGTCTGTCACAGAAGTCTGACAGTGTGGTAAAAAGTGAACATAAAGCATTTAAAGAACATGAAGTTCGACACGCCACAAAAGCAAATGATGTCGAATACGAAGCTGGATTCTAAAGACAAAATGTTTCCATTATCATGTCGGGGTTTTCATTTTTCACAGCAAACAACTTTTTAGTTACAGACTAAACAACATAAAACAGCTGTTTAGGCCAGAAGTGACCCTCTGATTTAAAATTGCCGCTTCTAATCTAATTTCCAATTAAAAAAACAAAACAAAAAACAAAGTAAATTTGTTGTTTTTCAAATGTTTTATGGATTCCAGTCTTGTTTTGGTTTTAAAAACACTACAGTGTGTCACAAGATTGCATTTGTTCAGTTTTAAACATGGAGCACATCTTCAAAATGCTTCATGATAAACTTTTTCTGTTACCTAAAAATAAAAGAAACATACAAAATGTATGTTTTTATATACTTATGGTTGTAACGCAGATAAGCATGGGAACTTGACTTTTTATCTAGTTGTAATTTTGACACAGTGAGCCAACAAACCTGCTTTCAGAAATGCTGTGCAGCTGAAGAACTCTGGCAGCTGATAAAAGGAACTCAACACCGGTGTGAGATAAATGACTTGATGATTGATTACTGCCTCCAGCATAAAAAGGAGCAAAGCACAAAAACCAGTTGGTAATGTTTGTGTCATGAGCTTTTTTCTCACAGAATCTTCCTCATATCGCACACCATTGACAGTTTTCTTCCATAGTCCTACTGAGTCTTAAGTAAAGTTTTAAAGTTTACTTAAGTTAAGACTACACAAGACAACAAAAATAACCCAGGAAGAACTTCTTCAACCACTAATTTTAACATTTTGTTCAACCACTCGCCAGAAAGCAATGAGAGGATCAATATATTATTAGTATTTGAGTTGAGAAACACTAATTTCAGGCCAGTGTTTGACAGAACTCAAATGTACCACAGGCTCATGGGAACCAGTAACTAAACTCACTGATTAGTGCACAATTAGTAAAGTGTTTTGTCAGTTAACAGGACGGGCTGATAGAGTTTGCAGCAAAGCTGTGCAGTGTGTTAAAGCTTTCGGCGCTTATCCAGCTGGCCCCTCACTCATCTCTGGGACGTGTTAGGATTTTCCTGCCAGCTGGCACTGAAACACACCACCATGCCCATTCATGACAGACACTTCCAAAATCTTGCAAACAACTTGGTGATTTTTTTGAATACTTCCTTCACAAGATCTTTTCAAAATGAGAAGGGGGAAACATCCTCAAAAGCAAAACAAAACAAACAAAATAAGCACTTTTTCTTGCGCTCTCAGCCAAGGACATTGGGTAGAACTTGGAAAAGTTTATGGTAAACATTGCTTTTTTGTGTTTAGCTCTTGAACTTTTGCTGCTACAAAAGACAGAACAGTTCCAGTGAAATACTGTTTTACAAATTTAATCTTTTATTGCTTTACTGGTCATGATCAGCAATAAAGATTAGTTGACTTTAAGCAACTCAAGGTAATAATGTTCTGCCTGTTCAAACCTGTCCAGTATTTCATATTCTCAAAAGCTAATTTCATTTTTATCAGAGGTAGAGAATCACAACTTGCAGAAAAAAACTGTTTGTGGGACATTTCTAAGAAAAATGTTCAAACCATGTCTTAAAAACTTGAACGAGATAATGTTTTTTATTTAACCCTAAATTACTATTCTCATCATAATTAGATACACATTTTTCTGAAACCTCTATCTCATTTGTTAACATTTTACATAACTTGTCCATGTTTTCTGCCCTGTAGTTCATCATTATTCCTCTAGAGGCAGTGCTTTCATGAAATCTCAAAAACACTTGTGGCGGGAAAAGTTTTGCTAATTTTCACAGCTTTATGGTGAGAACAACTCTATTATTGACTATCATTAATTTCTTAAAATAACTATCTGTATTGAAAGAAGGCAAAATTTGGTGATTAATTCTTAATAATACATTGAGTAGGCCACAGAATTTCTTTTCTGTTTGTAATGCTATATTTGCTGTGTGTGCAATTTTTATTTTTATGGTAGAAACAAATGGACAGCAGTAACTTCCTTAAAGAGCTTTGGGCTGGAAAAAATGATCTGACAACAAAATGGACAAAATGAAAATAAATGGCGAATTCAGTTGCAGTAAACCGAGGTGTAAAAACATGGCTGGGGAAGGAGTTGTGGGATTAATTAGGGCATCACATATATTTATTTTAAATCTCAAAATCCTCTAAAAAGTAACTAAAATTCAAACTCCAAATTCAGGCAGATATAATGCATATCATTTTTTTTAAAAAAAGGCTAGTTTTTAGCATCTTCATTAATAATGTTTTTCTATGAAATCTGCTGCATAAAGTAATGTTTACAATGTAAGTCTGCAAAGTGAATGGAATAATTACATAAAAGATTTTTTTACTGCAGTGTCATGAAGCTGAAGCACACATCTGAAATGTTAAATCTAAATAAACAAGTGTTTTTAAAGGGCAGAATATGCCACAGTCAGCACTGGGGAGATGAGTATGTACATCATTGCAAGGCCAAAAAGTACTTGGACACTTTGTGGAATCAGAACAGAGTAAATGAGCAGCACTAAAAATAGCCACTTTACATGTTGCTGGGGAGTGGAGAAATGCTGCCAAACACAAAATTATTCTCTTTGCTTGTGTGGCTTGCGCCGGCGATAAATCAAAATGCCGAAGAACAATTAGCACTCTGTTGACACTCTATTCACATACAACAGTTTATACAGGAAGTCAGCCAAGACATGTAAAACCCACTGTTTTGTCTTGCCAAGTGCATCTGCTATTATCATTAGTGGAAATCCATCCACTTGTTGTACACGCTTGTGAAAACAGGTCTGCAGGTCCCATTTATGGACCGTGTTGAATAATAAATGATGGGCTCTGCAAATTTACAGCAGTTTAAATGAGGTGGGAAAGCACAAGAGAAAATTCATCCCCAAATGATTATAGCACACCAACTACGTGAACTCACTGGAAATGCCTTACAGGTCAAGCATACAGTAGCATGTCCTCGTTTTCTTTACATTCAATTGGAAATCATTTGCTCAAAGCAATCGCGCGTACTTCAATAACAACAGAGATAAACAACACTCATCCGGTCTAATCTCTCCACGGACAACCCAGCTCAATCAATTAATTACCTAGACTCTGCATTTCACTTCTGGGCATTAGTACTCATCTTTAAATATTAATTTGGCTTTGTCCAGGGACTGACACGAGGGCTGAGTTGTTGTCTTCAAGACAGAAGCAATGCTTAATAGGACCTTCACTGAAAAAACAAAAGGACGTATTTGACAAAAAAAAAAAAAAAAGACAGCACTTGTGTTTCTCTTTGTGAAATTTCCTTGCTTTGCAAAATAAACTAGTGTTTCATAGAAAAAGGAACCTCAAATTTAAAGATTGTAGGTGGCTCAGTTTGCTGACTTGGAGATTTCACCAACAAAAAAAGTGTTCAAAGACTTTTTTGTCTGAAGTGAGAAATACAGAATTCAGTTATGTTCTTTGATCCATTTTATTACCATTGTCATGAACTCAACATCAATTTCAACCCCAGATTTGAGGTGGTGTTGCAGGAGCAAGAAGGCTTTTCGCTGCATTCCCCCCCCCCCTGTCTGTTAAATTATCTTTTTACTGCAATTATATTTCTTTTGAGAAGCAAAGACAAAAGAGGAGCCAACAGTCAGCGTAAATTAAACAACTTGTCTACAATTACAGTAGGAAGTAATGAAGATTCACAGCACATTTCTGTATTACTCTGGTGGTTGGAGGCAACAACAATATAGGAGTTAAAATCAGTTTTATGGGAGTACAGAGTCTTAAGAGGAAAATATCAGTCTTCATTTAGGCTGTCTTTAATTATTAACCAAACACATGTATTTATTTTTTTATGCTCCACCATAGAAATACCCAGGTGAGTTGAGTTTCTCTTGGGATAAAAGCTCTGAGGAGGTGAAAGGGGGGGAAAAACTCTTATGCCTTTTTTCTTCCATCCACTGCTTTGCGCCAGTGTTTATAGCCCAGAGCAGAGGAAGCCATGAAAAAGCTCATATTTGGCCTCTGTCCACCTTACCTGCAGAATCTACTGTATCAGCATCTCAAGAGTTTCAAAGCAAAAACACAGAAGTGAAGGCAGGCACAGAGGGTGCAAAGTTAATTGGTTCATGTATTTCAAAATTGCTTGATTTCCATTTTATTTTAAGCAAAGCATGGACATGGGATGTGTGTTTAATGTATTTAAGTTGACTAAAATAGTTATTAAGCAGTGTTGCAGTCTAAGTAGATATGCTTGCACTGCTTATTTCTTTGTGTTAATATTTGTCAAGTTTGACTCCGGATTGGTCCTGCAATCAAATAATTCTTTTTGACACCTTTTATTGACTTAAACAGTATTTTATTCATTTTTTATAAAGTCCAGTGATTGTGTTTGAGGCACCATAGGAGTTATTTAACAAAAGATATAGAAGTTTTTTTGTGTGTGTGTTTTTTTTTTTTACATACCACTAAGATATCCAGTTGAGTTGGAATAATTAACCCTTTTGAGGCCTTATTGAGCATGTTTTCTTCTTAAAATGTCACAAATTGTTTCTGTGTCAATGCTTGATATCAATATTTTTAACACAATAATTTGTAATTCTATATAATATATTATATTTTAATTACATATGTATAAATATATATATATATATATATATATATATATATATATATATATATATATATATATATATATATATTTTACATTAAATTGTAAATTTTACATTTACATTTTCTACAGTTTTTACTACAAAAAAAAATCACAAAATTGAGATCAAACTGTATTTATAAAGTATATCAAAGGGTCAAACCATGCAGAGACAAAATGAAAATATATAGATCCACAAAAAAGCAAAGGCAAGGTCAAAACAATGACATTTGTCCAAAAAGATGAAGCTCCACTCATTGTTCTATGGGATATGACAATTATGTATGATAACTCTGGTAAAGCTTGTCTTACGCCAAAAATGTAAAAGCTAAAAACATCTTGAAAACAACAGATGTGATTGGAAAACTCATCGGGGAGTTCACAGACTGCTGAGGGTTAATTGCATTTACAATATAATTATTTATTCAATGTCTGTTAGTCGAACTAAAAAAAAACTACATTTATCTATTTAATAAACAATTATTTATCCACACATGCCTGCATATAATCTTTGAAACAGGAGGCTTGAACTCAAGCAATTTAAATAAATCTTTGTATGTCGGATGCTCATCTTTAGATCTGACCACAACTTGACTGTGTGCCAAGGTTGGGGTGAAACCAGCATGAACATGGAGCAGCTTAACAAATTGCCACTGCGCTGCCAAGTCCTGGGAGGGAGGCAGAGGCAGAGCAGCTTAAAGAGAGTGCTAAAACCCCTGCAACACAGGCCCAGAAACCCCAGAGGGTAAAGGGTGAAGAAGAAGAAAGGCGAAGGTAGGTAAAAGCACATAGAGAGAGGAAGCAATAGGAAAAGAAAAATGCAAGATAAAGCGGCAGAGGGAGATGGAGAGAGAAAGAGGCAGAGCAGGGAAAGTACAAAATTGAGGGAACAGAAGAGGCTTGATATGATTTCAATGGAATGTTTGTTGACAGAGCTCCATGGCCCGGGGCCTTGGGATAAATGATTGAACACTGCGCCTGTCAAAGCCAGAGGATTTCTGTGGGTTTGTGCTTCTCTCCCTGCTCTTTTGCTGGAGGGAAGGTAGCAGTCAACTAATTGACACAGAATTAAGCATGAAATGCACTAAGCACAGCCCTCTCCTGCCATGGCTGGCCTCTCTACCAGAGGAGGCTCCCAGCCAGTTAAAGGCTGCGGATAAAAGAAACATACGCCAACATTAAGATTAAATCAGACACATGCAAATATACAAGCCTAAATACATCTACAAAAACAAAACAACAACAAAAAAAAGATAAACATCCAACCAGATGGCCCACTATTCGCTTACACTTCAGTGGGTAATTCAACATTTTAGCACCCACACATAAGCAAGTGCACACATGCACATTGGTGGGAGCAAACACAGGGTTGAGGATATGCACAGAGTACATCAGTAAACAGTAGACTTTTCCCTGTGACAAATTACTCCATGAGAAAGTAATCCTTCAAGATTAACAGTGTCATTCTCTGCCACACCTTGTATATTATGCTCAGGGGGCTGCGATTTCAGCTGCAGGCTCCTTGCAAATGGCTTACCAGGCGTGCGCTAACTGCTTTTGCCATGCTTTGAAAAGCAAAGCACACCAGAAAGAAGGACTAAGCTGAAAAGAGGAAAACAATCTAGACAGACAGTCAGAGAAAAGAAATGAATTAAGGAAAGAAAAAGGAGAAAGCTGTGCAAGAGAAGAACAACTAACAGCTTGTCAAACCATACGTTTGCAGTAAACAACTGCAAAGGTAAGTCTTTGTTCTCCATGTGCCTTTAACATAGGGGAACCAAACATGGGCTGATTTAAGTTTAGCCGCTTAGACCTTTGACTAAAAAGCTCTGCTTTTCTTGACCCAAATTGTGGAGCAATAGCATTCATGAAATTTCCTCTCATTGAAGACCCACTCCAATGAAAATGGTGTTTTTAACGTTTTTGTGGCATTCTTCTCATGATTGAGCACATACATGACGAAAATAAAGATTAGAACTGTGCTTCTGACGAGGCACTTGCAGACAAATAGATCCATTAGTATCTTCGTTTTCCTTTTTCTGAGCTGGTATATCAGGCTGGGTAGCTCCAATATCGCTCACCATTGTTGGTGCAATGCTAATGTTAGGTTGTGAATGGCTGTAAGATACCAGAATAGAATGCAAGCAAAGGGATGATGGGAAATGAGGGAGGCTTACTCCGTAACAACAGCCCTGCTCACAACTCAGAGGCAAATTACTGATGAACTCCTGAAACTCTATCCTAGAAATCGACACAGGTGTTTTTATTTTACCTAAACATGGCCCAATCCTAATTAAAAGACAACTGGGGCTGCTTTCACAAAAGATCAAAAGATGATTGGAGTGGGACTTTAATACTCAAAGGTACAATACTAATAGTAGCATAGCTAGGCATCAGTTGAGCTGAAAAGGGGGCTAAGAGTAAAGCAAGCATGAGTCCCACACAGGTCAGAATGATGGTTTAGGCTGGATCAGTTTGTTCTCTTTCCGTGTGCTCACCACGTTAATGCCCTTGTGAAGGAGCGGAAGGAGAGAAAGGCAGAGGAGCTGAAGAAGAAAAGGCAAGCTGTAGGTCAAAGGGGGCAACTCTATCTTGCTGACTACCAGCCAATCAGGAGGTGTCCTGTGCTGTGTTGAAGGCAGTTGAGGGAAAATAGAAGAGGAGGAGTGCAAGGAAAGTAGGAGGGCAAGTGGATCCCCTGGGTCAATTATCCCCCAAAAGGAGGTACTGCAGCCAATGCTCTGCATATCATTTGCAAAGCAGCAGCAAAGGTGCACCTGAGCTCAGCTAGTGAGCGCCCCACTATAGCACCAAGGCAATTAATGTCTCCTTTCAACAATGTGCGTTTCTCAGTGCGACAGCAGCTGGACAGCTGTGGGCTGGGCCGCCCGGCTGAAACAGAAGGCCATAGCAATGCTGCTGGTGCCCCATAGAGACCAATTTCAGGCAGCCGCTCTCTCGTGTCTGACCGGCAGTCTGAGTTAGAGGACTTAAGTCTAAATACACAAACACCTATAAATATAAAAGACCCACAAAAGTGTCACATAAAAAGCTCATTAAGATTTTTCACCCATTAAAAACATAAATAACACGAGCTGATAAACATCCAAGCTGCAGGACTCAGCTGCTTACATGGAACTGTATACATTTATGAAACTCCCAGTTACTGCGACCATGACTTGGGCATAACCTACATCTGGTTCACTGACTTTAGGGATTAACCATCTATACCCCCTTAACCCAGAACAAATCATGAATCCTGAAGGAAATTACATCAATTAACTACTTGATGCCTTTGAAATTGATAAGGAAAAACAAAAGCAAAGCATTTTTATATAATTTGCACCCCAAAACTACCTGATATAGACAGATAGTAAATGCATAGCAGAACCAACATGACTATAAATGTAAAAAATAGCTTACAAACTAAAAGTTGTTTTAAAAATATTAGAACAGGAAGTTTAGAAATAAACAAAAAAATAATAATTGTAATGAGAAGAAGTTGATGAAGGCAATGGGGACAGGGCCTGCTTTAGTTTTTGTCACATCTATATGGTAGGTTTCTCTTTTGACGACATCAACTTTTTTTTTTTTTTTTTTTTTTGCAGATTAGAGTGTTTTACCAAAGGGCTAAATAAAATTTTCATTCAGAGTTGGTTGAATTATTTCCAATGAAGCTTTCAGTAAAAAAAAAAAAACAAACAAACAAAAAAAACAAAAAAAGAAAAAACAAAACAAAAAAACCCCGGCAATATATTCCACAAAGTAAGATTTTAATTAATATAGATGTTCCAATTTAGTCTGAAGAAGTATTCAATTAGCATTCTTCCTTCATTATGCATACATGGTCTAAAGCAGGAGCGTCAAACTCATTTTGGTTCTTGGGCCACATTTAACCTGATCTCAAGTGGGCCGGACCAGTGACATAACAGCAAAATAACCTATGGTCAACTTGTTACCTGTAGCTTTGTTTTTGGTTTTTTTATTTCTCAGTTGGAAAAAATGCTTCTATCAACATAGTAGCTAATAACTTATTATTACAGATTCATTAACAGAGGCCCATGGATTTTAAATCAAATGCATTTCACCAAAAAAAAAAAAAAAAAAAAAAAAAAACGGAAAATTTTACAACTGACATTGAAGCAATCCCAATAGTAAACTTAAGAGGGGGTTATTGAAAACAAATAAACACCCTGTTGGAAATATAAATGTGCAAATCAATAAAAAATGTAACTAAATGATACTTGAAAACATTTGTGAACATAAGAATTTGGAGTCAACCTTCCTTTCGCTCCAGAAACTTGGCATCGTTGGGCCTTCACCAGGCCATCAATACCAGCATTTAAATTCTGCTTAGCAACACATTTCACAATGTCATTCAAGTGTGCAAAAAACACAACATAATGTCCAAAATTCTTTTCCTGTGTTGGCTGTCAGGAATTGGTGACGTGGGACCCAAAATGCAGGAGACCAGGTTTGGTGGCAGAAACTTAAACATTTAATAAACAAACTTAAACATGACAAAAACATGAGAGAACCAAAGAGGTGACAGAGCAAAACAGAGCATATGACCCAACGATGCTTAACTGAAAACCAGACATAAATAGTTTGAGGGCAATTAGCAGAAATGAAGACAGCTGTGGATCGTGAACCTGTGTGACTGAGGCATAGTTCAAAACAAAACATGACCAAGAGAGCTGACTATGTCATCAGCTGTTGTGTCCATCATAGGTACCAACTCAAGAATCTCTGCTGTGACGGTCTCATCAACTCCTCTAATAAATATGCACAATTGCAACATTTATAATGTCAGTGTTTTCATCAATAAATGTCTGAATTCTGTCCTTCATTTGGCTGACCAAGTCTCCTGAGAGATCTTGCATCTGCAATCATAATCCTTGACACAGTTATGTAGACAAAGGTTGACTGCTTTTTGGTCACATGACTTCTGCAGCCTTCAGCATGCATTTTTTCACAAGTTCACCATCCAAAGATGGATTGGATGTTTGCACCAACTTATTTGTAATAAGGCAGCCAGCTTTCGCTGCTCCATCACTGACTTCACGGCCGCAGTAAATGCAGCCTGTTGTTTTTTCAGTCCAGCTCATAGTTGGTTAAGCTAATATTTTCTTGGTGAAACTTATATTATCTACGATGAGCCTCATGGTGGTACCGAATGTTATATTCTTGCAATACTGCCACCTGTTGGTTACATATCAAGCATGCGGGTACTGCATTCAGCTTTGTGAATAAATAAAACTATCAATTTTTCCTGCAAAGCTCGACACTCCACGTCAGCCTCTCTTCTATTTGACAATGGTATTTTGGTAATTGTGGTGCCACAATTTATCTTTTTTTTAGCAACTTAACAACAGTGAAGCTTGCAGGGAACCACACTGCATCTTACTCAGACATGGCACGCTCTTACAAAGACATGCTGTTTATTTCTGGATCTCCTGTAATGCCAGTCTTGCTTTACCTTTGCTTCTCCTAGAGGCGGAATTGTGCATTGCAGTAATTTCTCCAAAGAATCATAACTCGCCACAGGAATGGGCCACAAACTTGCTTTTTTTTCCCAACGTTCTTTTATTTTTTTCTTTTCATGCCTGGGCCGGATTAAACCATCTGGTGGGTTGGATATGGCCAGAGGGTCAAACGTTTGACACCTCTGGTCTGTATTAAAGCTGATATACTTTTACTCAAGTATATTTAATAACATAAACTTCAGGTGTACTACTTTTTGCTTAGGGATCATTTTGAAAAAAAAAAAAGAACACATTTCAACAGCTTTTAAATAATCACATATTTTTCAGAAATTTGTAAAGGTTGAAAACAAATTTAAAACGTCAAAAACCATATTTTAATTTGTGCTTGGGTTTGAAACATTATGACACAAAAAGGATCAAGAGATCACAGGATAAAAACTTTTTTCCAGAAAAAAAACATGGTTTTAAGGTAAGACTTTTACTACTTGGGAGTAAAAGGGACAGACAGTGATTTCTTTTATTTAAATATTATTTTTTGCTTTGTTGTGAGTTCTGAACCCATCTGGAAGATTGGTGTCCGGGGTCAGTGCTACTTATACACCCATGTCAGCAAGTATATTACAATGTAATCAAGCCACAGCCTTGTATGTGACCTCATTGCTGCAGGGCATTGCAGCTTGCAAGGCTAACACGAGGCTAATGAATGTCATTCATTGCATTTGGGTGCAAAGAAACATGCAGGCACAGGCAAGCAGAAATTCAACAGATCCATCCTTCCGATCACTGCTCCCTGAAGCCCTTGAGCTCACAATGAGAGTCACTGTCTCCCTCAGTGGGAAGTCTGTGCTCTCCTCCCTGACCATTCCCACTCATTTGAGACAGAAATAGACATTGCTTAGCCTCCCTACTCATTCTTTTAGGGAACCTGTGGTTGGATGAGTGGCTTCCTCCTCCAGCTTGTCTCAGTCTGCAACTGAAGTACAGTTTAAAATGTTGAGCATGCCACTGAGAGGAAAAGGGAAGTCAGTTCACAGTGCAGGGGTAGGGAGCATGTGTGCTAGCCTCAGATGATGTCTCATGCGCACACAAACTCATAGGCACCTTTAACAAAGCTAGCCGGCTTCTGACAGTGGCAAAATGATTATGGTGAGGTGAATATTACCCCTGTGGGACTTCATTTACCCCCAGCATATTCACTGAGTTTCTCTGTATTTTACTGCTCCTCATAATCCAAGCCAAGTACACACATGCACTTGCACGTACACTGCCACTCGTATCACCATATCACACACTATTTTTATGTCCATGAGATTGTCAGGGTTATTATTGAGATCATTATGGGAGGTGGATGGCAGTCAGATGCCCCCTCCATTCCCATTCTTTTTGTTGCTGTTCTGAATTGCAGAGACCTCTCATGAAAGGTTACCGGAGCTTTCCTTCTGCAGCTTTCATTTCTCAGGAAAGCAAACAATCAAAACATAAACACAAACAACACATTCGCATACTCAAAGAAGTGATTTTGCATTTTGCAGATTGTGTTATTGTAATTCTCATCTTGGTATTCAGCCAGTAAAGGTCACTGATGGACTTCTTTTGTTGTGCTGTTTGAGGTCTTTTTTGCCCATTGTGTTACCAAGTCATTAAAAATTGAGGGGAGTAAGGCAGGCCAGAAGACATTGCATATGTTTGGAAGCATTATTATTATTAAATAATCATGTTTGTCTCCTAAAATGAGAGTGAATCATGCCACAATATCAGTAATTAGATAAATTATTGATGGGCTTGTGGGTGGGTGAGAGGACGAAATGGAATTGCCAAACCCAATTACTGTCTTTTTCTGAGAGTGGCCCCATTAGGTTTGTCACTTAAACTACCAAATGGCAGCACTAATAAAACCACTACCAGCACTTATCCACTTAATTAATTGTAAGATGATTAATATTTTAATTGCTATGGATTAATTACCAACAGGGCCAAGAGGGAGGTGTGAAAATATTTTAAATGCTAATGCTGTTTCTCAACAAGGATGCTCGCACTGCCATTGTAGTGGCTTGAAAAAAAGGTAACAGTTTATTAAGAGATGTAATTCACAAATGTTTAAATTACTGGCAAAATTAGTTGAAATGTCTATTATTACAGAATTTCCTGTTAGTAAACTTTAAATAGGGAACATTGCAGAGTGGGTGGAAATTTACAGTAAATAAAAAAATCACTACTCTGTCTTTCCCCAAACCCATAAAAACCAGTGCATGATTATGTCAAAGCATGAACTGAAGGTAACCTATCAGGTATTATTAACTTCTTGTTGCATGTTCCTTTATGTTGCAGGTGCTTACGTAAATCTGAGATGAAAGTGGCAGTTTGAGGCCTGTTGCACACCAGGAAATCTCCGAGACGGTGATAAAGGGACCATGTTCTTCCACTAATACCTGTTAGTCCCGTCTCTCAGTGGGACATACTGTCCACCGTGACTAACATGAATAAAACAAGTTGTTATTCTTTTCTAGACGAACATCCTCCAAGTGCCTGCAAACAAAAGCGGGAAATGATGGCAAGCTTTGGTTTTCCTTGAGCATTTGCAATGGAGATAGGTTCCCCAGACGCCCTGCAATGTGTCCTGTACTGTACAAAGTGTCTGCTTTGCTACAGGCAATGGGTGGTTATTCTAAGTGCAAACACAATCAACTAGATATCTAGTTTGTGGTGTAAACAAAACCTGGTATTCATACACTATCAACTCCATGTGTGGGAAGAAAAATTAATGAATTTCCCCTGTGACATTCAAACTGTTGCTTCTTCATTTGAGTCAAAACTGTTCTAATAAATGACTCACTAGGAATCATCCCTTTGACCCAGATTTGAAAAGGACAGAAGGCTAAAACGAGAAAAACGAAGGGCAGCAGACAAACGGAGAATTTAGCAGAAAGTGGGAAAGTCTCAGAGGATCAGTGCTAAAGGGGAACCTGTTATATGGTACACAGCACAAACCAGCTGGGTGATAATTACCATCCTGTGTTTAGCAAGGCACCTTTGTGCGGGGCAACATATATGACTCCTGCCTTAACCAGTTATTTGGCCCATTTAGCATTGTGCAGTGGCATGAGAGTCTGATATGTTGGGAGATTTCCTGTGCACGCTGCTCTCTTCTGAAAGCGATTCCCTGTTGGAAGTGCTGGCAATATGGCGATCGTTGGCACCCAGGATGGTGACACAGATGTGTGAGCCAAAGCGAATCGGGAGGGTTGTCTGAGGTCGGCCCAGAGAGTAACTTGGCGTCCTTGGGGAAGGTGGAGGAATGACCCCATGAAGATTCAGCTGGGAGTCTGGTGAGCAGAGGGCCCAGATGTGTATGTTTATAAGCAAGTCTTTCACAGTCTCCATGTGTGCCCACTGCCAGCTTTCAACAGAACAGCTGGCTCCCACCATCTGCTGCTCATCTTCGTCAGCACCAACAGAACGTGCATGTCTGTGTTTTCTCCATGTGTTTGTGGTCTTTTCTCTTTCTCTGTTATGCTAAATGTAATAAATTATGCATAAATACGGTATCAAACTGATTGTACAGGAGGGCTTGCCATGACTGCACATTTGTTCCTTTTAGACATGAAAAATTGGACTTTTGTCTTTTATTTTTGTAGTAATAAAAGGAGATTTGTGTAAATTTCTCTAAAAGCAATGCGGTTCTGTGTGTGTTAACTTTTCCCTTTGGTTGTTAATCTTTCGCTCTAAGCAAATCTACTCTATCAAACACATTCTGAGGGAAAAAAAGAAGGATTGGGAGGTTAGTGGGGGGGTTAGTATGCTAAAATCCACCCAAAACAAGACACATGAGACATCTGGTTCTAGTGTTAATTAGGGAGCCAATATCACAAGTTAAATCAGAGATAGAGGGAAGGTTTGAGGGAAAGGAAGATGAAGAAGGGGGAAAAAGGGAAAGATGGAACAGCGAGAGTGAAAAACTGAAGAGAGAGGGAGTGTTGATATGCAAAGAGCCTGAGGGCAGCCCACAGGGCAGAAAGGGGAATGATAGACTGGCTAACCAGCCGCTGATCAGGCATGTGCAGCTCCTTTCCTTTTATCAATGTTGGAAAACTAAGGTGGAAAGAGAAAATCTGTTAGCTGCACACTTATTTGCTTCAAAGTCATTCTTAAAAAAAGTGTCTTTTGATGTTGAGCTTATCCATTATGTCTTTTGATCTACTGATAGCAACAAACTTCCATTTTTAGGGACTTAAAAGTGACACACACACAAAGCGCACCCTCACACTGCCCAGCAAGTAAGCTACTCTAAGAAGACAGTAATGAAAAATGATGTTCCTTTACCTCCTCAAATTTGAGGAGTACCAGTGGTGGCAAAAAGCGAGTAATCTGTAATCGGAGAGACGTGAAGTGGAGTGGTGCTAATGCGACTGCAACCCGCTGTTCCCCGACGAAGATAGTGCTGGAGGGGAGGAAGAAGATGAGGGGAGCGAGAGGCCGAGGGATGAGCGGGAGGAAGAACCCACACAGAGGCGGTTGGGGGATCACTTGCTCCAAACATAGCAGAAGGTACAGAGCAAGGCGCACTGTGTGGGCCCCATTATTTTTATTCCCCATTCTCTTTTACCCCATCTCTCTTTTTAAAGACGGCAGGATTTTTCTCCTCCTCCCTGACATAAAAGTAAACAACGTTGCCTGCAGGCACAATTTTCCCGGCAACACAATAAAATGTGCAGTGAATTTATGATGGTCATCCATTAGCTCTTACCAAGGAAACATCACCAGTATCTGTCGTCCATCATTATAATAGAGGGTTAATGCACCGAATTTACATAAAAAAGTCATATTGTCTGCATGAATTATTTACACCCTCAGCTGTTTTTTCCAATTTCTCTCGTTCCCCCCCCCCCCCCCCCCCCCCCCCCCCCCCCCCCCCCCTCTCCATCCTCTTGTTTGTAGTGAGGGAGATTTGGGTCCAGAGTCGCATGGAGAAAGTTTGACAGTAAATTTTACAAGGAGAGGGTCCTGTTGTTGCCACCTCTCAGTCCTAATATTTCTCATCATCCCTCTCAATCTTCAATTTGTCCTCTTTTTACCATTCCTCAAAGTTTTTGTCCAAGACGAACAGTGAGTGGTGGAAGCAACAAAATTGACACCATGAGTCAACTAAGAATGACAATCAAAGTAAACTCTTAAAATGTTGTAAAGTGCTCTAAAAAAATCAACACTTCAATCTAATTTTAGTAAAACACATGCAGCATATATGCAATCTCGTTCATTTTCTTTCCTAAAAGTGTATTTATACTGGCTAATCAATATCATAAATCACATGCTCCAGTTAAGATGCTTCCACATCATGTGGCCTGATCAAGCCCCACAAGAAAAAAAAAATGATCAGAGTGCCAGTCCCCCCACTGTAAGTAAATTATCCTGATATCACAACCCTGTAATGAAGGCTCGTACAGCCCTAACAGTTGCCTCTCAGACCCCAGGGAAAGGCTTGGTGATTGAGCAATTATGACAAGCTCAATTACTGTCACCATATTATCATAGCTAATCCAAATCCACCATGCTGTGCCTTCCACTGCACTGATCACAGCGCCTTTTTCACTGTCAGCGAGGTGAGAAAGTGCTGCCACAGACACCGTTTGTGCTCCCATGAACACACTCAAGTGAAAATGTGGGGAATATGTCAATCTGCTGTTGCTGCTTGCTTCTGTTCTATCTTTCTAGTAGGTGTCTCCGGGATGGATGCCTTAATTTTTTTCTAATTCTGCCTGACAGTGCCACAGGCACTCTCACGTGCGGAGCTAAATTTGTGATGTGCCCTGACAGACTCCAGGTTGAGTTATCTGCTTGCCTGGAATGGCTAACACACTTCTGAGCAACAGTGGCAGGAAGACTGCTGCTACAGCTCATCCAGCTGTGCAGTGAAGCAAGCACAGCCTCAGTGGGGACTAAAAGATGTTGCGTGAGTTAAAGGTCGACCTTTACCTTCAGGTGCAAATAAATCTTCTGACAGAAGACTTAACACCAATTACTCAAACATATAGGCAGTCAGAGTTCAAGAAAATCAAAGTAAAAGAAAGTCCCTCAATAGATTTTTCTCTCTTCCATTCTGCTAAAATAGTGTTTTCTTCCCGCTCTGCTATTTTACTCGGTGGAACCCCTCATGAGGGACCTGATCTCTGCTCACTTTCAGCCACAGTGTGTCCAGCTAAGTAAGTAGGGATTGTAGGTCAGAGTTTTGGGCGGCCAGCATCGATCACTGTCCACGTTTCAAAACGATCTCAACGTAGCTATGACTTGTTAGGGTGTAGTTAGGATTAACACCTAATCACATCCTGTACTTCCTGCTTTATGACAGACAGTTACAGAAAAAGACGTGGTGCTTTGGTCTCTTTCTGCTAGTTACAAAAAAACCCCCAAACATCACTTAGGCCTACTGCATTGAGTGGGACAACATATGTACTTACTAAAGGTCAAGTGAGTGTACACTTCCTAGTTCCCAGTGTTGTAGATGTCTGCACTGCAAAAAATGAAATTTATGAAAGCAAAAACACTGATGTTTTAAGGCAAAAATGTTTCGCAACAAACAATTTTATCAGGAAGGTGTTTCAGCAGCAAACTAAGTTTAGTTTGAGAAAACATGTCTTGGTGACTAGATTTGTTTGTTAAAATAATTCCTGTAAAAATGTATTAACCCAATGATAGACTTTTTTTTTTTTAACTTAATTAAAGAAAATCTGACAGTTGGGTAAAATGTGTTGAGTATTTTCTAAGGACTTTGTTTTTGCAGTGTGGCAATAAACATATTTTTGTTGAATCTAACAGGTTTAAAAAAATTAGTTCTGAGTTCTGTTAAAAGTTGTACTGCTGATGGAGCATTTTAAAAAAAGTTTTAAAGGTCTTTTGATGCTTTAATTTGTCAAACTAACTGCAAATCTAAATTTTTCAGTAACACTTTCTATTCATGTGACTCCTTCAAAAATAATATTGGATAGTATAATATATTTATGCAATAACACGTTTTCCAGGTCTTAAAAGCTGGAAACAATTGAAACAATGGTCATCATTCATTAAAAAAAAAAATTTATATATATATATATATATATATATTTTTTTTAGTATGACAACTAAAGAAACACTACATTTGATTGCAGTATTAATCCTCTTTTTATTCATCCAGCTTTTTTTTGTTGCAAGTTTATCACAGAAAAATTGAACGCAACTCCAAACTACAGTCACACAACTTCCTTGAAAGATGCCCTGATGATACAGTGAAGTTCACCATGATACCAAGAAGTGCAGAGACGACCGCGGACATGTCAGCTTACTGTACAAATAGGATGGCAAACAAATTTGCATGTCAAAATAAAAAATCAATGAGCTCCACCTCACCTAATGACCAATCTCCCTACTGCTGCTCCAGGGCTCTGATTAACATTCTGGGAGGTTCAGGAGAAAATGTTAGAGCAAAGCATTAATCTCTCTCAGCAAAAAAGCTTGTATCCTCTGACAGGTGGGTCAAAGTTGCTGTTTAATCTAGCCCATAATTTCTGAAATGTGCTGACAGAGTGTATTTTGATATATTAAAACATGGCTGCGTCTCCAAAAGCTCAAAGCACGACACCTCAGCAGGAAGTCTATGTGTCGCTGGCTCTGAGTTATGGCAAGCAGGATAAATGGGAGGAATTCAGCGGAATAGGAATAAAGGAAAGCAGCTGCATGTGGGGAGTTTCTGAGCTTTCATATGATCGTTGGGCAAAAATTGATGTCAGTCTTCGAAAGAAATCGAAGTTTATTGTACTTAGCTTGTGGCTTTTATGTTTGGTTTAAATTTTAGACTGGCCTCAGCTACCGTTCAAGTCCCACTCCAATTATCTCATTTGGTCTTTTAATTTGCCATTTTTTCGTAAAATAAAAAAAAAAATAAAACAAAAGAAAACTTGCGCTGTTTTCTAGGACATACTTTCTGAAGAGCAGAAGTAGTTCATGAGAAATTTGTGGGTAGCACTGTTGGCATAGAGTAACCCTGCCCTCATTTCCCATGATCGCTTTGTTTACACTCTCTCCTGTTAGCTTACAGCCCCTCTTAACCTCATATTGCCAGTGCAACAAAAATTACAAGCTACATCAGAGCTACCCAGCTGTACAGATGTAAGCCAGATACCAGCTCTGACGAGGAAAACAAAGACATACATGAATCTATTTGTCTGAGACTGAATGCATCGGAATGGAGCAGAGCAGGGAGCTTGTGGTCCACTGACTGTAGCAGTTGCGTCAGCTACTCTTACAATATAATTTTTGTCTGCTCCTGATTCTCAACAACTTGAATAAAGAAACACTTAGAAATACAGTTTGAATCTTAATTTTCTAAATACATGGCCCTTCGTCATGAGAAAAATGCTACAAGAACATGTTAAAAAACATCAAAAACATGGTTTTCATTGGAGTGGGTCTTTCAGCAGTTTGACCATGTAATAGCAAGAGATGTCCTTTTTAACATGCTTTTACTGCAAAGAAAAACACGGTGAAGCTTTATCAAGCCCTTAAAGACCCCACACCTGCCAGAACTATTTATTTGCTTGACGGCCCACACTTGACTTTATTGTCCATCGCGTGGAGGTGCCTTCATAGGTGCCCTGCTTGGCTATTGAAAAATGTGTGTCTTATCTCTGGCCCAACCTAGTGGAAATAATATCAGTCACACTGAGAGATCATGATGTCAGGGTCAATTGTCCTGCAAAAGATGTGGGAGATAGGAGACATGTATTGATTTTTCATTTTGTTGGGGTAAGCAAGCATGTTGCGGCCGGGCGGGTGTGCAATGAGGCAGACAGAATGTGCCAGACTTCTTTTTGAGCTTGTCACCCGTAAGCTGTGACTGGTGAGAGACACCTTGAAACCGATAGTCGACAAAAAAAAAAACTTTAAAAACAATTGGAGTGTTTTGAACAAAAATAACTGTGTTAAATGTCATTAAATTAAATATTTCATAGCAGAAGGAGCCGGTTAGGGAAACTTGGCAAAGAATCTGCAGATGAAACTCAGCCAGCATCATCCCGGATTGGGATGAGCCAGAACTAGCCAGAGCTGGCAGCCTACTCCATGTTGGGCCTTGCAGAGAATGAGAGAAAAAAAACCACACTTTCAGACATATTACATTAGGCCACGGGTCACAGACACATCCAGCTTTCCAGCTTTTGCCCAACAGCTACAAGCAATAAATGAATGCCAAATATAATGACCTCTGTGTACCTTGCGTGATGTGTTCCTCTCAAAACATCTGCAGTCGCTCATTACTACACAGAAAATTTAGCTTTATGGAGTCCATGTGATTCCTATCAGCTCTCTTATTTTACAGCTCTGCTTGATTTTCCAGGAGAAAACACTTATCTCAGTTGGGGCCACACCCTGCTGCATGTCCCCATAAATGTTCTTGTTGCTGAGGGACTCACAAATGTTCACGCTTCATTCTTGAACATGGCTTGAGAGCCCTTCTGGGGAGTTCACCTGCTAAATATATATGACCTGTTTGGAAAGTATTAAGTGAACCTCCATCTCTGAATTTCTCTGCACACCAGCCATTGCCGACTCATGAATTTTGGTCAACCCCCTCTTTGCTCCTCATTTGCAAAGGCTATAGTCGCTACGGTGGTCCGACGTGTGAAAGAAAATCAAGATGAAGAGCATTGTGGTCACACATTGCCCTCTATGTCCTCCAGCCATGACCAAAACATGGTGGGCGACACCCTGTCACACCCACATGCTATATCATTATTTTGAATCTTTGTGCAGAGAAGGAAAGTGTGGAACACTCACAATGTGAGCCTATAAGTCTCCCTCTTGTTAAGGTGCATGAGTTTCCTTAAATATGAATACAATCCACATTTTTTTATACTGATGTTTTACACAAAACCCCAAGAAAAGAAATTTCTGTCTGGTAGAGTGTAAAAAAATGTAGGACATATATCGAAATGTTATACAGCTGTGAGCACACCAAAAGTGTATAGATTGTGAAGTGTTTAACAAATTTAGAACCCACACAAAGGAAAAAGAATACAAAAGTATAATTGACAGAAGTATAATTATTGTTGTTCAGTTATGATTTAAAAAAAGAACGTTTCATGGTCATATCAGAAAAATAAATATAAAAATATTAAAATAAAATAAATATTTTAAATCGAAAAACAAGTGATATGTGAAAGATTTTTGATTCTTTAAGAGGCAAAAGAGTAAAGAAATGTTTAAACGTTTTCAGTTTGTTCACTCAGTCTGTCTTGAACATTTCTTTACTAGAAAAATAATATTTTCTCTATTATTTTTTTAGGAAAACAAAAATAATATCAGATGCAACTTCTACAGTAAAATTTTAAAACCAAATTTAATTCTAGTCATTTTAAATTAGTTCAAAATGTGAACCGTTTTAAAGAGTTTGACACCACAAGTGCACATTTACAAAGTGAAAACTATTAATGTTGATAAAAAAAGACATAAGTGGTGATAAGAATATTTTTTTTCCTTCATGATTTCTGTTTCAAAGAGTATTCCTGCTCCTTTGTAGGCACTCACTTTCAGATGGGTTCAGGAGTTGATATAGAACCAACCAATTTAACTATAAATCAAATTCCAATCACAGCGTATCAAACTTTGAAAGGTCTCCAAGATCACAGGAGTCTCTTTACACACCTGCTAGGCATGTCAGTGTTTGGGTGAGGCCGGGTATGTTATTGTAACACACACACACATACACCTGTGGTACTTCCTGCCACTAACGCTGTAAGTGTTCCAGTTTCATTCAGACAGAGGGGGTGAGGAAAGGTGAGAGGGAGGGCGACCCAGCAGCTGCTTACCTTGCTTGACTCCAGCACCTGTTAAAGGCAGAGGCACATATCGCGCCATATTACTGCGTTAATGCACGGTAATGAATGGCTGATGCAAGCAGAGAGCAATGGCCAGAACAGGCTTGATTTACCACACACTTATTCTCTCTGGAGAGGAACATTTTCAAGAAATTAGTCCAACGAAATTGGAAAGAAAATCGTCACTAGATTTAATTCCCCAGGGCTCACTTGTGTACTATAAAAAGTACACAATTTGGTCAGTTCTGGCTTGGATCAGGAACAAAGAGTATTCCAGTTTTATTCTACAGCAGCGCAAAGACAGGATCTCTTTTAAAGCAGCTGAGATCCAAAGCTCGGTGCACTGAGCACTCCAGGCTCAATTTGTCAAATTCATTTTCCACGGAATGACAGGGTATATTACCCTGGTGAGCTTCTAGGCTCAGCACAAAGTCTGAAAGTATGTGTGAACATGTCTATGTAGTCAGTTGTGTTTATTTTTTTAAATAGAGGGCCTTGTGACGTAGACATCTCTGTTCTGTTGTACTCTGTTTAGTTTGTGTTGTGGTCTGTCACCGGTTTTGATCACATCAAGTAAAGTTGTCAGAACTGTTTGGAACTTCAATTTTTTCCACAAGCAATACACAATACATTCTATAACAGCTTTTTGATAAGCTGAGTAACAACAACAGTTTTGCAAAAGACATTTCAAAAGATTTAGAACTGACGAAGTGAATCTCCATTTCATGCAAGATGCTAAATTAGATTTTTTAACTATAGTTAGTAGCATTTTTACAGAATATTTTTAGACGACATATTTAACATTTAAATGTAAATACATTTATACCTTTTTCAGACTCACAAATGGACATAGTTTCAACAAGCGTTATCTGGATAACTTACACAAAAGCAAATCGCAATTGCAGCAACATTTGCTGAACAAGGTTAAAAAAATTAAAATTCTTAATTTTTTTTATTTATTTTTTTTTTTTATTTAAAAAAATACTGATAGACAGGTAATGTGTTTATGAAATTAGAATTTAAAAAAATAACTGGAATCATTAGACACAGAAGTGTCACAAATTTTGACATATTACATAAAAACATCAATATAAAAGCAAGTATTTCTGTAATTTCTCAATTTTTATTACTTATCAATCTCTGGACATACATGTTAAATTGTGCACATTCAAGTGTGTTCATACCTGTTCGGCCAGGGCCTGCTACTAGCCTTGCTTTGTGTGTGTGTGTGCGTGTGCGTGTGTGTGTGTGTGTGTGTGTGTGTGTGTGCGTGTGCGTGGGGGTGTGCGTGTGTGTGTGTGTGTGTGTGTGTGTGTGTGTGTAGTTGTGTGTGTGGTGCTCGTGTTTAATAATGCATGGCCTCGAGCCCAGGACAGGCCCTTTGATAAAGTACAGTTCCGCAGCACATGCATAAGCAGCTCCAGCCATATGCAGAAAGCGGAAATTGATGGTGGAGATAAAGTCTCTGCTGCTACTGCTTTGTGCGTGTGAAGGTTTGCATGCGTGGGTGTGTGTGGGCGCGTGTGTGTAAAAAGAGATTTTGCAATGAAGAAATAAAACAAGGCAGAAAAAGATTTATGGGTTGTAGCATTGTCCATTCTGAAGTGTTTGATCAGGTGGTAGTTTAGGGCTTTCAGGATGAGTCGGAGCTGTGTGAGCACGTTTACAGACTGGCAAGGTCTGATTAGATGACACTGAGCAAACAGATACAGACATGTACACAAGGAGCCAAACTCAGATTTAGTGACAAATGGGAGGAAATAATAGAAGAATAGGTTTTGAGCTATATGTATTACGGGTAATTGGTATGATTATCTTTAAAGATTTTCTGCAAGTGTGAGCCATCGTTTGTGTCTGTTAGCTGATACATGTGATCATTTCCTCATACTTATTCAAAAAGTCTCACCAACTGCCAGTCAATGGGGTCAGGAGCCAGTGTGGGAGTCCAAGGTCTCTGCTGCCTTTTATTCATCTCATCATGCAGCTTTATTGTAGGCGGAAGGGCAAAAAGAGCCCACATTCGCAAACAAGCTTCCAGTATCCTCGCTAACGAGCTTGTGTCGATTTGTTTTCTCACTTCGCTTTTGTATTCATAACCAAAGACTGGTTCACTCGCTATGCATCGACTTATTTCTTAACTGTTGCCTTTATAACTTCTGATGTCAAATTAATTTTCTTCCTTTTTAATTTAGCAAAGCCAGCCTCCTATTTCTGAGGAGTTCTGAGGACACCGAGCACATCAACACACCATCTGTCTGCAAAAGCTAAAGCTCCTTGTGCCCCCTGTCATTAGACAAGCATCCTCCATCATTCACACACAATCTTATCAACCCTCCTTCGCATTTTAACCACCTACACCTTCTTTTTTTTCACGCCCCTAACACTGTCATAAATATCAGACAGTCAGATGTACAGGAAGAGAAAGAGAACCCCTTTTTCTTTTTGTTGCAGCTTTAATTTACTTTATCCATTAATATTTCAGGGCCCTCTGAAGGCTTGGTGCAGAAGCCAGTGGGAACTACTGTGTGTGTGTGCGTGCATGCATATGTGCGTGTTTGTGTGGGTGTGTATATGTGTGTTTGCATGTGCGTGTCACATTCTAGCTGTACCGTAGGAGGGGAAAAGGATTAATATTTCAGTGGACCTTATTAGGGACCCCTAGTTCCAAACTACCATGGATGGCATGGGTGCACGGTAGTACAACAGACTTTGCACTTGTACCTTCACAAACGTAGTTTTGAATATTTCACTTTATATACATACTTACTTTGCTAGCAATACAGAATCTTAGTCTTTGTTCAATTAAAAGTTTTTCCTTAAAGTGCACACATGATGAAATAAATTGCTTCTAAATGCTGAACTCAAGAGATGACTGTCTTACAGTAGGACAGTAATAAAACGTAAAAGTTGTAGGAGTTTAAAAAGATCAGTTGGATTTTTTCAAACAAAACCTTCAAGACAATAAAGATAAAAAAAACAGGCATTAACCAAAGAAAGCAAAAATTTGCCAGCAACATTTCCTCTTTAATTGTATGCCTGGTTCTCATGAGTCCCAGACCTGCTGTTTACTCAGGTGATTTTGGATTCTTATTGACTAAAGCATGTATAGTTTATGATGGTTTTCATAAGAACAGTTTCTTCAAACCAAAAAATAACAGCTTTTTACACAGGTTCCAATTAGTGAGAGTTCCTGGTATTCAGCATTGTTGCAGGATGCTTTTGTGTAACTCTCAGCAGAGCTTCTTCTGACAGTTCTAAAAGTATATTTTATGGTCTTTGGGGGTATTTGTTCTAACCCTCTGAACTGTAGTATTTTTCCTGTAAGTCTAAAAAAAGTTTTCACCTCCAATAAAACAGCATGTTTTCTGTTTGTATCTAATCAAGCCAAAAGTGCTTTATGTCTGCTAACTTTATTCAACAATGCTGAGAGTATTGCTTTCCTACTTACCATGCTGGCCTTAGTTCCAAAGAAGACCAAAAGTCCAGCTGACCACACCCAAAGACCCCATGAAGGGACTAGAAGGGTTACAGGAACAGAGGCATGTACTCTGGTGTCTTTTCCTTACTTCCTTTAAATGAGCCATCCAATTGCAGGAATGGGGGTGTCCCACCCACAGAATACAAATGTAGACTGAAATCTGCACTACTCAGACTGATGAAGCCACTTGGATAAGCGGTACAAATGTTTTAAGGAAGACGATTTTAAGTCCAGTTGCTATGACTTAATGGCCCATACTAACTCCCAGTGGGATGTTGTTTTTGGAGTGTGTTGAACTACGACTTTCATCTTTTCATCAGATGAAGGAAACGTGAAGAACTCCAGCAGGGACACTTCATAGCTGTTGCTTGTAGAAGCCATGCAATGTATACAGGCCCTGAAGTCAGAGACACTCTGAGAAGGGGCTAATGGTGTGAAGGGTTTCTAGAGGAAGGAAGACGAGCCTTCACAGCAATGTCAACAAGTTACTGAAGGGTCACAACAGCAAATCAGCCCACAATTCACTCATGAATTAGCTTTAGCCTGTTGCTTGAAGCCCTTCCTGTATTTATCTGGACTTGGAACAAATCTATTAAAACACTGGAGAATTGTACCTTATAGTTAAAGTAGCTTACAGTACCTTTTAGTCCCAGGAGGTCTCACATCCAAAGACTAACCAGGCCCAAACGGGATCAGACGAGATCAAGCAAGCCCTGGGCAGCACAGCTACTGCAACTAGCTTCAAGTGAATTAAAACAAGTTCCCTTTGAAGCTCTGATGTTTGTTATCAATACTCTCATTAGAGCGTTCTTAAAAATAATCTTCTTCAAAACTTCTTATTCATAAACTTTAAAATAAACTTGACAAAATGAACCTTAAGCAACACAGTTCTGGAGCATTTCCCATTAAGGACAAGAGGTAGGGTAAGTCCCCTTTGAATGAACTCGATCCTCATACGGAAACAGGATACTTACTGGAAAAACCCGTGCCATTTGGTGACCACAGTCACCGTTACATCCTCCAAAAAACTGTGTCGAACAACAACAGACAACTTTAAAATGTTATATAATCTCACAATGTTTATAAAATTCAGGAAACAAGAGAATTTAAGAAAGAAACATTTTATCGTACAATACACATTAACTTTATTTCACTTTTTCTAATTGCTAAAGCCCTCAAGTAATTAAACTAACCAAGGTAATACACATTCATATCAAAAGGAAAAAACATTCCACACAAAAACTTTTGTTGTATAGGAAATAACAATAAAAAGTATCCTTCACAGATGCAATAACAGGTGAAATGTGACCTCAAGCTAATATCCTGCAGTAATACCTAAAGGTGCTGCGTTTCAGAAAAACACCAATAAGCAATTTGGCATAGTTTAAAGAGGATTCTGAATTTGGAAGAGGATGCAGAGGCAGCTTTCATCACAGATGAGTGGGTCTTCATGTGGGGGTCTCCCAGTTGCTGCATTAGGGGGACCTGGCAGGAGGCCATATTAAAATGAGGTGCCTTCCCCCAGGCTCTTAGCCACCCATGACATTTGGGCATACATGCATGATTGTGTGTGGAGTGTTTAGGGTGAAGGGTGGGGGCCTGAGTATCCGCCCAGAAACCCAATTGCCTCCGCTCCCCTGCTACTTGTTTCCCGCTCTTGCATCCCTACCCCTTCCTCTCTCAATTCGACCCCATTTCTCATTTGCCTATTCATTTAAAAGCACAAAATGCCTACTGAGATCCAATATGGGGTTGAGGCAGGGAGCATGAGAGGGCCCTCAGCAGGAGCGGTAAAAACAGCAACAACAACATGATGAAAAGGAGGTGGTGGAAGATGCTCAGAGCTCGGACAGGAGATGGCTTCAAATGGCTTTCCAGCTTCCTCTCTCCTTTCTTTTCTGTACGCTCTCTGTCACCCTCCTGTTTTTCCTCTCTGATGCTCTGCTCATTGGGGCAAGATTGGGAAGTACAGCCCGATTGACCTGGCTGTTGCAGCAAGGCAGGAGTTCCAGCAAGAGACAGTATGTGGGAGTAAAGAAGGAAGTGTGTGGGGAGCTGCTTTTTTTTTTTTTTTGGTCAATATTTCACCCTCTCTTGCATTTTGTTTAGATTATCTTCTAAAATAAAAAAGGAGCAGAGTCTCAGCTGAACTTTGAAAGCTGATTGTGTGCTTTTGAAAATTCAAAGAATATCCACCTTTGTATAAATGCTAAAAGTAAACCCGATGACTTTATGTTTTATGTATGGCCAATGGGTCTCACAGGTGGGAGATTTTTTCATCTGCTAGATGCGCAATGTGGCTGAAAGGCAGAGACATACTAGCAAAGGGACCTGGAAGTAAGTAAAGCAGAGTCAAATGTAAAGCAAAACGCTGGGATGGAAATTGATTGTAAGAGAATGTATTGGAATTAATTCCTAGAAAATTTCTATATTCACATTTATACTTTAGAAAACAAGCATGAACCATACTGTTTTTGTCTGACATGAATGTTAGGATTTCATAGACTTTTTCACTCAATATTGATTGTCTTACCATATCTGTGGCTGTTTCATGCAAAAACTGGGATTTTTCAGGCATTAAGCAATGTCTGAAGCCACCGTGTTCCTTTCACAATGAAACTTAAACACATAGGCAAAATAGTTCACACAAGAAATAAAAAAGAAAATATAAATACAATTTTTGGTCTTAACATGTCTCTTGTGAATACAATTTGTCTGTATGAATACAACTTTTCTTCATCCGTAATACAACATTCCTCCTTACATTACTGTCAAAAATAAGGGGTCATAGGGTTACAGGCATGTATATCAAGTTATGAAACTTTGATTCAAGAAGTGCACATGCATACTGACTTCCACTAGAGAAGTCTAGAGAACTCCGCAATGGAGAACAATCAGTTTACATGTTTTATAAATTACTTTATAAATTAGTTTTCATATTTTTTAGCATTACTTTTTTATCAACAGTCACAACAAATTGTCACCAGCCTTCATGTTGCAGCAATGATGTCACAAGTAAGGGACACCAAGAAATTTCTTGGTGTAGTGATGTTACTCTTTTTTTGAATTTTTTTTTTACTGTTGCTGCGGTAGGCTGTTAGGTAATTTAGTTCTGAGTTAGCTTACCTGTTTTTGTTTCGTTGCTCTTATTAACCTTTTAAAGACACTTTTTTGCACCTAGTAAAAAGTTAAATGTCTACTATTCCTTTTTGGATTGTTTCCACTTCTTCTGGGTCTGAAATGTTCTCCAGGTGCATTGTTTACATGATTAGCTGTTGTCGCCTGGCAACAACAAAACGCCACTGGAAAAGTGATGGAGAACACTATTTCTATTAACTGTTATGTATTTCAATGGAGTTATGGTAACACATTCATTTCCACGCTGTGACAATAATAAAGTTCAATTAATTTCTATTTTATTTTTCTATTAAAGTTTCAATTACATAAAGACAATTTGTCTGCACAACAAACATGTTAAACATAAAACTAAATGTTGTTTTCCATTTTTTTTTTTTTTTTGTGCACAAAGTATGAATTTGTGCACAACTTTGACATTTTATTTGGCAGTTTTCTTACCCAATACAGAAAACGTGATGATTTTGTGGTTGTAAACTAAAACCAACGCAAAAATAACAAGATATTTCAAGAATTTACTTTTGACAGTTGAATAGAGTAAATTAGATCTAATTTCTACTTTAGTCTCAGTAACAACGGGTGAAATACGTTCTAATAAGGGATAGGTTTCTTATCTGAAACATCTGGATGTCAATCTGGCTCTACACTGTCCTTGAATGACACTAGGAGTAATTTACACATAAAACAGTGTGAAATACCAGCCCAGCTGCAGCTTAGTTTAGCAATAATGGCAAATACTGTCTTCTCTGATGCCCAACGTTGCTCTTTTGTCTGTTTAGGCACACATTTAAAGACAGTCTCTCAACCTGCACTGAGCTAATTGCAAAGGAAATGCAATTTCCAGAACATAAACAAAATCAAAGGGAGTAGCACTTTCTTTCTACTTCAAATCTGCTTTAATACTATTCAGGAAGTGAATTCGGATCCACCTTGCAGAAAGACCTTTTCTTGTTTTAAAAGACCACATTGTTCTCTTTTAGCAGGGGACGGTATAATGGAACCTGTTCAAAACCCACATTGCCATTAACCAGCTTTCTTCTAAACTGCAGCTCTACCAAAGAAGATCAGCATCAAACCTAAAAGCTTTAAATGGAAGTCTAATTGCCTACTAAATGGTTGTTCATTTCAAAAGTAAAAGTTTACAACAGAATTTTAATTATTTGTACCCCCATCCCTTTTGCAAAATGCAGGAGCTTTTTTCACATCCGTCATTAATAACACGTTTGGTGTTGATGTCTCATGTGAATATTCAAAGCATGGAAATGGTGAAAGCACTGCTTCTAGAAACAAATTGTCCCAAACACTGCAATCAGGAGATGATCCCACAAATGCATAAAAGCAATAGAAGTAAAACTCCTCACTTTGAGGTTTAAAACACACTGATGTGTTCTAATGATAGACACATCAGAGTTCCTCTAGTATCAAAGAAACGTGAATACAAGCTCACTTTACTGCCAAGCTACCATCCCAGCAGACAAGTAAACAACAATCACAAGGCTGTGATTTGAGGCTTTTTACTTTCTTCTGTGCCAGCCAGAGCAGTGATCTTTCTGCCCGTTACATTTCATGCTTTTTTACAGGCTCAGTTGGCGTGCAAGACTGGCCTGCAGGAAACTCAATGAGGTTAATCCAGTGTTGGTCCTTAGGCAAGACTCTTCCCGCTACTGCCCAACTATGTAGCCACAAATCTGGGTCTCCCTGTGCCGGCGCCCAGCCCGGATAAAATACAGCGTTGTGTCAGGAAGGGCATCCGGTGTAATACTCTCTGCCAAACCACCTGTGCTAATCAGAGAAAGCTGATGAAGTTAAAATTTAGAAGGACTGAGGAAGCCTCAAAGAAATGGATCATCATCAATAAATTATGACTTCATTGAAGTAGAACAAATATTATAGGACTGATGCTGAGAAACTGACAAATAAAACATAACTGCAAGTAAAAACATTTAATGTAGAATCTTAAAAAAAGATGACAAAAAAAATGCTGGACTTGATTGACCATAAACTAAAATGGAGGAGATACAAAGATAATCTTAAAAAAAAAAAACGATATAATTTATTGTAATGTTACATTAAACCAATAATATTTTGAAGCAAATGTTATCACAACTTTAAAAACCCCATTTCATCATAGTTCTATAACTGTTTGGAGATATGTAGGATACATAAAGAACCAATAAACAACAATTCACATTTTCCCCAAAAAAATTAGGTTAAGATTTAGAAGTGAAGATAACTACTAAAGCAACCAATCAACTGTTGTCTAATTTACAGAATTGAAGATGTTATGATCTGGCTAAGACAGCATCCAAATAACGTACAAAGTCCACAGTAATCTTTTGCCTTATTGCATTCAGAACCTGTTTTCAATCTGAGACAGTCCGTATGACCTCAGGGGCACAACAAAGTTTACAAAGCAAGAAGAACTATTGTAAAAACAGATGCAGAACTGCTGGGATGGTGAGTTTGTGGAAGGATTGCATTCATGAATAAAAGTGTTAATGAATTTAGAGTTTGTAGTTGTTATTGTGTTTCTTTTTAAAATTATCTAAAAATTTGCCATTATTTAATTTTTAAACTCAACTATAAGCTGAATTTTTATTACTTTAATCATGAGGGTGAAACCCAAATTTTGATTAAACGAATACATTCTGATTTTCAATACCTTGATTGATTGATTGATCGAATGATAAAACCTCAGAGTACTGGGACTAATATGTGGGGCAGGTTAAAAATGTCAACCAACACCTAAATCACTCTTAAAGTTATTTTGATAATTTAATAACCGATGTGAATACATTTTCACCAAAATGATGAATATAGACCCCAACATATTTTGTTTTAACAAATTTTCATGAGAAAAAAAAAAGGAATTTAGATATATTTTTAACAAACCATCAACATTTTCTTCTTCAGAACACATTGTATTCATATATAGTCTTGATAAAATTGTTATATTTATTAGGTTATAACTTTTTAGAAATCTGTGATGTTAAATTTGCAGTTTGAAAAAAAAGCATGTTGTCCAAATTGCTTTTAAAATCCAGGGCACTACATTGTCCCTCATTATATAGTTCTTTAGTAGTTAGGGAGAGAATTCAGACGTAGTCAATAAGTTCAATAGATTTCCATCATGAAAATAAAATGCCTGATGGATCACATCCTTCCCCTTCTCTTCTATTGCATCTCTTCATACTGTAGCTCTCAACTTTTAGCTGCTTTTAATGTTAATGGCAAAGTTTGTCACTCAGTGGAAAAGACAACGCTTGGCAAAAGTGATGTGTTAGTAATCTGCAAGATAGTCAAAGTTAGTTTTGGGGGAAAAAAATGAGTTGTTTCTTTCTCAGTGGCATAATAACACCCAACAGGTATGCTTTCTGCAAAGTATGAACTTGTATTTACATTTCATAAACCATTAAGTGTCCCCTTCTTATTAAATAAAACATATGCACCTATTTGAGCGGTTATAACACAACATTGATCAGTTGCAGCACAGGCGAAGGAAACAATGATAGTGCAGAGGCTGGGCTTCAGGAAGAGACAGTCCCAAATGCTGACAAAAACAACAGTTTGTATTTAGAACTAATTAAATGCAGAATCTTCACAGGGAAATAGATAAAGACAGAGGAAAGAGCAGGGAGGTGTAAAGTCAAGAAGAACAGAAATCCTCCTCTAAGCCCACTTTAATGGCAAGTATTGACCTCAAGATATGAGACTATTGCCTTTCCTCCTTATCATAATGTAGGCTGTTTTTTCTTCTCTATTACACCTAGGCCATTCAATTAGCCCCCATTAGCATAGTAATAGAGCACTGCGTCACTGCGGTCAAGACTGACAAGGGGAGGAGAGTGGTCAGAAGGAAAGACACACAAAACCAGAAATGGAGATGTCATCAGACATGAAAGCAGATCAATACCAGTCTTATGTCTGGCTATAAAGAGAGACAAGGAAGAAGACAAAAGTCAGTGATGGGTCAGGGTAAAAGGTGAAAAGATACAGATATAACCAAAGAACAGTGAGGAACAATCGTACAAGACTATAATTAAATCAAAAAGAATTGGCAAGAAATATTCTATAAAGCCCCTCTAAGCCCAAAGAGGGGGGGCCAGTTTTTTTTTTTTTTTTTTTTTTTATGGACTTGGTATAATGCCTTCAGATAAAAAATATTTTTAATGCAGGGAATTTTCATAGAAAGAAATTGAAGAAAAATAAACATTTTGGTGTGGTTATATAAGTGATAATAACAACCCTCACCTGCTATACAACACACTAGTATTTCCAAAAAATGGGAGGCACCAAACCAGCAGTTCCCTAAAGAGCCCCTCCAATAAAAATCATATTTTTAGTGTTCTTAACATGTTCTTGCAACATAATTTTAAAGTAAAACTGCATTTCAGAGTTTTTCTTTAATTACATTGTGAAGGATCAGGAGCAGATACATAAAACCCACTTTTTGAAAAAGGTTGGGTTTGTGACACAGCGACTCCCTGCTTAGCTTCAATTTTAATGCATCCTCTTGCAAACAAGTAGATCAATTCATGTCTTTATTTTCCTCATCTGGCTCAAAACTGTCTGGCTGCATTGCTCCAATATCGCTCGCAGGTCTTTTCCTGATGCTAATGTTGGCTTGGGGTTGTGAGGGGATGAAAACTACTGGGAGAGAGTGTAAATAGGAAGGACAAATCAAACCCATAGACCCACACAGTGAGTCACTAATTATAGATAATAACGACAAATATAAAAAATGATGGAGGCTAATTATGTCAAGATAAGGATAAAAACATCAGGAAAACAATGATAGTAGGTAATCCAAGTGGACCAAAGCATTACCTATAGAAGATAAAGTAGGACAAATGAATTACTTGTAATTAAGCCTTTATTAAGAATTAAGAAAACAAGGTCTTAACATTCTTAGTAAAATGATTCCCTAGTGTTTCTGTCTGTCTGCAGAAGCATAAGAAGACAGAGAAGAAACCATGATACCCAGTAACGCCTGTGGAAGACGAGCATTAAACTTTTAAATTAGGTGAATGAAATCGAAGCATCATCTGAGTGAATCTGACTTACATGTTCATATGTGTAAACTTTGAAAAGGCATGCCATATGAACTAAAATACATTTCAAAATGTTTCCTGTTATCAATATTTATCTTTTTTACATAAAGTTTGATCATTTTTAATGAAAATTTCTTGCAAACATTTATCTGTCTTTTTGGCTCAGATTTGTCTTCCTGTTGATCCTCTTAGGGCACGTGCTAAACAACCAGTGGCTGCCTTGTTCCTTTGCCTGCATGGTGCCCTGTTGTTGCCCCTACTTTCTGGCACAGGACCCTTGTGACTGAGACAGAACAGATACAGATGCTGGGAACAACAGTGAAAGACAATGGAGGAGAAAGGTAACAGGAAACAGAAGGACAAGGAAACAACAGAGTGCATGCAGATGTGTCTCTTTTACGAATATGCAAATTCTGTTGCCTTTGTGATATGCAAATTTGGGATTAAAGAGCGCTAATTAGGGTCAAAAGAACTGTTCATGTCAATTAGGAATGATTAAAAATACTATACACACACTTTTACTGGCCCCCAGCCCTTATCTTTACCATACATGTTACAGGCTCTTGTTTTGGAAATAGAGATAAAACACATAAATAAAAGGGGACATGTCCACTTAGAGCTGGGTACCAGCATTTTGATAACTGACACTTCCTGAAGAGATCCAATTTATTTTCAGGTTGGGAGCACAAAACACATATCAAGTCAAACAGAGAAAAGACTAAGTTTTCTGTTCGCTCACAAGAGGTGTTTTGGTAGAATTATTACATTTTCTTTTGTGAATGAACAAAGGTTTCAAAAACATTACAAAAGCATGAGTATCTTTTAAAAATATATTTGTACTGGCTTTTATATCTATTATTAAATTACAGCTAAATCTTTTTTTAAATAATGTCTCTTTACAGCTTTATTGGGATTTCACTTTACCATGGCGGTAATTCACAAATGGATGTAACCAGAAAATAAAATAAACACAAGTAAATTATGAACAATGACAAACAAAGACTCATCAACCAGCAACATTTAGCAATCTAGAAATCAGAAAAGATTTATAAACACAAATCAGATTAAAAAGTTACTCTGAAAAACTGAAATTCACTAGAATATAATTGACTTTTTCTGTAAATAAATGAAAAATAAAAAAAAACTCAGACAATGACATCAGTATTTGTGAAATTCCCTAAGTAATTTTAATGCTTATATAAAAATAATCAGCTTTTTCAATTTTAATTCTTAATCTAAGTTTCAGGGAGAAGACCAAGTCCAGTCTACTTTTGATTAAAAAAGAAAGTCTTAATTATCCTACTTGTAGTTTGTATGGTTCTATGATTATATAAGGTTTCTAAGGCCAGGACACTAACTAGGTTATGCTACAATTTAAAGTTGATTATCCTGACAGGAAAATTCTTAATTCCTAATAAATTGTTTTCATGAAAACCCGTAACTAAATGTTAAAAACAGAGCATCTTCAAACAAGTTCGAAATCAAAGTCTTCATATCTTCAAACAGAAACAAAATGTAGGAATCTTTTTTTTATGAACTACAGTAAAGCACTAAGTCTAGAGAAATATATCACACAGTTTGTTTGAGACTGGCATACTGTTTAATTTTCTAAAACATTTATTACAGGTTTTCTATTAAGGCCAGATTATATGTTGAAGTGATGCATGTCAATTATTGATTCAAATCTTTAGAAATATTAATTATAACATTTTCACAGAAAACAGTGTAGTAAAAAAAAAGGTGAATATTTGAATTGAAAAATAAATAAATGAGAACATACAATTAGTAATGTTTAGGGATTTTTTTTGACAAAGCTTATAAGAAAAAATAGTTTCTGAAATGATATCTGTTTGAAATTATCATTTATATTAAGTTGGATTAGAAGTAACTTGCATAAAGGTGGACAAAACGATTACCTCAAGTTCTGTGTCTTTCCTCTGTCGACTACTTGCTATTTTAGCAGTGTCTGTCTACTTTGTGCCAAAGAATCACTGATATATTTGCATCCTAATGACCCCTCCAGTGGCCCCTGAGGCTGGGCCCTGTGAACTATCCAGAGATCAATTAGGACCAAAAGCCTGGTATCTACTATTCCCTATTACACACCTCGTCCAACTGCCTATCTTTCTCTCACCTCTGTCTGTTGCTTTCCCATGGTGCTTTTCACCTGTGTTTTTAGTTTTTCGCCTATCTTACACTTAGCTTCTATCTTACATAGATAGCATCTGCACACGTGCACGAAACTCCTGCTTCTGTCTTAGAGGCTTACAGGATGGGTAAGTGATGGGTAGGATCTGCCCACCAAGGTTCTTTTTTCTTTTTTTGGCCATGCACATCTCTTTTCAAGCCTCATTCCTGAGCAAAGTCACACAAAGACCAGATTGTGTACATCCTTTTGACACAGTCTTTGTACATAAAGCTCTTGTGTCCGCCACTTACACACATATAAAAGTAACCTGATTCATGCATTTTGATTCCCTTTTTTATCCATTTGTTCCATATAAGCTTGAACAAGGGTAGATCAACAGAGTTGAAACACTGGAACATTGACTTCTTGAGTCCTCAGAGTATGCTGTCAAAGTTACTAGCTTTTGTTATGAGGTCAAGCTAAAAAATGCATGCAAATAGCGAAAACCAAATCTTTTTGTTGTCATTTTGCTTTAAAAATAGTATTCTCAACAGCAAGATATTTTATCAATACAGCGACTTAAAACAAGAGCATAGTTTTGTTTTCCTGTATTGGGAGGGGCTGGTGCTCAGAGCGCAGGGTTTTAAAGGAATGCTCAGAGATGCATGGATGGATCAAAATACCACTTTGGGGTGTTTTTCATGAGGAATTAACATTATAATACACTCAAAAGCTAAAAAAAATGCTTTTGCATGATATAGGTCCTTTAAATCCTAAATAGAGAAAGTATACTAGGGATGTGTGGCAGGATCAGATTTTAAAAATATATTTCGCAGATTAAACTGATAAAATTAATATTTGTTTTGAAAGAATAATGGAAATTGACTTTGACAACTGAAATTGACAATAACATTGCTGTAGAGCATATATTGGGTTCCAAATAAAACTGATTCAGCACATGTAATTGTGGTCCCATATTGGTCAGACTTTCCTATGGTTTAAACTAGGTTATGAATAAATACAAATGAACCGCTGACCTAGAAAAAGTTATCAACTTGTGTCAACTTTTGTTTCTATAACTGAAGGCACCACTTTTTTTTCTTTAACGTTTTCACAATGTGTTGCAGTATGGTCTCTAGTCTGGGAAGTGAGGATGAATTTCTTAAAATAGGTGAGAACTTGAAAATCTTCTTGGATCAACTTTCTTTGCAGTGAAAGTTCTGCAGATTGGTCCCAGAGCTGCACGTCTCTGTTAGCAATGGAAAAACGAGTCACTATACAGTATACAGGGAAATTGATGAATATTTAAATGTGTTCTTGTGTTTAAAATGTAGTTTAAAATGTGAAAGTAATGTGAAATAATTGAGAATGTAAACTAAATAAAAACAGCAATGCTTATTGGGTTTGTCTGTGTACCACAACAAAACTAAGCAAAAAAAAAAAAAAAAAAAAAAAATTGCCAAACTTTTCTTGCCAAAAAGGAAAAGTATCTAGAGCAGTGTGTGGGTTGGTAATCAGTTTCAACAATGGGGACGAATATATACTGCTTATTACCCTAAGCAAGAAATTACAGATTCATTGTTTCGTCCATTGACTGTGTAAAAGAACTGGACTGAGCGAGTGTGACGTCACTCTTAGAAAATGCCTTACTTCCGGCTCCAGTGAAATTAAGCCAATTCAGTCGCCGTTTTGGAGCCAGACGACAGTGGTTAGTTCGAGTCGGTCTGAATCAACGTTTCTAAGGCACCTTCTGAGACTGTTTGAAGTCCCTTCCACTGAAAGTGTGCTTGGGAGGATCTGTCAATCTAACATTTGAGGTGCTTTGAGGTAAAAAAGGTATGAGAGAAAGAATGGTTATGCTGACAAATAGAATGACTGAGAAATAGCTGTTTATTTACATATTATAGTCTACTTTACCACCCGTGTCCAGGGTCATGGCATGGCCAGTCGACCTCTTTAGTAATTTGCAAAAAGTATTTTTAAAAGTGTTTGAACAAACACATGAAATCATATCGACAGCATTTCTGTTTCTTATTGCAGCTTCACAACTACCTACTGTGTGTCTCAGAAATGTCTCAGAAAATTATAAGAACTTTTCTTTCCTGCTATCAAAGGGACTAAACCCAGCCACAACATCATCAGGAACAGTTCACCCCCACTCCAGACTGTTCTCCCTACTCCCATCTGGCAGGAGACAGAACTGCATAAAATAGAAGACTGCCAGGTTCCATAAGAGAAAAAAACAGCATGATCTTTTTTTTTTTTTTAAGAATTTGTAATGACTTAAAAGTTATTAAAAATATGTTACTTTTACAGAGGGACTTTTTTGAAGGACTAAATTGAATAAAACAGTGTTAAAGATACGCTTATACAAAATAAATCTGTGTTTTACACAAGAATATCTGCACACGTGTTTCCCTTACACACTTCACAAAACATTTTTTGACTTTTGCTTCTGACATGTCCCTACACAATGCAAGGGGGATTATGATCTGCTTCCATTAGCCCTCACAAGGGCCCCTCGGCCAGGAATTGAGGTGGTAGAAGATGCAAACCCCTAGAGCCCAGTCACAACCCCTGCTGCCTGACCTCTCAAAACTGCAATGAGCGTTACTATTCACCTCTCAGAAGCTGTCAATCAAAGGCCACAGATGGAGAGTGTAGACGGACGATGATAAGGAGATCATTGAGCTACACTGCCAAAGCTATATTTTCTTTTGTAGGTTTATGAATAATATTCTAATAAATATATTTACCTTACTAACCTCCTTTTCTGCTGTTTATCCATTTCTATTGATCAACTATCATGCATGCAATGAAGTAAATGTATAATCTCAAAACTGGTTTAATCTCCAGTGATCCCTGGTAAATGATTTGATCCCTAGTAAACAATGATTTTGACATTATACAAAAGCTGTGATAATCCAAACTGTTCACCCTGGAATCTCTATTTTTAATCATCTTCCCAGGAGTTGGATAACAGGAGTGGCGCACTTCCACAGACGTCACAAACTTACAAACAGAAACCTCTTGAGCCACAGATGCTTTCTAAATCTGTCTCTTGCTGGCTTAGGAGTTGGTAGTCTGCATTTCTAGGTTTCAAACTGAATATCTACATTGTTTTCTGTGTTTATGATTAAATTGTTTTAGATAAAACTGTCAGTTACTGATACTTCTATTTATGTTGGGTTATTTCCTTTTTTCTTTTTTAATTTTCCTCTAAGCAGCCGTTCACCAGTCTCTTGATTCGGATTCTGTGATGCCCTACTCCTGTTACAGGTGCCTTAAAACTGCTTGATCGACTGTGTTGCTGAGGTGTTAATTTATTTAAACAAACGTGAAATAAAACTCAGAAATCCTCACATGACAATGCTGGAATCAAGCCCTGCAAACGTTCCAGGAGGCACAAAAAACCCCACAAACGTGCTGCTGCTACTTCCTCAAAACTGCTTTATTTTGCTTTACTTTACTAAACTGAAAGCTTAGAGTGCTGATGAAGAAAGTGATTTAAAGAATGGATTATATAAAGACATTCCCTGCCACTTAAATAGCTATATCAGGAAAGAAACTTTTACTTTGTTATTTTCCAGATCAACTGCTTCAGAAATGTATATCGTCTACTGTCATCTGGAGTGAACAGGGTTTATGAAATAAATTCTGTATTTATTTAGCTCCTTTTAATTTATTTGAACAAAAAAAGAAAATATTTCGGTTGGGCTAAATGTATTAGAATCTTATTTTAGATGTATTTCAGGTTTTTTGGTCTTATGAAGGACAATGCACACACTCTCACAGAAAGTCTCAAGTGGTCAAAAAAAAAAAAAAAAAGCTATTAAAGACCAGCATCTGGTGTGCTGGGAAGCAAAGTCACTCTGCAAAATATTGGACTTCAGGGGACTGCTGATCACTGTTATTGACTCCTGCTTTACTTGTCAATGAAATCAATAGGACATCTTTAGAACTGATTAACACAGTGTCAACTGTCACACTTGACTAGCCCTTTCATTTGCACTTCTGTTTCTGCACTCCTTTCACAACCGGAGCACAGATGGCAGGTTATACTGTCCACTACAGCTGACAGAACGTTTAAGAAACAGAAAACAACAATAAAGAAAAAGAGAAATGTGAAATTGGTGTTTGGTAGAAAACGTTAAATGGGAGCGTTTTGAGAGAAAGTTAACAGGAGAAGGCAAAGCCTATTTTTAGATGTTTTACTTCGATAGAACTTACTTTACAAAAAAATTCAATGTGTAACACAATTGTCTTTTGTGTGGTTTTACAAGTAAATGTTTACATTTGTGCTTTTAAAATATATTATTAAATGAACAGTTTAGTGAAAAAAACATTAATAGAGTTACATTATTCAAAGTCAGCCATTTGGTAAGAATATGGAGCAAACACAGGCAAAAAAATAGAAACATTTTTAGAAAACTGTTTAATGCAACTAAATACTTATAGAAATTTCAACATCTGCCACGAAATATTTGCCACTTGGTTGGTTTAATGTTAAAAATGAATAATTTTGTATAGATTTTTGCAAAAGGATCATGTTTAGATGATATTATAAATATATGTCTACAAGTTTTTCTTGAATTTGCCATTCTGTGTTTTCTGCACAAGGAAAGCAGTTTAATTTTAATTTTTAGTGAGTAAAGTTAAAAAACAGCGAGAAAAGTGAGCTGGAAGGGAAGGGATGAATTTCAGAAACAAAAACTTCCAAAAGCAAAACACAAGCTGAGGCTGGAGTTTTGCTACCTTGCAACCTCTGAGCCCCTCCAGCTAGCATCTGTGTATGTGCACCCCAAAACACACATTTCTGTTCCTTTCCAATGGCCGCCCTGCATCGGGATCCTGGGGGGACTGAATACACCCCCATCGCAGACCCCTTTCCCCTTTTCCCTCCCACTGACCCCCTCAGCGACGGACCATTGTTTACTTTCACTCTCCTCCACGGCCCTGCTGGTCCGAGGGGGCGGACGGATCGTTACATTATTGTCTGGTCCTCCTTTGTGCCCCCTCCCTTTCCGACCCGGGCTGACCCCATTCACAGTGCTCAAAAGCACCATCTGTATCACCCAACAGTCAGGCAGTGAGAGACAGGGAGACATGGGGCAAGAAGAGGAAAGAAAAATAGGCGAGGAGAAAGGAGATGACGGTCTAGGAGGGATGGCAGGAAAAGGAGACAGAACGAGAGGCATCTGCTTGGGTGTTGAGCTGTCTGTCGGAAAGTATCTGTCAAACAGTTTTCACAGTATGAAGGCTTTCCTGCTGCTTTTCTCTCTCCAAACATTGTGCTTATTGATTTTTTTTTACCGCCTTGTTTTACAGATTCCTTCAATTTCTCCTCTCCGCTGTTCTGTAATCCACTGCGAGGTTTTCCCACTCTATGTATTTCCTCCCTTCAAGTTTTCTCAGACAATCCTAAATCACTGTTCCCTTGACCTGCTTCTCTGATCCCCCCCCCCCATTCCCTCTATCCACCCCTCTTTTCTGAGTACATCCCTCATCTTGCTGTGGTGTTGCACGAGCATTCCAGGGTCATGTGTGAGGAAGGCGTATTTTTCCCATGGGGCCGCAGGTGAAAACTAGGACTCGTTCTGTCCGCCGAGGGACGCCATCTGTCCCTGTCGCTGCTCTTGCTAGAGGGGAGCCCTGTCACCCCTCCTCCTCTTCCCTCAATCCATCCATCCTACCCTCAGTTCATGCGTTCACCATCCCTTTTTACTTTGGTGCACCGTGCTGAATCACCAGGAATGTTTCCCACTCCCCATCCCACAGAAACCCCTCCACCTTTCTCCTCGCCCATTTTCTCTCCATCTCGTCACTAATTTATCCCCAACTCCCCTTTCATTTCCCTCCCACCTCCCCAAGCCTGCCTCTTTTTTGCTTCACCTCCACCCATATCACTTGCTTTTCTCTCCATCTCTAATCAATCATCCATATATGACACCAGTGGAAAAGTTATTAAATTATCATACATTTGTGATGAGCATGGTGAGACCAAACGATACTGTTTTAATTGCCAGCCTATGACCCCTGATTATGCATAACACTGTATTAGTTTGATACTTGGATGGAATAAAGTCAACCGAGTTTGACATTTTCCAGCAAAGGCTGGAATAATATGCACACAAAGACAGTCATTTACTTAACACACTGCTTGACATTACAACAATGACAACATTAAGTCGTGACAAAATGTGAAGAGGTCAATTACAGTTCTGCACATCAGAATAGTATTTAATTAATTACACTTTGAACAATTTGAAAACAAAACACAGCTGATTTTGTTTGATTAGAAATACATTTTGATCAATTAGTATTTAAAGACCCTCTTTATTGAAAACTGTGTTTTTGGAGTTTTTACATGTTCTAGTAGCATTTTTATCATGATGGAGAACATCAGTTTGAAATTGCATTTCTGATTATTTCTCTATTCAAATCATTGTGAATCAGGAGCAGACAAAAAACTGCAGTTGGAATTAGTCTGTAGAGGTGACATAAGGGCTTCAGCCGGCGGGCCACAAGTTCCCTTCACAGCTCCATTGTGATGCATCCACTTGCAGACAAATAGTTATATAAACGTTGTTGTTTTCCTCGTCCGAGCTGGCAGATCTGGCTCAAAACTGTACGGCTGAATTACTCTGATATTGCTTGCCAATTTTGTTGCACCGCTAATGTTGGGTAGGAGAAGAGAGGCTAACTAGAAAGTGTGTAAACAGAGGGATGATGGGTCATGGCAGACTCACTCTGTGCCAACAGTCCTGCCAGTCCGAAGTCCTGTTTGGTCTGCATTTGAAGGCCAAAGCCCAGCTGTCATTCTCTGCATATGCACAACATCATTCTGGTTCTGACTGTGTCACACCCAACGGCCGGATGCCTGGAAGAGGACGCAAAGCCCATTTTCACGTGGGAACCTGATCGAGGCGCGCAGACAAACAAATGCAAGGGCAGCTAAGTGTAAAGCCTCCAAACTGTCACGATAAGGGTGAGGGAGAAAGAGTAGATCACCCCCCTCCCCTTCATCCACACACTTTTTTCCCCTTAACAGCTCTCCCAACCAACCAACCACCCTCCTCCCTCACACACTACTTCAGGATCAACTCACCCACCTCCCCAAAATGTCCAGACAGACATGCACAAAGACACCCAGTCACACTGGCCCCCACTCCTGAACTTCCACACAGACACGCACACACACCTCCACGCCTCCTGTCAATCAGACCGAAGAGTGTCATGCAGTCACAGACAATGTCAAAAAGAAGAGGAAGAAGAAAAAGATACGAAAAGTCAGTCACTTTATCACCCATTAGCCCCTCTGTGTTCTATCTTGAGGTAATAACACAATGACCGATAAGAAACTAGTGAGTAATGCAACAGTGCTAGGCAAGGAAAAGAGGAGAGGTTTTGGAGGAAAATACACAAGACTTAAGTATCCTCATTTTCTCACTGGACAACTGCAACAAAGAACCAGGCGGGACACTGCTCTGGGGTGGCGGTTTTTTTTGCCTCGGTTCCCCTTCAATCCCCCACCCCCCCAGCCCTCTGAGGTCACCCCTCCACTGACCCCGCCTCGATTGTTTCCCGTCACTCTGTCAGCTCTGATTGTTGCTGACTGGTTAAATGGCTGAAAACCAAAATAAAAGGGCCAAGGGTGGAAAAAAATGTAAAAGAAAGAGAAGGAGGGTGAGGATTTGTGAAAAAGGATGGTGGGGCAAAAAGACGCCTCCTTGGCTTTTTTTCCCCCTGAAATAACTGGCTATGTGACCCAAATAAACAATGTCCCCCTGAAAAAAAATGTTGCCAAAGAAGGAGGAGGCGGAGCAAGAGGGTTCAGAGAGTTTGGGGTTTGAGGTGTCGAGTGGAAGTAGTGAGACGGCTCAATGTCAGTGACAATATTTATTCAAGGAGGCAGAACTATCATGGGGGTCTGCCCAAAACCACACATAAGCTTCATACTTTAATCAGCGAAACGTTCTTTGATTCAGTTCAATTTCACACAAAACTGAATAGTTCCTTGATTCAAAGTGAAAAAAAATCAAACGTTAAAGTCCTACTGTGATCATCTTTTGCTCTATTGTAAATGCATTCCCATTCTTATTTAAAATACAATTGTCATTTTTAGCTCAAAATAAAAAAAAAATGTGTGTCGTTTTTTAGGACATAGTTTCTGCAAAGCAACAGAAATTCATCAGAAATTTTCATCTGAGTAGAGGATGGGACAGTTGGCTCAGAGTAAGCCTACCCTACTTCCCATCATCCCTTTGTTTTTATACGCTCTGCCTCTAGCTTACAACTCTTCACAATCACAACCTAACATTACAGGTGCAACAAAAATGGTGAGCAATATCAGAGCTATCCAACTGTACAGTTTTGAGCCAGATGCCCTCAGACGGGGAAAACGTAGACGTACATGGAGCTAATCGTCTAGCCATCTGCCTTATTTTTTGCGTGACAAAGTATCTTTTTCAAGCTGCATTTTTTTGTTTGCTCTTGATTCACAATGATTTGTATAAAGAACTAATCAAAAAGACAATTTTAAGTTACATTTTCTCTATAAATGTCCTCAATCGTGACAAAAAATGATACAAGAACCTTTGTAAAGACAAAACCACAATTTTCATGGGTTGGTCTTTAACAAAGAGAGTCGTTTTTTATCTAATTGTTTAGATATTTCCTTCAGTGTACAGGTAAAACATTAAACATTTAAAAACTCTCTTCTTTTTGCAGCAACACCCTCTTAAGTCCAATTGCTTTTTTTCCCCAGACTAGCAAACACTGACAGCTGGTTCTATCGTAGACAATGAAGCTGTGACTTACATGCAGCCCATTCCACTGCTGAGTTACTACAGATTTATGTGCAGACATGTCAAAATACCTGTTAAGAAGGTTAGCCCCAGCTCTGTATTGCTGGAGACGCATGTTGCAGTGTCAGCAAAAAAACTGTTGTGTGTTGTGAGAAGAAAATCTAAAAAAAAACAAATCTGTTTGTTATAATATTTGCGTATTTGTAAACAGAGCCTGGTATTAACTGGTTAATATCAAAAGTAATCCTCGCCAAGAACACAATCAAGTCTGTCCATCATATGAACCACAATGTTATTAGAAATTGTATTTTTTATAGCCCTTTATTCAAAGCAATGGATGACTTAAGCTAAACTTTAAAAGGCTAATGGTGCCAGAGTTGCAACAAGTAAAACACAAGCACACAAATATGGAGGAAAGATTTATGACCTTAGTGTAGAATGCAAAAATGAAAAAAATGAAAACCAAATAAATACAAAAACAGGTGTAAACTGGTTAAGAAGCTGGAATATGATTTAAACCCTGAACAGAAGATAGAGCTCAACAAAACGCCCTTGAAGCAGATTAACATAAAATGAAGCTAAAAATAAGCAAACTCTAAATAAATGCAATAAATACATAAATGTAAATGTTTCTTTACTAAATCTAACACTTCCATCTGATGCTCACTGAAGAATGTTTCCTTTAGACCATCTTTTTCCCTCAAGCTTTTCTCAAAGAGAGATCAGAATCCCCTCATTGTGTAAATCAACACAGAATTTCATTAAAAAAAAAAAAAAAAAAAAAAAAAAAAAAATATATATATATATTCTGAAAATGTGTTCTGAAGACTACCTGATTTCAGTTACATTGTGGAAGTTAGAGTGTGCGACTCCTCAGCCATTTTCTTGCCGTTTGGTATAAAGCTGAAATCAAACAGGAACACAAACAGGTAAGACGTGCAGCTGAGAAAGGCAAAGCAGGTGCTTCTTCAAGAAGAAATTGCTTGGAGAACAAAAGTGACTCAACCACATCTGTTTATGATGTAAAATCACCCCCCCACACATTCCAAATACTTAGTATCCGGTTATTCAAGTTATTAACTTACCAATCAGATGTCTAAGTAAAAGTATGTGGTGCACGCCAACCCCCATCTCGAACGTTCGAAATGTTTGATTGAGAGATACCCTCGAGCCCGCCTTCAGTGGAAGAGGTGATGCTTTCCAACAAGCTCACCCCTGATAGGTAAAAGCAGTTGCCATAGAAATGATGACTCAGACCAACTCGAACCAGTCACTCTTTTCAAACGGCTTCCGGTTCCAAAATGGAGAAGTGCGTAGCGAGGAAAAATGGCAACTGAATTGACTTCATTTCGTTGGAACCTGAGGTAAAGAATTTTCTGGGGGACATAACAAGCGCTTTGTCCATCTCTATATATGTGAATGGTTTACTCTCTCTCACTAGAGCAATAAGCGCCTTATAAGCCGAAGCTAATATTAGCATATCCAAAAAATGGTGAGCATTGTCAGAACTATCCAACTGCACAGTTTGGAGCCAGATGGCAGCTCAGATGGGAACATTTTTCTGCAAGTGGAGGATTAGAATTAGAATGGAGAAAGGGAAATGTTGGCCCGCCCATGGCAGTTGCCCAGTCATAAACCCAAGCTTTTTCAAACTGTGGGTTTTTTTATTTGTTCCTGATCCAACGTAATTTGAATGAAGAAAAACAGTTTAATCTTGCATTGTTTTAAACATGTCCTCTGTTATGTCAAAAATGCTATAATAACATGTTAACAACACCAAAAACAGGATTTTCATTGGAGTGGGTCTGTAAAGGGCCTATACTGTGCAAAATCAACTTTTTGAGCTTTAAAGTGTATTGTAATGTTCATTCCTCACTATAAACAACCCCAAAGCGGTATTTTGATCCATTCACACATTTCTTAGCATTCCTTTAAAAACCTGCACTCTGGACACCAGTCCCTTCCAAAAAAACAAGGAGGTTCTCAAGAGCTGACGTAAACAAGTGAGAACATCCCCTTTCATGAAGAATCTGCGCCACCAGCTACCCCACCAACCCAAGACACACACACATTTTCTCTGCGGAGGTAACGGTGATCAGCAAAACATTTTAATTTTAAACGCACAATATCGTATATGTTCCAGTTGTGTCCCTTCTTCAATAAATGCCGGATCTCTGAAGTATTTGTTGCTCTGGACACCAGACTCCTTTAAGACACACACACGCATCCAAACATACACATTTTTTTTGTGTTGTGAGCCAGTGTAGGGATGGCCGGGGCTACTAAAGGCGGTACACACATCCATCTTTGCAAAAATGTGGATGCTTGATTTCGTGGGAGAAACGCAGACACACTGATGAGGCCTGCTTTAGGATGATGTCATGACGATCAAGTTGTTTTACTCCCTGGTAGAAAAAAAGAAACAGCTCAGTGACCTTGTGGTATTGTCCGCCCTGAGATTGGAAGGTCGTGAGTTCAAATCCAGGCCGAGTCATACCAAAGACTCTAAAAATGGAACCCAAAGCCTCCCTGCACGACACTCAGAATTAAGGGGTTGAATTGGGGGGTTAAACCACCAAATGGTTTCTGAGCGTGACTGTAGCTCACCACCCCCCAGGGGATGGGTCAAATGCAGAGAACACATGCGTGCGTGACAACTGATGGGACTTTAACTTAAAAAACTCCTATATATAAGGTTCATATTTAACATGGTTCATAAATAATGTCCTGTTTTGTGTGCCAAAGGTTATCTATGATCATATATATAGATATATATATATATATATCTATATATAGATATATATCTATATATATATATATGGATATAGTGTACTCCAAAAGCTTAAAAAAAACCTTATATAGGCCCTTTAAGCAAACAACCACAGAGTTTATTTATTTATTTATTTACAAGTAGTATACATAAACTATGAAAGTCAGAATTAATAACATAAAATGCTCTTGTTTGATCTTGATGCTTTGGTTTGAATTGTTTTAGTTAAATATAAAACCAAACTGATTTAACTGTTTTCTGCTTTGGATATGTTTTGAACCAATGTTTTATTGTGATTTATTTCAAATGTAGCAGAAAGTAAATCAAAGTCCCCTTCAGCTGGCAGTCAGAGTGTTCTTTGTGCTCAAGGTGTGTTATCATTCATCCATCAACCTATGCATCCATCCACGCATCCATGCATTCATCCATTTATCTTCTTAACTCACTTCTTACTCCTCAGGGCCACAGGGAGGCCTGGAGCCTTTTCAGACTTTCACAGGGCAAGATGCAATGGACAACTCGGAAAGTCACAAGTCCATCACAGGGCCATACAGAGACAAATGACACGAGCAGCCCTAGCTTTCCATAATCACTCATGTGGAATCACCAATTAACCTAACGTGCATTTTCTTTTGGACTGCGACAGATTTTATAATGAATATTCAACATGTGTTTTTAACGCCACTCAACTTATGATGGAAATACTAAATGAAAAGTGAATATAAATATTCTAAAAGCTTTTTAGGGTAAAAAAAAATAAAGCTCATTTACTGTTTCGCAAAAACAAATGTATTGTACAAATGTGTACAAAGTTCACAAGCACAAAAAGGTACAATAATACATGACTAAAACAACTAATGAAACTAAGGTTTGCTGAGTTTCACCACAAAAAAACATAAACAAAAAAAGTTACAGAGAATAAATCTTAAAGTGCCACTTTGATCATCTTCTGATCATTCAAGTGGACTTCTAATTATGGTTATGCCATTTCTAGGCAAAGTTAAAAACCTAGGACATGGTTTCTGCAGAACAGCAGTAGTTCATTTGAAATTTGCCTCTGAGTTGTGGGACTATTGGCTAAAAGCAAAAAACTTATAAGAGGAGAGACACATGGTAAATATCAATAAAATTCATATTAAAAAATCCATATTTTTATAAAAATATGTTTTTTTTTTTAATTTATTTGACAAAATAACTTTAATCCCACAAAACATCATTTTTGGTCACATATTTAGAAGTTTAAAATATGCTAGCACATGTTTATTAATCTGGAAATGTATATCATATCGGCTATGTATAAAGTTACTGAAGACTGAGTGAATTATTTGGTTTTTTTAGAACATTTTTTGTGAGAGAAAGTTTTATGTATAGAAGATACATTTTCCAACAATGGTTCAATACAATAGACAATAGAAAAACTTTTGGACTTATGAAATTAAAAAAAAAAAAAAAAAAAAAAAAAAAAAAAGAATTATTGGCATTTATATTCCAATACCAATTTATTCCTTTTTTTCCAGGCAAAACACTTCCCTAACTGTAACTTTATGGCCTTACTATCAGACTTAGATAAGTATTTAAAGATTTAGCTTGATCAATGTTTTAAGCATATCAATTCCCTTTGCTCTTCTCCAATCAAACATCTATATAAGCCGTGGTCCGGATGGACCCTTTGCTGTAATTGGACAAATGGCTTGCTTAATTGATCATTGATTGACAATCAATAGTGAACATGTGTTCTGGTTCTTTACAAGGTGAGTGATTGAAAGTCAGCTATAAAATCAGCTGGACAGTTTGACATATATCAACGAGTTTGCATCACCTCATCACGGAAAAAAACTGTGGATAAATTGAGGCCACACTGTCAGGTCTTTTGTTTTTTGAGCTCAGATTAAAAAAAAAAAACTGCTATATAAACTGGTCTAAACAGTAGGTATAGCCAAGTTCAAACATGTATGCATAGACCGAGATGAAGCTATACTGTAATGTAAATGGAAGAGGAGCAGATATGTAGAAAAAAACAGTCTGTACTTTCTGCTTCATATTTCTGACATTGGATGGGTATCACTTCTCAGTTATGGCACCTGTTTAAAAGCAGGCAAGTGTGTCTGCAAATACAGAGAAGGAGGTGTCTCAATGACCATCCTGTCCCAACACAAGAGGTGGACGTCATTGTGCCCCCCTTTGATCTCCTGCTCACATATTCTCTTGAAAGGATTAGGGGAGTGAAACACGGAGAGGCGCAGAGGCAGAAGAGACACTTCACCCAGGCATCAGTGGGCCTTCACCCACAGCCTCAGGTACCTATTCTTGCTCTGTTTCTGAGCCAGCTCTATTAAATATGAAACGCTAAGACAAAAGGAGGGAGAGTGAAAAGGGTGGCAGTGGGGACCACAAAGGGCACTACTCAATGCCTTTGAAGAGGCATTGAGGCGAGGGGTGTCGTGAGTGCAAATGTATGCACCTTGTACAAACACATACACACACACACCAATCCTCAAATGATGTGGCCAGATAAGATGGCAGATTTCCACATTTGCATCTTGTGTTTTTAGATCAGTTCTCGCGGCTATACCACAAAAGGGCCGCCGTCAATGTAATTAGACCTAAAAGCCTTCGTCAGCAGAGTACATTGCACACATTCATGTGTTGTAAGCGGCGTATGTGTTTTAATGGACACTAAGGCAGCTGAGATTAAAGTGTCTTTAAAGGTTATAAGAGGAAATGAGATGTAAAAGTAAAGATAGATGTTTTCTATGGCAACTATTAAAAAGATTAAAAGAATCCATTGTACGATTTAAATTTCTGGGGTAAGAAGTGCACTTCTATTCTCAAAGATCTATAAAGAATATATTGAAAACAGATATGTGAGATGGCCTGTTCTCTGCTCTGTCATTGATTAAATTTAAACAAACAAAGAAGAAACAAAAAAGAAGAGATGAGCAAAATTTCTGATTTAGAATTGGAAGAACCTTTAATCTTCAAATAAACTGTGTTTTTATCCAGAGCAGCTTGACCCAGACTGATAACTCAGCTTCTGAATGCATTTTAAACTAAATAAGCCATCTCAGATAAACTTCAATAGCCTGTTTTTGGAAAACAATCAGCATTGTGCTCCTTTCTGACCTTTAGCTACTCAAAATGCTTAGTCCAATCACAGAGTATTGACATTTTTCACCACATGCCATTTATAACATTGGCTACCCGTTGTCTCAAATGTCCAGTCAAAATACCAGCACAGTCATGTTGGGTTTTGGTTGTTTTGAGTTTGAAAGGGAAGGATGAGTTGGTCAGGTGTTTTGATCAATTCTTTGCTCCAAATTAGCATATATTGACAGGTTTAATCAGTTTTTACTTTGCATATTTTTTCTTTAACCAACTTTACACATGCAAAATGAATGTCAACTTATAGAATTTTATATATCGTTTTAACTGAGAAAAACGGTATTGTCAGGATTAGTGTGCTCAAATCGCAATTGAGAACAGAGGTGTCTCACCTTTGTTAGTTGGGACTTTTAAAACCATCTACAGGCCTTGTCAGTTCTGCCAGATCGCCCATTTCCTTCCCATCTGGGGTGATCCATCTCGGTAGGCCCAGCCAGGCTCCATTACCCCCAGACGAGCTGTGAAATGGCTATTATGTGTGTGGAGGCATATGGGGAGAATGCGCCTCTGTGCTGGCTGTCAGACTTTACCAGCTATGTGCTTCATATGTAGCTGCATACCAGTCTTAGGCTGGTAAGCACTAATGCACTGAAATCAAACACAGACTTCATTACTGTAACAAAAACAAGGTATGACTGACATTATTTGACTGGATTCTGTGAAATATACTTCATCCCAATATTGTAACTTCATGCTGTAACATCACAAGTAGAGAAAACTCAACGTTATTATGACAAATACAGGTAAAGACATGTTGCATTCCCATTTGGTCTGTTTGACTTTAGACAGGAATCATTCATGGAAAAAAGTGAACTGTAGTTAGTAAATTGCTATCAAACAAATTGATATGATTTCATATTTGAAAGCATGTCAAAGAGGTTCAAAAAGTCCCATGTGGGGTCTCAGTTCCCAGCATTACATGGCATCTTTAACATGCCAGCGATGAAGATGTGAAAACACAACCAGAAGAGACTCTTGTCCTCTGAAGCCCTCTTGTTAGCACTAAAACAATATAAATGGGGTTTACTTGTTTACTTGTCACACCTAAAGAGCTTTCCATTCATTAAAACCCACATTATAACTATTTATAAGATTTTTACAGGCTGAAGGACAAGCAGTATGTAAAAGTTTTTTTGTGAAACTTTCTTTGAGAAGACCAAAAACATGAATGTGACTTTAAAAAAGAAATCATATAACCAAAGTATTAAAATATCATGTATAATGATTCCGTTTTTTTTCTTTATTTATTAGATAGCCCTCTAAATGTGTACAGAAAAGGTTGTCATCTTACAAAAGATTTCAATCACAGATGGATTTAAGGAAGGTAGAAGCCCACAAATTAGACTTGAAGGACCCACTCCAATCAAAATCAAACTTTTGGTGTTTTTAACACCTTCTTGTGGCATTTTTCTCATGATGGAGGACGTTTATAAACAAAATCAAGCTTAAAATCTTTGAATCAGGAGCAGACGCAAAAATGCCCGTGGAAAAAGCTTGTAGGCGCAACAAGGAAGCTACTACAACAAACGATAAGCTTCCTGCACCGCTCCATTCTGATGCATCGCCTTATAGGCGTCTAGATTCATGTACATCTTCGTTTTCCTTGTCTGAGCTGACATCTGGCTCAAAACTTTAGGGCTGGACAGCTTTTGCTCACCATTTTGTTGCCCAATGTTAAGTTGGGGTTGTTAGCTAATGGTAGAGCATGAAAACAGATGGATGATGATAAGGGGACGGGCTTACTCCGCACTAACAGCCCCTCCCACAAATCGGAGGCGAATTATTGCCGTAGTATTGCCGCTCTGCAGAATTTAATGTCCTAGAAAACAACACAAGTTTTTTGGTTTAGGCTAAAAACGGCATATTAATTAAAAAAAGACCACTAGGAACAATTTAAAAAAAGATCAAAAGATGATCAGAGTGGGACTTCAACTTTTTTCCTTGTATTTAAAACTCTGTTTCCAATTTAAAATGTAAGAAATAATAACAAAAGTTCACATAATTTTCTAAATGTCATAAATTGTTGAGTACCAGTGTAATTTGAGCCTTCTGAACAAGTCAAAAAGAATAAAATGACCACCTTTAGCATTATGCCAAACCGAGCATGACAGCAGAGGAATAGACCCAGCTCAGCTTCAGTGCATTCTCCTATCAATAGAATAGTTTAACCGAAAAATACATACTTGCATCTTTGTAAGTTTGTGTGCCTTTTTCTCTTTGAGTCTGATGTATCTTTTAGCTGCAGATAAACAGTAGAGACAAATATATGCCGCATCACTTTAATGACCCATCCCCGTAGAGTCCCTCTACATTCAATTAGCATGAAGATAATTAATCGGGCCAAGTCTCTGGCTGCTGAATTGGCTGGCGTACTGGCAGCGGGAAGCCAGGTGGTCTAACAGGAAATGGTGAGTGTATGTGTGTGTATAAATCTCTGTATTATGTTGCATAAAAGGGATAGGGACAAAGACAGATTCACTGGCTATTTATCTTTCTCTCCGCATGTCACTCAGTATCTCCAGAGAAAACAACCAAAAACAAACAAAGGGATGCAAAAATATCTTAAGTCAGCGGGATTTGAACTTTAACTGAGAGCAGATTTACATCAACATAATTTGAAGAATATTTAACATCAATATTCTGTGTTTGCCCAACAATTGTCCTTAAGCAGATGCTGCAGTGATCAGTAAGCCTCTGGTGGTTATTTTATACCATTACATTTTGCTGATCCCCATCTATCTTATACTGACAAAGTGACAAGTCTGGTGTAAACACACCACTGGGATTTTGTTATGACATTGAGCACCTGTATTCTCAAGAAAAGGCAACAAGAAAAAGTGTCAGAATCCTACAGTAAAAGAAAACACTTACAGGATGTCAACTGCCTTTAGACAGAGCAATAAAGAAAGACAAAAGAGCTTTTTACTCCCAAACATTTAAAGAAGCTTTAAAACGAAAATGAGACCAAATACATCCGTAAAAATGTTTAAAGCCCCACTCCAATCATCTTTTGATCTATTGTAAAAGTGTCCCCAGTGTTCTTTTAACTGTGATTATGCCCTTTTTTGGCAAAATTAAAAAAAAGAAAAGTTGTTTTCTAGGACATATTTTCTGCTGAGCGGCAGGAGTTCATCAGAATTTCTGAGTTGTGGGTGGGACTGTTGGCACAATGCAAGCCTGCCCACACTTCCCATCATCCCTTTGTATACTCTCTTTCCCGCTAGCTTACAGCCCCTCACAACCCTAAACTAACATCACCAGTGCAACAAAAATGGTGAGTAAATTGGAGCTATCCACCTGTATAGTTTTGATCCAGATGCCAGCTCAGATATAAAAAACAAAGACCTTCATGGATCTAATCATCTATAAGTGGATGCATCAGAATGGAGCAGAGCAAGGAGCTTGCGGCCTAGCCATTCTATTTTCTACATCACAAGTCAGATCTTGTTCAAAGTTCATTTTTTGTCTGCTCCTGATTCACAATGATTTGAAAAAATAAATACTCAGAAATGCTGTTTTAAACTTAATTTTCTTCATCTACTGTATGTCTTTCATCATAGGAAAAATGCTACAAAAAACATGTTAAAAGCACAATTTTCATTGGGGTGGGCCTTTAACAAGAAGTAAGCGTTGCAGTAGTGCTTCTCAGATTAACTTTTTGGTGTTTTACTCTGTTTAAAACATTTGTGAGACTTTGACTGTTCTGTTGGCAACAAGCGTGTTACAACATGTACCGTACTTATGTGCAAAACGAATGACTTCTAATTTTAGAAAGTATATCACTGAAAAATGTTCAACATCATTATTTACTTCTGCACTAAACACTAGCTTGATTGGCAATAATTGAATTGGTTTCATATTCTGAGTTTGGTCATTTTTCTCTTGGGTGTTGAGATTTAAAGTAAAAGTTTATTATTTTAGTGATTTCCCAGTAACAGGCTACCATACTCGCATGCAAAAGATCCGCTCTGCTCCTCAGAACACCATCTTCTTCTTTCTCATACTCTTCTTCCTTTCACCTCTTTCCTTCCCATCTTGTTATGCAGATTCCCAGATTTGCCTCCTTCAACATTCATGCGCAAACACACACACACACACAAATACACACACAAACTCAGAGCTCTGTCTCTGCCTCCCCAGGGGCATCAGGGAAGGGCAAAGCGAAGATGGAAATGAATTCAGCCATGTTGCAAGTGGCAACGCAAATCTGCATCTGTAATTACCCCCAGAAACACACAAAGAGTTTTATTTCCCTTTCCTCCTTGTGCCTTCTGCCCTCCCTCTCTGTTACTTCAGTTTTCACTATCTCCTCCTTCTTTCCATGACTCCATCTCTTTTATTCTTCTGTCTATATCTCACCCCTCCTCTCCTACATGTCTATCTCACACTCTCTCTGTCTCAAAGGTTTCTTAAGTGAAGCTTGGTAGGCCAATTAAGGTGAGTTGCAGCACGGGTCTGCATGTGCGTGTGTGATTGTGTGTGTGTGTTTCCATGCATGCTTAAGTATATTTATTAATTCACCAAACACCTTGTGTAGTCATGCTTATGTCCACAGTGTCTGTGTTTGTGTCTGTCTTTCCACACAGGGAGTTTGTGTGGTGTCATCTCTTTGTGTCTGGATTGGGGCATTTTCACATGTTTGAGTGTCCCCTCAATCCTAACCTGACCTCTTCAAACAGAGCAAGGACTCAGAGGATACATGTGTTCATAATCCATTATTCTGGCTCAAAACACATTCTTTATGGAGGCTGATTTGTATTTAAAACAAATAAAAAGTGTGTGTGTGTCTGCGTGTGTGTATTTTTTTATGGATGAAGTTGTAATTATGAAGCAGGATCTCAAAATGCCAATTACATGTTAAAAAGATATAAGTGAAGAAAAACTGAATGGAAATTAGGTTTCTTTCAACAAAAAAGAAGCAGTTTTTTTCCAGGTTTGCATATAGTTATGTATGACTCATCTGAGTCACTGGGACGTTAGGAAAGAGGCAGTGTTCCAGAAGCAACCGCTTGGAACACAACACTCGATTCTGTCTAGTTTTAAAATGTGAGAGCAAGAGCCAGTAAAACCTGACCTGATGATCTAAGGACAGGAGATAGTTTGTGGAATCTATGAAGCTCAAAGGTACAACGTTGGACATGACTATGTAGAGCTCTAAATGTAAAAACTAACATTTTTAAAGCGGTTTAAAGACAGTAACCACGATTGTCTTCATAAAATATAGTTTTACAGCAAGATTTTTTTTGTTTTGTTTTAAGGAGGAGGACTTTGAAATCTCAAAGACACATTGACAATAAAATCATAATCTATACATCCTTGGAAATCGCTCTGTTTTACATTTGACATCTGTAAAGAATGCAAATGCTGGAATTCTAAATTCAAGCTTAGCAAAATGCAGACTCGCTGAGAAGCCTTTGCACAAGCAGGTTATCTTAGATAACTGAATCCTGCAGCCTCACAAAGGTCAAAAAGTTAGTTTGAATTGAGTTCACTGTTCACAAACAGAATGAGTGCTTTTATGAATAGATGACTTTCAAATGTTTTGGCCTTCCTGTGCTTCAGAAATGACTAGGACCTTGGATACACTATGGCCATCTGAAAGGAGCTGAAGAGGTGAGAATGACGAGTGGTCTGTGTTAGAAGAAGAGATGAAGTTATATATATAGGTATAGAGATGACTGTGAGGAGGCCATTATATGTCAAAATCCCATGTATGTCCATCAAGACAGCCTGTAGAAGTACTAACGTATAGTGGAGTGTCCAAGTACCTCCATGTTAAAGCCAGCATGTATCAATGTTCTTCTGTAATTATTGCTCTTAACCATCATTTATTTTACTGTAAAGATTAGAGAACTCAAACATGGATTCCAAAATAACAGAATATCTTCTGTTTGTTAAATAAAGTGTTTCTATATAAAGTGTTTTAGCAAAGCTGCATCCTGTTTTTCTTATGCACTTCACAGCACAAACTGCAGGTATGTTACCCATTAAAAAGGGGTTTTCAAAGTGAAGCTATATTTATTTATTTATTTTTTTTGCCACAGCTTTTAGTAAATAATAAACATGGTTGGAATAAGTTACTTAATTCATCAACAATGTGACAGTGACCTTTTGGCTTGTGAAACGGTCGAAGTCTTTTACTTTACTTCATGAAAGAACCTAATCTAAAAAATAAAATAAAAGAAAACAATTATAATAATAAAGTGGTGGTCTATACTTACAGTAATTATAGCAGGAATAAACATCAATTAAATGAGCTGCAACCCAAACTGGTCACAGTGCTTCTCTATGCAGTGCCGAAGGACAGGGGAATAAGGTGTGTCAGCTTGTGCTTGTGTGTTTGGAAAGGTGCTGTGATGTAAGAAAAAAAAAAGAAAAGAATGAAATCTGAATCATGCATGAATTTTCTGGTCAGTGCATTACTATTGGCTTTAAGGAGACCTTCTCTTAGCCATTATGAGATTAGATCAAACCTCAGAATGGCCAGGATGCATCAAGAGATCTGTCAGCACGTCAGGACATCATGAACACCACATGCAAATATTATGCACATATTTTTGTTAATTTGACCAATTTTGTTTTTTAATCAGGGAGATGTGGATTTCATTTGGAACATGAGAACAGTGCTGTGTGACCTATTTTCATCGTCAGTATCCTTCTCTTCTTCTATCTTAGTTTTAAGCGATCAATCATTTCTGTTATTGCTCAATTTATTATCAATATCATACAGAAATGTTTTGGCATTTACCCATAGGTCCCCACACCACATACTAAAGACAGATTTGAGCCTAACAGGAGTTCAAATTGAAATGTGAAGTATTAGTAGGACTAAATTCTGACTTTTTAAGAAGTACATCAACTTTTTTTTGCCCCAAAAGCTCTTCTCATGTAATTGAATACATGTCTATGGGAATTATATCAATTTAATTCATAATGTTTTTTAATAGAAAAAAAGTAAAAACAGAGAATACTTAAAATTTGCTGTTATGTACAAGCTTGGGCATCATTGAGACAGAAAGGAACGTCATTATTAGACAAACTCAAATACATTCTGTGCGATTGGCTATTTTTACAAATAAACATGCGCTATGCCAAATCCCGCTTCTCATGAAGTCTACTAACCCCTGATCTATGTGTCGATTTTACAGGCTTACTTCAATAAATAAAGTCATTTGAGTCAAAATAGTTTTTAAATATGTGGAATTTCAGTCAAATGTTATCCTATAACTCATTATATGTTATTATATTTAATGTAATGACACAAAAAAAATGTATATTTTTATAAACTTCTAATTTTCGCTTACAGTGGGAATAATTGTATCAGCTGATGTTTAACAATACATAAAAAAACCATTCATATCATCATAAAGATACATAATTAGGATTGTTTACATTATAAAACTATTTTTGAAATGAACAATATTGAATAATTGGAGCAGTTGTAGCAAATTTATTTTTATACATAATGGATTGTTGTGGTCATTTTTTTAGACTGTTAAAAGCACATTTAAACACCTGACTTATAAATAAAGGTTGGCAGGAAGTTTACTTTTCACTAGTTTTGATAGAGAGAAAAGTTCAAAAGCAACATGGCTTTGACTAACTGAAAAGCATTGCATTAAAAAAGAAAAAAATAAACAATTGCACACATTTTTAAATGATTTTATACATTTGTTTGTTTAACTGTTGACATTTTCTTACCAAAAGCGAGTCCCTTTAAAATGTGACACTACTGCTAAATCTCTACTTAACATTTTCTCTCCCTCATAGAATTCTGTAGCCTGGCAGCAGAGAAAGTTTAAAAATTCACGATCCATGGAAAGCCAGTGAGTGTTCAAACAAAGTGCTCTGCCAAGTTCAGCCATGTATGTGAAGATGCTGCAACGGGAGAAAATGTGGCAGAGAGACGAGAGCTGGAGAGACTCAGAGAGAGGAAAAGAGGCGACAAGCAGGGAGAGGGAGGCTATTTTATTATTCACACAAGGCATAATAAACCAGGACCACACAGTTAGCAACACTTAAACTCCCTGTGCTGTAGTGGTTAGCCACTTATGGACCAGCAGAGATTTGGACATGTCGTATTAATACTGAAGAGGAGGTTTCCATGCATGCTAATGATGGGGAGGACGGCATATGGGGAATCACATGTGGAGGTCTGGGAATGTGTGGACTCCAGAAAATGATCTTCCAGGTAGAAACAGCTATTGTGAGCCAATTATAACAAAATAAAGAATTGATCAGGTGGGCTAAAAATTTGTTGATAAACTCATTTTATTGCATCAATTCCTGATGGAGTCTCATTTGATTTTTTTTTTTTAATTCCCTGTCTATTCATGCCTTTGTTAAGCTTCAGAGGATGTCAAGCATGTTGTGTCAAATGACTAAGAAAAAATAGAAAGGTGAGTTAAAACAGTGGGGATGATGGTGAAGTTTTAAATCCAGATGATCCGATGCGTTTCTGCGGGAAGCGTGGAGGTGTTGAGCTCCTCCTTGGCATAGATATTTAATGACCTGAGACCTCAACAAGGCCCTCCGATTCCTCCCTCTCCACCCAACATCCTTCTGGTTCTCCACCCCCTACATAGATGTGGAGAGAAGGCTTCCCTTCTTTGCTCAGAGTCAATGTATGTGGCAAGAGCTTTCGAGGCATCAAATAGAATATTAGAGGAGAAACCACTGAGGCATGAGTTAAAGTCAAGATGGAGGGTTTTTGTGTAAGAAACATTTTTTCTTTTAACACATATTCAATAAATTGAAATATTTTTTTCTAGATTTTTAAAGTTTTGACATTTTTTAAGTTTTCTGGACACTTCATTGTGTTGTTTATTATATATTTTTAGTGGTATTTATTATCAGTTGCTCTTTACTATCGAGATAAGGTAATAAATCAATTTCCCTGTCATAAGATCAATTAAAACTATCTAAATACCAAAAATCTGTTTCTACTTCGTGCAAAGAAATTATCCTAACAGATAACGTTAACTGGAATGCAGAGGAGCAGAAAAACCAAACTTTTAAGGACATAAAGACAAAAGCTCACATTAAAAAATAACTTTAAGCATGTTTGAAATTAAATAACATATGTAGAAAAAGTATTAAGGTCACTCAATCAATTTGAAGCCCCACACAAACATGAAAAACAATGATGCATTTTATTTTAAGAGATTCTACAGTTGGTCAGGCAAACATGAATGATTCAAGCTTGTTTAACTTATATATGAGGATGTTTAGAGACAAATAAATCCTATCAACTGTGTTTTTGCTTCTACAATGCTAAGTGCCCTTCTCTGCACATGAGTCTGTCATTATGTGATGTGTTTTCTGATGAATCAAGACTAATTCAAACCCATTCCTCTCCCATGGGAAGCAATGATGTTCCCTTCAGGAAATAATAAGCATTATCAGCAGCTCAGTGTCATTTTCACATACACAGGATGTGGTAAAAAGGAGATTATTCTAATTATTTTTTATTCTTTTATCCTTATTTGACAACTCAATTTGAATAGGGGATTAAAACACCCACAATCCAGCTGTGTCAGTCACAAAGCTGGACAGCCAGGTTGTGGGAGTTCTGTACAAGTTCAGTCATTTCTAAGAAAACAGACAGGCAGTGAATTGAGGCTGGTTTTTCAGAGAAATCCAAATTAGAAACTAATAACTAACCTTGCAGAGTGGTTTTATTCAATTTTACTAAAATAAATCTTGCATTTTTTTTTATCTTAAGCCTTAAATTGTGCAGCTAGGCAGACATTGTGTGTGTAAAATTCACAGGTGCTTGAGGGGACTGATTTTACCCTCCATGTTTTAACCACATCCCTCTCATGTTGAATATAGATGCACACTCAGGACTCTTTTTATTTCATACAGTATTTAAGAATGAAGATCCTGCAACACAGAATGTGCGAGTACACACTTCTGTGTGAGCGTGTTGATGCAGACATTCGTGGATTGCATGTGTATGCATGATGCTGATGAATTGGTATTATTTTCCTTTGCACTTTTGATCCAGCAGAGGGCTAACCTAATGCGGATCTAATGAGTCAATCGGCCGGCAGGATTGAGAGGTGTTTCGGCACAGTAATGTGAGAAGATGGGCCCATGTCGCCTTGAGGGATTAGTGTTTTGAGCTGCAGTAGATGGGAGACCCCAGCAAAGCTACATTCCTACACCTCATCCCTCCTCCAGCCTTATACTTTTCCCTGCTAAATAATTCCCCATACTGGATGTATGGGCTCTTGCCTGCAGCCCGACACGCCCGCCCTGGGAGTAATTGATTTCTTCAGAGGCTCCCTGTTGTGGCAGTGGAGGTGAGGGAGGAGGGAACAGTGAAATATGCTCATAGTATTTCTGTGTTTTTAACACAGGCGTACATGCTGCTGATGCATGGCAGAATCACTGTAGAATTGAAGGAATATTTTCAGTAATTCCTAAATTCAGGTCAGGACTGAATCCAATATAATTTGTAAAAATAACCTTAAAAGACTGCCATTCATCTAAGAAATATTAGTCTTACCTTAAAATGCGACTATAGAGAGTGTTTAACTCTTTTTAGATCTCCATAGTAAAACATTTTTGTATATTCAAATTGCATCATAAATATGATACATTGGACAGATGACCGATGAGTGTTCTCTCCCCCCTGCAGACCGAGCGCTGGCATGTGTGAGAGCACTGGGTGGGGTTGACGGCCAGCCTGAGCTAGAGGGGTGATCATGCCTCCACATTGAAATTCAAATATGCTGTGAAAATACAAACCCTTATGTCAGGGATCAAGGACTTGCCTGGTTTGAACACAATCACTTCACCGCGCATACTTCTCTCATAAATAAAAGAGCAGCGCTCCACTTTATATCACTGTGTTTTAATTATTAAGATAGAAACAAGGAGGTTATCGCACTGTTCCCCGGCTGCAACTACCGAGCCGAAAATTTGAATTTTTGCCAGCACAGTGCTTAGAGAGCAGCACTGCAAGGTGGCACGATTGAAGGACAACAGTAGTTATGTGCTGAAATCGGAAAAAATTCAACAGAAAAAAACTTCTCATTATTAGTTGAAAAAAAAAAATCAAGCATTGTGTCAAGTAAAAAAAAATGTAAATGATTGTAAACAGTTTGAGGTTTTGTATTTTTGCAGTTAAATGTTATAATGGACACACACCATAGAGAATCACCACATTGAGACATACTAATGAAACTGGGAGCCGAAGGTGATTAGATAGACTTGTCATGTGGGAGGCAACATGAAGGGAATGATCATTATAGTGAACCCTGACATACATGCTGTAAAGTCAGTGTGTGGTATAAAAAATACAATGTTAGGAGGAGCAAATTTCCCCCCTCATTAATTTAAACTGGCCAACTCTTACTGTTTTTCCGGCTGTTCATTAGTCAGGTGAGGTCGACACTGTGGGCCGCAGTGGTTAGAAGCATTTGTAGTCGTGCAGAAAGGAGGAAGGGAGGTTTGTCTTTGGGCTTTGTAGTTTATTGCCTGTTGCCAAAGATGGGGAGTCTTTAGGAGGGATAGCAAAGGAGGAGAAAAACGAGGAGGTGGGGGTGGTTTTGTGGTCTTTTCACCCACATCGATTGCCTGTTTTTAATCGGGCATAACTAATATTACTTCCCTTGAATTGAATTCCCCGGGTAAACTGTTATAAAACTAACGTTGTTATATTTATTGACAGGTCACTGAAAAAATATAAGAGCCACTTGGAAGATGGGGGAAGGTTCTAATCCATTGATTAAAAAAAAAATAATAATAATAACGTAGAAACCATCTAAGAGAGCAAACTGCAGGGCTCCTCTTCCTCTGGCTCCTCTTCCATCCCCCTACTTGCTCTCCTTAGCATATTAGGTGGAGAATAATGTGAAAAAATGCTTAGCACACGGGAACAGCGTTGGTGTGCGCAGACGTGGGAGTTGGTCCCTCGAGGGTGCAGTGGAGCCCCTATCCCATAAATCCCAGGTCTGGTGCAAACAATCAATTTTCAATTTTAATTATTTACCATGGCCTACTGGACAAAGGCATTTATTTTCCCCAACTCTGTCCAGATTAAAAATTAAAAATTAGGAGATTAATATTTGGTGGAGTGTGCAGAAAAACAAAAAAGGTCCTTTCAAAAATTCTTTATCACCTTCATGCTTTCACGCGACTGCCAGAGGTTTGCAATAGCCGCACGAGTCGATCAATAACTTCAGAAGTTTTCATGGACTGTCACTGCCTTGCTCAAGCCACCGTTGCACCCAGTTTGAGTTTAGCTGGGCTCCATCTGTTTGGGGGGCGTAACATTAAACTTGTGCAAGGGGAGAATCTGGTGAAATGTGCAGCTCAGCGTTTTCTGTCTCTGAGCTCTCCAGGTTTTGGCCTCCGCTCTCTCTGGCGTTTCGATATTTCATCTGTAAATTTAATTACATAACCTGGAGCCATGCAGCCAAGGTATCCCCTGTCAAGCTCTCATTCACACAGAGCTGGTATTATAAGTGGCATGCTGCAATAAATAACACTACAGGGACTGCCATGTGTTCTGACAAACCAAATCAGATTCTCAAGAAAACGTCTGTTTAACTGATGTACAAACACTTAAGTCTTAGTTTTTGCTAAATAGTTGAAGGTGCACATTCTGTAGTCACTGTATTTTAGTGGCTATTTAAACAATTCATCTTTAATTAAAAAAAATAAATAAATAATAATAATAATAAGCATCCTTCTTTCCATCTCTGGCCTGTTGTGACAGAGTGAAAAGCAACAACAGCTACACTTTATTGTCACACTTTTCACTATGATGTATCCCACAGTCTACAGGAGGGGCTCTAATGCGTCCATAAATTCAAGCGCCAAGAGAAGACCAGCTCTCCGGAGTGAAGGCTTTAATGCTGATCAATGTTGTGTTGCTGATGATCTCATGCACGTGCTTGGCATTTGTGGGGAATGTTGCGTGTTTTAAAACGCTCACTTGATGTGACATTGCTGGCGGTCACCCTCAGGAACAAACTCAGTCTTCCTGGTATTGTTGAACTTTGCTGAAGCGCCACACCTGTGTGTGTAATTTGCAGTTTTGTGTTTGCAAAGGCCTCAACGACAGCTCAGAAATAAGGCAGGATAATGTCTCCGGTATTTTTGTGCCAAGTGGAGAAAAGTTCTCAAGAACAACTATTTAAATTAGTAAATCAAGACCAACTCCAATGAAAATTTTGTTTTGTTTTTTACATTTTCATGAAGTATGGAGGACAAATATAAAATAATTTAAGATTAAAAATGTATTTCAAAGTTATTTCTTTATTCAAACTGTGATGGATCAGGTGCAGATGAAAATCTATGGTTTGAAAAAGCTCAGGTTTGTGAAATATATTTGATAATATTATGACTAATTTAATATATGTGTGCAGGTTTTTAACAGTAGAATGATCTGTTAATATTACTATAATATATTTATTGTTTGAGTGTCTGATTGCAAAAGATCATCTGTATTTATTTAATTATGAACAGTTTGGGACTCCATATTGTGGAGTGCTACTTTAATGTCATTGTCAAGCACAATTCCAATTGTACATGGTAAATGAGATTAGGTGAAGAAGCTCATCTTCTCTGTGCAGAATACTTTTTTCAATTCAGCAAAAATATTAGATCTGTTTCACTGGCTATCAAACTTAGTGTTCTTTTTCCTCTGTGATGTGAGGACAATTATTTATATATGTATTTAGATAGATAGACAGACAGACAGACAGACAGACAGACAGACAGACAGACAGACAGACAGACAGACAGACAGACAGACAGACAGACAGACAGACAGACAGACAGACAGACAGACAGACAGACAAAAAAGCGTAATGCTACACAAATGAAAATGCATGACACCAGGGAGGGCGCCGTTTTGCAATTTCATTTACATTTTGATACAAAAACACCATGGCAAGTTACAAAGCTTTAGATTTTTAGTGACTTAAAATTAATTTAAAGCAAACCATGAATGGAAATGTATTTTCTTTAGTATTGAATTGTAAATTCCAAATCGCATTTTCAAAATGAATGATCAAATTTAACATTTAACTGTAAATTGCAAAATGCATTTTCATTTGAATTATGACACTAAATACTATGAAAATTCAAAATACAATAGATTTTGCTTTTATATCTATATTTATATTTTTACATTTTTTTAAATTGGATTGTAATCTTTCACACTGAATTCTATCTAAATTGCACAATGTATTTTCATATTGTATGATCGCTAATTGAGAATTGCATATTACTTTGAATTATGACTCACAACAAACTTCCATAGTGTTTAGCTGTTATGACTGTTTTGTCTGTAACCTTCACACATCCCGTTACTCTGTTTTATTGATGATATACAAAAAACAGCTGATTTGGGATTTAAATGCAGAGCAAACAAGAAAGGCAGCAAAAAGAGAAAGGAGCAGTTAGCCTCTGGCTGTGTGAGTATCTGCTGACAGGTAGACATACAGAACAACAAATATACAAATAACTGTCAAGACAGTGAAAGGAGAAGTAAGCAATGACGGCAGGTTGGGAAAAGAAGATCTAAGCAGCGCAGAGACCAAGAGGCAGAGGGAGACCGAGTATTTTAGTACAGAGCAGAATGTTGTTATTTATCTGGTGGCTGCAAAACAAATAAGGAGATTCCCACTTCTGTGATCGTCTCAGTGGGATGCTGTCATATTTAGGCACACATCTTCCCTCAGCATGCAACAGATGCAACACTCCAGCTGTGATCCCCCCCTCGCACTCTAAACACGTTCTTCAAATATTCTCCAGATCCTTCAGTTTTGGTTGGTTCTTTTGATAAAAGAACAGAAAACGATTTTCAAGTGATCTTTCCTTTTCTCTATGTTCTCGGTGAATTAGTTTCATTTATGTTAATAATTGCTGTGGAAACTTTATTTTTTTGTAGATATTTGCTGTACAATAAAAAAAATAAACAGACAAATTAGAATGTCAAAAAGTGTGACAATTATTTTTCTATTTAACTGCAAAATAAACCCTATAAAGCCATTGGTTTCACATTTGATACACACAGTGATGAGTTCCCTAACTCATTAGCACGATCAAAACTTTCCTTAAAAACCCATTATAGTTATTTTAGTCTGTTTTCTGCCCTGTAGTTCATCATCACTCCATAAGGGGCAGTAGGACGAGTTTTCCTGCTCATTTCAAAATGGCTGCTACCATGAAATTTAAAAACTACTTTTGGCAGGAAACGTTTTGTAAATTTGCAAAATGTTATGTTGAGAATAACTCATCTATTGTTTGTCATTTATGCAAATGACTTTTATAAATCTTCGTTTAAAGACATCCTTAAAAACAGATGATTTCCTAAAGACAGCAAGACTACTCAAATCATGTGTAGTAATGCTGTCATGATAAAAGTACAAACTGACATTGCATATTCAGCATTGACAAAATTCCCCTTTTTTCCCATATTGCAAGTTTTAGTTGAATTTCCAAATGTAACTGCAGAGATTTGACTGGTAGCTTGTGTTGCCAGTTTAGCAGAAAAAACTGTTATTCAGTTTAGCCTCAAAGAAAAATTCATGTTTTAGTAAAACTTTATTTTGAATGGATTTTAAATAGAGTTCAGACCTTAAAAGTTGAAAGTTAAAGCTCCATCAGTTGTCACTCACCTAGGTGTGTGAAACTTGGTCTCCGTACATTTGACCCATCCCCTGCAGGAGCGCTGAGCTGCAGTCACAGCCGTGCTCTGGAAATATTTGGTGGTTTAACCCCACCCCAATAAACCCCTTAACGCTTACTTCACACTGGACGGCGAAATGCTGCGAAACGGAGTGTGCGCGGTATCCGCTTGCTCTTGCAAATCACACCACATGCATATTTTTCTGCGACAGGCGCTTCTGCTAGAGCTTTTTTTAAATATTTGTGCTTGTTTTTTAAATCTGTTTTATTTTAATGTAAAGCACTTTGCGTTATGCTTCATAGGTAAAGTGCTGTACAAATAAAGTTTGATTTGATGGATTTGTTTTGATTGCATTTTGAAAATGTTTCCCAAAAAATATCTGATTTGCCGCTGCTAAACATTAAATAATTTGAAAGTAAGATGTTTAAATATATAAAACAATAGAAAACATAACTTGAACTTTTTTTCAGGTAAGAGACATAAAATCTCAATCTAAACCATTTTTTCCGGGTTTTGTTCTAAAGACATTTAACAAGAGTAACGGCATATTGTAAAGAAGTTAAATTTGAAATGCATAGTTCTGCAATAACTTTCAAACTCAATGAACAGGTAACACATGATACTTCAGTGTTTATGCTGCCTGGTGCAGTTCTAGTTGCATCTCAGCATGGCCTGATCCAGTGCATTAAACCGAACCCCCCAGTGGAGTGAAACCTTTGACCTTTTGCTAAGACTAGGACCTCTGAAACCTGTGGGAATGATGTAAGCAGAGGTGAGAGCGGAGGTGGGGAAAGCTTGACCTCACTTTATGCCTCCCTCAGAAGTGTCCAGTCGCAACTGAGGTCAAGGGTTTGACCTTTGGTTCAGGAGAGTTATTGAAAACTGTTGACCCCAGCGACAGGCCACTTGACCCTGCCCACCCTTGGGCTTTCAGTGGTCCAGAATCCTGAAGCTGCAGCCCACTCTTCAACCACAGGCCTGAAGTAAGAAATGGTCAGGACTGAACAAGGGAGGTCAGGGCAGGAGTGTTGAGATTTATGTCCCTCTGAACCTTCAGTAGCCTTCTGGCTCTGACACCAATCCAAGAGATTGTGCTGCTTATGAAAGATGGATTTAATCAGTATTTAAATGTTGTTTTCAAAAGTTTATATTACAGAAAAACTGTGATACTTCTTGAAATAAAGGGAGAACTGCTGTTTTGAGAATTTGGGAATTGCTGAACCAAATTCACAGAGTTTTTTTTTTTTTTTTTTGAATCCTGGAACATGCAACTCCTTTTTAAATATTGAAGATAAACTTCTTTTTCTGTTTTGCAGAATACTTTTATCACAATGTGTTAGCAAAAATAACGAAAAATTGTATTTACTATAAACAAAATTTCCAAGAAGCTAAAACTTTCAAATGGTGACAATGAGAGTCCGGTACATCTTTTGTAGTGCGGTCAATCAATTTAGAAATTTTGAACAAAAAAAAAAAGAAATTCCAGAGAGAAAATGTTTCCGAATTGTCTGAAAGGTTTACATGTATAAAGTGTTAACTCAGAAGTTTAATTTGTGTGCACAAAACTCATGTTCTGTAAGCAGCAACCCACACAATTATACAAACTTTTTACTTTACAGTGTTACAGTTACAAAACCGCTGATGCAACTCAACATAGAGATGGAATTAAAAATAATCAAAAAGTTTTGAAAAGATTTTTTCCTGTTTTTCCAAAAAAGCTGCAGGCCTTCAACTATGACTGTTTTCATGGCAACTACAGCAAATAGAGATACTGTAATAAGATCACAGTGCTGATCAAACCAACTCTTCACTGGCAGCAAAGTAACAATAAGTCACCTTGGTACATTAAAGCTTACTAATTCTCTCTCATTCTTCCTTGAGCTCCATAACATATAAATAAATAAGTGCAGAACACACATATCAATCCATCTCCCTTTCCCTTTGCACAGCCCTCTTTTAAATCGGTGCTGTGGGCTTTTACCCAAATGGCGCCAGGGCCACCAGTATCATTTATAACGGCACGGCACTGCTAATGCAGAGCATGGTTCAGCCAAGATGTTTTATTCATGCTGTTTTATTATTAGGGCCCCACTTAAAAAGGTGAGGCGCTCTCTTCTCCTCTGGCCGCCTCTTGCCGAAGCTGACTGAGGCGCGAGCTTTATCTATCACCCTGACAAGAGCGTCTTCCCTAGGAAGTCTTTCAGAAAACTTCAAACAGCCTCACTATTGATTTCTCCCCCTATCCACCTGGGCACCGGCATACATCTTACCCCCACTGTGCAGTGAGACAGAGGGGCGGAGGGAGGTGGTGGTGGAAGTAGAAAGAAAAGTAAGGAAAAAAAGGATGAAGAGTAAAAGAGACTCAGAAAGATAAAAGGGAAGGAAGAAGCTTGGTCACTGAATAACAATATAATTGACCTCACTTTCCTCATTGCTCAAATTCATACAATCTTCAGATAACTGAAGTTGGCGAGGACACAAGTAGGATGATTACAGGATTCCCAGCATGCAAATTACCAACTAAAACAACTCTTTATGACAAACACGCTGAAATATGACATGCTTGGTGGTGATCCTATGCAGAAGATTGGAGCTGAGGCCTTTGTAGACAATCAAAGACTCACAGCTTTGAAGCAGCACCTTGAAAAAAAAGGCACCTTTATTCTTTTCTATTAAAGGGAAAAAACATGAGGATGTTGCATCTAAATCCTGAATTTAAAGTAACAATAATTCCTCCTTGATCACTTTTTCAAGTCACTCTTTAAAAAAACTGCCTGGAGTCTGCTGTAATATTGTAAGCTTAACTTTTTTTTTTTTTTTCTGTAGAATCCTTTTAGGCCTTTCACTGCTTTTTTCCTCTAAAACGGAAGGATTATGGATCCTTTTTATTCTTCCTAATGAACTTCTCTTTTTAATAAACATATGGGATATCAGCTCTTATTTAAAGGCTGTTTGACAATGGGACTTATTACTTTGCTCTTTTGTTGCAATGAGAGCCATGGTGGGGGCTCGCTGACACAATGGAGATAGGGGTTTAATGAGCTGTTAATGATTTGTCCTCAGAGGGTTAATAAGAAATGGTGGGCCTATGAACTGCTCAAAAGAGCAGTCATATTAAAATATTTTTGGAGCCCTATAATCACTCAAAGGGTCACTCATAAATTAAATATTAAACTTGAGCTGATAAGAAAGCAATTAAGCTTCATGTTAGCAAACTAACTCCCTGTATGGAGTGTGAAACTTTGACCTCGAAATCCGGGCATCATTTCTAAATAACACATCTGGGAGTCCTGTGCACATCTCTATTTGTGATCATTCTTTAAAGATCCATTCAGTGGAAAATTCTGGTTTTTGGTGTTTTTAACATGATCTTGTAGCATTTTTCTCATTTAGGAGGACATATTTCAATAAAATTGAGATTAAAACAGTGTTTCCGAGTACTTCTTTATTCAAATCATTGTGAATCAGTAGCAGATGACAAAATGTCATTAAAAAAACTTGGTTGTGATGTACAAACTAAAATCTGCAGGCTAAAAGCTTCCTGCTCCACTCCATTCCGATGCATCCACTTGCAGACAAATAGATCCATGTATGTCTTCATTTTCCTCGTCTGAGCTGACATCTGGTTCAAAACTGTATGGCTGGCTCCGATTTTGCTTACCATTTTTGTTGCACCGCTAATGTTAGGCTGGGGCTGTGAGGGGCAGTAATTTACCGGGAGAGAGCTTAAGCAAAGAGATGATGGGAAATGGAGGCAAGCTTACTCCGCGCCAACAGTCCTGCCCAAGAAAAAGACGCATGTTTCTTTTTTTTATTTTGGCTAAAAATGGTCTAATGATTAAAAGATTACTGGGGAAGCTTTCACAAAAGATTAAAACATTCTTGAAGTGGGGCTTTAACAGTTTCCCCTGAAATGATTAACCCATTTACTTTGGTGGCAAAGAGCTAACATGTCTGAAAGATATTTCTTTTGGAGTTGTGGATCTTCTGTGTTGTTGTGAACACCCCCCTGGCACTATAACACAGTACAAAATCAATTGCACATGGCCCCACAGGAGAAGGAAGGAGGAAGCCATTGATTGACACGTTACTCTTATGTCAAACAGAAATACATGGCACGGCAGCAACCACCTGCCGTCTGCTCCACCTGTCTGTCTCACCTCTTTCCCAGGTTTCACTGGATAAATGCAGCATTTACTGACAAACATGTACACAGCAGCAGAAAAGTCCCGTTTCTTCTGCAATTATTAAAAACAGGAGGGGAAAAAAAGAATTTAAAAAGTGTGTGGAACTGTCAAAGGCAATTGTCACATTTCAGCTCACATCCTAATCAGCAGTGTTGCTTGTCTCTCAGCAAAGAAAACACCGCAAACTGCCTTGCAGCAAACATTTTTATCGCCTTAAAGTATTTCTGGATCCTCTATGGACACATCTGAGCTGTATTGTTCTGCTGCAGGTAAGTCATAGGACAGATTACTTGCTCAGACATTGAAGCTGATCTATCATACATAAAAATCATACAGCCTCCAGCCATCATACCTCAACCAAGGTGGCTTGTTATAATTCTCAATAGAACTCACTCCTTCCTTTTAATTTAATTGATTCTTATTTGCACTTTGGTTTGACAGAGAAAGAGGAAGTGAACCTGAGTGTTTACGCATGCTGTGATGTTTGCAGAGCCGGGTGTTGGGTGCCCTCACAGACGCATAAGTTAGCACCCTCCACAACGGAGCCCTGAAGCAACCTCCTGGTGCATGACATCAATATGGAGCAAGCAGCATGCTGCGAGCAGGAATTGTTTGAGAACTAATGGTTAAAAGATGATGTCACCATTCAGTAAATGTCGGTGCACCTTCCACCACAAGCAGCTCTCACAAACATCCATTAAGTGAAACATTCAGTAATGCCCACTTAAGCCACTGTCCACAAAGATGGTTATGTACTCATTTTAAATGGATTTTGATATAAATTTACCAAAATGACCACACACTCATGGATTGACAAGGCTTTAGAATAAGGGGGTTTGTAATAGTAGATGCCAGCAAAAACACAATAGATTTACATGACTGTTTAAAACAAATAAAAAGTAAGGGCTGGGCTTACTCTGCAACAACTCAGACGAACATTTCTAATGAACTACTGCTGGTCTGCAGAAACTACGTCCAAGAAAAAGATACAGCTTTTTAAATTTTACTTTGGATAAAAACGACATGATCATAATTAAAAGACCACTGGGAATGCTTTTACAATGGATCAAAAGATGATTGGAGTGGGACATTAAAGATGATGCTAGGGTGCAGAAGGGGAAGGAAGGAACATGCAAGCAAAAAGACTGCAAACCTGCCTGAACTGATTCAAAGCTTTATTAACTTAAATCTAAGATTGGTAATATTAAAGTCTAACAAAAGCAGGTAAAAAAAAAGTAGTAAAGCAATGTGGTAAAACCATGCAAGTGCAATTGAGGATGTTCTTGAATATGTTTTTGCTAAAGAAAGAAGAAAGGCAGGGCTTATTTAAGCCATTTAAGCCTAACTGAAAAGTGTTTCAAGTTTTAGAGTTCTGACAAAGAAGTTTGAAAAAAGCAGTTAGATTATTTTTAAGTCTGTACAGCTGGAATTCAGCTTTTATTGATTGCAAAAAGAGCTCCAGACAGAACTAAATTGGTTTATTTTTGCTTGTGTAAAGTAAACCTGAGTATGTTTAAACGATAAAAAAGTTGTATGTATTTTGCCTGATTTAGCTTAACTTGTGTTCAGAACTCAAATTATTACATCTGGATTACTGTACTTTTTTTAAATTTATTTTCAGAGTAAAGACGGATGAAAAACTGTTTCTACCAATTCAATAGCAACAAATGACAAGCTTAGAATTGTGACAAATTATAAAATTGAAACATTTTAAAAGACTTTTTGGATTTTTTTTCTTGACGGGACAATTTACAATTTTTATCAGATTATATCAACTAAAGGGTCGGACTCAGACAAAAGCTAAAAATCAAATGTCAACACGTTGCTTGTCAAAAAACGTAAGTGCCCTGTGAAGGAAACAAAGACGTTTGGGATTTGTCGTAAAGAATGAGCAAGTCCTTTTTCTTTAAAGAGAGTGAGCTCTGCAGTATGAGGTAAATGTCTGCTGTCGTCTTGAAAATCAATTCCCCCTCTCTTCCTTTAAGTGGTCAATATTTTTTGTTTCTCACAGCGAGCTCCAGCGTAGCCCGTTTAATTCGATGGGCCAATTAGAGTTACCGTCATGTCTCATTCCGGCCACAGGGATGCTTGTTTGTGTTGTTACTTCATCCCTGGTGAGAGTCAGGGGGGTGGGGGGTGAATGGAACAGCCTGTCCACTTTAACCCTGGCACCTGTTTGTTCTCACAACCCCACACCCGTACATCATCTTCACCATACCTTCTTCCCAGAGTCAAGGACAGAAAAAAAATGGATGCAAAACTTTCAAAAATGAATTTGTCCACTTGGAGAGTGGGAAGGAGGGGCGGCTGGGTCCAGGCCACTGCCACTCCTCTGGGATCATTTGTTACTTAGCCCTGATTGGCCCTGACAAAACAATACCCTAAAAACTCACCAAAGTAAATTATAGTCCCGGTAAATGGCCAGAGAGCGTAGGATGGAAAGGAAGGAAGGAAATGGCCGTCTGTCGGGACACGGCTTTCGAGCTGGGCTGGCTCCCTGCCAAACGCAAAACAAAGTAATGTGCTTTTGATATTAATAACAGAGAGGATATTGATCCGCTCTGTGGCCAGGACAGCTCAGCCTCCCCCCTTCAGGGTGGGTCCCAGCGGAGATGAAGACGCAGGGAGGGATGCAACCAGGAGTGGTGCTCCCTGAAGAACCAATGCCCTATTCCGAGCGCTCCGTCTCTCATCCACCTCCTCCTCCATAACCTTGTCTTTGCTGAAAGCCGTTTCTCCTCAGGGTCCATTTCATCTGAGTGTCTTTAATTAAGGGAAACAGGAAAAAGAGAAATAGTGATGATGGTGGGCAGTGATGGAGGAAAAGAAGACAAAAAAGTAAATTAGTGACCAACATGTCGACACTTCTCTTGTTAAAGGGTCACAGTTTTGTTTGTTGTCCGCCTTACTTCTTATATCCAGGTGAAACTTCCTTTCATGTCAGCATGAAAAATGAAATCCTTGAAGTCCCCAAATTTTAAAATATTTTTTTAGTAGAGTCCCTCTTTAACACAGCATCTACGGAAATTCTTTTGTGTGAGTTTTAGAAATAAAATCTTGTTGAAGTATAGTTTCCAATGTGTGAATCATCTTCTAAATCCCTTCAAATTCGAAGCTGAGAGAGGAAATAAAAAAGTTTTGGGAAAACAGAAATTCTTTTCAATGTTTGTTTGGTACCATTCATTTCTGTAATTTCTTTCTTATTATTATTATGTAAAATTATTTACCCATATTCCCCATGTAGGGATCCCATGTGCAGAGATTTGCCGGCTTAGTTGGTGGTTCTTGCTCTTGCTGGGATGGCTGGTCCAACATTGTAGCCTCAAGGCTGTGGTGTGGACCCTGTTGCTGGGAGAGTACTGTGGTGATGATCCGGTGGATGATCTGGCTGTAAATAGATTCTCACTATACTGTGTCCTCAAAGCAGAGCCAAGCCTTAAGTTTCCTTTGCAACTTACTTTAAGAAGGGATCATGGGATGTATGTGTTAATGGAGGGCAGGGGAAAAAAGAGTGGATTAGGTTTTTAGTTTGAATTTCATGTTTCTGTTTTTAATTGTTATGCCTTGTCCTGTGCAAAGAAAAGAAAGTGCTTTTTTAATGAATAAAAGTTTGATTCAATTTGCATTTCCACTGGGAATTATTTGAAATAAATTTTGAGAATGAAATGTTTTGGCTCTTTGTGCAACCTGTCTTGGTTAAATAAATAAATAAATAAAGCCCTTATCTTTTTATAAACGGACTTTGTGCAGTGCAGCACATTATCAGCTTCAGTTTGTGACAAAAAAACACCAACAACAACAAAAAAAAGCCAATGGAATGGAAGTAATGGTAAAAAAAAGTCAAAGTTATTATCCTGTTTGCAATACTTTAACAAGGCAATAATATCAAACAAACAGCTTAACCAGCGGTGTATTCAGAAGTACAATACACAACTTCCCACCAAAAACCAATGTGTCCACACACAACCAGAGTAGCCATGCAAAACAAAAGGTTGTCTTTTTTTTGCAGTTTTTTACCCTTAGTTGTCTTTTGTTTAATCTTTTATTACCACTGTTATCAATTTATAAGGCAGCTCCATTGTTTACAAGCGGGAATTCTTCAGACAGAAAGAGACAATACACACATAAGCACACACACACACATACAGCATTTATCTAAGTAATTTATATCACCGCTGACAAAGTGATTTTACGCAATTTGAAAAATGACACCTCCTCAGGAGCTTTTTCACAAAGTGACATAACTCCACTCCACTGTACATCAGTATTTTGCTGCTGTGCTGTCTCACAAATGAAAGGACATGAAATGTACAACAGTTTGTGCTTTGAAAAAAGAGAATACTGCCAAAGAGATCAAAGAGAGAGAGTAAAATTAAAAAATAATACAAAAGTAAGGTGAGAGATGCTAGAAAAGGAGACGTATACGAAATAAATCAAATACGTATACAAATGTTGACACTTAAGCATAAGCCTAATACCGAATAGTAGTTTTATTTTATTTTTTATGTTTTCCACAGGAGGCAAATAAATAAATAACAGAACATACTTTTTAATCTGCCTGCCTTCTTGCTCCCTCTGTTGTCAAAGGGACAGAGGTGAGCCCTGACACACCAGGGCCAAGTATTTGCATATAAAGAGCCTGTGTTATTTTGTCATGTCTTTCCCTTCAGTTGCCAGCAACTAATGATACACAGCAAGGCGTATCTGCCAGGTTAAAAGCCTTGGTTTTAAGCCAACTGCTGCAAACTGTGTCATGCTGAGCTGTGATGAAAGCAGGGTTAACTATACACACACACACGCACGAGAGCATCCATGTCAACATCAATCCTGAAGCCCTTCTCAGAAATCACATGATTTCATTAAGTTCAAGTCCTTCCTAAAAGGTCATCCTAAAAATAATACTTTCTTCATCCACGCCTATAGATGTGACAGAAACTGGTTGAGTTAGTGACTTTTTTGCCAAAGTTTTTTTGCTTTTGAATGAAAACAAATGAACTCACACTATTAACTAATGTAACAGCTCACATGAGAAACAAAAATAGAAACATTTAAAAAAAAAAAAAAATTTGTTTGTTCATTATTATACATTAAATTTATTTCACTGTTATTGAATTTATCCAGATTTCTGGTTATGAGCAAATTTGAAACAAAAATTTAGATTTCTTGCATCCTGAGGCTGATATTAATTATGTTAACCTGACAGTCTGCTCTGGCCCAGTTTCAGTTTCAGAATATCAAAACTTTTAATCAAAAATCTGAAACGCAAATGTAAATGTAAAACTGCATCTTTGTCATGAAAATATTTAAGTGTAAAATATAATTAATATAATATTAATATAATATGTTTTAATAGTGAAAACACTGATCTCTGTAAAAAAAATAAAATAAATAAAAGAAGGATAGCAGATGTAACCATGTGACCGATTTGCTTCTTCATGGGCATTTAGAAGCTTTTTAGCTTTTATTTACTCTGTGGTTGTCTCACAGAAATATTGTCACTTGAACCCAACACTGTTCCAAAAAAAAAAAAAAAAAAAAGAAAACGTAAATTAATGACACAACTGAGCCTCTCAAAAGACTTTAACTCATAAGAACCCAGACCCATTTTTCCTTAAAAATGAAAATGACGTCAGATATACCACAGATCAAGTGGACCACAGAACATATTTTGCTTTTTTTTTTTGTTACACTTATGTCACCAATCTAAGGGTTTCCAACGGTTTCTAAAGGTAATCCAACGCTATCATTTAGAGCAAGCCAGGTCAGCCTTTTTTGCTCACATTAAATCAATTTTTATTTTGCGATAGTGCATTTAAAAGATCAATAAGGTGTACCCAATGCTGGAAAAAAAGTATACATTAGATAAACCGAAAGGTGAACAACACCATATATTAAGAAACAAGAACACAAAGTCTTACCTTTGCGTGACAGAGAAAGAAGGGAGAAGTGTTGATGAAGACGATGAGCTGCTCATCCCTACAGAACATGTTGATAAACCCAGATTCACACTTTTCATGACTGACTGGCCATCTTTGCTGCCTTCTCCAGCATTCCTGACATGCACATTCACAGGCTCAAAATGCAAGAAAACAAGTTAATGGCAAGCATTTTTTATTATTTTCTGCTTGTGAGCTGTTTCTCTTCCTGTTAAGGAATGTTCATTCCCACACAAAAGCTTTAAATCCATTTGAAACCATTTTCACTTCAAATTTGAGTGTGCACCTTCTTTTTTTCATCAGGCCAAAATACCAACTGACAAAGATAAATCAAGTGATTGGGAGTGTTAAAGAATGCCCCCGTCTCTACTGCGGGTACATTAAATATCAAGTCAGAAATGAACTGGAAGGTGTCTATAAATGCTAAATAATGGAGAGGCTGCATTCGTCTGGGTCAGAGCTCTCTCCCTTGCTCTGTCTTTCCTCTGATACATTATTTAATGAGGATGCACTTCCCCATCGCAGCAGGAAAGAACAAGGGGCAGGGGGCACCCTGTCTTCTCCACAGGAATGGGGAAAGGGAGGAGGAGAAAAGAGGAGGAGGCAATAAGGGATAGGTGCAAATTCACAAACTAAGTGTATGTATGTGTGTGCAGGGACCCTAGCACCCCTTGCTTTTTACATTACAGACATGCACACTCAGTCGTACACAAACACACAGGCTCCACACAGAAGTACCTTGAGCCCATTTGTACTAATGACTTTCTGTGCCTAATGCACTTTGCGGAAGACAAGGTTGGATATTTATTTGGAAGGAGGGAAGAGGTAGGGGACAAAGGACTCTCATACTGTTTACCTCTTGCCTGTTCTAGCTACCAGATTTTTCAACAGCAGACTTGGCCAGCACTTGGTATGATAGTAATGCCATTGATTGCCAGTAAAGTAAGTCAGGTTTTCCTAAGCCCTTTTTGAGCTGCAAGGCGTCTGTGTGCACAATGTCAGGTAATACCAAGATAACTCAAGGAATTGCAAATTAAAATGTGGTGCACGGGTAAGAGTAAGACAGAAAAAAGGGTGCGTTGCATCTTGTGTTGAATGTTTATCTACAGTTATACTCCAATGAAAACTGGACTTTTGGTGTTACCCCGGGCTCACACCACATGTGGTCCAGGCAGCTGTGACGTAGGACCTACAACGGCAAGCAGCAAGCTTCCTCCTAAGCTCTATTCTGATGCACCGACTTGTAGACAAAAAGATCCACGTTGGTCTTCATTTCACTGTAATCTGAGGTCAAAACTACAGCTGTATAGCTCCAACATAGCTCGCCATTTTTGTTTCAGCCATAATGTTAGGCTGGCAGCGGAAGTGCAAAACAAAGGGATGATGGGAAGTACGGTCAGGCTTACTCTGCGCCACTGAGCCCACTCAAAACTTAAAAAAAAATTTCTAATGAATTAGTGCCACTCTGCAGAAACAATTTCTTTGCAGAGTTTTTCTCATTTTCTTTTGGCTAAAAACAGCATAATCATAACTAAAAGAACAACAGGAAATGCTTTTAACAAAAGACTAAAAATGATTGAAATTCGACTTTAAATAATAAAATCAAATTAAAGTTTTCAAAATGAATTAAATCAACAGAAAAAAACCACAGGGGCAATAGTAAAAATGAATGATATGAGAATGTTTTAGATGTTTGCACTGGAATTTATTGCCACGTCTGCCAGCTGTGGAGGATTTTGTTTGTCATATTTTCATCCCCGAAGCCCTTTGTATGTTAAAGTACTGCAGCGGGTCTTTCATATGTGAAGTGATCCCAGAGTGCATGGCAAGAAGCCAGCCTTGGAAATCACTCTCACCCAAGGTGACAGTTCCAATGAACATATCTCTTCTTCAGTTTTATGTGTTCCTGTATATTTGTCTGCCCTGGAATGGTAGTTACATGATGTGAAGGTTTTTATATATAAATATATTTTTTCGTTTGAACACAGTGCAGCTCAAAACTTGTAGTTTGGATCCCTACCATCCCCTGCTTCATTTGCTTAGCACTGTGGAGGGTGTTTGTGCAACCAGTGGCAATATCTGAAAACAGAATGAAAACACAGGGGCAACAGTGACAAATGCACACAAGCCCATTCAAGAACAAACTCTCTCCATTCTGCTCTCCGACACAAACAGTGAGCTGGGATAATAAATAAATAAGTCATAAAGAAAAGAATCGTTTGATGTTACCTTGTGCTGCCTGAGGCCAACACTACGCTGGGGAGCGCTGCCACCACACACACACACACACACGCACTCATACAGTTACATGACTAACATGAGGAGCGGAGGGAGAGGAGCACAGTCTCAGCAGAAGATACACTACGGACCACCTATAAATACAGGGAGGGAGTTTCACTGCGGAATGGAAACAAGATAGTACCGTTTATATAAGCAGGTGTAGTACTGGAATGTTGAAAAAAAAAAGCTTTAGAATACTTCTTGTAAATATAAGGAAATGACACCAAGCAGAGATGCTACGAATTAGAAATACGTTTTATTTTTAAGCAGATACAATTCATAGGATTGGATAAACAACTAAGAATAAAAAACAAAAAATATGATTTGATACAGAGTGTTAGAAAATAGCTTTCTGATGATAATTGGAACTAAACTAAATTGATGTTTAATGTTAATAAAAATGAATATTTTAAAGCTAGTTTGGGTTAATCTAAAGACTAAATGTTGGTATTGCTCACTGACTGACCTCAACTTTTTCTCTCCTTTTCAGAGCAAACACTAAACTTTAGGATTTGAATTCACCATTTTGTAACAACAGTGGGAGTGTTATCTACACATACATGACTGTATCTCAAAAGTTACCTATGGAGTGTGCTTCTTTTTATTTAGAAATGCATACCATTCCTTGTTTAAATGAAATAGTCTGTGGTTTAATTATATTGCAGGTTTTTGGACTGAGATTTAGCATATGGTGTTCACACTGCAAGCAGGGAGGAGCTTCTCATTTTCTTCTTTAGTTGCGCATGTCCACCAACTACAGTTGGGATTTGTGCAAAATGTTGAAGCAGTGCCAATCTCACAAATCTTACTTCAGGCTTTTTCTTTCACAGTTCTATTCCAATAGTTGAAAGACTTGGGGTCATATAATTCCAAGTTTTTTAAACGCGGAAAACCAAAATGGGCATATTTGTGCATTTACATAGACTTTTCATTGAAAACGGTTGCTTGAGCATTGCTGGAGGTGTGAACGCAGCATAAAAGAAACAGTTGATCTTATGTCCTACCAAAGTCCATATGCATATCCTTTGTTTTTAATCATATAAAGTAACACTAAGTATAGTGTTTTTTTTAAATGATGCAATACATTTTTTAATGCTAAAAACTATAATACAAATCTTGATTTTACTTTATTTTAATAGAAAGTAATAGTTTTACTAAAGCAGGCTTTTAATTTGAAACATAAGTGGTTCCTGTTGAGCTCTCAAAAAACAAACTTTCCAAGATAAATATTCACTTGTTAAAGTTTAGCCCCTTTTGCTGCTGGTTCACTAAGCCAAGGATAATCTTTCTAAATCAAACACAATTTAATATATTCTTAGTCAATACATAATGGATTGACACTGCCTGAGTAAGTTCAGCCTGTGGCATAACAAACGTTCCTATTTGATTGCTAAGTTCATCAGTGTTAGGAAAGGATCCCTCCAAAGGGTTTGGAAAAGTACCATTGAGCACACAAGGAGTGCTTCCCTGTTATTGTTTTAGTATGCTTCTTTTTTTCTTTTTTTTTTTTTTTTGCCTGGTGGCACTGGCCCACACTGGTGCTAGTCTCTTCTAGTTGGCATATGTTAGAATGTAGGGGATTTAATCTTCTCTTCCTCACAGCTGGGACCTTGTTAAATAATGTAAGACTCACAGGGGCAGACTGCGACTCGATTTTACATTTGCCCTCTTCAAATACTTGCTCTTTGCCAGTGGTACTGCTCAGAAATTTGTGGGCAAACAAAAAGAAAAATGATTGAGAACCTTGTAAACTCTTTTGCCATTGAAAAGTAAATAGAAACCCAACACGCTGGCACAAGATCATGGAAACACAGAGAGAAGTTAGAAGTTAAATCTATGGGATATGATTAGCAAAAGACTTATCCAAAATGTTTTCAGCATTTGGTTAAAAGAAATGTTTTTTTGCATTTCCTGTATACTGTAAAGGCTGCTGTATACTATACTCGAAAGCCTTTTTTTTCAAACAACAAAACAAACAAATTAAAAACAAACGATCAAGCAAAAAAAAAACAAAAAAAAAAAAAAACAGTGTGCCTTATAATCCAGAGCACTTTATATATGGTCTCATTATGGTTGTGCTTAGTAATGTTGAAGTAATTTTGAGAGGTACAGAGAGGTGCTCTGTTAAAATGTCAGTCTTTCTTTAGGAGTTGCAAACAAGATCAGGGTGTTATTGTAAATACGCTAACGTGTAGCAGTGTTGAAGTGTGTTTTTTTTTTTTTTTACATGTTAATAACCAGGTTGGGAGTTAGCATAGTCACAGTAATGTTTGTTTTAGTGATATCAGTCTGTATAGGAGCACTAGACTGAGCTAGTGTGACGTCACTCGTTGAAAATCCTTGCTTCCATCTGCGATACAGAAACATGGCCATGTTGGAGGCAGACAACAGTGACTGGCCCGAGTTGGTCTGAGTCGGAGTTTCTATGGCAACTACTGTCACCAATCAGGAGTAAGCTGGAGTAAGTCCACACCCCTGTCACTGAAATCTCTGAAAATCTGTCAGACGTTCGAGGTGGGGGCCAGCGGGCACCGCATGCTTTTACTGAAGCATCTGATTGGTCAGTTTGTGACTTGAATAACTTTTGATAAGGAAATATATCAAGGATTAGAAATAACACGTTAAAAAGGGGTATCAGAACAAGTACCCAGCAGGTACTTACTGTTAGAACGCAAGTGGGGGAGGTAGAGTGGGACTGTATTGTGAATACGGTAGACTAACGCAACTAACCTGTAGTGTTTTAAAAACAAGTTCTAAAGTTCCTGTGAACACAGTTAAAGTCTGACTAAGTGATGGACTTATATGTGACTTGCTTGCTTAATGAGCCTAACAGTTTGGTCCATTCTGTAATGTAGAAAATGCACTAAGTTTTTGGGTCTAATGCTCAGGTTTGTTTCAAAGTAGCATTTAGGGAAAAGAGGTCAATGAGACGTGCAACATCCTTCTGTTGGCCAACTCGTGAAATTAGAATAAAAACACATTCTAAACAAATACAAGCAAAGACAATGGGTAATGGCGTCATGTCTGGATTTACTGTCAAGATCCTTGATTTTTTTTTAATCAAAAGTAAAGAGTGAAAAGCCTTGATTTTATTTTGTCTGTGTTTGTTTATGGCATTTTAAATGCATATCTCCTAATCTCCTTGTATGGAAACAGATTATCTGCATGCGAGTCTGCTATTTGCACACATATCTTCAAGAAAAGGTGTGTTTGTGCATGTTTTCCATGTGTCATTTTGATGAGAGCAAAAACACACAAGTGGAAAGCTGCCCAAAGGGTGATTGAAGTTGCTGACATTTTAAGGCTATTGAAAACAAAAGCTAATAGGCAGGACCACGTGCTGGAATCGTGTCTGGTTCATGTTTAACAAAACAAGGTCAAAGAGGTTGTCAGGCCATGAATTCCATAAATAACTTGATAATGGGATTTTAAAACAAGCCGTCTACCAGTCATCTCCCCTCCTCTTACACCCTCCCTCTTGCCCATAGTGGGCCTTGTGTGTGCGTGTGCATGAGTGTGTCTTCAGAATTGAGGGAATATTAGAATGCAAATGGATTCACACTGCATCCTCATAAACAACGGTGTTCATTTAACCCTCGACCCTTGTATTTAACTGCCTATCAAGTCATTTGTGTTGGGCAAGACACGTGGAAGTAGGTTGAGAGAGGCCAGCAGGGATGTGCATGCATGTGTGTTTGCGCATCTAATCAAGAACAATGCCATGCAGACTTCTACGTACACAAACTTTAATTTGTGATTATGAACACAATTTGTTCTTGTTTGTGTGTCCGTGAGTGCTCGGACGCTCAGGTGTGTTCTTATGTGCATCATTATGACAACAGCTGCGTCTGTGTGCACTCTCCCATTTTTTGAGGTGTGAGTTCACCGCTGGCAATGCTCAATTAATCTTGTCAGCACACATTTACAGGGGAACTGAACACCTTTTAAAGTGGGCCTAGCTTTGTCACGGTCCGCTTTTCCATCCATTACAAAGACACTGACACAGTGTTTTCTAAGACTTGCAGAAAGCACCTGATTAAAATCTGTTAGAGACTTTTTAGAGACTAGCAAGGATAAATGTTTCACAAATTCAAACTGTTTTTATTGTATCAGTTAAGATCTTAAGAGAAACGTGTGTTTCAGTGAATGTTTTTTATGTTTCTTTTCCCTTTTGTAGTAATCAGCACATACCAATAATAAGAAAACTATTGAAATACTGTTCTTGTTCTTCAGGACAATTAAAATGGACAGATTTTATGCTATGCTACAGTTGTATGACTCATTCCTCATAGCCTGAGGACTTTAACCCAAAGGCATACCACCCTTTATGGTTAAGCTTCAAAGACTGCCAGTCAGAAAATAATTCAACAACGTAAAAAAGACAGAGCAATTATCTTATTACTTACAAAATACACAAGGGCAAGTACATTACAGTGAAAATAAACAGAGACTGAAGGAAGGACGGAAAAAATATCAGTTTGTGAATATGCTGTCAACTCTGTTTGCAGTATTTATGGGTCTGCAAAAAAATGTCCCCCAAATACATTTTCCTGCTTTCAGCATCACTGTTTATTGGCTAGTTAAAGCATACACAAACAGTAAAAAAAGAAAAAAAAAAAAGTTGAACTCATTTTAAAACATTACCAAAATACGTTTTACTTAAATGTCCAACTCACTGACAGTTATGTTTTTTATCAAAGAATGGACCCAAATTGTCTAATACCAGTTTGAGAGTAAAGCATGTCTGCACTCTAGTCGAAGAGGGCTTTCACTTTTTAATCAGTTTAATCAGTTGGCTTTGTAATTAACACTCACACACTAAATGGGTTGACAGAGAGACACCAGTTTGATTTAAAATAATAAGACATTTTTAGTAGAGAAATATAAAAAAATGCTAATTTATCACAAGAAGAAGGGATTATCTTTGTATATCTTAGTTCTCCTGCCCCATAGATTCTTTCCCGACTTGAACTGGCTTGGAAACCTACATATTTTGGAATGAAGGAAAGCTAAATTAATAAAACAAGAAAGCATCACTGAAGTTGTCACATTAAAAGAGACAGAAAACATATAAATGTATTTAGTCATGCTGTTAAAGAGGATATAAGGAGAATGTCCGTCAGAGACAGGCGGGGAAAGTGTGAGCAAACATGGGCTCGTTTTAAGAGGGAGCGCTGTGTTCGGCCCCCTGTCTCTTAATCCTGGGCGTTTGTCGTGGCTAATTATGGTGGACAAGCCTCTTTATCGAACCTGCTCCTGCCATCAGCATTAGGATGCATGAGCTGCGCCTGTTGTTTTAAACGCTCTCATTAACCACACAAATCAGTGCTGTTGACAGAGTGCTTTTGAATTAAGCGTCTCGCCCCCACCGCTGCGCGCCAATGCTTGCAGGGCCCAGGACAAGGAGCAATTTATAACACCATTAGCCACACTCGCCGAGGTTACAGGCATCAAAATTGTTCCCGTCTAATTATTCTTAATGGATACAAGGAGGGAGCGACGCTCAGGACAGCTTTTTCATTAGCCTTCAATCAAGAGGGTCGGGAGAGAGAGGGGTGGGCCAAATGTACTGCTCAGGCAAACGGGAAATCAAAAATAATCATGTTTGCTTTTTTCATAATATACCACAAATGCATAGATGGATGGGGGGTGGGGGGTGGGGGGTGGAGGAGTCAGAAAGAGGAAAAGATGCTCTACTCTTGACAGTGGAAGAATTTTTACAGTTATCAAGTCGTCACACAAACTCACAATCACACACACACACACACACACAGGGCTGTGACAGTTCATTTGCCTTTACTGCTTTGTAAACGAATGGCTAAATAAACTGAAGCTTCTATGTCATGGTCATTGTTTAATGAATGCAAAAGTTCTAAAGAAGGAAACATTTGTTTAGATGTAGGATCTGCTGATGAGGTAACCTTATCTGTGATTGGTCACCTGTAATGGTTATGGAATAGCTGTGGTGAAAAATAATTTAATAATACATCAAACCAGTCAGAAAAATAATTTATTAACAAAAGATAATCATTTTAACCTGAAATAATTTCATCAGTGACTGGCAAGACACTTAGCCTAAGGCACCAATTGTAACCAAATTGGGACAAGACCAGTTTAACATTGTAACACACGGCTAAGGGCCCCATCATGTGCCATCTATCAAGTTTCTCATTTCAAACACCAAGGTACTCAGCCTGCAATTAAATTCTCCCAAGAGTGCTCGATCATACTGTAACTGTCATCTCGCTGTGGCACCCTGAAGAAAAAAAAAAGGAAGCCAAATTGTGAGTGTTAACCATCTTTTTACAAGCCATTAAGCGGAAAGACTTTTACCACATGACACAGTCCCTTAACGAGGACTGACATATGCGAGGAAGGCAGTTAGCACCTAACATTAAGACGCAGCAGCCCGCTGATGAGATGGGACATTGTCCATGAGGGACGTATCAGTGTTAATTACGGGATAATCAGCTTCGCTCTACACCCCCTTTTACAGTGATAACCTACTCTCTCCCCCCACCTTGATGATGATATGGTATGGCCTGTGATGATAGCACTCTGGCTCTCTGCTAAGGAAATAGCTAAGGCAAGACACATAACACCAGGATATGGAACAGGAAATCCAGTTCATTAATCACTTTCTTTTTGTCCTACTATGAGGCCTTTGCTGGCTATGGATACCAGTTAGAAACCTATTTACATACATTGAAAAATTAAGAGCATGTGGTTACCACATTTGAGGTTGATGGCTCAATCAAGCATGCACAACCGAATCCCACTGACAAAGTGAATAAGAGTGAAGCTGGAAAGGCTACAAGAACTCAGAACCTGATAGCTAAGGTTTGAAAGATGCACTTTAAACTTTATACTTCCATGAATCAATAAACAAACTATAAAAACTGTCTTAAAGATCTTGAATATAGTCGAACACTTGTAGTAATCTATGTTTGAGAGCATTAACAGGTGGATTCAGCAGATTCGGCGTGCTTCACGAATGGACTGGTTATGGATGATGTAAGCAGAGCACATCTTCCAGCTTCTCTGACCTGAAGGGCATCCAGAGGCACAGCAGATACCCAATAAAAAAAGAAACCCTCGTGCTCTCAGGTTCAACCCACAGCAATGTGCATCATGGCCAGGAAACAAAACCAAAGCACATATTAGATAAGACACCATTTGCAAGAATGTGCATGAGAATACCACCAGGGAAGAAGAATTCAGAGGACAACACCCTGTATTTGAAAGTCAACTGTCTCAACAAGTAGGAAAAGCTGAGCTTTTAGCTGTTCCCACAAGAAAAATAAATAAATAACGTTTTTTGTTGACCCAAAATTGAATTTTTTGTTTGTCAACCATGAAAAAACATGTTGGTAACTTGACTAGGATAACGTGCCAGCTTGATCCCTACCCCCATAATAACCCATCCCCTTTTTTTAATAATGTAATACCCTTAGGCAACAGTAATGTACATTGCTGGACAGAGCAGAATCATGCCTTCCAGCAGAGTTGGCCAATCATGTTGAATTATATTCTCCAGGAGCCAGAGCGACATGTCAGTGGAGATTCAGGTTGGACACAGCAAAGCTTCGTTTGTTTGGTCAGTCAGTGCCCTAGAGACAAACGCCTCAGCTTCCACATGTGATAGGTTCTCAAATATGTCCATCTCTCTGCACAGACACATGCAGTATTTAGATATTAAAGTGAATCTTGCAGTAACATCTAAAAGAAGAAAAGCCAAACCAGTAATGAGACTCAAATTTGAGTAGATGAATGCTGCTAAAAGAGTGTACCCATTTTATAAAAAGAAAAGACTTATTTTTCTTTAAATTAAGGAAACAAACGTTTAAAAATGATACTTTCTTGTAATGTATTAAGATTTAACTCTTTCCTGAAACTCACCAATGTGACTGAAAAGTGCTTGCAGGTACTGTATTGTTCCTTCAGGTTTTCTTTTATTTGTCAAGACATATATAAACCAATTTGTTATTTTCTTTTACGTACCAGTTATGGTTTTTAAACATTTGGTGATTTTTTTTTTAAACAGTTAAAAATGGCAAATTATATAAAGTATAAATGTGTTTGACCCAGAAAACGTAAGAAAAAAAGACACAAGTACAAACGTTTAATAAAAGTGAAACATAATACAATCTTAAATGGAAAATATAGTTCTGTTAAAGCCAAAGGAATTCCCTTTGAATGTTTTTAGGACTTTTTCAGCCAGTTTGGAAACAGGAAGGTGTTTTAAAAAATATTCTGAATGTCTACGTTGTTTTTGCCTCTAATCATAAAATTATTTTTTGACTTCTACTCAAATTTCAACTTATCAAAAGGTACTTAATTGGATGTTATAGGTTATTATTTTATTTGTCTTTGACTTGCATTCATAAAAAGTATGTATGTTTCTTTTTTTTCAATTTATGGTATTGGGCTTGAGGCTCCTGATGGACCAAAGGTAAGTTTGCCGTCATTTTTTAAATTTAATTTTATTATTAATTACTGTGCAAATCATTGAAAGCTGATATCAGTGATGGGGTAGCAGAAAGGTGAACAACAACAGCATTATTTTGAATGGTTTTTATTTGTAGAACAAATAAAGAACTTTTAAAATGTTCATTGAATTCTTAACGCATTATGGGTAAAGTAAGTACTTTTATGATACATTTGTAAATACCCTTTAGTAAATGTTTTTGTTTTTTAAACACATTCTTCTTCTGCATTTTGAATTGCATCTTGTTTAAAAAAAATCAAATATTTGTTAAAGGGAAAATTTTAATGTCTTGATAAGTAGATAAAAAAGTTCGATTTTATCTTAATGTGACCACGTGAGAGAAACTGAAGGAGCAGATGTATGCAACAGCTGGAACTATAAAACAAGAGCATGTCACAGACCAAACACCAACCTGCCATCTCAAAACGGTTTGTTCAGCGCAGCAAAATCAAGTCCCACGTTGAGGATTTGATGGCATAACTTGTAACAAGGAGACAGCATAGACAAATGAGTACAAAGAGAAGGAAACACAAGGACATGTCCAAACACAATTCTACACATTATGAAGATTTTTTTTTTTTTATGTGGGAAGAACTTCTCTTCCAAGAACATTTATCAAATATATGCCCACACATGAATGTATATCTAATAAAAAATCCTACATTAACATTTTGCAAGAATAAAGTAATTAAAAAGTGTTAGCCTATACACCCACACTGAATGCAAAACATGAACATTTCTCTTCTAACACATTTTTCTACAAAGTTTGCAATACTGAACACAATGAAACCTTTATAGACATCAACTACAGTCACCCAAGAGGGGAGAAAAAAATAGTCTTTACAAAGCCTTTAAGCCATAGTTAGAGTCATGAAAATGTCAAACTGACAAAAGAAAAACAGAACAATCATACAGGCAGTTTTTGAAAGTTCTGATCAAAATGAAAAAGTAGCATGATAGCTCCTCAAAATCAGGGCAAAATGTTTAAATTCTAGAACAAACTTTAGAAAACCTTTTGCACAAATTTGCATTTGCAGTTCAATTCATTTCTATCTAGAATTCGAACCGAGATCAATCATTTCCATTGCAATGTGTGTGTGTGCGTGTGTGTTGTTTAAGCGCAGCCGGTATGTAAGTAAGCATGGGTTCAAACAATGTGGTCATGTGGCCTGACAGGGGACTCCAGGGGGCACAAACTAGTGCCACGTCCATCTGCTTTTTTCTCCCCAACGCCATGCCACATCCTGACAGGGTCCCACTAACTCTTTCTGCGTAATTTAACACTGCTTTCGCCAGTTCCACAAACTGAGGCAAAGAGACACAAGGACATACACAACATTGCTCATGTGTCTTATCAAGGGACATCTTCAGCATCTATCGCTTTATATATTCCCACTCCAAAGATCTTCTGCCCAAAACCAAATTCCTGAAATTAGCTGTCAATGGTTTCTCAACTGTTTGCCTTTCAGTATAAATCGAGCTAAAAGAGAGCTTAGCAAATGCTCATTGTCAAATCTTTGTGGGAATTATTTTGTGGAAAACTTTGTTTCTTCAACTCATTGATTGTCTAGTCACACACACAGTTCTTTTTCTTTCTTCCCACCTTTTGTCAGTTTCCTGTAAAATAACTCTGATCCTCAGCCTAAGCTCTATGCCTCTGTGATCCGTCGAGCTTCTCCGCCTGTCCTCCATCTCCATGCTCCCTCTCCCTGTGGTTCTCTCCTTTCAGTACCCTCTTTGACAGCTTCTTCTGATCCATAGGACTTTCACCCTGTATATCAGACATTCTGCCCTATCCACTGGACTCTAAATCCCATGGTTCATCCTCTTAGGGGTGCATTCCTGCAGCTTCCCCTTTCTACTGACTCTCAATGTGTGGCAAAGTGTTATCAGTTCATTCCTGACTAAAGCTCAGGTAAGACTCTCAGGGGTGTGTGACCATGTTCTCTCAATCCTGCATCACTTGAACAGGAGGCAGAGCCTGCATTCTTTGTTTAGAGTAAATGGTGTGTTTTCATGCAAAAAGGACCAAAGCTTTTCCATTGTGGCTTCTTAATGTGACACACTCATGCAATGCTACATTCAGCCACGAAGGTCAATGACTTGTAAGGGCGTCTGCCTTTCAAAACCAATGAGAAACTATATGATAAATCCTGCTTTTCAAATTATTTTGAAACTTTTTTTTTCCATTTCCATCACTCAGTATGAAAATTAGATGACTACATCTGAGGTATATGAAGTTAATGAACCCACGAGGGGGCCCGAGCCAACATCTCATAGTGCCTGTCCCAAGCCCGGATAAATACAGAGGGTTGTGTCAGGAAGGGCACCTGGCGTAAAATCTTTGCCAAAACAAATATGCAAATCAGACCTTTGAAGGCTGTCTACAAAACATGGCAGTGGAGTTTTGGACTGGGTTGTTCAACAGGATCTTAGGTGGTCTGAAGATGTTTGAGGGAAGTGTGACTGTGCCCATTTTTAAGAATCAGGAAGGTGTGAAGAGTTGTGGCAACTACAGAGGACTAACGCTGATGAGCCACACAATGAATGTATGCTTGCTTTAAGGATGTTGATAAAGAAGTACAGAGAAGGTCAGAGAGAGTTACACTGTGTCTGCAGTGTTAACCCTAAGCCTAATTTACTTAATTAGGAATAAGTAGTTTTGAGCCAAAAACAAAGAAATGATGGGGTATCATTGTAGAGTTACTTCTGCGCCAACAGTCCTGCCCGGAGCCATCCTTTCATCCATCCTCTTCTGCTTATTACTTATCCAGAACCAGGTCATGGGGGGCATCAGTCAAAGTAAAGATGCCCAGACTTCCCTGTTCCCAGTCACCTCCTCCAACTCCTCTCGGGGGACCCCGAGCTGTTCCCAGGCCAGCGTTACCTGGGTCTTCCCCAGTGAGACATGCCTGGAACACCTCCCGGGGAGGGTGTCCATGAGGCATCTGGACCAGCCCCCTCGAACCGAGGTGGCTCAAGCACAACCCAGAGGCGAGTATTTGATTAACTCTTGCTGCACTGCAGAAAATTTTTTTTAAAAAAAACAACACAGGCTTTTTTGGTTTTGAGCTAAAAATGGCAAAATCATAATGAAAGGCCACCGAGTACACTTTTAAAATGGGTAGGAATACAGTTGGGGTGAAACTTCAAAGTATAAATAATGTAATCCAGCAAAGCTTTAAGCTAACCTTCAAATTAAGACAAATTTAACATGAACATTTTACTTTTTGTAAAAAACAAAAAACATTCTGATAGAAAGCAAATATTTTTACATCTTACGATTCAAAGTCCTAAAGATAGTCTCTTTATTTCTCATAACTGAACACAAAAGTTCTGTGAAAATCCTAAAGAAACTATAACGGTCAAGTGAGCCCGCCTCTGAAGAAAAAATAAATAAAATAAAAAGCTTGAGACTTTTATAAGGAAGATGAACATGATTTGTCTGAGGTGCACAGACGGCAGATATCACATTACCCATATTTGTCAACAGCTGACAAACTCCTCCCCCTTTTGGCCAGCTAGACAAACCCCCCCTCCGCTGTCTTAACACACAGACACACTCTCGCATACAACCCCCTCTTATTTAGCCAGACAGCAAGGGTCCCCATTGCCCCTAAGCCCTTGTTAAAACCACTCCTCACCTCCAATGTCACTGGGCCATGTCTGTCATTTTGAATCCGCCCTCCCTTTCCCGCTCTTGCACAGGGGGCCAAGAGGTTAATAGGGACCGAAACAATGGTCCAGCGCAGACACAACAAACAAAGGCCCGTGGGAGCAGTTTGCCTTTGGGCTGCATCCTCTCCCACCGTTCCCTGTATGTTTATCCATCTGCTTTATCCCCATCTCTACTATTTCCACTTCTACTCCTTCCATACCTCCTGCAGTCTGACAGTACCTGTCACCATCCTTGTTTCATGGACAGTCATTTATACCCATTTGCAACGTTTACTGCCATTTTATTGTCTGTCATTTATATTTTAGAGGCTTTTTTTAGGAGAGTAATAAAGTGACGGGGAAAATGAAGTGGAAACATAATTACCACATACAGTTAACACTGAGCTTTTATCAGAAGAGAAGATGTTCTATTGCAGTTCCATTGTGATCCTTTCAATGCTATGTTGTTGGTGAGGGTGACAACAAAGGAACAGTTGGTCAAATAGCTAGTTATAAAGGCACAGGGAGAACAGAAAGGGTGTTAAAGTTTTAAGCTGGAAGAGCCGCTTTTGTTGTTGGGCATGTTGATTAAAAAACAATAAATGAATGGCTGTTTTTGGCCATTGCAATGACAAGTACAAATACAGGTACGACAAATTGGCTCATGAAGTGTTATATTTTTGTTTGTTTAGCTTTTACTAAGCAATGTTTTAAACAAAACAAAAAAAAAAAATCAAAGATCAAATATTTTACGACAAATCTATAAAAATATCAAGTTGGCCATAATGACTGTCAATTATAAGACCATCGTCATTTGAAGATAGTAACAGACATGGGAATGTGCTTAAAGCTCTTGTACCAATATCATCATGCACCATCTGGTTAACCAATGAGTCCAAGAAAAGCAAAGAAAGCAAGAAAAAAAAAAGGTAAGCACCAATCGAAATAGATACAGCAGAAGCTGAAAAATAATGTGAAGCAGATGTTTAGATGTGAGGACGAGCAGGTGCTTATTGATTTATGATTTTCAAAAAAGACTGTATACTACACTAAAATGGGGTGGAACTTTCTCTTTCTTTGTTTCTTTTTTTCCCCATGCTCGTCAGTGCCCTTTTTGGGCAACACAGTCCCAGAAAGAACAGCTGTTCAAAATATCTGATGATTTCCTCAATGAAAAGCAGGTGTGACACCAAACAAAACTAAATGACGATGTGATATTTTCAGCTTCCTCTAACAACAATTCAATTGGGTTTCCGGGTCTGAATTAGGCTGTGCAGTGTAATAACTCTTGCATTTAAACATGAAATGTTTGTACTGCACTCAGAAACAGTGTGTAATGATTGGGGAAAAAAAAAAAACATTCATCAAATGAGATCTATGGAAGCAAGTTAGTGGTCAAAGGATGTCACTGGAGGTGCTTGTCAGTTTCTCCCAAAGACTAAAATACACCCGTATACTGTTATTTATATATATATATATATATATATATATATATATATATATATATATATTTTATAATAGTATTGGAGACACTTTTTTGAGACAGAACCCAGACACATAAGATATTAGAACAGCAAAAGACAGAGAAAGGGCAGAGGTGAGAGGGAGAAAGATGGTGAAGAATACAATGAAGTGGCTTAGGAGGCTGATTCTGCCAAAATCCACCCATGCACTCACACTGTGAGGTGAGGGAGAGAGGGAGTCAACTCTTTGTCTTCTGTTTGCTCAGCAACCTCACACAGCAGGGAAGCACCTGCAGGAGAAAAGGGGTGATCGTGTGGGATGGGTGGCATGTGATGAAAGGATGGTGTAGGGATACAGATGGGGCTGGCGGAGGTCACACTGCTTGATTACGTTCTCTGTTTTTTTTCTCTAAGCTGTGCTGCTCCAATCCCATACTCCCATACCCCCCCATCACCACATACACAACCCACCCACATGCACAAACTGAAAGTCTCACTCAGATCTTTTGATCTATTGTCAAAGCAATCTCAGTGGTTTTTAAAATATGATTATGTCGTTTTTAGTTTCCGCAGAGCAGCCAGAGTTGATCAAAAATTCACCTTTGAATTGTGGGCGAGATTTTGGTGCGGTTTTTCCATTATTCCCTTGTTTACACGCTCGCCCACTACTTAACAACCCTCACAACCATAACCTAACATTACAGATGCAACAAATTGGCGAGCATTATTGGAACTATCCAGCCAAACAGTTTGGAGTCAGATGCCAGCTTGGGTGAGGAAAAGGAAGACGTACATGGATCTATTTGTTTAGAAGTAGATGCCTCAGGAATAAGTGTGAAGCAGGGGGATTATGGCCAGCAGATTGTAGATTTTATGTAAGAAGCTTTTTCAAATTCAAAAGCTGTTTTAATTACCCTTTTCTTTATATATGTCCCCACCATGAGAATAATGCTACAAGAAAATGTTAAAAGCACCAAAAATACAATTTTCATTGAAGTGGGTTTTTAAATGAACAGGCGTCCAAACATGACTTCAAAATACAAATATTTATTAAAACTCCATAACCCCTAGAGGTACGTTATCAGGGGTGTCCTCTCCCAACATGTCCTCCCTGTCCCCCATCCCTCGATTTTCCTCCTCCGTCGTGTTTTCTCAGAGTCAGCAACAAAATGGACGGTCAAGAAAAAAGACAAGCAAAAAAAAAAAAAAAAAAAAGGAGAAAAAAAGACTATCGATTAGCCTTCAGAGCTCCACGTGGGCCACTTTAAATCGATTATGAATGAGAGAGCAGCAAAGCAACAGCCATGTTCATTCTCTTCCCTCTCTCCCTCTGTCTCTCCAGGGTCCTTTGTCCATAAAGAGACGATATAATGGCCCTTTGAGACGGAGCAAAGGAGGGAGAGAAGAGGGAGGTAGGAGATGAACGAGAGACGCAAGGGACGAGATGGAGAAGAAATATCAGGAGCTGGTGGGGTGATGGCGTCTTCAGAGGGATGGGAGAGTTTAGGCATTGCGAAATGGGAGGGGGGGTGCAGAGAGATGGTGAAGGGGGGAGAGAAGAGGTAAAGAAAGACACCAAGGCAAAAAGAGAAAGTCTCAATGACAAAAGGTCGGGGCAGCTGGGCTTAAGGCGACAGGGACCAAAGGGAGCAGCGGGATAATCTGCTAAAGCCCAGAAAGGAGAGATTCAGCATGCGCGCCACCCTCGTAGGGCCTAAGAGCAAATTTGCACATAAATAAGGAGCCAACTTTGCTTTGAACGGGAGGTCGAGGGAGAAAGCATCAAAAAAGAGGAGTCATAGATACAGAGCAAAGTGCTGGAGCCACAGCTGCTTGCTGGCTGGTAGCTGCCGGACGCAGGCAGAGTTCAGCATTTAAAGCTTCACAAGGGAGTTTTTTCCTTCCTAATGTTTGAAATAAAACACAAAGATATTTATCATTTATTCCCCCCACCATCTAAGTTTTTCCTTTTCTCCTTAGGCCTTAGCTTTCAGAGATTCCTCGTCAAAAACACTTCTGACTTTTGTGCTAACCCCCTTGAATAGTGGAGATCTCGTAGAATTCTAGGCTCTGATGGCAAAAAAGACAAAGTAATTTAAATTTTCTACATTTGTAGTGCAGAAATACAGGTTCAAAACGCATAGAAACTGAACAAATATATACTTAAAAATATACTTAAAGTCCCACTCCCACTATATTTTGTAGTCTTTTGTAAAATCGTTCCCGTGGTCTACTAATATGCAGCTTTTATCCATTATCACATGCTTTATTTTTTAAGACATAATCAGAGTTGAAGAGAATAAGGAATACTTTCGCCCGCCCATGACAGTTGCTGCCTCACAAACCCCAGTTTTTTTCAAACTGCGGGTTGTGAAACAATGGACAAAGTGAGGTGTGACAAAATGCCTTACCTCCGGCTATCACGCAAAATCTGTCACCATTGCTTCCTGATGCGTGCCGCCGTTTTCAAACCAGTCGAGAGTGATTGGTCCGAGTCAGTCTGAGTGACGTTTTTAGGGGAACTGCAGTCACCAATCATGAGTGAGCTTATTCAAAGTCCACACCCCTTCCACTGAAAGCGGGCTCGGGAGAAGCTGTCAATCAAACGTTTGAGGTGGGGCCAGCAGGCACCACGTGCTTTTACTGAGGCATCTGATTAACAGCTTGTAGTTAAGGATTTGATCTTTAAATCATTATATCACTATGGAAATAAACCCTTGAAAATGTTGAAATTCATGTTTATGTTATAGTCTCCATTCAGTCAAGCTTACTCTGTTGGTTTTAAGGAGAGGATTCTTGCAAAGTGGAACAATTCAAAAAATATAGGGCTGAGCTACTGCAGGTATTTATCGATCAGCCTTGGAAGTTATGAACTAGCTGTCATTTCCCTTTCAAGAGCAGCTCAATAGGTATTGACTGCAGATGAAAAGCATGTGCAAGTATGGTGTGCTTTAAGAGCAGAACAAAAAGAGGAGACAACAATAACTCAATGAGGACCACATATGGATCCTTAACATGCATACTCATCACTGCATACATATGAAAACACAAAGACTAGGGCTTGGACAATAAATTCACACCCACATGCTGACCTGCATTATTTTATGCCATGGCAAGGCTGACGCAGGTATGCAGCTACCTAAACCCTTTGAAACAATACCCAGTAGCACAACTGTCTTACTAAAAGTCGCCGATATCTAACTAACCACATGGGTACAGATACTGCTGCTAGACTAAGTCAAGCATCACAGCGTTCATTTTCATCTAAAAGGCCTCATTCACAAATTATTTTGCAAAAAACATTTTTATTTCGGTTCTGAAATAGGAGTTGAAGATTAATGTAGTAATTACCACTCTCGCCTCACAGTCAGAGGGCCCTGGTTTGAATCTCAGCAGGGACCTTTCTATGTGAGGTCTGCATGATCGCCCAATAAAGTCATGAGTTTTCTCTGGACACTCCAGCTTCCTCCCATTGTCCAAAGACATGCTGCTTAGGTCGAAATACGCTAAACTGGCATCGGTGTGAATCTGGGTTTGCGGTTGCCTGTCTCTTTGTGGCTCTGCGATGGGCTGGCGAACCCCCCCAGGGTTTCCAAATTTTCTTATGTTCACCCAATAAATAGTTTTTTTTTTACTATATATACCAACAAACCATTTATTGTATATGTTATACCTCTGTTATTAGTTTTATTAAATATATTGGTCCAAATTTAAAAGTCACAAGACATCGAAAAGGGGTGAATATCATTATGTCAAATTTATATTTAAGTTTTGACGTCAATTTGATTTGCACATTCAACTTGTTTTTGACCTCAATTTGACAATGAAGACTGATGTTGATTTGATGTCCTTTCAATATCAATTGCCCACTGGGCTCTGAAAAACAACTATACACTGATGTGCAGTAGAAGATAAAAATATGTGCTTTAAACTTTGTCTAATTATATACCACCTAGGTTGATGAGCAACGATTTCACCATCATTTTCCTCAGTTACTGACATGTTAAAAATCTAAACAGAAAGGACAAAAGAAAATTAACTAAACCAAATTTATCAAACATTTATACCTGTTACTTATTCAAACTGTTGGTATATTTCTACAAAACCAAAGAACCAGAATGGAGGGATGATGGAGCCCCAGGTTGCAGACCCCTGATCTAGAGTGTTTTAAAACCAAGAAATGTGGATCCTAAATGACTTTATTATAGAAGCTAAAATCACCTAATTATATGAGTGTATTTATCTGCAAAAAAAAAAAAAAGACAAAAAAGCTCAAAGACACATTTATAGTGGTGACATAAGAAAAAGAAAATCTAGGTATTTTAAAAATATAGGTAGACTAACTAAGGACAAATTAGGACACTTTAAATGAGCCATGGTTTTTTGGGAACATTATTAGTGAAAATGAAAATAATGAAAGAAACAGAGTATGTTTTATCTATTTGGGCTAAAAATGTTGAAAGTTGACTAGCAAAAAATACTTTTCATGTGGAAAGGGTTAAAAAAGGTGGAGGTAAAGAGGGGAAGTAAAAAGAGGAGTAACAGTGTTGGGATATCATGGTTTATAAAGGTGTCATAAGGCCCAATCATTGTCCAGTCCTAAAGTTGTCATGACATTGACAGGCATGTGCTGCCCACTGAGCTCCATTCGCATCACAAATACTCTAAGACATGTAGACGAGGAGAAGGCTCCAGGCTTTCCTAATCCCAGCTCATCCATGTTCTATGTTCTGCAGATTCAAACCATGCTTGGCGGATTTTCACGGTAGAGTCTTTCCACAAACCTTAAATCGGCATTCACCACTCAAGAGAAACCGTGGCCGCTATTAGATGAGGAACCTTTTGATTTTGGCTGACACTTTATTGCTAAACACATCTGTCTCCTCAGATATTAAAAAAAAAAGAAAAAGAAGAAAATCATTTCTTAAGTTTTTTTAAGCTTAGTCTAATATTTATTTATTTTTTTTACAAATGTCTCACCTATCCACCCTCACTTTTCTTTATATCATGTTCTTTTCACAAATGGTCCAAGTGTATCGAGAACAACCATATTTGCGCAGCAATGAACCAGATACAAAGGGTGGGGGTAAAATACGAATTAAGGAAACTCAAAAAAGAAATAAAGGATGAAAGGTAGATGGCAACCTCCTCCAGCATTTTACGTGGCTTAAGAGGAGCTTCCACTGAAAAGGAACCAAACTTTGAACTGCTGCCATCTGATGCCATTCCTCTCCCTTAGACAGAGGCATTTAGCTGCAGGCACAGAGGGAGCAAATCCACACCAGAACTAAGTCTCTCTGAAGAATGGAAAAGCAGGAAGACAACAACTAAGCATGTTAGTTTCACCTCAACCAATATGTATCTGTTTGGCAGGGGAATGAAAGATGAGTGGCCTTTGCAAGAGCCAGACAATTACAACAGAGCAGCAGTCTTGTTTCTAGCACAAATAGCGCCTTACCAAGAATCACAAGTGATGGGAAGCAAATGTGAAAGCTGCCATTGGTTTTTTGTGATGAGCTAAAGAATGTGGGTATTTACTGCGTGTTATCTCAAAATGCAAACACATTAAGGGCTATTCAGCACATACAGTACAGGGTTCAATCTCTCTACCCATTCATCTTGGGCTTTTTCACCATTTTGGTTGTGTTTGAGGGAAATTATCCTATTTAGATTGGTTTTGAGTCTGTACAGTTTGAGAAGCGTCATGATGAAATTCTTCACTACAGATGAAATTCCAGAAAGAATGCTCTCCATATGTAAAGGCATCTGCTGCACGATGCCTTATGTACACAGAAAAAGGTATACTTTGCTGGTTCCTCCCTGTAGTCTACTCACACATCCTAATTACAAGATATATTAGTGTCTTTGAGCAGCAAATGTGATCACTAATCTGTCTTTGTGCTTAGGCATACAGCCGTCTGCTGAGCAGTTTACTTCAGCTTTGATAGCAACAGCGTCAACAGCAAGACTTAATGGGGTGCATGACCAAGAGATCTGAGGACAGGCCTTCAATATCCATCTCCCCACTGCATCACAAATCTCATGTAGTATTACCATGAGCCTAGGAAAGAGGGGTAAGCCACTCAATGCTTGCAATGTTCAGTCACATAACAGCACAGCAAATAGGATTTTTTAAGATTTGTTTTTGTGCAATTGTGTGCACTTGTGTGCACAAGCATTATTCTGTGCACATTAAATGTGAATACAGATTCTTCATGTAATTTACAAGGATGACACAGAGGTTTCTCACAAGCGTGTTTCAGAAATTTCAAGTAAATGTGTGCAGAATGTCATTATGATTGTGCATTAGTTTGGAACTACCTCTATACAAATACACGGAGAGAGGCTGTTTACTGTTTCGGGTTATTTTTGTTTTGGTTTGTTTTTTGGTGGCAAGAATGCATGACGGCATCCAAAGCTATGGGGGAAAAATATAGCAAATGGTTGAGTAGAGACAGCGCCGGGGTTATGTAGTGGCCAACTGGGGAGCTGTTTAGTTTTATGTTAATTAGAAGGGCTTACACAGAACTGTATTGACAGTTAACATGCCCTTCAAGGTGTTCTTTGTGGTTCAGCACTTCTGTCAAGACAGAGGCAGTCATTTTGCTTCACCTTTATTTATATGCTTGACTACTCAGAACATTATGGAACACTGTGGGGCCCCAATAATAGATGTAGGAAGGCTGCAGATGAGTGTATGGGAGGTCAGATGCTCTGCAGATTACTCAGCCAGGTGTCTGGATCCTCAATGACTCATCCAATAGGGATATGAGGCATGCTTTTGTTGCGGAAACAGAGTGAATTGTAGCAATGTTTTTTGTAAAGATTAATCATTTGACCAAAACAAGTAAACAAAATTAAACGTATCGATCCGGTTCTTAGACTTTTTTTGCAAAACTATGTTGACTGAGATACAAACATTTTTCCCTGAATTGTAGCGTCATCGTCCATACATCTGAGGCAAAGACGTGTCTTTCATTTGAATTCACAAACATAGTTGCCACATGTTTTGATAAGTGCAGTGTGAGTGTCAGTGCCATTTCATGTCTAATTGGTTGGCCATACATCTCTAGACAGGACCGGAGAGGGTTTCCCACTCCAAGATCAGAGAGCTGAAAAAGCAGCAGAGTCTTCCATCACAGCACCAAGGTCACCTGTCACTTAGCACCCTTCGACCACTGTGCATGTTTGATTTGGTTGACACATTAACAGACAACTGTGACATTTAGTTGTGGATGCTGGGACGACTATGCCCTTTAAACTCCATCTTCATACTCAACAGTCCTGTGATTCTGCCAAGGCTGTAACAGGCCATGTTTTACAAGTTTAATCACCAATTAGTTAGTCATTAAAAATGCATTGGAATCAATTTGTATTTAACATAAGGTGAAGTGGAACAATACCACAGTAGCATTTGTTGATGTACCACGACTCTACACCCTATTAATCAAATCCATGTAAAACTCATTATGCAGTGACTAAATTAGCATCAGCATCTCTGCACTCTATGGAATCACTGAGGGTCTTGTACAACAAACATTGTCATTTTCAGTCAATAGGACAAGAAAGACCTCCTAGTAAAAAGAAAATGATGCAGCACTACGAGTCTGAATAAAGTCACAATGCTAATATTAACTTGGCTGAGAAATGCCAGGCTATTGAGGGCTGCTATGTGGCCACAGCTCATCATTTAGGTTAATTGAAATTTTGAACAAGAACTAGATCTTGTAGATTCTCCTTTTCTGCTTTTTGTGATAGCCTCCTTTCAAAGTGTTCATGCAGGAATGTTGCAAATTTGGTACCTGCTTTTTAATGTGACCTTTTATTATCATATCATAATCTACCAGCAATTGAAAAGGACACCACTTTGTGGTACAAGCTAAGAGTGTAAATTTATTTTTAAAAATCTCTCCTATTTTAACTGAAGAGATAGAATAAATGTGTGGTTTTTTTTGGTTATGAGCTAGCAGAGTTATTGACAGGAAGGTCTATCTAATCACCGGAGTTCTTTAGAGTCAATTTTGTTATTATCTTGTTCACCTTTGTATCTTGGTCAAGTTCGTAAATCAATGACCCCAAAGTTCAAAATGTCTGTGTGACCCAGAGGTGGCTGACCAGAGGCCAAGCACATACTTCACATCTGTACTGGATCTTAAGTAAATATGCAAACCTGCTCAGTGTGCAATAAAGATGATTTAGTGTTGGAAAGCTACCTAACTACAACCAGTCTCTACTTTGTTGGCCTTTTGATTAATCATAGACCACAGTATTGCATGGAGGGTATTTGCCTCAGCAACTTAATAATGGAAGAGAATGAACTTAATTAATCAGGGAGGATATGCACACAACTCTCATCTAAAAACATGTACAATGTATGGCTATGTGTATTTGTTTGAAATAACCTGTGTGCATCTAAGTTGCATTGACATAAACAGTGTATTTACGGAAAACAGTTTTCTATGGATGAAATTGTCTTTTTTTGTTTTGTTTTTCCTGTATATCTCATGGCTGGCATAATTTCAGGGGACTTGCATGGGTTGCAGAACAGATTATTATTGTGTTTTCTTTGGGCATCTATAGGTCCATATGTTTCAAAGAGTTACTAACAATCCAACTTTGTACACATGCTCACTAGTGCCAAATGTGTTTTCCTCGCCTGTGCTGCAATTTGCTGGCAGGCTAATGCAGGTACGGGAAGCTCTTTTCTGCTCTCATCATCTATGAAAAGCCTGGCACTATAGAAAAATAATGATGTGCCGTCCTGTTGGCTCATTTATCAGCATGTTTTACAACAGGCACCGGGTGGAAGTAATTAAACTCTGCCATCATTACAATGAGCTTGGCCCCCTCTTAATAGACACCCAATGAGACACTAGAGGCTTGGCTAGTAATTGCAGCTACAACTATTTCTACCTTTTTCTTTCTGTGTGTGTTTGCAAGCATGCACGTGTCTATCTGTAACAATCGTCTTGTTTAATTTGTGATCTTAATTAGCAGAAAAACATAGATGATAAGTTGTAAAAAGGAAAACATGTCAGTAATTTAGAGAGAACAGATTAGAGTCTTTGATTCTAAGCATTTGACACCTATAACAATGAATAAAGGAAATGAACCCATTCTGTAGTTGAGTTAATAAATTCAGTAAAAATAGAGCTGGGAAAAAAGGAGCAAAACAGAAGTTATTTGTTTTTTGGCATGAAACTAATTTGTTGATCATTTTACTTGTGGGGTTTGATACTTGGTACTTGTCTAGTTATTTTTATTTGATAACATTAGCGGTTCACACATTGATTTATAATCCACTAATCCGATTTTAAACGTTTTAAGCCATATGAAGAAACAGTCTCCAGCACTGCTCAACTGGCAACGCTTTCTTCACTGCTGTTTACACATCCTGTTTTTTACATATATCTCAACTTACTTTATTAAAAAAAAATGTTGGTTATGTGCAGACCTGGCACACAGGAAATCAGAGTTCGATTCCCTGGGTGTCCAATGAGCTTCATCCAGTTTGGGTCCCTGGCAAGGCCCTTTGCGCTGCTGCCACAGCCCAGATTAAATACAGGGTTGTGTCAGAAAGTGTCTCTCTGCCAAAGCACTTGAAAAAGTGAAAGGTGATCCCTGAAAGAATAAGCTGAAAGGTGAACAACAACCTTCTATTAAGCAATGTATCTTGAGTGATTGGTGCACTTGTGAAAAAAGGTTATGTGACGGCACTGTTGCAAAGACAAATTTCTGTCAGACATTCTGCCCTGTCCACTGGACTCATCCGAAATTTCGAGCTTCCCCATTCAAAATGTATGTGTTCATGCACGTGTTGGTTGTACTAAGATAATTAAAAATAAGAAAACATAAAATTAAATTTGAATACTGTAGTTCCATTTACCCTAAACTTTTCTGTGAAAAAAAATTGAAAAGAAATAGAGTTTACAGAAAAGTGATGTATCTTGTATTTTATTTATTGGATTTTTTAGGGGTTTTGCACTGAAAGCTAAGATGTGTTCAGTGTTGGTCTGTTTTTTTATTACACAAGCTCACTGTTTTACAGCCTTGATGTTTTACCTGTATGACAGCTCTTCTTCTGAGCTAATTTACTGTAGTTCTCTCATAACATGTGCTTTTACCTTTAATTTCCATTTCACAATAGTATTCCAGATAAACAAAAACTATGTTTTATTTTTTAGATTACTTCAAAGCACTGATAAGAGCGTTGGCAGAAACAACATTTTATGAGGGCAGAATCACTGTCTTATGTTATGTCTCCAGTTTTACTTGGTGATAAGATGAAAAATGTTATGTTAACAAGTGTTAGGCTTTTAAAAAGTTAATTTCAAACAAACAGAATAATATTTCTATAAATTACATAGTATGATTAAATAATGAATGCAATGAACTGCATTTGAGATATGGAATTTTCATTGGAGCTCACCCATGCCAATGCTGGAAAATGATTTCTTGCGACATGATCTGTCAGAAGATCTGTCAGAAAAAGAAAATTCCTATCTTTTTACTCAATAAACAGATAAATAGTGGCTATAGATAGGCTAACACAACTAAAGAAAATCTCCAATAACAGTATTAGAGCACAAATTGATTTACTTCGGGCACCATCTACCAGCTATACGGCCCAATGCAATGTAAACTGCTCCTCGTTTATTCTTAAAGGAGTGTCCTTGGGCATAATTACGAGTGTCCCCCCCCCTCAAGTGTTTCTAAAATTATTCCTTACTTTCATTGTAAAGAAAACTTCCAATAAAATGAATTCAATTTAGGCCATTCTTTTGAACAAATTGAATGAGTCAGGCAGACTGACTTGGTTGGGCTGAGGTATTTCTAGCTTATCTGTCTTACTGAAACCGTGATGGGCACTTTTCTCAAGGATACACCTGCTATTAAGATGCCTGATTGGAGATTTATATTAGATCACTTGCCAGTCCACAATGTGATGTGGTTCCTGTACCATACCTGCACAATTTAGTATCACTTACAGCTCTAATGGCACAATTACCCTTCACCACCAGCACTAATAGGGCTCTAAATGATCCTTTTGACGTAGGGCCGATGTTGCGACCCTCATACACGATCAATTCAAAGCCTTATGTAGCTCCCTCCCTTGTCTGCAGTCAGCCCTCCGAAGGGGGCTGATCGCTGGATATCGATTAGGCTCATAACCCCAAATGCTAACCCCACTTTCTAACACCAACCCTACCTTCACTTATCAATCATAATCAAACAGGCTTAGACTAGCCCTTTTGCAATGTACCAATTAGATAGTAAGCAGGTCTGGGGATGGGGACAGTAGTAGTGGGACTGGCGCAAATAGCAGAATACACGGCGGTATCCAGGGAGGCTGTAAACATCCATTAGTGGTTAACCGTCCCTACTCATTTTTTTCTTCCCAAAGCTCTCTCATTAGTGCAGGGAGCCCTGACGGGTAAACAGCACTAATGGGAATAGCCTATCAATAAGCACTCCACGTGTTAACAGGAACTGTTGGCAATGGGACCTTACATACAGACCAGGAGCTATAAAGAGCAGAAAGGGATGGATTTTCTTATGAAAAAGAAGAAGAGCAACAAACAAGGAAGGGTACATTTATTATTAGAGCGGGACTCCAGCTCATTTTGGTTTAAGGTGAAGAGAAACTGCCGTAGAGGGTAGTACTCTGCAAAGAAACCAGATGCATCAACGGCCCAAAACGAGATCTGAGACATCATCTAATGATATATGATCAGAACTGTGTGGAAAGTCACTTTGAAGTGTCTGTGATGATGTTGGCACACTTGCCAAATGCAGGGCAGGCTACTTCAAATCATGGCCTCAGGTGTTTCAAAGCCTATATTTATGGCTGCACGTTTTGAACTGCAGGTTGTGCAACAGTCCTTCGGGTTAATGCTTACACTTTGCGTAACCCTATATAAAATAGTGTAAGTTAGTGTAAGTGTATCTGCACCTTTGTATTTGTCTGGGCTCATTTTAGATAAATACTTCAGAATGCATCAGCTTATCTTTTCTTACTTATGTGACGATTTCTGAAATTCAAATGTGGATTTATAAAGATAAAACTATATGTATTTAATATAAAAGCTGGAGCAATAATCAGCAAGCAGGACACTGTGTGATGAATGTCCTGATTAAGCCTCAAGTCAAATCCGCTCTCAAGTCCTTCTACCTTCTTCAAGTGATTTTAAGATCACACTTACCATTGTTTTCTGCTGCATTTTATAAACACCTGGTTTAAAAGATCTGAGCAAAAAAAGACAAAAGCTGGAATAGTCTCCAAAAAAATGGAGAAGCAGGATATTCCAAGTATGTAAAACAAATCTAGCAGTTTGAAGGAAACTAAAGATGATGGCTGCAGTGGTTAAAGTGTAAACTATATAATCAGTTTCCAGCTTTTAGGTGCAATTGTGTCACTAAAAATATTTGAAGCCTTTTGCACCAACACCAGGCTCACCCCTAGACCTACTCTGGCATAATCACATGGAATGACCTCCCACAGGTCGCCTGAGCAAAGGCCCTCTCAAGATCAATATTCATTCTTTTAGATCTGTCATCCGCTTTTGACATTATCGACCATGTTGTGTGTCTGCTCTCCCCCTCTTTCTTTTGTCTTACCCTTTCCAAACCCCTGTATCTGTGCCTGAGTCTGGCCTGTATTTACTTGTACGGACAGATTTGATAGGTTTAGATGTTTTTGAAATCTGAAATTTTTCACATTTGTCATAGGGGTCATCTCATCTTTTTGTGAAGTCATGTTTGTACACATGATTCAAATATTGGCCAAAAATGCTAACCGAACACTATGGAACTCAATTAATAGAAAATGCACTGGTAAATTTTGAACGTAAGATTGTCAAAGTTATAGTATATGCTAAGGCATCAAATGCAATTTAGAAAGCTTGAATAATTGCTAAAACTTTCAACTGATTAACTCAATTTTACATAGTCAAGTCTCAATTCTTCTTGTTGAATTTGAAGCCTAATCTAATGAAGTGAAAGGATGGCAGCAGTTCACACATTCCTTTGCTTTTTTCATTACTTCCTGAAGGTGTCTTTTTATATTCTTGGAGTCATTTTGGTTCAGTATTTAACTTAGTTTTTATAACATTAGCAATACTCCATCCGAGTCAAAGAAAAGTAAAATTTTCATATGAACTAAAGAAAAAAGTTTTTAAAAACATTTTGCCAAATAATTTTATTTTTTTAATTTACATGTTTAACTATATTTGTATTTATTAGCTATAGATTATTTTTTTCTAAATTTTCATACAACAAAAATGAAAAAATATGATTTGTGATAAAAGTCAAACTATTTTTTTTTTGTTTGAAAAGAGTATTTGAATAGATGACAGGTACCCTGTTCTAATGTATGCCACAGTTGTGCAAAAAATCATGCATTTTGACATTTGCATCACCCCCTTTTCCCAAAAAAAACAAATAAAATGTAATGTAGCACTCCAGGTAGATTTAAAGTAATTCTACACAAAATAAAATAATAATTTGCCTTCAAAGTTTTTTTTTGAAACATTGAAAAAGTAATGATGTCTTAAAGCAACAAATTGTGTTTCTCTATTATAGTTATTTGATGTTTTTGGTAGATTTGACATTGATTCTTGTTGTCTTGTTTGTAAATGTGTTAATTTACACTTAATTGTTTTGCAAGAAATAAAAGGAATCTGGAAAACTTCCCCTGCACTGTTTAGTACTCAGGTATTTAGTCACACTGGTTGAATTCTTGGCTAAAGATGACCTGGATCCATTTTTGTTCAAAATAAACCAATATCGATTATGAATCATATTGTCAAACCACAAATTATGAAATGAATCATTACACCCCTGGTTTTTGGTAAAGCCCTGATTTTTTTCTGATCAAAAACTGAGACAAAATGTTACTGTAAGCACAGCTAAAGTTATGTCTGTGAAATTGAGAACAGTTACTAAAATTATCAACCGCCAAAAAGCATCGCTAAAACGTCTACTTTTTAAAATACTGAATGTCATGTTAATGTAAAGAAATATAATCTGCAGGTGGAACAGAGCAAACTGATGGTTCAGATTACATGTAGGTTTCAAAAAGGACTTTTCTTGCCTCTAATTTTTTGCTAAAGCTTCCTTTTTGTTTGTATTTTTCTCATGTAAAGGAAATTAAGCCATGTGCTGCTTGTATTTCTTGAGTCAAAAGTAAGATTTTCTATTCTCACAGTTAACTACTTTCTCCTATCATTTCAGTGGTGTGGTTTAAAGTTCAGTTGTCAGCTGGGGAGCTTTAGGCGGAATGTGCTCAGAGGGAAAACTCCAGCACCCTGAGCTAAATTCAAACACTTTTTACCACCTGTATTTCATAGTTGACTTTGGTAAGGCCAAGTGGCCTCATATTCTCCACAGCAGTATTATTGTAGATAAGCACCACGTAGCTAATGAACAGAGAGAGGGCTTGTTGAAGGTCAACCTCTTCATTTAGGGGCCCTCCAATGAGCTGGCCCACTCTGCACAGCTAAACGCATCATCATAATAATGCCAAGGACTTATGTTTTAAAAGTCTTGCATCTTTTTTTCCACCTCCATGCCCCCACCTTTACAACCAATAATGCCAAGCATACTTTATTCTTTGATATTCTCCTTCATCTGAATTATGTTGATTTCCTGGTTTCTTTCTGAAAGGCTTTTAGAGGTCTTGGCAATTATCCCCCTCTGGATGTGCTTAGAGAAGGATGCTGTCCATCCAGCATCTGCTGATGATAGGAAAACATGATTTAACACAATCAGAGATGCAAAGCAATGCTCCGATAAGGGTACTGATGTACGGGGTGCCAAGGCCAGACAAGGTCACGTTCATCTGCATGATTAAGGGAGATGAATTCTGCCCTGACCTCTGGATTATGCCAAAAGAAAGTCATAGACCGTGTTTGAGCGCATCTAAGTATGCAGAAATTTTAAATGATTGAGTTTTTCTCCACAAATATACCAACATTTAGTGATGACATAACTGTCTTTTACTTCTTCCCTACTTTATACAAGTTTATTTCCTTGATTCTTGATGAACATAATAAGATAAAAAGTCATCATTTCAATCCCCGTTTCAGAATACAAAGGACCCAGAAGAGCTCCGCTCTCTACTGTCCCCTTCTGGAAGGATAATGCAGCAGATTGCACTGACATCTGTCCATCTGTGCACAAGAGAAAAACAAAAAAAAAAGAAAAAGACTTCTCTTGAAACCAGGTTTTTACAATATGAAACTTCAAACAACAGAAATCTGATATGTTCCACTGCTTTTGCCTTCAGACAAATGTTCCTAACTTTGTTTATATGTATAAAAGGAATAAATACAGTAGTAGACTGGAGTCATATGTCTGTTTTAGAATGAAGTGAAAGAGAAAACCTTGCGCAAAGCTCTTCTTATTACTGACATAAAAATGTAATCTAAATAAAATGCTTTTTTTTTTAAATCTGTCTGCTCTTATGCCCTTCAAATATTGAAATGCAAGCGCGAGAGTGCACATTAAAAACAAGAGCATTAATTTAAAGAAAATCTTTGTGTCTTCATTCCTGAAAGCAGTACATTTAACAGAATCCTAAAAATGTTCTGAAATGTTTATTAAAAGAAAATTGAAGATAACAGACTTTACACACTTAGATATCATCTTGAACAACCAAATATTTCCAGTTAAAGGTTGTAAGATATTCTTGGAAAGCTTAATCAAGGGTATATTTATTGTATTTTTGCATACATTTGTGCCTTGCATTGTCTTCATTTCACTCTCGTATTATTTGTTTAAATTCCAATGGACACGAGAACAATGGCCGGAGAGATAGAGGTATGGAGGTATGGCAGTGCAGGAGGGATGGCGAGCAGACAGCAGAGGGGCCAGGTGTCAATCACCTCCTCAGCCTGGCTTCAGAGACAAAAGCGCATCCATGTACCAAGCACCACCGATATCTAGGGGGAGTTAAAATAAACTGGCACAGAGTAGAAAGTGGAGTCAGAGCGAATGCGCGGGGGGGATGTTGAGGAGCAAATGGGACAAAAGGAACAGAGTTGAGCCCAGATGATGCAAAGGAAGGAAAAAGGAATTCAAAGAGCGCAAAGGTGATTCATCGAGAGTCATTACCCACCCAAAATTATCCAGGCACCAAGCTGAAAATAAATAAATAAATAAATCACTTTACATGAACCACAGAGAAGGCTGGTAGAGACCAGGGAGACACAGCCGAAAAGCTGCGGGGTTGGGGAGGGCGAGTGGAGGAGGAGGAGGAGGAGGAGGAGGTTGGGAGGTGAGGAGGGGGTGGCAGGAGAAGGATGAAAAATCGATGGACAAACAAGTGAGAGGGCACTTGCAAAAGAAAAGCCAAAGGGGGGGAAAATTAAGCATTTAAAGAAATTCTGTTCTGCTGGTTTGGAGGAGGATAAGAAAGAGGTGGGGGGGGTAAAAATCTGGGAGCACAAAAGCGCCTGAGGGTGGAGAGATGCGAATGTGGCAGGTACTTGCGGACCACAATGCCCCGCAGCTCGATAGGGTTGAGTGACCACATCAGGTGTAGAGGCAAGAGGGGAGACGTGGGCAAAACCCAGTCACTTTACGTCAAGAGGATTAAATCCAAGGTTTCTCTCCTTTTCTGTAACCATTTGCTGCCCCCCCCCGCACACACTTCTTACACATCATCCTCCTCTCTCCATGTGTTTGGATGGACTGCCCTAATCAGTAAAGAGAAGGACCAAAGTATTACTAATAGTCTGGTTTTAGTGTTTCAAGTGTAAACCGTGGAGCTGGCCCTTGCTGCTCGGCACCAAGGTAAACAGGTCAATAGTATTGATCCCAATTCTGACTCTCTACTCTCCTCTTTGCACACATATACAGCTTCTCGGCTCTGAAACATGCATTACAGCCTATCTGCATTGAATTAAAGTGGTGGATGGGAGGTTGACATATGCCAAGATACCGATGGAAAACCAACCCTCTCTTCTTTTTCACACAAGTAAAACGGAAAAGCATCTTTTAAGGGTGAAATCCCACAAGCTTCATCACAATTAGATAGGAAACCAACAAGACATACGCAAACATCTTTGACTCCCTCAGACCGTCATGTCTAATTTCACTCTGTCAAACAGCCGGATAAAAGATGAACGCAGCAGTCTTCACAGCAGCTGCACCCAAACATGAGGGCAGAGCAAATCATTTGAATACAGATTCCTATTGTCCTTCTTATGTCAATAAAACTCAGCAGTGCTAAGGAACTTGCGCGGTCAGCAACATTACGGTGCTAATTAGCATTTTCTTCTTTTCTTCTGCTGGTTGATGTATTTAAAAAAAAAAAAAAAAGCCTGGGGGGTCTGCCGTACTCACTGTAATTAATGCAAAAGGAGCAACCCTTGCTTGGGAGTGGGAGCACATAAAGGCTGCCTCAACAGGGAAACTTCAAAACTAAGTGTCCTGGAGTGCTTTTTACACATGAAAGTACAACAGGTTGTACAAAAGGTAAATGTTTCAGGTGAGTGCTTGTGGTGAGTGAGTTTTCCACCTAATGGGGCCAAGATTTGTGCTTTTCAAATGTTGCCAGAATCCCTAAATGAGACTTGCTTAACCCTCAGCCACTACACGCACTCTGCAAAGTTGCTGAAGCTGCAATGAATAAAGAATACCAAAAATGATAATGAAGAGCTGCAATAAATACACAACTCTTGCTCCTCCATACTGAGCTGAAAGTAACGGAAAATTAAAATAGAAGATTTTTTTCTTAAAAAAAAAAAAAAAAAGAAGAGTTTTTGGAGAATGTCTCTTGTCTTTTCTCTTAGCTAATCTAAAATCAAAAAGAGCATTCCTCCCCACTGACAGTGCTCATCTTTTCTGGCTGCGGGCCATGTTTGAAGTATTGGTAATCACTGAGGCATTAAAAGCTCAGCAATGACACCAAAGTAATGCAGCTATTCTGCTCAAGATTATGTCACGTTGTGCGGATTGGATAACCCTTATTAAGGCATTCATTTACGCTTACATGGGGCAAATTATAGGATGTCATGGCACAGATACTCTGGCTGTTTAGACATAGGCTGACAGAAAGAAACTAGTGTTGCCTGATTGGGCCCGAGTGATGCAACAATTTCTCTAATATGAAGAATTATTTTATGAAAATCTATAATTACTTTGAAAAGTTTAAACCTATGTTAAATTGCCATGATATTTTCTGAATCATTAACCAAATTGGAGCATAAGCATGTCCTGTTACTTGCTTCCAAAACACATTCACAGAGATTGCCTTCTGGAGCAAATAAGGGTCCTTTTCTAACGGCTCGATGCCCTCAGTCTTTGCTGCATGCTTGTTACAGCTCTGTTCCTCGTGAAGAGGGCTGGCAATAAATGGCAGCACCCAGTCTTTCAAGCATATGCAGCTGCCAACGTTGTTTCTACACACAAATGCGCAGAGGCATAGATTATTCCTTTGGCTCGCCCTGCGCTTCCAAAGCCCTCTTCTTTGCTCAGCAAGATATCCAAACCCATAGTCAATGTGGGCCACTGCATCCTTAGCACAACAAATCACAAAAATAATGACAAAAATACTGGATAAAATGCCTTTTTCTTTAGAAAATTATGAAAAATAAAAATCACCAACAATGCTATATCAATTGGGTTTGATCATGAAAGAGCTGTTTTTTTTATTTTAATCACATTGGAAAAATATCTAAATGTGTTTTGATGATTACTTATGCATATATGGGTAATTCCGCTTTAGCATCAGTCCTTTTTCATTATAAATGTGTTTACATATCCCAAAACATGAAGCAGAATTTGAACAGAGCGTGTACATTTGTTTGCAAACATGAACATGCGAGTTGTTTCTACACGCTGCAAACAGGCTGAAAGATGACAGCAAATCAACAATAGAATATAGCTGCACACTATTTGTTCCTTGCCCCTGTTTTGGCAAGAAACAGAAGAGAGGGAAGAAAACATTGATCTTCCCCCTTTAAGGCTCTTCAGAGAGTTGAGAAAAGGGGATGTGTAGTGTCGGGAAAAGTGGACAGGATTGCAGGCGCTCGGCAGCATCAGTGCATTGTCACTGTCATGTCACAAGGCCGTCTGAGCGTCTCGTGCGGTCGAGCTGGCTGGTTAGCAGACAGACAGAGAGACAGATCCGAGGGGCCAGCGGGAGTTGATGTTGATGCTGCACTGCTGTTGTAGCGGATATGTACTGGCATGTGTGTGTTGTGCGTTTTGGTGCGTGAGTGTGTGGGTCCACACTGAGTAGCCATGACAGGGACAGTAGTTCAGCTGTCATTTTGGGTATTACGATACGACTGGCCAGGGCTGACAGGTCAGGGGGATCCATGTCCAACTGAGCAGCATAGAAGTGTGTCTGTGTGTTGTCTCTGTACACTTGGTACAACAGGAGACACATGGGTACAACCTCCCGAATGTCATATTCACTGAGCTGCAGAATTGATAAGTAGAACCTTATCTTTTTACTTCTGAAACCCTGCTGTGATAGAGAACATATGACCATCTTTGGCCACCCACACCTCCTTAAGGCAACATGAACTATGCAGACCTCTTTCTCTACTATTGACAATACAATTTTAAACATAGTTATGTGCTATAAGGGTTTACTTTTAAATGCCAGTCCAGTGCATCAGTGAAGACTCCACAGTAAAGTATTGCATAAGTGGGGGCAGTCTCAAAAAAATCCAACCCATTTCTGAATACATTGCACACCTAACTATTACTTCTATACACAACTTCCCTATGCTGGGAAGCCGTTTTGCCCTTGAGCCACTCTCAGCCTAAGGTTTCCCAGTATAAGTCCAAGTGGCCACAACTGGCTGCCGCAACGAATGAGGTGACATTGAGAGGCCCCCCCCAAGTCTCAATGGATTTGGGGTACCAATAATCTCCCATGCACAAATAAATAATGCAATGGTTGGCTAATGCAATGGGCTCTGACGCAGTGGTTGACGTTGCCTGCAGCTACCTTTGGGCTGAAAAATAATTACCATGCAAAAGGGGTGAAGGAGGCCCCCATACATTGTGTAATGGGCTAAAATGTGATGACACAATGCAGCTGCCCTCCACACTTCAACGCCCATCTTTCTTGCTCTCTTTCCCTACCTCTACTGACAGCCTGTAAGACTCTGTTTTTCTTTTTTTCTGTTACAAACACCGGCTAGTGTCTAGCCGAGCATTGTCTGTTCCTCTAAGGAACTCTGTGATATGATAGTCTGTTATTGACATCACTATAGGGTTTCAGAGCCCTAGCAAACACGTTTTATAGTAAACAAGCCATGCTATTTACATAAGCGATTGAAAAGAAGTATTACTGTTAGTAAAATTACCGTGCAGCCTCAAAGAAATTGAGTTTTGCAAATTTGTAGAAGTCTATAGCACCGTGAAGCCTTGTCCCAACAGTGTGTTGTATTCCAATTAGGCTTTGACATTGACATTGGCCTCACTTTAGAGCGGAGCAAACAGGCGCCTCAGTATGTGAACTAATCCAGTGCAGGCACAGACATGCTGATCATAAATAGAAGGCTGATCAATGTTCTGCTGTTTACTCAGGCCTAACAGTGTTTACCCGGACACCTTTAAACACAGCCTTCTCTGTTGTAACAGTCAAGGGTATAGGACCAAAAATAATGGCGTAATTTAATCTGATTCTTGTCAAGGTGTTTACAGTGCAATTGTAATACACTCAGAAATGCTCTAGAAGGGTAGAATTTAGCAGAAGGACTTCTCCAATCACAGTTTACCACCTTGGAGACTTTTTTCCCTTAATGTGACTGAACAAATTTGCCAGTAACGGTCATCCTTTTGCAAATACCAAGGTTCAGCCTAAGCAGTGAGATTTGTTTTCTAAATGACATGTCTTAAGATTCTTCTGAAAGAGAGATGATAATGGGAGAGGAGACAAACGGTTTAAGGAAGCCAAAATCACAGCAATGTTTCTGACATCTGTGCCAGGAAAATCAGTTTCATTTAAATCATACCACATATTTTTTTTTTCTGCAGACTGAGAACAGGAATTTGTTTTGTTAGAGGTCATTTTATAAATAAAAAAACTGTAATAGAGACAACAGACATAAGACGCCTTCTTAAAAAACCCCAAAATGAACTAAAGAAGCTTAAGAATAAGCTTCTGAAAGCGGTTACTAATTTAAAAGTTCAAAAAGGTCATAATGTCCTTGACATTCTTGGTTAAACACAACATATTGAAATCCTGTACAGTAACGTTTTCATACAATGTGACCCTCAATCATTTGGTCCCACTCTATAATGAATACAGTGGGATGGGGGGTGAGACCCATGGAGATGGCTGGGCATCCAGGGACCACAGCGTGGTGTTTGACACCAGGTCCATTTTGCTCCAAGGGTCTGTCAGTCACAAAATAAAACTTTCCTTTGAAGCTTCTCTGGAGTCTCTGGAGTGTTTCACTGCTCCACCACCTATTCCCCATCCCTTCCAGGCTCCAGACCTCTTCTTCCCTCATCGTCCCAAGTGCTCTTCCTTTTTCCCCAAGCTGCCCATTCCCTATCCGTCCCTAGCCTTCACTTGAAATCCGCTGTCCACTTTCCTTAAAAGTTATGCCTTTATCCATCCTTATCTTTGTCTCAAGCTATTGTATTCAAAAATTGAACTTGGGGGGAGACGAGCTTCACAGAAAGAGCTTAGTTTCACTTTTGCAAACCAAATAAGGTTTAAAATGGTAAGACGTCATGAGAGAGTAACCTTTAAGCCGCAAGATAGACATGCAGGGTGATTCCCGACAGCTCACTTGGTTCAGCTCGATTGTCCCATTCTGAAAACAAGTGTAGACCTACTGCATAAAGCTGCAGGAAAAATGATGTCCACATGAACGTTGAAAATAATTTTTTAAGACATCATTTTAACTTAGACTAGATTTTGAGATCATAAATCATAATAGCTACAATATTTTTTTGAGTATAAGTCGCATTTTTTTGCATTGTTTGGCCAGGGGTGCGACCAATACTCAGAAGCAACGTATATGTAATTTTTTGAAACAACAATAGGCTTAAATATTCTTTTTTTTCCCACTAGGAACCGGTTACCCATTAGTGGCCGAATGCGGAAGCGCTGTGAAGCGGCGCGGAACGAACGCTTGCTTTCATTCGGCTCCCTTGTTAACCTATGGCGTAGTTCACACCAAACGTGGAGCGGCCGGCTCGCTCTGTGCAATGATCATAGTCAAGATGGAGAATGTCAAATTATTGTAGAAGTGGAGAAGAACAGGGAGTTGTACCACCCCCGAAATACTCAAAGCTTTGCAGAAGCGCCCGTCGACCGTCGTGGAAAAATCCGTGTCTGGTGTGAACTGGAGGTAAGCAGATACCGCGTGCCCTCCACTGGACACAGTAGGTGTGTCGTCAGTCAGACGAAGCTCCTGAAGGGAAAAAAAAAGACTGATTGATATCATGAACTCAGACATGGAGACGCGCTTATTTATGTAGAGCTCTTCAAAGTAAGTAAACCTGATCTCTTAACATCATCCGTGTCTTTAGCGCATTGTAAATGAGATTTACAGTCAATGCTTCCATTTAGCGATGACGCTAAAAACTTCATGGTAGCTTCTCCCACACACAACAGTTGCGACTACTTTATGAACAATTTGTGAACAAGTTTTCAGCATTGAAATAGATTTGCGTCAAAAGAGGCAGCGGACACAAATTTGATGTGCTCTGAAAAGGAGCCAGAGGTTGCAAATTTGACATGCGAATTGCCTTTGGTGTGAACGCAGCATCATGCCGGGCTAGGCGTTTGGAAGTGTATTTTTCTCCCAAAAGTGCCACTTATCGGCCATATGGGTAGTTATATTTATATCAAGCATAATTTTGAATCTTGAATTTACAATTTTTAATTGTAGCAGTGGGATCCTGTGGAGTGAAGGGAATGTGCTAAGTGTGTTAATGTTTGAGAAATTGTTTTGAGCAGAAATCAAGGCGCAGATGCCACACCATATTAAAGCTTTGGGATTGCTGACGACCTGTTTATGAAGTGATGAAATGGGTATTACATTTGCTGTGAGTTAAAAAGCTATGTTCACACCCTCACGTTGATGTAACCAGTGAATTTTGGAAACATGATTATTGACTTTGTGATCACCCACACCAAGTAAACCAACTATTTAGTGAGTAAAGATTTGAATAAAGCTAAAAGGGAGTCAAGTGGCTGAAGACATCTGTGGTTTTTAGCAATGTGCAGGGAGTAAAACTGCTTCCTTTGAGAGACAAACAAAAAGAACTAGCATTTCCTAGAAATGTTTATTTTAAAAAGTGAAAAAAAAAAAAACATGCAGAAACATGCGGGATGATTCCCGACAGCTCACTTGGTTCAGCTCGATTGTCCCATTCTGAAAACAAGTGTAGACCTACTGCAGTAAAAATGATGCCCACGTGAACGTTGAAAATAATTTTTTAAGACATTATTTTAACATAGACTACATTTAGATCATGATAGCTACCATATTTTTTGAGTATAAGCTGTGCTTTTCTATTTTGCATAGTTTGGCCAGGTGTGCAACCTTTTCTCAGATTTTTTTTTTTTTTTTTTTTGCCCCAAGAAAGAGTTTTTCCACACCGAGATGGAGGGTCTAAGGGCAGGGATGCCAGTTTAGCTTAGTCTGTTTAGTTTAGTTCAGCAACCAGCTATTATTTAAATTTTTATGACTGACTTTAGGTTATTTGCATGAATAGAGACAGCTATGGTTCTGATTTTGGGCTATATAAATGAGATTGAAAAGCAACATATATGTGAAGTTTTAAAAATAAGTGTAAAATTAATAAGTGTATTAAAAGACTACACTTTGGTTGACAAACCCACCATAGCCCAACTTCCCTAGAAATCTAGAATAGTTCCCCCTCCAACACACAGCAGCTTTTTAAATAACTTCAAACATTCCATCCAAACCTCCCAACAATGATGGTCTTCCATCATCCATTTGTAAATAAGATTAACAGTCATCAAACAGGCTTTATGGGGGGTAGTAAGTTGCAAGAAACACTTAGAGAAGCATTGTACATTTGACCCTGACAGTCCATTTGCCTGAATGGCTTTTTTTTCCCACTGTCTTGTGCCTCAGAGGTGTCGCCTCCTCATCGCAGACACGTGGCAGGCAGGCCAGCTCATGGCCACAGGGTCCACTCCTTTGAATAACAGCAGGTTAAGACATAATCATCCTCAGAGAGGAGAAGATTCACTTTGACCTCGTCACCTCCCTTTCTTCATTCACAAGCACAGAGAGATGAAGAGAAAGACAGACAAAGAGAGAAAAACAGAAAGAGGATGAGATGGAAAGACGGAGCAAATTACAATTTGAACCCAGAGGCCAAAAAGAGACAGAGAGTGATCGAGGGTGAGGATAGTTAGTGCTTTCCTCTGATGCTTAACTATTGTCGACAGAGCAAAAGGCTGCGAATCAGAGCTCTGTAGCAAAAAAAATCTCACTGGCTCCACAAAAATTCTATAAGTTATTGCGCAGCCATGTGGCTGCTAAATCAACTTAAGGCAGGAAACTAAACCCAGCAAAGCACAAGACAAACATTCAATTCACTATGGGGATCTTGTAGACCAGAACCTATGTCAAACGCAATGTCTACACGTTTTTTTTTTTTTTTTTTTCATCAGTATGCTGTGCTGTAGAAGTGCATACATACTCAAGTTCATGTAGCTTAAAGAGATGCACAGTAGGGAGTGCTATTGCAATTGATGAAGAAAATTCTTCTTATGTACCTCGTCCCAGTTTTACGCATCAAACTCTCTCATGCCCTGTCTCACTCTCTCATTCTTTCTCTTACTCCCTGGTCCACTAACCCAGTTTAAAAGCAAACAGCCAGACACCTCCTCCTACAGTTTGTCTGGGACAGCAGACAGCCTTTAAGAAGACTAGACCTATAACAAATATATGCTGGCTATTTGCATGTATATGCTAAATGCATGCCAGAAAAACCCAATTGGTCATATGTTTGTTTTTAATATTAGCTCTAGATTCACCTCAAGCAGATGCAAGATTATTTTTTTGTTGATGGCTGTAGCTCCGCCCCTGATTAATGCTGAAAAAGGTTGTTCGATGGGTATTGTGAAGTATTTTCTCTCTCAGTGACTTAAACTGGTCAAAGCTTTGATAATTCAGAGATCAAAATCCTCCAATAGATGCTGACAATTAAAACGTAAGTAGTAGTTGTGTCTAAATTATTAAGACTTTGTTTGGCATTATGCTGCTGTGGGAGCCTCAGCACAACATCTTCATGGAAGACATGATGTACATGCATGTGGTTAGCCACCAATGAGGGACAATTTTTAAGTTAATTGATTTTTATCCACTTATTAATTTCCAGCACTTTTCTTCTCACTGCCTCTCTCTGGCCCCATCAGCACTCTGTCAATAGGCTTTGCAGCGATGCTCAATCTTTTATCGCCTCAGGAACGCCTCAATCAAATCCCAATCAGTCACTCACACCGCCCATCACCCAGCGTTGGTCATGCTGTACACAAACGCAGAAACAAGTGATGAATGAACAACGTAAATGCCAGCATGTTTCAGTTGCACAAACAGGAGGTCTCACTGAAAACAGATTTTTTTAAACCTAATTATTTACTTAATCACATATATATAAAACTACATTTTTTTTGGTTTGACAAAATTGTAAAGGAGTTTGAGACAGGCAATAAAAACATTGTTTAAAAATGTATAGACAGATACCTGAGCTAATATTTTATATATATATATATATATATATATACACACACACATACACACACACACACACACACACACACTCTTAAGGAAGGCTGATTTTTTTTTTAAACACTGTCAACTTTTTTTTATGTTACATGATAAGGTATTGTGAATTTCAACATCTTCATGTTTTATTCAAATGTTCTTTTTTAATCTTCCTCAGTGCAACAGGATCCATTTAGTATAATTTAAAAGGTCAATCAATACTTTTTTGCACGGCTCTGAAGGGATATAAAATTCTCAACACACAAAATGTGTCAATCATTTAAAGTCATGTCCTCTACATAAGTGTTCTGATACCAATACCAATCAATCGTAGCTGGTTTTAACTTTCTCAGTCAGTAAGACTTCTGATCAACTTTTAACATGAATATTTAATCAACATTTTGCTACATTCTCTTCTATTTTCAATAAATCGTGCAATGGTCTCACCCCTCCCCTCCCTCATCTTCCCACCTCTGCTCCCTCTTTTCACCCTATCCCTCCTCCCTCCCTGCATGTCCCAGACATAGATCTGTGCCCCAGCATGCAGCCCCACCCATGTCCGGCTAGCAGACGCATCCAGCAACCACCAGTGCTGTTTTGTCATCATTAAACCTCCCCTGCTTGCCCTGCTTTCCTTAATATATGTCACCTGTATGTAGTTGCCACCACCAGCAGTGGAGGGGTTAACTCTATTTGGTCCAGGACCATAAGCCAGTGTGTGAATATGTGAGTGTGTTATTGCACAAGTGTACTGGTGCACTTTGTGTACATGTCCACATAGGTGTGTGTGTTTGTCCGTTTGTTTTCTTCACTTATGTATGTGTGTGTGTGTCAGTCCATGCAGGACCGTGGTCTGCTCAGTCTGCTTGCTTGTGTGTGTATGTAAAGGAGAAATTTGCCTGTCCTTGCCTAAGTGAATGGCTAGGATTAAGCTGACAGCCCACCTTAGTGATGGCGAAATAATTGGTTGTTCAGCTCTGTCCTTGTCAGAGCGCTGACAGTTCTGCAGATGTCCTGTGCGGTTCTCCAAAGGTTAGGCTCAGCTGGGGCCGCCATTCATTAATCATTCCGCTCTGACAGTGCACCGAGCAGCCTGCAGCTGCCACCCCGTCCCCCTCAATTTCTGTCACCGCCTTGCACCACCACCGCCAAAACCCCCTCAACAACCAGCCCCCCACCCCACCCCATCCAGGTCTCCCTCCACCCCTGTGTGGGTGTGTTTTGTGCTTTTTCTCCATACACACAAACAAGTACAGTTAAACATAAATTTGCATGAGAAGTCAGGGGATGTACATGAGCAACAGCATGCCAGGTACATGAGAGGTTTGAACTGGACACGCTGTAAAGTAAAGATGTAAACAAACAGCGCACAATATAGGTGACATTTTTAGAACTAATGATTCCTCTTGCGCCTTCTCTAAATGTATGGTTCAATGCTCCCTACAGGACATGCCTAAAAGCATGCACACAGGTAAAAGTGTGAATTCTGTTGTTTTCTGCAAAAAAAAGAAAAAACCTTCCCTTAACCCTCTATCTATTCTTGATTTTTATAGACGTCACCTACGGTGACTTTACAATGAGTCATTGTGGCTATCAGAAGTTCGTTTCTTGTACTACAGCTTAACCACATAAAATGGCAACACATACTTAAAGAAAAATAAGGAGTTGTAGCCTATCCTTTTTGTTAAATTATCATTTTTTTCAACAGGCAAAGCAAATTCATTACAAGCCATGAAAACTCAAACATACACAAATACATTTAACCTTTTTATGTTGATAACCAGCTGACTGCTCCCTCCCTTTTCCAACTTCCTCCTACACCGTTATAACTCACTTATGATGTATTTTTCCAACACAAGGGAGCTAAATTGAAAGCAGGAGATGATGTGAGAAGTATCAGAGAAGATGTACTCACTGGGGTGTTCTTTGGGCACTAAATGGCTCAAAGAGCCGAGTTAAATCCTCCATTACAGTCTGTGCTCTTTAGCTTTGATTAAGAGTGGGTTGCAGCAATTTTAGTTCAATGCAATGAAGTAAAAATTGTCGTGGTTTCTTAAATACATTCGATGTAAAAAAGTGGTAATGAAATTCAAACTGAGCTGCAGAAAATACTTGGAATAGATTTTTTGTTCAGTTTGTACCTAATAATGGATAAAAAAGGTCAATTATTGTTTTGTTTCCTTTAAAACATATCAAATGCTGTTTCCAGAAGTGTTAGTTAATGCATGATATGGACAAAAGCCAAGCACATTAAATGTAAAGTGTTAAAGAAAATGGAGAGGTATTTTCAGAAACTGGGCAGCAGAAGGTCAGATCAATAAATGAAAAAGTGGGTGCTTGCAGAATCTGCTTCCGCCGCAGACTCCCCTTTCTAATGCCTACTTAATGGTAAAGCAACACTATAAATGCCTTTTGGATTGTATACCTTTAAACTATGCATTGGCCTTTAAATAAATACAGGTGCATGTCCTTACACTTTCACCTAGAGACAGAAGAATGAATTATTTCTAAGGGCCACTCACATAACTGAATGTGTAGAATCTCTACAGCATCTCAAGCTAAAGGACCAAGTTCTTTCTGCCTTACATTTTTCGGTGACTAAATATTTCTTTCTAAAGGTCAAAATAGGTTAAATATGTGAATATTTACCTTGACTTGTTTTAACTGCAGTCTTTTTTAAAGATTTCTTGTCCTAGGGGGGTTTCTATCAAGAGTCTGTTTGGGTGAGGCCAGCTGAACACAATTTTGTATCAGGAAAATAAGCTAATAAAACATGAAAAGAATCACATCTGAGAAAACCTGTGCAAGTCTTGTAGAAAAGTGTACATCAGGGACACAGGATTGATGTTTAAAAGGAGAAAGTGGTAACACAAACATTTATTTGAAAAGAGGACGACAAGAAGACTCACAAGATCGAGAAATGTAGAAACAATACCTCAAGTTAGCAATGTCAAACCTCAAACCACATCATGGCCTTGGAAAATGAAAAAAACAAGGATCATAGACAACCAATTTCAAATGATGGACAGAGGTAGCCACAAAAAATCAAGCAAATTGGAAAAACACTACAATTAGAGGAAGTGGGTTGTGATTGGTTGAATGGAGCATATGGCCTTCAGCTGGCCACGCCCAAAGCAAGCAGCTGAAGTGCATCTAAAGAAGACTGCAGGATGTAGCTTTAAAGTCCCACTCCAATGATCTTTCAATCTGTTTAAATCACATTGCCAATTGTTTTTTAGCTCTGATTATTCCATTTTTAGCCATAATGATTAAAAAACAAAGTCATTTTCTAGGATGTAAAAGGGTGGCTTGAAATTTCCCTCTGAAACGTGGACTGGACTGTTGGTCAGGATTAACCACGCTCCCCCTCCCCTTCTTATTGCTGAGAGCTTTCTGTTTACATGCTCTCCCGCTAGCTTAGAGCCCCTCACGTCCCCAAACTAACATAACTGGTACAATAAAATTAGCAGGCAAAATTGGAGTTATCCAGCAGCACGGTTTTGAGCCAGATGCCAACTCAGACAAGAAAAACTAATAATAATTTTACTTATAAGCATTTTCCATTGGTACTTTAGCATTTTTAAGCTTAATTTTCTTTATATGTCTTCTCATCAGAAAATACAGTACAAGAACATGTAAAAAAAACACCAAAAACACAATGTTCACCTAAGTGCGTATTTAAAAAGTGAAGGAATGATTTTGCCATCTTTAACTTATTTTGTCTGTCAAAATGAATCGTTTCAAGTCTAAAATATAGGAGATATTTTAGATTTTTTGAGACACAAAGAGTAAAACTGAAGCAAGGAAGCATTTGGCCTTTAAAGAGACACTTGAAAATGAACAAAATTTTTCCTACTCATAGTACAACGCACTGAGTGTGCAAGTTGTTGAATAAGGTTTTGTCTGGTCACCTCAAAGACCTACAGAAAATCCCTGAGCGACACAAAGGATTCCATCTTTACTTCTCTTCAACAGCCCATATAAACTCTTCACCTACAAGTCTGAGTTTCCTTTGACACTGTGTGGTATTCCCAGAACGATGCGGAGCTGCGTGCAGTATGATCTGGGTAAAGGATACTGAACTGATTGTAATAAAGAGGAGGTTGCACAACCTGAGAAACAGCCTCTCTTTCTCAATCGAAAGCACTTTTTTCCCCAAGAGATAAAGATTGTTGGACTTACAGCATACATCTCAACAACTGATGTGGACATAAAGGTGTGCTATGTCGAAGGCATATAAAACTAGTGACAGTAAAGGTGGTGGTTTTATAGCCTTTGCTCAGAAAAGTCCATTTTTTATCAATATGCAATGATGTTGATGTGGGCTTTTTAGATGGAAGACAAATGGAGATTTATGGCATTAATATTCTATACATTATGACAATGCCAATGGGTAATATTGTGGCAATTACACTAATGAACTCTCAGCAAACTGTGCCCCATGTTAACATCACAGCTTCAGGGTGGACATTCTTTAAGCTCTAATCTATGTAACCAAGTCTACAAGCCCACATTATCAGTCACTGCTAGGCAAGATATACTAAAGAACTGCTACCCAGATGCAAGGACATCTAAAACTGGAAGACATATCACCTCTTCCAATAATGGGTATGCAAAAATGACGGATTCGTCTTGAATTCAAAGGGAAGCATATCAACAGATATCACTGATTTCCCCCTTGGAGCTTACCCATGTATCATAACTGTATGTAGATCGCCCAAAACACCCCCTTCTCCCATTAGTGACTACAGTATTAGAACAAGAGCACAAAAGGGAGGCACATACAGTAGATGACGAGCTGCAGTCACATGGTAAAACCCACGGAGGATCTCATCATCCTCCATGTAGATGCATATACTGAGTGAATGATTGCCCATGGCTGGAAAATGGTGCAGGGGGTTTCACGAGGGAATTGAAGGAAGAGGTTTTCTCTCTAAGCCTTTTTGCCCACCCTCTTTTCTCTCTGCCATAAACACATGGGCACACAGCAGCATGATCACACTTTCACAGAAATACACACACTTATTGGAAAACACCTACTGGAGGACACGCAGGAACATGAACACACAACTTACTCGTGCACAGATCTCTTGATATTCACATGCACGCTGAGCCAGGATGATTAAGGTCCGAGGCACAAGAGACTGAGCAGGACTGTGAGTGTGACTGCTTGTTTTCCCTGCTGAATACAAGCCACTGGCTCAGTATTCTCCGCAGGGAAAGAGACCCGTCATCACTAATGAAAGATCAGGTATAATTACTTTATAACGCAAAATATGAAAAACTTGCCTGTGGAAGGAATGAGTTTCCTTTTATTTCAAATTTAGAGGAAAAATACTGCACTCAGATTGGCGTTTTTCCACCAATGTATTTTATCAAATACACCGCTTGTATTTCCAGGATGATGGCTTGTGCTGTTAACCAAAAAATGTTTTACATCTCCTTTATATTCCTTTACTGCTGTCATCCACCCCAGCTGGCATGGGTGATCAATCCTACTTCAGAAGTGATCAATGAATCTGATCAAGCAAAATGATAGGTATTGCAGAGTTATCAATGCAATGATGGATGATTGATAATGCAACCGGCACGATTGATCAGTAGGATATTGCTCCACAGCAATTTACTCCACAGCAATTTACATTCAGAGCACATTCTGCAAGTCTATCGTTTAATATCAAGCATTTGCCAAAAAAAGTCTGTAGCACATATACTGACTTGTGTGTTTGTGTGTGTTAAAGCAAGTAGCCATTTAAATAGTTCAATTACCATTTTTCTTTTATCTGATTCATTTGTTTATCCACCTATTTCTCCATCCATACATCCCAGCTGAGTGAACCCGTACATCTCTGCCATCATATATTGTGACCACTGGTCCATCACATCCTTGCTTGCTGGATTAAGGCACGCAGGGTGATTTGTTACCCTCTTGGGTTGCTGTCTTGGACACTCATTTCCCTTTGCTGCATATTCTGCCCCACTATGCCCCCACATCACCATCTCCCACCCCACCATTTTGATAAATAGCCAGTCACATAAAGGCGAGCCGCCGATATCACCACCAAGGTTACCGTAACCTGGGCCCCACATCTGGGGGCTACCTGCTTCCTATTAGCAGCACAGAAGTAAGGAGCAGAGAGGCAGGAAAGGAGTGGAGGTCAACCCTGCGCTGCAGTTGCAATGGAAAGAATGAACAGTCCAAGGATCCTGCTTTATAGGCTTTAAATCTACATGGTAAATTCTGCAGACAGACTGGTTGGGAGCTTTCATTACTTCAGAATCCTCACAGATCCCATTCTCCCGCTTGCAAATATCCTCCTGCAGGTTGATGTCTCTCTTTCTAACCACCGTCACCAATCACCAAACCTCTGTGCACCTTTGCTCCAAGTCTTGACAGCAATATGGATTGCTTTAAATTACAGAAGGGACTCATTAGGTAAACTTTTGTCCAGCAAACGGAGGTATGAATTTTAGAAGTACAATATGAATGAATTTGTTCAGAATGTTGACCAGATGGACTGTGGATTGGTTTATCAGCACATTTAAGCCACATCTACATTAGCAAAGCACAGAAATCCCAGGGAGGATATTGGATGGTTAATGTAAATGAGCTGTGCAAATGTGTGTAGACAGCATTCATAATACATCTCACATCTAATACATAATAAATGCTGAGAAGTTAAGAGTTCTAACTCAGAGCTCAGATTTGTTTTATAATATAAAGCCCGTGTACTGTACAAAAGTTAAAAATCCCAGCACATAAAAACACTCATTTGCCAATTACATGTACAGTTCTGCCATTGTTCATGACCAAATGAACCCTCCTGCTTCTCTACACAACCCTAATGTACCTTTATCCATGAGGAGACTCAACTTTCTCACAGCCATCACACATCCTTCTCCACAAATGTCCAACCAGTGGGTTCCTAATAGCAAAACATAATAGTTGTTTCAAAATTGGAGCGAAAATAGTCTAACTTTGACACTCTCTCAGGCTTCCGCTATTATGCGCTTTTATATTTGCACACAAAGCAGCACATCATTGTGAGGGTTTTCACAGTGGTCCAGCACCACTAGAGAACAGTGTTTCAGCCTGTGATCAGAGTCCAAGGTACAAGAGGACCACTCCACCAAGATTAGAATGGAAGAAAAGAAAAAGGGCTGAATCACTCCAATAAATGGAAAATAAGGATATATTTGAATACAAGATAATAAAGTTAGTTTGAAAACTGACTTACTAAGCAAATTATTTTTAAAAATTCTATGAAAATATTCTAATGAGTCAATTCACAGCAGAAAGTTGAGACATTGTAAAAACTGCAAGGTGTTTTCTGGGAAATCTGATGATTCTGCCATAATCTTTGAAATGCCTTGTCTTTCTGTCATTGTAGTTTCAAGGCACTCAGACAGCAGGTTCAAGGCCTTTCTGTGTGAAGAGGGGAAAAACAACATGGCCACCTTTTGCAATTTCTTGCATTCCACAGATTTGCAATGTTTTCCAGCTCCAATCAATTTCTGTGGCTGTATGTTCATGTTCCAGTTTCTTTCTCACAGCCTTCACTTGCTCAGTCAACAGGGCATTGGTTGCCCACCACTGGTTGCTAATTGCTGCTGACATTGTTTGGTCTTTCGCTGCTTGGTTTAGGACAAACCCCGCATTCATGTGCCGTGGACAGCTCGTTAGGACTGACCCCCACCTTCAACATCTCCCTCTCTGTCTTTCTATTGCTCTTGCTCTCCCTTTTTCACTGACCTCCTTAATTAACTGGTAAGGCGCTGCTGGGAAATTTGCACACAAAGGCCTGGTGTCTAGCCTATTAGCCTCCCACTACCCAAACTCCCCACTTCCACCTACTCCTCATCCTGGTATGTCTTCATCCCTCCCCAAACAGAGGTCATTGTACAGTTGCAGAAAACAAAGATAAAATGATTCAGTACACAAACTGCATTCACACACATTCACCCATTTGTTCAGTCTTTTGCTTGTCCACTGCCAGCCCCTCCTGCTTTTTGCCTTCCCCTTTGTTGCTTTCTCTCATTCGTTTTCTTAATAGCATACCTCATTAGAAAAGCTTGTTTGGAAGTGGTTCACCAGTGATACACTCTTTCAAGTTGTCTGTCCCAGTTTGCTTGCTTTTTCTATTTAGTTTGATTGCTATTCTTGCTCTATATTGGCTATTTGTTATGCCTTCACTTCCCCACACTCCTCCAGCTCCCTTTCAGGAAGCTCTTTGAGGCTTCAGCTGTTTTTGTGGTTCCTGTGTAAGGCTCCCAAAAAAAGCAGTTGCCTGTTGGCAATGAGGCCATCTAAAGGGGCCTGCTAAAAAACGCTGGGGGCAAAGGAGTGTAAACAGGTGGACCATCTCCATTATATGAGACCCCCTCTACTTTCACACACTCCACCTTCAACTGTCTTTTCAAAATTTCTAGCCATTGCAAACATGTACACAAACGCACACAGCCATCTGCATTCTGGCACTAACTACTTTTTTTTCCTGCACAATTGTGCGAGTTTCTGAAAACATTTCTCTGTTCCACGATGCTTTATTTCACCAAAATATTTGGCAGTACAGTGTGTATGTGGACACTGTATTAAAAAGGCTGGAACTAAAAAGACTTTTGAAGGACCATCATCAAAATACCAGTTTATACACCTTTTTCAACATTGCTACCTTGTTAGTTTTCCATTCTGTGTATTTATTTTCCCCACTGTAGTTTAGCAACTGTCATTTTTGAAAGAACAGTCATCGTTTTCTATCTTTCTTTGCTTGACGGGGCGAAGTGACTGAGTCTGTGAACATAGAAAAAAAAAAAAAACTAACTTCTGTTTGCCTTGGGAGTTCTCTGAAGCCCATCTGTTGGAAATGCTCCACATATTGTGACCTACATAAAAAAATAATAATGGTGGCTCACAGTTGTTTGAATTTGAGATTTATTCATTTTATAATTTTAGCTGTCTTACAATGACAAATTTTGTATATTATTAGGTATACTTGTTAAATGAAATTATGGTAACAAATCATGTATAAAGCTAAATCAGGTTACATTCAATTTATTCAATCAGCGCTGTGTGTACATTTTGCATTTTAATAGTAGGGTTTTTAAACTGAAAAAAAAATCCTTCAAAAAAGGTTACTTCCTTACATGTGAAAATCCACTCAAATTGGCTTTTTAACACTTTCTAGAAGCATTTTTCTCATAACATATAAAGAAAGTTAAGAGTATGTATTTATTCGAAATGTTGTAATTCATGAGCAGACAAAAAAACATGTTTGAAAAAGATTGTACCTGTTGTGTAAAATCTACATTAGGCAGACCACAAGCTCCCCGTTCCATTCTAATCTGATGCATCCACTTTCAGACAAAATACTGTAGCTCCACGTACATCTATGTTTTCCTCGTCCGAGGTAGCATCTGCTCAAAACTGTAGCTCCAATATTGGCTGTAATTTTTGTTGTTCGCTAATGTTAAGTTGTACTTGTGAGGGTTAGTGGGAGAGTCTAAACAAAAGGATGATGGGAAATGAGGGTGGGCTCAATCCTCGCCTAGAATTCCACCTCCAACACAAAAGCTGCTTGGTCAAAATTAAAAGGCCACTGGGAACACTTTGACAAGGGATCGTGAAATGATTAGAGTGAGGATTTTAAAAGTAATAACTCCACACAATTATGGATCCCATCCTATTCATGCTCACCTCCATTCATTCAATGGAAGAATTTTGTTTTCTCCTGTTTTTCACTTTTGAGTGATCGCTGTCATTCAGAAGAAAACACCTGGTAACAGACGTTAAGATGAAAACTTAAAAAAAGACGTAAGAGAGATGTTCTTTGCTTGAATGGGGAGGAGAAATGGACTAGAAGTGTCCACTCTGTCCTTGGAAGAGGAAAGAGAGGAGGTTCCTTCTCCTTTATAAACTGAAGATAGAAGGTTAAGAGGACTGTTCATCCTCACATATTGTCCCATGCATACAAACTGTAAAGTGTGCACACACTCATTTAGAAAAACTGAGAACAGCCCTTATTGTGGAGCCCTCTGACAATATTATTTTTGGGTAAAAAGCACATTAATTTTGTTCTCTTAAGGAAAGAGCACTTGTCAAATACCTTCAGCTCACTTGAGGTAGAATTAGGGTCCCATCCTGCCTTTAGTCCTTCCAGCCACAACCTAAGCACTCATTGTTTATACTGCAATAAAACGAGGGCCGCCACATCTACAGCACACTCATGAAAAGGGTTTGGGTCTTGGGGCTGGGCCTCCATGATTCACATGGATTGCGCAGTTAACAGAATTGTTCCATTTTCTGCTGTACTTTCTTCCATTTGAAGAAAAAATAATTTAAATCGAAAGGGAATATAAAAAAAGAAAAAACATTTTAAAAAATGGACCTACATTAGAAAGGCAGTGATAAGGTAGCATCTGATTGTACCCCTTTCCTTAAAAATCGGTGAATCCAATTGTTTGTTATGTATGAAAGATTAACAAAAGCTTTAAAAAAATACTTATCACAAAACTGTTTTTTTGGCATTTTTATATTTAATTTTAGTAAAAGTAATGAGTAGCACTTTGGCAAAAAAACAAAAAAAAAAAAACAAAAGGGGTTTTGAGGACAGATAGATCCTTACTATACCACATTAAGAAAAATAAATAAATAAGAACATTGTGCTGTTTGGGTCTGTCTTTTAGCTAATTACAAATAGATTGGGAAGACTTGTCTTTCCACATCTTGAACTGACACCATCTGAGACCACACAAAGGTGTCGGTTCAAAGAAGGTAGTATGATCATGTTCCATCACACCACACTGCCTTCTCTTTGTCTGTCGCCATGTACTAACATTAAATTTTAAGTTTGAATGTGATTATAGCATAGCATTCATTTTTAATGGGCTTTGCCTCTATGTGTTTTAGCATGCAGCAGGCCCAGCAATAGGCTGACTCAAAGCTTTTTTTCTGCTGATGTTGCATATATTTCGCATACATACATGCACTGCTTATTCCTCCTTCTCATCCTAACTCTGCTAGTCTTCCTCTCACTTCTCTCGCCTGCTCTCCTTCATCTCCATCCCTTTATCATTCTGCTTGTAGGAGATGGGCCAAGGGGACTGAGGGTGAGGCAGTGGCCTCAGAGGTCCAACTATCCAATAAGGTTGGCCAAAGGTTTCGGTGCATGAGGCAGTATGTCCCTGTTGTCCTCTGCTGAAATTAACTAGTAAGAAAGTCCAGAATGTGAATAAACTACTAATGACTTTGATAACATTACAGCTGGGTCAGCAGTTATATCAAAAGTAAATCAATTAACTTTTTTTTTACCTTCTGTATACTTGTGATGATTTATTAACTTCCAAAATCAAGTTTCGTTTTGGGTCTAAAGTCAGCGCTTGATCCAATCAACCAAAAATGAAAGAATCCGAGAATAAGATAAGGAATACACCATATAATATACAGTAACTGTGTTGGTTGCTAAACAAACAGGGTTTCCTTTTCCCTACATACAGTTATTAATGCCTGTAGCAAAAAAAGAAAAATGAAATAAAAGAAAGGGTTCACACTGACTCACAGAGGGAGTGATAAGGTCTTGAAATTAAAACAGATATACAGCCAGTCCAGTATGGAAATCAATAACATGTTATTAACTGAGGGGCCACCAAGAGAGATAGGTGAGGCTTAAATGCATATATATTCATAATAACAATATTGAGATATAATATAAATAAAAGGAAAAGGGGAGCAAATACCAAGCTGGCTTTTATTAGCTGCCAGTCTCCCTGCCAATATGTGCCGTGACTCTGATGTCCAAAACGGCAACTGTCCTTCGCTGGATCAAATTAGACAGACTGACAGGCAATAAGGAATTGGTGAAGTTAAATGTGATTCCAGCACTCATGCACCCATATCCCTTTAAATATTGGAGCTCTGGTGTCACAGGGTGGAGGAGGATGGGGGTTTGGGGGAAAAGAAGAGGATGGGGGGGGGGACTAACAACTCCTGATAAAGTCTTATTAAAGTCATATGAATTCTTCCCTAAACCCTCTGTGCCCCCACGCTCTGATAAGGCCTAGCAATGACATTGATAAAGCAAAAGCATACACACAGCTACATGTCACTCATTTTGTGTGTGTGTACACTATATGCTTTTAATGATTGGTTTAACAAAATATTTGACTTTTTTTAAGTAAAAAGTACAGGATTGTACCTAGAAGTACATTTAAAAACAAGACAGGCGTGTTATCCAAAGGTTATGTCAAAAGGTGTTGTGTTTGGTGTGAAGATGGGGTTGTTTATTTGTGATTCTGTGCAGCTTTAACCACTTTGGTGATGGAAACTGTTTTAAGGTGGTTTTTTTAGCTAGATTCCAATCAATTATAATCTAAAACAAATCACAGCCTCTGCCTTGGTTCCTGGGGCTGAACAGCTTCAGGTGGCACTGTTGACCCACCAACCCCTATTGCCACACATCTATTTCCTTCAGTTTTTCACTCTCCTCCTTCTCCTTTTATTTCTGACTGCCTCTTTGAACCGCGCATGGGGCCCGGTGTCATTGTAAGACATGCCTTCTTCCTTCCAGTTTTGTCTGCGAGTTCTTCAAACCCATTGAGGGCTCCACAGTCCCTTTCTGGGGATACAGCGTCTTTGTAGCTTCCAGAAAGGCCTTCGTCTTGCACTTGTTTTCCTCAAGACCTCACAACCACCCTTCCTTTTCTCTTTTCACTCCCTTTAGAAAAAGGACAGGAAGTGAATGCAGATGTCTGACCCACCTGAGCTCATTGCTCAGTCTCTTGTCCTCATTTCTTTTTTTTTTTTTGCCAGACCCCCGCGGCTGGAGAAGGTGCTACATCACACAATGAACAAATTGACATACTGAACCTCACAGTGGAGACTGACCACCGCCAGAGCAGCACACTTGTTTGTTGTCTCTCTTTGTTGGCTTGCTGTCTAAATTTGCTCTTGTAGAGCTGCACCAGCAACCAGGCAGGAAGAGCGTCCAGACTTCATTTAAAGTTTTTAGGACAGAACGGCTTAAGGGAAATTTTAACAAGTACTTTTTAAACAGGGGCACAGCAAAAACAGAACCATTAGAAATAAGTCAAAAATTCTTACCCTGTTGGCAGATGTTCTTAAAAAACAAACAAAAAAATCTACAAATAGGGAAAGAAAAATGTACCAAAGAGGATTAGGGGCCATGAAGAAAAAAGGAGCAAGGAAAATTCTGACTTTCTTCTCAGAATTCTAACTAAATTCTCAGAATTATGACTTTAAGCTAAGAATTATGACCTAAATCTCAGAATTATGAACTACGGAGACCTGTGAGCTACACCACTATCAGTTAGCTTTAGCAGCACAGTGAAGTTATACATGACAGAGAGAAAGTAACAAAAACGTTCTCTTTAAGTTCCTTGTTGCGTGTTTGAACTTTACCAGAGGAGGCCTCTGTGTAGTTAGAAAAACAGAAGGTGAGTAAAAAAAGAGATTTATTTAATTGGAGTTTGTAAATAAAAGTATAAAACTTACAGCAATATTTAGGTCTCAGGCTTCCTATCGTGTCACACAATTTTATCTTATTATTATAATCTTATTGGCCAAATCGCAGCATTAAAAATATTATCTGTTCTCATGGCATTTAATACCAGACCACACAGATTTGGTTGAATGACAAATCTGACAAGTCACATGAGTAGCGTTGCGTATCCAAGGCAATCATTGTCAGCATTGTCAGCATTAATATATATTATAATTATAATATATTATTATAATTATAATTAATATATATATTTTTTTAAATAGGAACATGCTTTAACTCATTAACATTGACAGCCCTAATTTAAAACTAACCCTCTGCACACATAGTCGCAGTCTCAGTTAAGCAGAATTAACTACTGTGATAATATAAACTACAATGTGACGTCCACACATGTGGACGCTGGGTCTTAGGAGGTTAATGCATTCATAGTTTTGGTTATAAATACAAAACTGTTCACTTCCTAAACATATGTCTGAAATCACAGAAGACCAGAAGGCAACTAATAAAAATCTGCATCAGTCTTTGTAAGTTAACCAAATGTGACCTTACATTACCTTATAATATTTATAAACAAAGACATTTACCATTATTCAAAGTAAAAACCTGAAATTCTCCCATTTTAAATGGGGTTATACTGTAGTTAATCTCTTTTCACTTCCATTTTTATCTTTTTTTTTTTTTATTTTGTAGGTTTCTTTGAAGGGATGTTTAGTAGCTAGAACAAACCAAGCAGACTTTACTGCTCCTGTGTCTTCCAAAAAACTAACATCAAAACAAAAAAACAAAAAAAATTGAAAAAGAAAAATTCATCCGTTTTTTTTTTTTTTTTTTTTTTTTTTTTTTTTTTTTTTTTTTTGTCATTTTCCTCAAATAAATATTTCTTTTTGAAAATCAAGTGGATAAAAACAAGTGCAGATTTTCTTTCTTTGTCCGTGTCTATGATTATCTAATTTGATATTTATTTACAGATCGGGCTTGTAAAAGGAAGTAGAAGGTGACGATTAACATTCTTTTGCTTTAATATTTCTATGAATTGGATTTGCTGGGAAACCATCAGACACCATCAAAGCCTGTCAGACTGTGTGTATTGCAAGAAAAATGGCATCATCCTGAGAGCAGTATGGGAGAGTAACCACACTGCCCCGGGGATCAGGGCAAAAGGCCACACTGCCTGGTGCAGATTTATAATGGCTGTCTGGCTGCTGTCACAACTCCCACTGCCCAGACAGCGAATGGGAGTGAAAGAATGCTGGCACAGAACACTGGCAACTGGTTAAGTTGGCAAAGGGGGCACTTTCACATGCCACTGTAGCATTCAGTCAGGGCACATTTTTTGGCACGGGGGCCTTTGTACTTCTTCTGTTGTCGTTTTAGGAAGTCCCGGGTTCCCTGAACTGCAAATGAGCCTGGAGTTTATTAGCCTATCATACAGCAATGTGTTGTCATGACATCAAATAGAAGGCAGCACATAAGGGTCAACAGGACTTCTGTGCAACAGAGCTTTAATTGAAGGGCAAAGTCAACTAAATTTCAATGCTAATTGTCAAGCACCCCCTCTCCCTAAGAGAGGGGCAATAGATATGCCATGTAGATGCCCTCAGGGGAAAAAGAAAAAGAAAATTTCGACTGACATCCCGGAATACATGTAGCAGAGCACCGTAACAAAAAATGTCACTGTACTGATTCATAAATCCTTATTTTGGGTTTTTCTACAAATGTAAATCCTTTCTTTTCTTTTACAACAGTTCCATTACCGTGTCCTGTAATGCTCTACAGCTCTAGAAACTGTTCAGTCTGGAATGTGGAATGAAGTAATGGACACAAATGACGGGAGACGGGGAAGGGATGGTCAAAGATGGGTGTGTGGGACAAAGAGGGAACCGAACGAAAGATAAAAGAAATCAATGAAAGACAGTAAGTGTGTGTCCAAGGGAAAAACAGCCGAAAAGCAAAGGAGAGGGTGTGTGCGTGTTAGCACATGTGCACACAGGGGTACAGAGATAGATCACCAGCGCTTGTATCTTATCCACGGCCATGCCTGGCAGTACGTCAGCAGCAGCCTCCATTTACATTAGGGAGATTTAAGCTGTCTCAGGCAATGGTGACAAGTCAAGGTGTTTCACTTTAATTACACTGGGCAAGGTCACCCTCTAGCTAGCTCACTCTCATGCAGGAGAAGAAAGACGAGGGGGACTACGAAGAAGTGATGAAGGCAGAGAAGAAGGGGGGGTTGTATTTATATTATAATTTCCAGCTGCCCCTGTTATTATGCCTCTGCTGACATACGAAGTCTAGAAAACAAGTGACTTGAGATTTAGAGGAATAACCTAAACATCCTTGTGATAATATACACCACATGGAAGCTCAGTGCACAAACAAAACATTTCTCAATTCTCACAAACAAGCACAGAGTCCATGACAAGCAGGTTTGTTCCCAATAATCCCTAGTGACAAAATAAACACTGCTGTGTTTGAGGTTATAGCCCTAATAGGACATCCACCATTGAGGTGACATAGTGTATTACACACCCTTAATGTGATACCTATTGCCCATTGCACTTTCAAACTGTCTCCGTGCCTTTTTGTTCCTGGGGCCATGGTGTTGTACAGTGGAACTGACAGACTGGGAGTTCACAGAGCGCCTGGATGGTGTGAGTAAAGCCTGTCCTGAGAGGCCCACAGTAACAGGCCACAAGAGAGTTAAAAGAATCAGACAGGGTTAAAGAGAAGAGGTCATCTTCATCATCACACGGAAATTATTTATATTTGGACTATAGCTTCTAGTTTTTTATTTAAAAAAGCAATATATATGTATATTTGTGCTGTTAGTCGATTAAAAAAGTAATCAGTAATCACACTTATGGGTTGCGATTAATCACAATGTTTTACTAGGTACATTTTATGCGACAATACGCAGCTTTTGAACACAAAAAGGACAGAGATAAGATTTTTCCCTCATTTTTATTGTTGAAATGTTTTCATTTGTAAAGTGTTTACTCAGATATTCCAGAAATGTAATTTGTGTGCACAACACATCAACAGTAAGATGAGCAAAACTGTAAAGACATGCTGTATGTCTGCAGTATTACTCCAAAAAAATAAAGATGCTGAAATACAGCCAAAATAAAACAATGTGTCTCTGCACTTTAAATCATCCGTGTGAATGCTCAAATCTGATTGGCTGCTGGATGTTGATGCACAGTTTTTTTAATTACCCTTTATTTAACCATCATCTTAACTGATGCTTTTTTAAAACTCATCTTATTTATTGCTTTTCTTTGCCGCCACAGTTGGCTTTTTTCCCCCATTTGAATGCATATGTGAAACTCCTCGTTTCTAGATTTTGATATCTTATAAGATTTCTTAAGTGAAAATGATTTGCCTTCTATTCCTCTTAAGATTGTGTTCTTTTCCTATTTTTAAGATACCTATTTTTTGCAGTGTAGCTTATCTCTTCATCGTTTACATGATCAACGTAAATCACCCAATTCTTTGCAGAGAAAAGCAGCAGAAATGTTGCACAACGCCACAAAGCTGTTTTTCTCTAGACAAAAATCAACTGATTTACATTGATTGCATAAACACCAATATTGTAAAGTGTTGCATATCAGCGCAAGGCTGCTTTTCTCAGCTTCAGATTCTGCCTGAATTACATAAATTGCATAAATGGTTAAAAAGAATGTAAAGACTAGAGCCAAAGCTCCGGTGTTAAAGGTTTAAGTGAACATCAAGCTCTGAAACTGATTAGGTTGTATTCTAATGCTTTTAAACTGTGAGAACCGTCTTAAGGAAATGTATTTACTTTAAAAAAAAACTTGAAAAAAAAGACACTTGACGTTGAAATTTATAATTTCGTATGATTGGGGAAAAAAGGCAAGTCTTATTTGTTACAGACTTCCTGTCAGTTACATGCAGTCTTACCTTTCTTATCAGCATCACAGCTTTGCCTGAGAAAGCTGCAGTCATTAAAAAAAGAAGGTGCAGGAAGGTGGGAGTGAAAGAGAAAGGGGAAACAAGAGGAGGTAAAGAAAAAGAAGGAAGTGCCTTCAGGGGAAGTTATTAAAGAAGGTGCAAGCTGGCTGGTTTGGCAGCAGTTCAGAAGGGTGGATCCCTTTGCCGCCCTGCACCCAAATGGCAGTTGTTGGCACTACTGCTAAACACACAATGCCTCGTGGCAAAACTGTGTCTTTCATTGACAGGTGAGTGGGGAAAGGCAAGGAACGAAGAGGGGAGGAGGGAACACAAATGCCACTATTCACATTTCTCCCCCAAGGTGGAGAGAAGAGAAAAAAACCAAAAAATAAAACACGTAACCTGCACGAGGTGTGAGCCACCAAACTGGTATTGACAGACATTGCGTTGCTCAAACACACAAAAAAGCAGTTTCTGTTACCAGTTGTGAGCGCACAAAGAGTTCAAATAGTTTAAAATAAAACAGACCGTGTGGCTGAGGGGAGGAAAGAAAAACACAAATTACTAAATACATATTAAAAACATTTACATGTTTTTCTTTTTTTAAATTCTACTTCTGGCATTTTGGCAGCATTCCTCCATGCGTGCTCAAGGTTAACATATGTTATTGAATCCAGACCCTTGAAGCTCAGTCAATAATTCTTATTAATAAATGGATTTGAGGGATTTTTTTTTCAATAGAATGCTAAAAAAAAAAGTCAGACCTTTATCATCTTTTGCTAACAGGCTTTCTGTTGGTAAATGCAACAGATAAGTAAAAGAGGATCTAGAATATATTACAATGTCAGCAATAACAATCTATTTTAGGTAATTAAAGCTGGAATTACTTAATTTCTTACAAAAAAATTTATTTATGATCTCTAGAATTTACAACATCAACTGATAAAATCATAAGAAGTACAATATCTAAAAAAAGATAGCTTATGAATTGAAAATATATTTGAAAATATTGAAAAAAAAAACTGAAACAAATAGGAAAAAAAATATACTGAAACAAATAAATGGCAAAGGTCGGTGTGAGTTCATGCTTTGCGAATATTGAGATGTTAAACTTACCTAAAGTTTTCTCAAATTAGGAAAACAATAAGCAGGTTGTCTTTGAATTAACCTCACCACACATTTTTTTTTTAAGAAAAGATCACCCAGATCTGATTTGATTTTACAAAGCTGGGCTGCAAGCCCACTTCTTTTAGTATCAAATTTAACACAACTACAAAATCAATCACTATTTCTATGTCTCTTTTCTATGAGGTGACCCAGTGACGTATTTATGACGGCGCTTTAACAGGAGAAATTCGTATTCAAGACAAAGAAAGGTCGTATTCAAAAGAAAGACAAATCGTATTCAAAACAGACATGTCAAACGTAAAACTAAAGGTTATTTTCATATTTTTTCTGCAAAGGTTGTACAAGATATGTTTTTGTGCACAAAACTGTCAATACAACTTTTTCTTTATGAATATAATAATTTTTCTTTATAAAAACGTTTCTTTTGACAGTTTCCTTACCCATAATTTCCATCAACATGCTGTCAAACACAAGGTGCTTGACACAGGAGTTATGTGTAAACTGTTAAATCATTAAAAGTCATAAGACACTTCAGATTAAAAGCAACAACAATAAAAGACAAACTAAAGTTGGAGTTCTTCAAAAGGACCACTGGTGATTGTTCTTAAAAGTAAGTGTTGAGCTTTGCAGCTTTGATTAATACAAAAAAAAAAAGAGGGCTATAGAACATACAGTAAACGGTTTTGTTTTTTTGGTTTTCGGCATATTTATTAGCAACAAGGAGTTAAAACATTTTCCAGCAAGACTGTTCCGATCCCAAACAGTCACACAGCTAAACGTTAATGTGATAATGTATTCACCTCTAAGCATGCTTCTCACAATGAAGGACAAACATTACAACACAGCTGACAATGATGCAAAAAGTGGTGAAAGGTGGTGATGTTTCAAATAAGCTGTTTTGATTTGACTTTATCCAAAATGTGTTATTATGTTTGTGGTTCAGTTGTGTCCACAAAGCGGCCCATTGTCTTAAAGTTGCCTATGGTTAATTTTTAAACGTCTTTCAAAAAAATTGTATTTTAAGTATAGCTGATCATTACTCCTGGGAGAAGGATAAAATGCATTCATACAAAAACATTTAATGTTTCACTAGAAGATGACAGCCGCACTGGCCACGCTCAAAAGCTGCAATTTTTCTGGAAAGGGTCTACATGTGAAGCAACACCCTGAAAATCCTTAAAAGTTTAGAAGCCCTTTTGTAAACTAAGATTGACTAAATAGTGATGTTTCCACATCCAGCTTTAACATTTTTATTTTTAAATTTTGTTTTTATTTAAAAGGTGCAAAAATAGCTCAGAGCTGTTTGGCTTAATGTCGGCACAACTCAATTTACGCTATACACCTGTGTAAAGCAATAACAAAAAAGAAGTAAAATTCTATTTCTAAAAAAAAGTTTTCAAACAATAATAATTGAAAAAAAAAATGCAAACAATAATACTTGAAAAAAGAAAAGTCTGGTGAGAATGCCGCTCAAACATTTTTCAATTTGTCAAATCTGGCTCTTGATTTGGGACCCCTGGCAGGGTGAGTAAAACCTTATCCATCAAACGTAAAATCCTCAAATATATATATTATTTTATTCTACGGGGTGCCAAGGTTAATTTAAAAAAAATAAAAATACTGCCATTCTACCAGAGGCAATAGACTGCGAGACAATTCTTGCAAAAATGAGGGGCAAAAAAACCAACAGCGACTCCTGGCTTTTGACTTCTTGCTTTTGTTTTCCTTTTTTATTTATCAGTGGATGTCAGACCTGAGCCTTCAGCTTTCCGCCGCCAAAACCACCCTCATTAATTTTAACTATTTTATGTTTCTAACACCATCCTGTTATATATGAACATTATTTTATGGGGCAATTCCATCTTAAATGGATCATTTCTGTAGAATGAATTCACTATAATTGCACATATAAAAACAAACTTAACACATCCTGCTGCAATAACAGCTGCAACAAACATCAAAGCACAATTGGCAACTCATTAGACTTTCAATAATCTTTTTTTTTATTTAAATCTTTTTTGTATTTACAGAAAATCCAACTTATTTAATGATGAATTCCAGGCGATCAGCCTGCATGTCATATGTGACAGCTCTGTTCTCAGCCAAGACAGATCAAGGAGAGCTCCGCTCCTTTGTGTTAGGCTGGAGAGAGCTGTGTGCGGAAAGTTTTTCTAGTGCTCCCAAAATCTCTGGGGTCAAAGAGGGTGATAAACACTAGTTTTTCATGGTCTTGAGACCTGTTTTTTGTCAGGCAAATGAAATCCTGTCATGAAGCTGCTGGAAATGAGATGCTGCAGCTAAATGCAGTCGGACGGGACATGGTCCGTTCTATATGTTTAAAAAATAGTTTCTCTGTGATTTTGATAATTCTTGTCAGATAATTTTAGGCCATGATTGAAAGTTTTGCAGTCCCTGACGGTACGTCATTGATATTTATTAAAGCTATATCCTACAATACAATATTTATTCATATTGAAAATTTTGTGTTCAACCTTTTTTTTTTTGTCTTTTCCTCACAGACATTTGATATTTCGTGTGTGTTTGTTTGTGTGCACGTGTGCATCACACTCCTTTTCTGACCCTCAAAGCGGCAATGCCAGAAGCTGAAGAATAGATGTATTGCTACCTGTGTTGCTCTAAGTATTTAGTATGTCAACATACACAACCTTAATTATAGTACTCAAACATCAGAAAAAAAGTTATTCCTAAATTGGTAAACTGCAGTATTTCTGAATCCATGTGTATTAGGTTCTTTCAGAAATTATTCTGTGCATGTACGTTTATTCACGTGTGCAGCAAAGAAAAAAAAAAAAAACAGAGCAGAAGGATACTGACAACAGGTTACATCACTTCGCTAATTTAGAGAATCCCTCAAGCTAAAAAACAACAAAACGCAATCTAAGGTAAGACTATGACAGCTAAAGACCACCAGCTGAGGCCATTTTTTTTTACTTATTTATATACACAAATGTGCACACACACACAGGTTTAAGGTCATTGCTGATTTTCATGTGAAGGTAGAAGGTTTTATAAATACACTTCCCAAACACATCAACAGGGGCATTTTTGCTGGTCTTACTAGACGCACCACATTAACATTTCACTGATTTTCCATTACATTTGTCTGTGAAAGAGTTTTTCTAAACATTTGCAATGTAGGTTGTCTCTCTTACATGTTGCCATTTGAAAATAACCTGGGGAAAAAAATCAAAGATCCACAATTTCCTGTTGTTTTTTTTGCTGTATTTACCCCTTAATTTCCACATTAACTACTTTTGTTTCGTTTTTCAATTAATTTCAATTTTTTTTAAGTCCGGCTCATCTGCAAAGCTTTCTTACATAAGGGCTCTGCAACCATGAACACTAAATAGCTGTTTAGGTAAAATCCCTTCTAACCTAAATGCAATAAGAACCGCATTTAATTTAAAATAATAGAACACTTTGAAATAATATTTAAAAAATAAATTCCAAGCCCAAAACCTTTTAATCTTTCGTCTTAGTCACACTTTTAGAAACTGAACCAGGCCAGACAATGGCTCACCAACTGTGTTATGCAAGTAGCAAGGGTGTCTGCATGCTCTGTCCCAGACTTTGCTAGACAGGAGGAGTTGCCAAGCCATTGCCAACTCAGTCATGGTCTTTTCTAGCTCCAAACAATGACCTGGATCTGATGACTTGATGAGTGGATGCAGTATATGACATAATCCAGACTCTCTTACTCTACCATATCAGTGAGACTGGCTTTATCAACATTATTATTGTTGTTTTTGTTTTCTTTTTTGCAAGAAACAAACTTATCTTTGAACATGAAATATATTGTTTCCTTTGGAAACATAGAACATTTCAATTTAGAGCTTTAAATGTTTCTTCAAGGATGTTTTACAAGGATACGTTTGGGAATTTGTGGATTTGTATGCACCTTTCTTTGACATTTCCCTTACTTTTTATGTGTTTTGAGTTTCAATTTCAAAACAATCAACAATAAAGATTAAAGTCAATGATACATATAATGTTTCATAATATCTTTAAGGGTAAAATGCATGTATTCATTAATGTATCGGAGTGTAAAGCTATTTTTTTACTTTTACAGTTTGAACTTGCCAAAAGAATAAACATTTGTTTTCTGAAAGTTTGTGTGCAGTTACATTTGTGTAGATGCTACCCTAAAAGACCTGTCACGAGTAAGGGGTTTCAGCCAAATAGGCTGAGATTAGAAGTTTTCCACAGTGAACACAGCTGCAGTGCAGGAGGCTGAGAGGGAGGGAAACAGTGGCTGTTTTAAATGTATTTTCCACGACACTTTCTCAATTAAGCGCCCTTTTTACACATAGCACTCTGCTAATAACATAATGGCAAGTAAAATGTCATTGAGTGGTGTAATGTACCTAAATCCTTCACCCGCATTTTTAATGCTTTCATAATTGGACACTACTTTGGAACATAGTGGCACATAGAAGGCAGCGGTAGAAAGGCAAAAAGAAATGATTTGTAAAGATGTCCACGGTGGAAATAATAACTAGCCTTGGTGCTAATGTAGGGCTCTTTGCAAAAGGGGAGAAAAAAAACATCCTGCTAATTGAGTTTGCCTGAAAAAAGACATTTAAAACTCATCATTTCATTTTACAGTCCTTTTTGTGGCACATTGTGTTCAGAAAGGGGAAGAGGAACACTAGTGGTGTTTCACATCCATTTGGAGGTTAATGGTCAAGTTTCAAGCTTTTAAATGTTGCAAAAAACTACACTAAAAGGATTTACTTTAATTAATGGCAAAGCATGGATTTATTTTTTTTCCAGAACATGTGAACTTTTGCTATTCAAAACTTACCTACAGAAATCACTCCACTTATGCGAGATAAATAACAGGTTTAGTCTTTTTTTGTAATGCTTGTAGCAGAATAACACAGTCATTTTGCCAGCATTTCTGTTGATATTTATTTTTTTGGAATAATCATCATTTAAACACATACTAAATGAGTTCTGAAATGTACTCCAAATTGCATTCAGTTCAGAGTTTTGCATCTGAAACCTATCACTTTTTCTTCCTTTTTATTTCCCAGTCATTGTTTCCTAGAGGTAAAATGCTGAATGGAGTGCTCTGATTTGTGAGCCCATCCTGACACTATACATTACTTTCCACCACAAAGACCCCAAGCCCTGTCTAAACAGAGGCCTTAATGACTCATGGTTGCTGGTCACACACCTTGGTTATAGGGCTCCGCAGGCTGTGGCCAGGGCAAAGAGAGGACACTAGACCTCAGGATTGAGAGGACTCCACACAGACATTAGTAACATTGCCTCTAGGTTGTATTGAATCAACGTCAGCGGGTAAAAACATGTCCTCCGTCTTCAAAACCACACCCTGAGGGATGCCAAAAACACCTGAAGACCCTTTATCTATCAAAAGGTAATGGCCAAATTCAAATCAGCCTTTCTACAAAAACATTCAGCTGTGCGGCCAAAGAATGTGCCAAGTGATACAAATTAGCTAAGGCCTCAGTAAACTGCTGACCTGAAGCAGCTCTTGGTCCTTTTTTTAGAGCTGCTTTGTCCATGCACAAAAAAAATGATGCACAGCTACAAAGAAAAATAACCTAAGTGAAGAAGATGTGGTAAAGGTGGCTGAGGGGGAAGAGTCAAGAAAATCTAGTATGGCAACATGTCTATTTTAATATGTGAAAAAAGGCTTCAAGTTCCAATGAGTTCTTTTAATTATGATTATGTTGTTGTTAGCCAAAATAAAAAAAAAAAAAAAAAAAAAAAAAAAGTAATTTTGTAGGACATAGTTTCTGTAGAGCGACAGTAGATGATTAGAATTTCGCCTTGAGTTGTGGGTGGAACTGTTGGCGCGGAGTAAGCCCGCCCCCTCTTTCTGTCATCCATCTGCCTAACAACGCCAACATACCATTTATGGTGCAACAAAAATGCCGAACAATTTTGGAGCTATCCAGCCATAGTTTTGAGTCAGACACCAGCTTGGACAAGGAAAACAAAAAAGAAAAAAAAAACTTGAGGTTAAGAAACAAAATTATACCAAACTTAACATCATTATATTTTTGCTTATGGACTAATAGATAAAAAGCATTTGTCTTTTGTCTAAATAAAACATCCCATATTTAATTGGACATCAAAGTTAAAATAGATGACTTGTCCTTACTTAAAAAGACCAAAAAGACCACTGCATTAATTACAAACAGGAGGACTCATAGGAGTTTTGACAGATGAGCCTGATGGCCCTGACAATGGCGCAGACCCTCACCAGCTGGTATTGGACCTGGCGCCAACTGCCCATCTACGTTGGCAGCTTGCTCTAGCGTGCCATTGGAGACCTGTGAGGGCTCGGCTCACGACCAGAAGAATGCCAATGGGTATCAGATGTCAAACCCTAAGAGTCTGTCTCATAAGAAAATGAGGCATTAAACCTAATGCAAAGGGACTACATTTAACCTTAACTAGAGATGGAAATTGTATAAAACTGTAGATTCTCATAAAAAAACTGGCATACAAGTCAAACAATATCACTGTTATTCATGCATTTAATTATAATCTTACAAAACAAATATTTTTAAATTGCATATGCTTTAGCGAGAAAACATTTTCAGTTGTTAGGGATCTACGGAGACGCGCTGACACTCCGGCAGAGATTCCAACAGATGAGCAGCTCCACACAGAAGGCAGACAGAATACTCAGAGGAGATGAAATGCAGCAGTGAAAAACAGACACAGCAAAAAAGAACAAGACCCAGAGATTTGTCATTTGTGGCAACGAACACCGACAAGTCAACTCTGTGGATAATGTTTCTGTCACAGAGCCCTCTAATCACAGTGTTCTTAGTCAAAACCAATCCTACTGAATATGAGCATTTGCAACGTGTTGAGATGTTTACCAGAAACGGCTGAGAATAAATATACAAAAAGGATGTCAAGACATGCAGGCCTGCTCACGTCTCTGGAGTTGTCACTGAATGTGAAAGGAAAACACAGAGGAAAAGACTGAGAGACCAGTTGTTAAGTGTACAGTAAACAGATGGGAATAAAAAAAAAGTGGCAAAATGAGGCTCTTCTAAACACGCCAGAGCAGGTAGTGCCTGTCAGAACACATTGCAATCCTTTAATTGGGTCATTTTTGATACCCCTTTCCACACGGTGCCAGCGTATTGATGGGAAGGTGTCAGGATGCCAGGAGCCTGCGAGGCCTCACTGGCACAGAATCAAAGCAGGCACAAACGCTGCCCCCAGACAATCTGGCAAGCCTGAGCACACACAGGGGTGAGAACATCCAAAAACATGGCCCCACAGCTCGCGCCTGTACCACCGGGGCGTAATTGGTACATGGGCATTCCAGAACATTTTCAAAGGGAACTTAATCCACATGTGTACTATGAAATATGCTATTTTGTACCCAGCCTTCCCCACTCATGCTATCGTCCTCCCCCAATTTGCAACTCAGGGAGTTTGCATTTGCTGTGTCTCTTTTCACTGCTTCCCTTCCCCATCAACCCATCGAGAGGCAAAGCTGTCTTTTTACAAAATTGCCCCAGGTTTGACCACAACATTTAAGGCTGTGAGGGCGGACAAGGATGCCTAATCTCCACTTCTGACAAGATTTTCATCGTCTGAGTTTGTTTGTGGCTGCGTTTCAGCACGCAGTGTGCATGTTGCTGTGTTTGCTGGGGCTCCTAATATGCATATCTGGAGAGCCTTAAACAAATTAGATTTGTTCATCTTGTGCTTGCACATAAAGCTGTGGAGTTTATGGGTGTGGGCTGTGGACTCCCGCTCAAAGTAGATGGGGATGAGCCAAAGTAAGCACATCCCACTCCTCGCAATCTTGACATCTGAATACTCCTAAACAGTTACATCCTCATGGGAGTTCTTTACTGCATTGAAGAACGGTGTCGTCTTTTCCCCCTTTGTGTGGTGGAGTGTGCCTTCCAGCCACCTTGGCACTGACTGGCACATGGAGTAAAGCGACTCCAGCTGCTTTCTGACCAAGGGGAACTTGTTTAATTAACCACGCTCTGGTTCCAATGAAAAGGCTGGTCTCTCCCCCAGCTGTTGACCAGTCTGTGGCACCCCGAGGCCCTGATGGAGGCTGGCATATCACCCTTGGTCCGGTCCGATCCACATTTCCCAAACAAAGATGGACTTTGCCTGTCATGCCAGAATGCATCATGCCTGAGTCCTCCCTCATAAATTAAACATGAGATCTGGAGGAGTTGTTTTAAAAAAGGAAAAAGACCCAGAGGATGTTTCTCAGCTCAGATTCACCCACGCTGTTTTTCTTTCCTTTTTTTTATGACTCGGACTCACTCAGACATGGAAAAAAGAAAGAATGGGGAGAAGGTATAAACAGGTGCAGAGGTGAATTAGAAAACAGTGCCCTGCATGACTTTCTCAAGAGTACGTTTGTGAATACTTGTGTGTAAGTAATCCATGTTGGTCTGAAAGAGCTTTTCAAAGAGTCTTCTGATGCAGTGTGCTTATGGGAACATAGTCGTATCTATGAAACTATCTCAATTTTAAAACCTACTCATTGTGTCTGTATTAGCACTGCAGTTTTGTGTAAATGGATCAGCTTCACCTTCAAAATAGATTTCAGTTTTTTTTTTTTTTTTTTGTAATGCAATAGAACTGAATATATAATAATTGTGTCAAATATAAATAATATACCCTGTATATTTTAAATTACAGTAATACCACTGCGATTTTTATTTTTTAAACATTTCAAACTAACTGGAGAATAAACTCATTGCTATTCATTATATCCTATAGATCGTTCTGCTGCTTCTTTCTCAAGGTTCATTTATATTTTTGTTCATCAAGCAAAACGGTCTAAACTGGAAGCTTGTTTGCATGACAGCATATTCACATGGCTGTTTACTGGCCTTAACATGTTCATATCATATTAAACTTCCTTTCTTCCTCTACCCATCCTCACCCTTTACCAAAAAAAAAAAAAAAATCCTCCGGTAGCAATGAACACAAGAGTTTTGAAAACGGAAACCCAAAACGCACATTTACCTGGTCTTTTCATAGAAAGTGGTTGCTTGAAGGCACGTTGCAGAGGACGGTGTGAACGTAGCTTTGACCTGCTTCTCCATCTTATTTCCATATGGAAACATGTGTATGCACGGTGCATGTACAACAAAACAAATGAATGAGGTAGCCATTCAAACTCACATTCAGCAAATTAAAAATTCACAGTTTTACTGCAACCACAAACATTAAAATATTTCCCGTTGAAGGTTGGAAACACTGATTTGTGTTACCTGAAAGAAAAAATCAAAGATCTTTCAAATTACCACACTTTGTCTGAATCTCTGATACCAAAACTAGCTCCAGCACAATTTAATTGAACTATTTTCCAATATTAACAAGAGATTTTTGATTCCCCTATAATTTCATCTTTGCTTTGTTACATCTTTGTTCAAAGTCTCAATTGTGCTAATTACACTGTCAGACTTTTTCCAACGCGTTTCCACCCTCATTTGGAAGAAATCAGACTTAGCTCGACAAAGTGACACCCCGAAGTGAAATGTCAGCACCCAGCAAAGCTGGAAATCTTCCCAAATCTGGCAAGAGCTGGAGTGCCACCATTCATTTCAGTGACATTTGGATGACAGGTCATACCACATCATGCACAATTGTCCCCTTTGCAAGTTGTCACGCAACTTTTATTCTTGACGCTGTGATAATACATGCTGGAGGGCTTTGTGTTATCACCTGTACCCCTCAACGACTTATGTGTTAACGTAGATATTAACCAAAACACATGCAGGGAGTTACAATGAATGGATGAAGTTTCTTTCTAGTAAGTTTTGCTGTTTTCCCTACGTTTCATCAGCTCCTACAAACACACTGCAGCTTTTAATGATCTTTCTGTCGGCAGCTCAACCCGTGCCTCCTCTCGCCCTCATCCCTGATCTTTTCGTTGTCCACCGCCCAGTCTACGGGAGCCCCATTTGCCGTGACATATGGTATACAAGGCGAGCTTTGTGAGCGAGTGGCCCTGTCTGGAGCTGTGACTTAGTGTTGTCCCAAAGTGCCTCTGGCAGCACAGGGACAGAGGGATGAAAGGGCTGGAGAGGGAGGGAGAGGGGAGGTACAGTGACAGAAGAAGGGTGGGAGTTGGGGCAGAGGAAGGGGTTGAAGCCGGACATTTTGCCCTGGAGACACACTGGCAGTCTTAAGATTAGAGAGGTAATCAATCTCAGCGTGGAGCTGGCCGGTCCCCCAGCCCCACGGCCTGGCAACCTGGCCACCTCAGGTGGGGGTAGGGCTGCAGGGAGCAAAGGAACTCTAACAGAGGGAGGGATGGAAGAAAGGGAAAAAATAAAATTAAGGAATTGGTTTCATTTACAGTCATTACCCGTTTAACAGTTACTGGTGCTTGACAAGTGCACAAACACAATTACTGCCATTGAGGCAAATTGTATCGGTTTCCTCTGTGGAATCACAAAAGAAACATGATTCCTATTTTTGCTATAGGAAGTGAGGGCCAGCGCATGATTGGACTTCCGGAAGTGCTTCACATGCTTTTAAAGAATAAATTCCCATAAGGTTTGTAGTCATTGGTTTAATGAAAAACCTCCACAATCACTGCAAATACATATATTAAATCAGTTTGTGGATTCTTTTAAGGAGCAAACCAAATAGTTTAAGATAAAACAATATCTTCCGGTCATTTCAAATTGTTCTGAGAACAATGTAACAGTTCTTAAAAGAATAGTTCTTAAAATGAAATGTGAAACACCTAGTTCTGCATCACAAAGTATGAAGGAAATACAGTTACTTTTAGCCTCACAGTTGGGGGACTAGTTTACAGATCAGCAATCTGAATATTAGTACAATCCAACTAAACACCACCCAGTGTGAATCAAACACTAGGCTGCAAATTGTAGCGTTTAATGGGTGATCAAGGAGATGGTTGGGCATTTTTCTGCCAGCAGAGTTGGCAAAGAACCACAGAACCCAGCTTCTTCAAATGAGCCACAAAGGACTGTGGACTTTTTGGAATAACTCAAAGGTCACCTCTCCTAATTACATTCAATGTGACTTAATCCAGTGAATAAATGCGGATCAATCACCAGCCTCAGTGTGTACTGCAGCCATGAACTGGAGGATGAGATGCAAGATCTTAGAAAACAGGAGAGCAAAAGCTGGAAAAAGAAAACATCCTCATGAGACCTTTTACAGGTAAATGAAATAATCAGATCCCACTCCCCAGTGACTCCACCATTTTATTTAATTTCCAGGGAAATCCTTTTTTTCTTTCACAATGCCTTTGAGTGTGTGTGTTTAATCTTTAATCAGTGCAGAACATCCCCTTTTGGGCGATGATGTGCTTTATAGTTCATGTGATTTTCCGTAATTAGAGATGCTTTGAATCATGAGGACAGAAGAATAGTTCATGAACCAGTATCAATTAACGTATTCTTTTTATTTTTGATCAAATAAATGCTTTTCTTTATGACAAAGTAGGTTCTATTGAAGCAAGAAAGCTTGTTTTAATTGGGCCTAGAAGTCTGAACTAGGTCTCACCTGCGATATAGTTGGGACTTAATTATAAGCAACAGGGTTTCCTATCGATACTTCAAAAAGCCTCAGTGAGAAAGAGGGTTAGGAATAATCTTGAAGCCCCGCGGGTCATCGCACACTGTAAACAACATGGATTTATCCAAAAACACAACAGAGAAGAAACAGAACATAACAAGTTGTATGAAATCAATAAGAGCCAAAACAAAAATCAAAGAGAAATCAGGCTAAATTGGACTTTTTGTTTTGGTTGGCCAAATATAGTTAAGCCAGAGATTAACCTCAGGGGAGAATAACAGAGTAATCTTAGGAAGAGGTTGGAGGACCACATCTAGAAATACTAAATTCAGGTCATTATGATGCCACACAGCAGACAAAGGCACCGATTTGAGACATGCGTTTTGGTGTCTCTCATGAGTCCATAAAGCTGTTTTCCAATGTAGACAGCCATGAGTGCTAAACCAAAGGGATTGAAGGAAAAATTCAGTGTCTTAGTGTGTTGTTGGCCTCAAGTTGTGGTCCAAAACATCTAAAGCTAGCAGCTTGGCTCATCTGTGATCCATGCTTCCAGGCACTTGCATTAATTGAGCTCGTAATTGAATAGTTGTCCTCATTAGTTCCAGTCCCCTGCTTGCGAGTTTCAGTTACGGATTACAGGGGGAAATGTTTGTGCTAGCATCTTTTCAGAAAGCGTATAAGAAGAACATTCTCGTCCTTCTGTGCCTGGTGCTGCGCTGTTAAATGAGTGTTGAAAAACAGCTACTTCTGACCAAATGGCATCATTTTCTACTCTCAAAAGCAGCAGCTTCAAGATCCATGACAGAATGAAGAGGAAAAGGACAAACAAGCCTCTGTTATTAATATTCTTTTACTCTCGTGTCTCAAGCAATACATGCAGAAAATCCTTTTCAAATAAAGCTAAAAACCAAAATCTATTGTAAATGCATCTGTGATTTTAGAAGAATTTCACACTCGTTCCAAAACGAAATGCCCAGAAACTCCAGTGTGGGTTGGTGGAATAGGCCACAGTCTGGTAAGAAGAGTCCATAGTGTTTGACTGAAAGGAAAAAAAAAACTGGTACAAAAATAAACAACATGCACCAAGACAAGCCAGACATCAGTACCGAGATGTGGTGCTCGAGGTCATGCAGCATGGTTGAGAAGATAAAGACAAATTAAAGGAAAGGTCCCTGACCCTCTCCGATAGCTCTAAATGCCTTGCAATTTTCCACAGGAGACGAAAATCCTCCTCCACAAATGAAGGGCTCCATCTGACCTCTTCCAACAGCACAGTAAGTTAAAGAGAGGCTACAAAAGAGAAAGACTAAAAAGAGGCGAAATGGTAATTTGACTTGTTAGACATTTCCCAACCCTTTAAGGTGCATTATAATAAGCAATTTGCATCTCCTGCATCCTGCAAATTGTAACAGCATGTGTCAGATTAAGACAACATCTATAGAAAGTGTGACAATATCAAACAGGCAAATAAAACGTAGCACATCACAGCTAGCAGGCCCAGCTCTCTGGCAAAGACTTTTGAACAATTGTTCCCCTCATTAGAGCATCATTTGACAATAATTGTGTTTAAGTGCTTTCATACATCTTGGAACAAACTGTGCAAAAATAAGAGAGAAAGATAAAAGGTTGCAGCAAAAGTGGTTGTCAGAGAGACACTGCTCTCAGCGTCGGAAAAGTAAAATGAACAAACGCATGTTGCCTGAAAGAAAAGACACTTCACATATTTAATAAAGGCTCAAGTCATGTGTCTCCCTTCACACTTTGAATACCTTCTGCAATACATTCTGCGAAAGACACCTGCCCGACATGTGCGTGTCTGCCTTGGAGCACAGACACCTAAACGCTTTCATGCACTTCCTGGTACCTAACAGTTTCAGAAATAGGAAGTGACTGTGCCGCCCTGGAACAAACATGGCAATGAAATGAAGTTTATATGAATATTCAACAAGGGAGAACAACATACAGAAGCCCTCATTTTCACCTTCCTTGCTTACCACCCTTACAGCTTTTTCTCAAACTCTAATTGATGTGTGAAGAGTCAAGTGTGAATTTGTTTGTGATGCAATATAACAAATTTAAGCAAATGCATATATGAAAAATTATGTTTCAGGGATGTATTTAAAAAGTACTTTAAATCAAATTTGGTTAAAATTACAAATTGTGGTATGAATGGTATTTTACTTGCTTGACAGCAAAATAAAGATCCAAATAATGTCACATTAACTAAATCTTTATTTTGTCTGTAGATTTTTATATCTATGAGATTACTAAGCTGAAGGAACACATTTCCGAGAGTGACAAAACCTGTATGGCGAGATTGGAAAAAATATTATGTAAAAACTGAAATACGAGTGAGTTCTACCAACTTTAGTATTTCTGAATTAAAGTCATCTTTTTTGGGTAAATCCTTAAACATGCTACAGCAGCTCATACATTTAGGCTGTGGCTTTTCGCTTCAATAAAACCTACATGTGCTGACAAATTTGAAAACTCAAAAAGCATTTCAGCCAAAAACTACCACTGAATATTTCTCCTATTTCTCAACAACAAATGTTAAATTCTACATATTCGGTGTGATCCAAAATGACATATTTCCACTCATTTCCTTATTTTTGTTCGCTAAGAATTTTCTGGATAAAGAAAAAAAAAAAAAGATTACCCACCAAACGTTTAGGCAAATATCAGGCCGGCCATGGGGGCGAGGTGGCCCTGGGAGGCCATTAGGATGCAGCGAGCAGCGTTTCCATCCTCACATGGAAAGGTCACCTCCCTCTCTTTGCGGGTAAATACACAGACGTATACAAATGTGGTTGCGTACTAAAATGGTTCACCTTAAGAAGGCATTAGACTCTGTTCCACTGAACTTTACATCTTGCTCTTCAATTATCTTAACCAATGGCATTTCAACCTCTCCCAAAGTGCTGCTCCTAAACTACAAAAGGCTTTAAAAGTTCACATCTTTCTTTTAGGCCAACGCAATTTAGGTGGAAAAAGTAGTACATTATGATGCCTGTTCATAATAATCTTTTTATAAAAGAACATTTGATGTGATCTTGATTTAAACACAAACATGTTTACTGAAACTGTACAACTAAGTGCATAAAGTCTACTCTGTTGTCTGTTGCCGTCATTGTGAACCTGCAGAGCAACTGAAGGTGACACTGATTGACCAGCAGTTCATTCTACTCGACTTGAGATGTGACTCAATGCTGTTCTGTGCGCTTTTTCCCCCTTTGAGTCCTGTGCGCTTTAGGTTCACTTTAAGGCCCGTAGCACCCAACCTGCCAACAGGGCCCTGCAAGCTTTGCTGCTGTCATGTTGCATCTAGCCAGGAGACTAACCCATTCTGTCAGCTCCCTGAATCTACTACCAGCACACCTGAGCTGGGGCACACCTTTTACTCCAGCCCCAAGCACAGCCGGCTTTCAGTGAGCACTGATGGTTGATCAGAGAAGCGAGCGAGTCAGGCATTACAACAGGAAACCTAAAAAAAAGAATACAAAGAAGGGACTGTTTTTCTAGACGTGTTCCACTTCTTGAAATGTAAAGAAAATCTTTCACTCTATAAGAAATTGACAGCACTCTTAAATATATTATTCATTCCTGTCAGACCTTGCAGTTTAACACTTTTCTATTTGAGTATTTTATAGGTTTTCTTTTTGTCATTGCTTTCATTTCTAAGGAATCGCCCACTCTTTTTTTTTTTTTTTTTTTTTTACATTATGTTGCCAGTCTCTCTCCATTATTCTCTGTTATTGTCTCTGTAACACTATCTCTTATCATCCCAGGGGATGGCCGGCTTACCCCTGGCATCAGATCCCAGCGGATGGGTGCACAAGCGTCCCACCACTGCTGTGCAATCAGCTATGCGGTTAGTTTCTCGTTCTGCGTAGAGTCGCATTCCCATAGTACCGTGTCCCCACAGGGAATTCCCACCAGAGACAATGGGCAGCTTACCAGGGTAAACAACAGCCTCTTCCATGCCACCTTTCCACAAAGGCGCAGACGGGACAAGAAAAGAAGAAGTGCAAATATAGCATAAGCAGCAGTGGTTGGAAGAAGAAAAAAAACCTGCCACAATGTGCTAAGGCAAGTCAGACGCATTCCTCTTGGTACTTTAGACATTTAGAATCAATGGCAACACAATCCCACTCACAATATGTAATTGTGGCTCCAGCTGCCTCTTTGATTTAGTCAAACAATTGCTTTAGTTTGCAGCAAAAATCAATGAGAACTAATTTTCAGTATCACCAAAAAAAGGAGAAAAAAAAATCTCATCAAGAAAATGCAATGAATAATGGCGCAGTTCGAACGCAAGTGTGTTGAAAAAAGAGTAAGCCTGTCTGATGTCACGATTATGTCAAAGCTTTTGTGAGAGGGCCTGATATAAAAGGATGGTTTGATCTTGAAATTCATATCCACTTACTGCCAGAGCAGGCCTGTATACCTCTTCAAGTAATGGCTGTTTACAAGATAAAAGAAGAGGAAAAATAGCCACTTTTCCCTGCTCAGACATGAAATTCTCTTATGAAATTAGTTTGATAAAAGGGCCGTGTGACGTCGGCCATTTTTCCTCACGTCAAGAAAACCTTGTGTGTGAGCATTATTTATGGCATCCTTGTGGCATGTCATTTTTCCACATCTCCAAAACGCTCTTAACAACAGCAGAGGGGAAACTGTGCCTGCTGGGTACTTTGTCAGAACAACACTGTGCAGACCTGCCAAGATCCCTGCTGCAGGTCCAACTCCAAACTGCCGGTTGTGCACACAAAAGCCTGAGTTACTTTTTTTTTTTTTTTATTCTCAGTTATCGTAGAAATTCTGAAACAAATGGGAACATCCTAAGATATGTGTGGCCTTCATCTAAACACAGACATAAATCAACACACTGACATGAGCAAGGGAGAGACAGGAGTAAAAAAAAAAAAAAAAAAAAAACCTGAGATGGCAAAAGCATAGCTTTGATGATCCTTAAGCATCCAAACAAAAACGTTGCATCCAAATTCAGTCACTACTCCCAAACCCCAAAAAGATATATACTGTAGTGCAAGACTATTGAGTGAACCCTGGATTTTATAGACCCACTACGATGAAAATTGTGTTTTTACAATGTTCTTTGTTCTTTGTATTTTTCTGATGATGGAGGACATATAGAAGAAAATTAAGATTAAAATTGCCTTTCTGAGTATTTCTTTATTCAGATCATTCAGGAGCAAATGCCAAAATACTGTTGGAAAAGCTTGAATCAGTGACGAAGATGCTACAGTCGGCAGGCCACGAGCTCCCTGCTCCGCTCCCTTCTGATGCATACTGGCAGACAAATAGATTGACGTAAGACTTTGTTTTCCTCGTCTGAGCTGGTTTCTGGCTCAAAACTGTACGGCTACACAGCTCTGATATTGCTCATCATTTTTGTTGCACCAGTAATGTTATGTTGAGGTTGTGGGCACTTGTGAGGGGCTGTAAGCAAAAAGAAGAGCAGGTAAACAAAAGGATATTGGGAAAAGGGGCGGGGCGGGGTTGCTTCGCGCCGAGAGTCCCGCCCACACCTTTTCTGGTGAACTACTGCCGCTTTGTGTAGACTGTGTTAGTCATAATTAAATCATCAACGATATTCATGAATTAAAGACCACTCTGGACGCTTTGAAAATAGACCAACAGATGATTGGAGTAAAAGATGAATGCAATTTGGACAGATGCTGGCCACTGTTTGTTTTTTCTTTTTTTAAATGTCAGATATGTTATCAATTTGCTAAAGTAAAAACCTAATAAATATTTTTATAAAGATAAATCCACTGTGTTCTGATGAAGAATACTCTGATGAAAATCTGATCTTCATCAACATGAATTGGACTTCCTAAATAAATAAATCTGGGTAAAAGGATAAAAATGTTACTGACAAGATAAATAAAAAATGAGTTGAGCCCATCTGGATCTTTGAGTGCAGCTAGACCCAAATAAGAAGAGTCAATTTTTGCATGTGGTCTTACCAGGGGCGGAGCTACAGGGGTGCAACGCAAACAAAGTTTCTCTAAATTTCTAAATGATTGCATTTTTTTTTACAAAGATGAAGAAATCATCAAAACATGCATTAGATGAATAAAACTGAAAATTTAAAATTTTGATCAGTTTATTTGCCATAGCTCTAAACTGCGGGTTACACTGGCTTCTCAAAAAAAAAAAAAAAAAGGCTAGTCAACTAGAAGAAAAACCTTGAAAGAGTAAGCAGAACATGATGAGGAACACCTATATGTCATCCATCATCACCCGAAAAATAAAATTAAATAATAAGTTGAAATAAATTATAGCATGTTTGCTCAACATAAAGCTGTAAATATCAAATTGGACAGCTACAGATTTTCCTTTGGAGATAATCCAAACAGTGCCGCCATAATACCAGCATGACAGTGAAAGGCAGGTTTATAGGTTTGTATGATTTGCCAAAATGTGTTTTTTTTTTTTTGCTTCCATAGTTTAAGCGCAAAAGGATGTACAAATTATTTCCCCTGACACCAAAGCATAGCAGTTGTCTGGCTCTTTCAGAGAAAATTAAATTAAGCTACCTCAAAATGTTATAGAGGAAAACTTAGAGGATATAGAATGGATTTATGGCTTTAAATCTGATGGAGCTTGATACTAATGCAGCATAAATCCTTTCCTTTCATTACAGTATTATATGAAATGCATTGGAATGGAGCAATGGATCCTATTTGCTATTCAGTTACCAGACCAGTTGTGCACAGCTTCACACTTAAGCCTTTTAAAGCTAATACATAAATGTAACATTACATTACAGGGCTTTTTTTTTACCCAATCAGCAAACACATGAACATTTCCTCCCATATGAATTAATGACTCAAATACATTGAGTAGCATAATGATTTTTTTTTTTGTTTGCTTTTCTAAAGGCAACAATGGTGCTAATCGGCTCAGCTACTATTCTAACAAAGGAAATGAATCATAAGATGCTTGTTCTCTTTTTAAACTACACAATAAAGTTGGACAGTAATCAGGTGGGCTCATGCAGCAATTAACAGGTAAGTACTTTTCATAGAAAGGTGCTCACAGAGTTTTCTTGTGATGCTGAGTTTTGATAAATTAATGCCAAAGTTTGCTTGTTTTAGTTAAAGAAAAGTTTTAGAGGGCAACTTTTTTATGTGAAAAGAAAAAAGTCAAAGTTTCCCAATCTTGTCAGACTCATTTATATGATGTAAATGTTAAAAAATCATGGAATGTTTATTTGTTTGTTTTTTTCCCCACACATAAACACAGATTTTAGCTAATAAGGCACAGTGTGTCAAACAAGCAGCTGGAAAACATGATGTTTTGTCTCTGTTGGGGATCACAGATGCCTCCACTTTTTTCCGGACTGGAGTGGGCTGATGAGGAAGTTTGTCTGGCTTGCATGTGCCACAGAAGAAGTCCATTTTGTCCCGTGTCATTTGGTGTGGGGGACGGCATAGATGCTTTGTACTCTATGGCGTGGCTGTGCCGGCAGCACGTATGGGCTCATTGTGCTGCGATTATGTAGGATGAACACGCCGCCTGCTAATCCGCCTGTGGGAGGGTGCATGCCTGTGAATTATTGCACTTTGGGAGAGGGAAAAAAAAAAAGAGAAAGAGGAAGGAAAAGAGAGGGAACGATGAGCAGAGGAATATGAAGGAGAGGATGAGGAGGAGTGAGACAGAAAGAGTGGAGCCCCCTTGGCAGTGATTATGAAATGGTCTGTCACAGATTAAGGCTACAGGGATGCAGGCTGAGATGAGCCAGAGCCTCCCACAGAAGCACTGGCTAGTCAGGCTGCTTCACTGAGCTTACCTGAGGTTATACACGCCTCGCATCCATCGATGGATGCACAGCACACAAACTATGGGGGAGAGGAGGGAAATGGGTAGGAAATGAGAGGGAGGGCATAGATTGACAACGCAAGGAAAAATGCGTGAAAACAAACATGCTCCAAATAGGTCTGCAGTAGAAGGAGAAGAGGAGAAAAAGGAAGAGCCCCAGGACACAAAATTGCAGAGGGAGCTAAAGAAGGTTGGCAGCCACACAAGATAGTCACTAAAATAAGACCTGTGTGGCTTTTGTCTCTTTTCGAGAGGCTTTGGTGATATGAAGAAAAAAAAACTATTTGTCTTTCTCTTGCCAGGCCTTCCTTGAGAGCGCAGATGCTTCATGTGATTTTCTACCTGTGATAGAGGAGCAACTATAGTCTGGGGAGAACTGAGCACACCGTGTGTTCACAAAGTGAAGAACTGGTGTCTTTTGCAGGTTTGTATAAATATGCTGGGACTCCTTATCCTAAGTATCTATTATTTTCACGCATGGAAGAGTCAGACGTGTGAAGCTTTCTGAGAAGGGTCAAAACTACTCAACTCTTTACTGACTGATTGACAGGTACAGCCTGCACAGTTCTGTCCAATCACACGCTTCACTGTCAAGTTGATTTTTTCCAAGGCTCCATGTGGGAAAAAAAAAGCAGTTTCCAATTTTTTTTACTGCAGAAACATCAACTTTTGACTGGCAGACCAGCTGTCGTTTAGACAGAGCCAATCCGTTTAATTAGACCAATGGTATTTCCAAGTTTTGCATCTACATGATTGGGATTTGTGAGTAAAGATTTAGGATTCAGTCTTTTGCCCTAAGATTTACTTGGACTAACAGGTTTCTAAACGTAGATGTCCACTAGATAAAAGTGCAAGACTTAAAGGGTGAGATCAAGCTTTCTTAAGCTATCTTCCTTTAAACTATTAAAGAACTTTTAAACATGCACCCAAAAAATGAATTTAAAATAAATGTCTTGAAGTTCAACTAACACGAACACAAAAGCAGCAGAGATAAGAAAAAAACCCTCTAAAGGTGTATTTTGACGGGAAAAGTCAGTTGGTCCAGACCGAGTCTGCTTACTTTGGAATCTTGCGTTTGGTCTGTATTCAGACTGCCTTTCAACCGGACAATGCCGTTTTGAACCAAAGATTTTGCTGCCCAATTTGTACGTCTGAATCAACATCAGGTTGAACACTTTTTACTGCTGTTTTGGTACGGTGGAGGCATGGTTACCGAGGAGACGGCGAAGAAAGTATGCTGATAAGTGTTTGTGACAGATTGTCAGGGAAACAGTGTGAAAAGCAATGTGTATCATGTTAAAAGTTGGTTTACATTCCGTAATGCCAGGCTATGATGGTCGTTTTTATGCAGTTGTTGTGTTCTGAGCATGGAGCCTATTCAGACTGGAACAAACTCTGGTTCACTATAAGTGAAACAAATGTGTCCAGTCTTAATGCACCATAAATTAAAAAAAATCTACCAAAAAAAAACAAACAAAAATCTTGTATGAGAAATTGATTTAGTGTCAGACTTAACAGCTTTGTTAAAATTATCAGACATTTGAAAGGTTTTTAAAAAAAATAAGTGAATTTAACCTCTAGTTAAAAAATTAAAGTAAACCTTGTTTTGTTTGTGTTCAAACTTGTGCTTTTTTAGATCTAACTTTAAAACTGCCAAGGTAGGAACCCCAACTAATAAATATTCAAGTGGGACACTGAATCCATTTCTCCTGACATCACCCAAACATGTTCAAAGGTGACCAAATGAAGCATTCAAAAAACTGTAACTCTTAGTTAGTTGAAAGGGGCTCAGGAGGAGTGGCTCAGCAGACTCAGTATGATATTCCAGATCCTTTACCCCATATTGTCAGTATAATGAATTTATAAAGGCTTCATTTCCAAATTCTGAAAAGTACTGACAAGATAAGGGCAAGATTAGGAGACATCTCCACTCTTTGGGACAGAAAAAGAACTTGAAGGAGGATCTTCTTGCTCTCATGTTGTGAAATGTGAATGAGAAAGACCTGCATCCAATTGAAAAGAAGCTGAATGAGTGTCTTCCTGAACCATCCTCTGGAAGGACAGCTCGCTTCCATCGCAACAAGGAGGCTGAAGTAGCAGGTTGCTCAAAAACTTCGTCACATTTTCAAACAAGCTTTAAAACTGAAAAAATAATGTGTTTTTTTTCTTTCATATTTTTTCTAATTTTGTTTTATATCTTAATTGTGCAAAAGGCATTCTTTGTATTTGACATCTCCCATGGATGAACAGATGTTGCACTTAAAAACCATCCCGTTTCAACCAATGACGCTGGATAAAGGTTCCATTTTTTTTCTTTTGTGTATTTGGCGATCTAAACCTGGAACCCGAGAATAGAGAATATTCATATAATATGGTCAAAAAAATGTGAACACGAGAATGTCTAAACCAACATTTTAAGTCTACAAACCAAGGTTCATAATTGGAAAAAAAAAAAATTTAAAAACCACATGAAAAAGCTTTGAAAGAAAAAAAAATGATGAATGCATTTTCATCATCAATTCAATAGATTTTTTTTATTTAAATATACTGCAATACTAATTTCAAATAATCGTTTTTTTTTTTTGTTTTTTTTTATCTTGTCTTCTTCCCTTTTAAAGTATATGGCAGAAATAAAATATCATTGTTGAAAAAAATATAGACTTGATGCTTTCATTTCATTCTTTCAAACCTTGCTCCTGTAATATTTATATTCTGTGTAATAAGAACAATCAGACCATGGTGGACTGTCACTTTTAGAAACTAAACAGAAAGCACAAAACTGCAAGATGTTTAGAACTATTAATGTTTTAAGATTTTACATCATCTGTGCCATACATGACAGAACATCCAACATGATGCCAGATAATTGAGCTTATGCTCACCATTTAATGAAGATAATTGCAACTTTCCTCTGCGTTCACAATGTGATTAATTGTTACGACAGTTCTTTGTTGTGCTCCAACAAATTGCCTCCTTATACCGCCGCTGTCATTTTCACATCAGGCACTCATAAAGTGCACAAGCTGGCACTCATAAAGACAGCTTCAAGCCACTTGAGAGCCATATTGGGATTACTGGAGAAGGCAGAGGAAGTTAAGGACTCACCAATCAGTCTGTTATAATCATTGGCAAAAGGTTTTTGAAGCCGTCGCTTTCTACTTCATTTTATGAACCAAGAGTATGTCAGTTATTGTCATAAAATTGACAAATGTAGTTAAAGCAAAGCTTCTCATGATGAGATTAATGAAAGAATCTGTAGAATTGGCATACACAAAAGTATCTTTAAATTTGAGTTCATGCACAAATGTATGCCATTGAGAGTTCAAACCGCAGTTTTCTAAGTTTTAATTTCTTTGTCAGGGGCACGCTTGATGACAATTAGCCTGAACGTTTTTCACAGACGACCAAATTGTCACCCACTTAAGCAAGGCTTGTCTTAAGAGCATTTGCTTAATAAGCCATGGCCTAATGCAATAAGGTGCCTATTCCCAATCAGCCATGACAAAGTCTAATTTATCTCAGGCAAATGAGCAAGAGGAGGGAGTCATGGGGGCTGACTAATGATCGTGACCATTGGAAAGTATGATTTGAAAAAACAAATGAGACCGATACAAAAACACCCATCCTATCTCAAAACACGGCAATTACTGCTGTGAAATGAATGCTAACCAGGCTCAGTGTGTCCCACTGAGAAGGATTCCGTTCTTGGTTTTGGACCTTCATGCACATATATTCATGCATTTATACAAACACACTTTCATGTTCAGACACATGTATACTGTACGCACGACCCACACCTCTTATGTGTGATTGATTCAGCGGAGGATCAGATCGCTCACTGTGACAAATAGCTGCTGACAGCCGAACACAAAAAAAGCCCACACCCTAACACCTAACCTGTGAGGGGGACTGGGGGTAAGGGAGGGGGCTGACCTAGCAGCAGGCCGCCACAGCTGTCTCCATCATACCACCTTTTTGCTCCCTCTTTCACCAGCCTTTTTCTCCTTCTGTCTGAACCACTTTTTCTCCCAACTCCTTCCCCTCTGACCTGTTTTCAAGTTGTCTTTTTTTTCTAACTTTGTCCCTTTTTCCTGCTCCTTTCTCCTTTGTATCCTCCTCACTATCTCTGGAAGGGATCCTGTCCCTCCTTTCTTTCCCTCTCCTTTGCGGAGAGTGATAGATTCCCCCTCAGTTCATTTATCCTGGAAGCAGAGGAGACGGCAGTGTGATGTGATCCATCTCGCCGGGCGATGGGGGGGGAGCGCAGCGTCCCTGATCACAGGCTCTATCAATCTCACTCATAGGGGTCGGATCAGTGCTGCTGTCAGATAGCAGACACACAAGCTCTGTTTGAATGGCTAAGACTTCCTACTGTACCTTGTGAACTATGCGCTTGCTGGGAATATGGGTGAGACACAGACATGCAAAGGAGGTTGCTGCCATTTTCATTCTGATTTATAATCTTTTTTTAATAAGCTTATAGTGCTCATAAAGACTTTAACAAGTTATACTTATTGTAATTGGTAGAATTAGAAGGAGTATGTTTGCACAAGTGTGCACACAAGGTGTTCTTAACATGTTCTTGTGGCTTTTTTATGATAGAGAACATATAAAATGAAAATTTAGCTTAAAAGTGCATTTCTGAAGATTTTTTTTTTCAAATCCTTCAAATCAGACACAGACAAAAGAAATGCAATTTAAAAAAGAACTTATTTGGGATGCAGGAAATGCTTGGCGGAGGCCACACGCACCTATTCTGATGCATCCACTCGCAGACAAACAGATCCATGCGCGTCTTCATTTTCCTCATCTGAGGTGGCATCTGGCTCAAAACTACACGGCTGGATTGCTCCTGTATTGCTCAGCATTTTTGTTCCAGCACTAATGTTAGGTTGGGGTTGTGAGGGGCTGTAAGCTGACAGGAGAGTGTGAACAGAATGATGTCAGGAAGCAGGGGCGGGCTTACTCCACGCCAACAGTACTGCCTACAACTTAGAGAAGATTCCAATGAAGTATTGCCACTCTGCAGAAACGTTTCTAGAAAACAATACGTTTTTTTTATTTGGGCTCAAAACGACAATCATAAATAGAAGACCAGTATGTTGAAATCTGTTTTGCTGATGTTGTTGTTGTGCTTAATTTTGTATTTTTCTGATATATACAGGTAAGATTTTTTAATAAGAGGGTAAAAATGAACACAGAACTCCCAAGTCACAATATTTCATCTTAATCTTACTTAAAAGCTACATAGACACAACAGCCACAAATCATTTGCAATCATCAGCGCACACTCTGGTTGCTTTCTAACACATTGAATCCAGCAACTGCCGTTTGAAAAGCGTCCTTTCACTGCATGTCAGACTATATTTTCCAATATAATTGCCATATGCTACATCAAAACGCATCAAACTCTCCTTGACACTCAAGTACACAAAATCACACTCGTCCGTGACATAAACCACCCTTTACAAACACTCCCCTTTACACACTCTGACACCCCTCAAAAACACTTCCCTGCTGACGTGTAACACTTTCACGCACTCATCCGCAGACACTTCATAACCTGACATGCATCACCCCGACACGCACACACATGCACACATCCACGCACATCAAAAGCAGTGGGCTGTAAAGTGCTGTCCCTATCCACCCCAGACAGCGTCAACCAATCAAATTAGGCCTGATCAAAACATGCCATTCAAAGCCAGGGCTTGGGGGGAGCTGGCGTTCAGGGGAGCGCAGCCAACACACTGACCTTGGGAGCAATTAGCATGACCAGAGAGAGTGAGAGGCAGAGACGGAGACTTGAGAGAGGGAGAAAAAAATGGGGCCTGAGTAGAATAAAGAAATAGATAATGCATAGAGCCCCCACCTCACTAGATTTCCAAATGGGGTTTAGAGTTTTTGAAAGGCCCACCTGACATGGCCCTGGTCTTACTGAGTGTCTTTTCTCCCAGTTTCCTCACTCAAGCGTCTCCAACACCTCGGCTAACTCAGAGTCTTCCTGATATAAACCTGGGCTCAGGTCTCCACCAGAGAACGGTGAGGCCTCACATCTACTGTGTTGCTCTTATCTGCGCGATCCAGTTGTGGTTGTATCAAGGGCCTCTACAAGGCTAAAAGTTGTTTAAATAGCAACAAAACTCACACTTCTGTCTTTCATATCCAGTAAAAAATGATGTGATTTTTGATTTGAAGTCTTTATTCTTCATAAAATGGAGCAGGGAAACACTGCTTCGTATTACAGCCAGCTCCACTGTCTTTACGTAGTAGGAGATACATGCCGATGAAAATGGGGTTTTTGGTGGTTTTCCTCCATTTGTGGCATTTATCCTCATGATGGAAGACATAAATAAATAAAATTAAGCTCAAAATTGTATTTCTCAGTATTTCTTTATTCATATTGTTGTGAACCAGGAGCAGACAAAAAAATACTGCTTGAAAAAGCTTGTAGTCCACAATCTAGGACACAAACTCCCAGCTCTGATCCATCCACTTGGAGACAAATAGATCCATGAACGTCTTTGTTTTCCTCTTTCAAGCTGGCATCTGGCTCAAAACTGGATGGCAGGATAGCCCAGATGGATTCTGTTGAGTGTTTTAAACCACGGGTCAAGACATTTTTATTCAAGAGAGCTTTTAGTAAATTTCATCCCCAAAAATTTCATCCCTTGTTTTACTGTGTTTTACTGTATTTTACTATGTTTATAGTTTTTATCATTATAAGTAGATTTTATTACCTCTGTGTGTTTTGATTTAATGATCTTTTGTAAAGAACTTTGTGATTCTTTCTGTGAAAAGGTGCTACAGAAATAAAAATATTCTATTCTATTCTATTCTATTCTATTCTATTCTATTCTATTCTATTCTGCAAGATAGCAGGAGAGCGTGTGAAGAGAAGAATGTAGGGAAGCAGAGATGGGCTCACTCTGCACCAACAGTCCCACCCACAACTCAGAAGCAAATTTCTGATAAACTACTGTCGTTCTACAGAAACTATGTCCTCTAAAATGACAGATTTCTTTGGCTAAAATTGAAAATCATAAGTAAAAGAGCAGTGGGAAAACGTTTAAAATAGCTCAAAATGATCGGAATGAGACTTTAATTCAAACACATCTTCCTTTCTTTACCAACAGCCTAACATTTATCAACTCGGTTTACGTAACAATGTACTTCTACAGAGTAGAAACAGCACTCCTCACTCTCCACCCCCCATCTACCTGAGAATCTAATTTCAATTGACTGCCAGACAGAGGGGGTTTGAGGTTAGAACCATACAGTAAAAGGGCTGAGAAGGGCTGCCTAAGAGGGGTGCACAGGTTCAAATTGTTTTCTATAAGTCACCTCTACAGGGGATTTGTGTTTATCCCTGCCTATTGATTTGTTGCTGGGGTTCACTGGGTAAGTGGGGGGAGAAAGAGAAGCAAGGTGGACCGAATACAGGAATTCAAGACAGATGGAGAGAAAGAGTCTTTGTCCTTCTCTTGAAGCTCGTGATATGAAGCGAAGGTGAAGGAGATTTGATAAATTATAAATTATACAGATTGTAGTAAAGTGTATAATCATACAAAAAACTTTAAGGGACTGGTTGTATTTAATGTTTTTAGATGTGGATCCACCAAAAGTTTAAACTTGAAACCCTGAAATGATTTAGTAGTGAAATTCAGTGTGAAGATGTGAAAATTAACCTCCAAGTTTCTGAGGTCATCGGTGAGTTCGCCAATCACAGTGGCAGTTTACAATGATGTAGGAATGACTCTGAACCCATTAAGAGACTGTAGTTTCACTCAACATTGATTTTTTTTTTATTTTAAGAAGTTCTTAGCTTCAAAATGTTGGGCTGAAAACAAACAAGAATTATGACATGTTTATTATGATTCCCCTTGAAATCAATCCTTGGAACATATAAAGTTTAGTAGAGCGTTGCCTGCTTTCATAAGAATTTTCCCCAATGTTTTAACCTCGTCTACGTCTTGTTTTTTAACTTATACATATTTATTTTGTCTCTACACATTTGATCTTTTTTATAAAAACTTAAAAACTGTTTAATCCACTTATTGTGATCTTTGCAGTGAAAAAAGACAAAATTTACAACTGGGAATTGATTTTGCTGCAGTTATTCATGATTGTTTTGGCCTAAAACGCCTGATTTTGAGGCAGTTTTTGTCCAAAGTTGCAACAAAAGTTGCAGTTTTCAAAAAGCACCTCAAAAATCTGGATTACTAAATGTGCTTTACATTCTCTTTTTATTGAGTCATGCTTTAGGAAAATGTCACACAATCACCATACAGCATATGCATTCTTGTGCTTTCATTTAACAAAAATAGAACTGTGAAACCCAAAATGAACTCTTGATCCTCCCTGCTTACAATAATCAAAATATTTGCGCATTGATTTACCCATCTGTTAGAGAAAAATGACATTCTGCAGGGAAACATTATAAACTTAAAAAAAAAACCAACACAAGACCACGGCTCACAGGAAGGAAACACACCGAAAACAACGGTGAAGCAGCATCATCATCAGTGTAGTGGTTTGTGGGCCTCACTAAATCTTTAAACAGTTTGATTACATGAGGTACCACCCCATATCAAATCTTCCATTTTTAGGTAAGGTCTTAGAAAAAGCAGTTTACAAACCGCTCGCTGAGTTTCTCGCATGTAACAGTATATTTGATACTTTCCATTTAGCATTGAGATAGCCTTGATCAAAGTGATAAATGGCATAAGTCTAAATACAGACACAGGAAAAGTTTCAGTCTTAATTCTGCTCAATTTGAGAGCGGCATTTGATTCTGGAGACTGTATGATCTTACTAGAGAAGTTGGAAAACTGAGTCGGAATGTCTAGCACTGCTCTAAACTGGTTTAAGTCTTATCTTGAGGCTAAAACATCAGTTTTTAATATTGGAAACTGTGTTACTGATGGAAAAGCTGTAACTTGTGGTGTCCCTCAGGGCTCAATTATTGGACCTTTATTTTTCAATCTAACTTACATCAGTAGCCTTTTATCATCTGAAAAACATCACCAAAATTACAAAGATTGTGTCCAAACCTGACTTAGAAAACTACTCCATGCTTTTGCGTTCAGTAGGTTGGACTTTTGTAATGGCCTTCTCACTTGGATCTCTGAACAAGGCATCAAACAACTGCAACTTATTCAAAATGCTTGACAAAAACCAGGAAATGTGACCACATTAGTCCAGTTCTAAGGTCTCTCCCTGTCTTTTTTTTTAATAATGTACAGCACTTTGAACTTCCCTTGGCATGAATTGTATTATAAATACACTTGCTTGCTTGCCAAAGACTTAAATGAGTTCATGAGGAAGACTCGTGGTGTGGAAAAGGAAAAACAAATTGAGAATTGTTGAAAACTTTAAATCTAAGCATGATATTACATAAAATATCCACTTTTAACCTGACAAACAATTAAGTTCAACCCTTTTCTTATTCTGCGCCAAACAAAATACAGACATACTGTACATCTCATCATAGCATTGTTCTGACATTGTATTATTTCCGTCTTTTTGCTTATTCCAGTTTTGTCTTTCAGATACAAAAGGATGGATCAGAGGGAGGAAAATTTCCATTTTCTGCTATTGTTCTACCAAGCTCTTGCCACTGCGCCTGTGTTCTTCTCATAATGCTGCTTTGGAGCTCACCCCATGACTCGCCCGTTTCAGTTTCACTTAGTGGCTTAATTACTGCTGAGCATCTTTAATGCAAACGATGAGATACAAATGAAAAGCAAATACAATCAAGGCTCTGTCTTATTAACCACAATGTCTGATTTAAACCAACACCACCTCTGAGGAACAATACCTTATCCCAATGTGTGCTCTGTGTACTGCAATGTGCTGATGGAGAGGCAGTGCAACAAATGCAAATACAGGTTTGCATATGCACACTGTGTCCCTGTGATTTGTTGTGGGGAAAGGTAAAGAGATATGGATACAACTATGCAAAGCAATATTAGGTCAATCAGTAAAGTAAAGAGAAGAGCATGAAAATTTAGAATAGCAGGAGGTGAAATTTAACACTCCTCTTGCTTACATGTTTACTCTGTGCAATTGTTTTTTTAAATAGTCAAGAGCAGAAACAAAGAAAGTTTGGTATGATTTCACAACAACAATATAATTCCTGCAATAATTTACAAAGAGATGGAGAAAACAGGCAGGATGCTATCTCAAGGACCAGGACAGGGCAGCTCTGGTTTAGGTCAATTTGATTAAAAGGGCAATAACATGCTATTCTTATACTCTTCTACATTACGTTAAGCACACTAAAGATCAAATTATTTATGAAATACAAGTTATGTTTGTGAGCAATTTCCCTACCAGGAAGTAAGACACCTCGATCTCACCCAATTCATGACGTCAACCCAGAGCCGGCCTCAACAGTGTGTCTGCATTCTGCCCACAAAAACAAACAACATCTGAATTTTTGCAAAGATGGATGTGCACATCTTGCACATAGAATAAAAGCGTTCTGTTGATTACCACTAACTTTGCGGAGAAAGTGTGTGTGTGTGTTAGCCTGGGGGCAGTGCTGGCAGCACATACACTTCCTGGAAGGGACTCTTCTTCCTCGTCTACGTCACAATGTGAGGATCCACTTGTTTTCATGGGTTGGGAGGGGCTGGTTCTTAGAAACCAGGCTTTTAGAGGAATGCTCAGAGATTCGTGAATCGATCAAAATACTGCTTTGGGTTTGTTTGTTTTTTCATGAGGAATTAACATTATAATACACAATAGCATCCACAAAAGCTCAAAAAGTTGATTTTGCGTGATTTAATAACTTGCCTCATAACAGACAGATCAATCTGGTTGGATCATATGAGCATAAATTGATTAATTGCTACATCCTAAAAGACAGAGCAAGATTTAACAGGAACTAATAGGAAATGCTTTGGGATACATGTCCAATCACTTTAAAACGGATTGAACCAAACAAGAACCAAAAATCTATTTTGAGCTAAATAAACTTTAAACCTCAACTGTTAAAAAGTTGCAGGGGATATTTGGATGTTTTTCTGTATGCTTGGTCAGTCATGCGTGTTGTTGATTTCTGCTGGTGTGTATTCATTTGTGTTTGTTTAGCTTAAGAAGCAAGCCTCATCCTGACTGTCATCTTGAGGGGCAAGCTAGGTCCAAATTAGCTGCTGAGAAAGCCTGTGGCCTTGGGTGTTGCTGTCCTACCCCCCAGCTACATTATTGAGCAATGCTAATGATCCACGGTCGACTCATTTACTCTCTTCAGCACCATTTCGCTGGCTTTCACATCAGTTTCTGTTGGGCTTAAGTTATCATTTTAGACTTAACCCCCTTACTCCTCAAAAAAAATAAAAAAAATACCCAGTGGGAGCAGCACTCTTTATTGACTCTTGCTGACTCTCTCTCAAGGTTTTGCAATGCTGCTACTCCAGGTTTTAATAAGGAGTGGAGCAGTGGGTTTTTTCTGCGTGTGTGGTGTGGCCGTTTTTACGTGCGAACGGTGAACTAGTAACGAGATTTGCACCCCTTACACCAACACTACCGATGCCACACACCACTGTTGACTCTAGCGAGTCTTGAACGAGGCCGCAGCGCTCCAAAGAGAGCTTTGCTCCTGTTAATTGGTCATTAAAAGTAGTGGTTTGTGGGCCTCACTAAATCTTTAAACAGGCCATAAAATAATAAGATGGGAGGTTTGTCACCGCTGTTAGCTCCCCAGAGCAGGCAGACGGGGAGAGCGCAAGAAGAAAGAAGAGCGGGACTTGGCTTTTGATCATTATCTGCAGAATTAGCATGACTGATAATAATTGCTCTGTTCATTTCAGACCTTGTAAATACATAGTGGATGAAGGGCTTAACGCTGGCAGATGAAAGGCGGTTACCACTGATGTGTGAGGGCGTACAGAGAGGTGGGCTGGAGGGGAAGATTGTTGCAGTGATCATGATTAATGAGCAAAATAGAAAGTCTTGTTACATATAGATAGGTCCATGTAGTTGAAGCTTGATGTTCCCTCACACTGAACTTGCAGTACAGTAATATGTCTGTTTGATTCGGGCTCAAACGCATGTAACAGCAAAGTGCTGCATGAATATCCACACTGACCTTTCCTTTTAACATCAATTGTGGTTGAGGGTCTGCTTAAGAAACTACAGCTGCTGGATGAGGACAACAGGTGTCAATCAAGCCAATGCACAAAAACACTGTGCGGCAGATATGCTTCTAAGCCTCGACTAATGATTGTGTTCTACTTGCATCACTTCTTATAAATTGACTCGGACCAAAATTACACCCCTCCCAGGGGCAATCCTGAGCTTCCTGTCCGATTTCTGATGCGTTTGTATCTGCATGTGCGCAAGAGGCCGGGAGTTGGTGTGAAAGTATAGGGTGAGAAAAACGCAAAAGAAATGTAAACCATTCAGCTTTACATACAGGCACAGGCGCATGTACACACGTCATGTCACTGCGCACAGCCCTCTTTGTTGGGGTATCAGTTCAGGCTGTCAGTGATGGAGCAGTGGACTGTGAAGGGACAGCCACGACCCAGACTGCCCACTTTGTGCAGTATGAATGTGTATGCTGTTTTATGTGACTATGCATACAGACTTGATGATGCACACATCAGATTAAGACTTTTATCCTTAAATGACTTAATGTATGTGAACTATAGACGCCCCTACTTCTCTGGCCCGCTCATAGATCACCTCTCATGTTGGAGGTGCAGACGTGATGCAAAAAACTGTAGAAAAATTAATAAAACTTACTTTCGTAGAAATAAAAGCGACATTTCGATCACATTCTGTATTTTTTCATCAAAAGGCAGTCAGATCACAATAGGAATTAAAATACATTTAGGGAAAAAACACCCAAACCTAATAAATCTGTTTTTAATCAGTAAAAACAATGTTTACTTTTTGGATTCTCCCTTTTATTAAATGGCTTTCCTCTCACTGAAATTCAAAAGCGATTTCAATGTAGTTTTAGTTAAAAGAAGAGACATCTTTAATCCATTTTCTGCCCCATCATAAAATGTTCTGCCATTTTCACTGTGCCAACTACTCTGCTGTTCTCCTACATAATATTAATCATATTCAACTTGCCTTTGTTGACAAAAGCAACTGCACCATGAATCTCACTTACAAGAAAAAAAAATCCTTAATTTGTTTTATTGCTCCTCTGACTGCTTTACAGTAAATGATAGGAACACGTGTCACAAAAACATAAGTCACAAACTAAATTATTTTATCTTTGAAGCTTTATCTTGAAAAAAGGAGCCTGTAATTTCATAAAGTAGCTAAGTTTTGGCTGCCATCTGCAGGCTGCTGTGAGTATTGCTTTTTGAACCCACGCATGATTTAAAAGCCCTTCAGCTACTATATACAGGGTTGTTGCTAATTTATTTATTTAGTCATTTTTTTCATGAAAATTAGACATCCCCACTTCTAATCTCCTAATTTCTTTCAAGGACATGTAAAAGCCAAAAATCTAAAATTGACATGAAACTATTAAGCGCAGAGTGGGGTTGTTTTATGTATAAATCATCAGTTTAATTTTTTTTTTACAGAAATGTACAGATAAATCATTTTTTCTTTAAAAGCATGAAGGGATTTATGTAGATAATAAATGGCAGAAAAGTTGTTAAATAAATGAGTGCATGAAATGCCAAATGCGAAGCAATCAGAACTGTTGGACATATTCCCAGTTTTGTTTCATACTTATTCAGCCAAGTTTACAGTTAATACGGCTGTGGAGTTTGCTTGTTTCTTTTCTCTTTTTATGTACAAATCTACCTGAAGCAGTGAAGAGAAATGTGCTTCAAATCATGCTCTAAACCCTGAGGGAATTCTGGTATTAAATAAGACCTACATTTGCAGCATTAGTGGAATTCAATATGTGCAATGTAATTATTCTGCTCAATAAGCCACTGGAGGAGGATATCCCATTTATTACAAGCTCTAAAGCAGGTACTTTCAGGTGATGTTTTGTGTTCACACAATATCAGTTAACTTGCTACTTGTACAAGAGGAGAAATTTGTATTAACTGTTTTTTTTTTTTTTTTTCAGAAAGAACAACCGAGTAAAATTGCAGTTTATGAATTTCAGGCCAATTTAAACTTCAACCAGCTCAATCATTTAATTAGCACCTACATCAATGGAAGTGCTTGAAATAGTCATTTTTGTTCATTTAAGGGAAAACTGAGGATTTTTAGGTAATTTTTCAAGCGGAAGATTAACTATTTTTTGCAAAGATTTTGTTAACTTTTTGTCAAACTTTGAAAAACAATTGACAAATTCCTCTGAAATTTCCCAAAACACAATTTCAATAAAGATAAAAGCAAAAATAATCATTTCACAACATATATCAGTGACAAATAGAAAATGAAATATTAAAAGCCATATCAGCCTCAATGTTTGCAATAAAGCAAAACACGGCAAGGACAACACATGTCAAAGGATCAAAGCTTGAACATACAGTGCTGTCGCCTAGCTACAGTATCAACCAACCAAAAGATAAAGAGTTTGAAGAGAATGAGAGCACGAAGGAGGGGTCTTTTTTTCGGGGGTTATGTGCTTCATGCTGTCCCAGTTGCCTAAAGTGATTCTCTCAATAATGTATTAGAGTACTTGTTTATTATTTACTGTTTACACAGCTCAAGTCATGCTGCTTTTGTGGAGTGACATTCTCACCCACACTGTCTGCACAGCGCAGGCGAAACAGGGAGAAGCGCAGACAGACAAGCTGGTCCCGCCAGCCAGAGGGAGCAGCCAACCAAACCGGGCAGCGAGGCGCTCCACGCCACGCTCAGCTGATGCAAAGGCACTGGACTGAGAAATAAAAGACATCTCGGTTCATAGGAGTAGTAGTACACACATCCTGAGGTTGTCAAAAAAACACACACACATGCTGAGGGGGGGTAAGACAGAGGAGGAGTCATGTTGGCACTGAAGGGCAAATAAATGTTTGTGCAGACACCCAATGACCACATTTTCAGTCATCTATTCTAATTTTGTATTTACGTAACCTTAAAGGATGAGCAGATGATTTGTATAGTTATATATATATATATGAAAATTGTTGTAAAGGGTAAATGTGAAAAACTCAAGGTATTGTTTGAGATTTGAGCTACTTCTCCAAATAATATTTTTTTGAAAAAATGAATAAAATCTACTTAAAAGAGGATCAAAACATTCAATACTCACAACTTTTAAAACCGTGTCATGAAATTACAATTATTGTGCTTTTAGAACCCTCCTAAAGTGTTTTTTAAATATCACCTGTGTATACAACAGTGGTTTTGTATATGAATGTATTAAGAACAAAAATGATTTGGTTTTAACTTTAAACCCACTGCAATCTAAACCTAAGAGTCAAACCTAAAGTTTGTGCTTAAATGACAGCCTGTCTGGAGAAAAAAATATAGATTTTTTTCCCTGAATATTTATTTCATCCCACAGCATCGATGGCGTCACAGTGCATTAAAAGTTCTTGGTGGGGGATCAGGTTGAGGCTGCTAATTACAAATAAAGTCGGTCTCTGGTCATTACAGACAATGATGGTGTCTCGCACAGAAATTAAAATCAATCAGTTCCCCAGCTTATATCTTAGAAAACAAAAATACAGAGACACACACTTGAGTGCAGCACACACTCACTCACAGCATTCCAAAAACAAAAACAACCACATGCACTCTCGCAGACACGCTGCATTTTCAAAGTCATAAAACGAGGGGACTTCAAATGCAGCTATTTGTTTGGGGCCTGTTGTCGTGGGAATAGGCAGTGCGACTGTGCTGGTTCATTAGAATTCCTTTCAAGTTGTGGAGTGCGGCCTCCCTGTGTTCCTCTCCCCATATTCCCTGACCTGACGCATCTCCGTGGGGCTAAGGTAGGGCGGAGAACTGGGAGAGGAGGAGGAGGTAGGGCTTGGAAGTAAAGCACAGCAGATTAGATTCCAAATACACAAAAAAATCTTTTGGAAGGAGAACATTTGAAATAAGAAAAGCAGACACTTTTTGCTCAAAAAACACACCAAAAAAAAGTACTTGAACTAAATTTAAAGTCACAACAACTTTCCTAAAAGGAAAGAGTAAAAAACAATTACAAAAGAAAGTCAAAAAAAATATATTTAATGTGGTGAAAGAACACAAATAGAAGCACCATCCAAACCTCTCCTCCCAAACAGTGTCACCTTGCTACATCACCCTCTCAGGGATGCAGGAGGGAGGTTCACCTCAGCAGGCACAGCTCAACGCTCGGTCACAGGAGAGGCTGCAGTGTTATGCTTTTGTCACCTGAGATAATGGCAGCGAAAAATATTTGTGTAACCCATCTGGATATTTCTGGAAATTGATTTTTTAGAGCACATAGCAAAATAATTTAAAATATTTAAAATATTTACAGTTAATTCAAAGCAACGCACATATATATATATATATATATATATATATATATATATATATATATATATATATATATATATATTTTTTTTTTTTTTTTAACCTAAAGTTTATTACTTTAGTTTCTCTTATAGAGCTTTATCTGAACCATTGCATAGAAAGTAATTGACAACAGTGTTTTAGTTTGTTTTACCATAAAATAATTAGATTTTATGAAAAATGAAGGGTTAGGGTTAAAAAAAAAAAACAATTGAAATATCACCAAAAAAAGCATCTATTTATTTTTGACATATGTAAAGAAGATTTTAAGTGCAACACTTTAAAATGTTTTCTTTCAAAATGTCTCCAATCTAATTTAGCTCATTTAAATAGTTTGGACCACAGCCTGTTTTTCTTTTTTTCCCTCCTCACTTGGACTGAGGTCACTTTGGCAGGCTGGACTCCCGGATGAGACCCCAGCGGGCGCCAGACTGCAGGGAGAGGGACGCAGAGCTGCTGCCCGTCACAGCCCACTGGTCGCCTGACGGGCCCCAAGGCCTGCCAGACTGACACCAGCCCCAGCCAGGCAGGAGGCAGAGCGGGGGGCAGGGGTGGGAGCCTGGCAAGAGGTACATCAAGGTGGAGGTTGGCATAGGGGACAATGAGTACACAGTGCATTCATTTTATATAACAGAGCATGAGTTTATAGGAGACCAAAACAGTATAAGTCAATGAGCTACACGAGGCAAAAGATAGAAGTTGTGACAACCTGGATTAGTCAAAAAATGTCATAAAAAGTACAGAAAAGAGGCAAGGATAAAGAAAGTGAAAGACTAGTTGTGTGCGTCCCAGCGCGTGTCTGAGGGTCTTATAGAGGAGGGAGGAGGGCAACACTCACAAAATCTGTCAGGCGTGCCAGGAGCATAAGCCTGGTACCTCTATGTTCAAGTGCAGACACACAAAAACCTACGTTTTTGTGCTCTCCTATGCTCTCCTACGTCAACGCCTCACAAATACACGGCAGTCAGAGACAAAGCGTAAGAAAGTAAAGTTTACATGGATTCAAAATTCAAATGATATTTTTGTTGTTTGATTTTTGTAGATTTTTCTCATCTCCTCTTGTCTTTTTTCCATAATAAATCTCCATTATGGATCAAAAATGATGCAAAAGTCTCAGTTTTGCATTTTTGTAAGGTGACATGCTAATATTAGGACAGCATGAGCTATAAAGTCTGTCAATGGTCTGCAGTGATTTGACATAAAACTTTTTTTAGTAAATTAGAAATAACTGCAAACTGCAAAACTCAACAAGTAGTGTTTGAATGCAAAGGATAAACACTAATCTATGAGGCATTGAGATTTACACACAGCTTTACATGCACAGAAAATAAGAAATTGGAAGCAAAAAGAAAAAAAACAGCTACATTTGTACACTGAGAAAGCACAACTAAAGAAAAGAGCAGACAAAATCTTGTCAAAGAGCAATCCTTGTTTTGCATCCCAGTGAGGGGTGAAACTTTGCAATTAAATAGTAAACGAATCAATGTTTATATGTCGGCATGTGCATGTGTGTGTTGGGGGCCTCTGGGGCCCATCCTAATGAGCTATCTGTGTGCATTTCTAACAAGAGCTTGGTGCAGCGCCCACGGCACTGTCATCCTGGGCCGTGGCTGACCTTGCTCGGCTGCTAGGCTGTGGCGTTTGCTATATTTATGGCACCAACATCACCTTGGCGATTGTTTGTGTGTGAGCATGCACATTCACCAGAGTGCTTTCCAAGAGGACGGGAGTGCAGGGGGGCTTACTCGGGAAGCAAATACTGTGTATATCAGCATAATGAATCAAGTGGCAGAGAGAGAGGAAAATACAGAGAGAAGAAAGAGGGAGGGTGGAATGGAGGAATGGATGGAGAAAGCCATTTCCCCTCTGCTGTTTCTTCTCCCCTGGCAACCGACCCCTGTGGCGACTATTCACATTTTCCCTTTTTGCCATCCATATTTTCCTTCCATCTTTGGTTGGTTTGATCAAAGTGCTAAAACATTAACATGGAGCGTCAAGATGTTACAGCCTCCCCTGTTTGCAGTCTGGACGCAAAGCCCTGCAAACAGGAAACTTAACAGTTAAAGCAAAGCATGAAAATATAAGCTGCAAGCATGTTCTAGATCATTTTAATCTCCCTTGAATGTATGCATGCAGGACTGTGAGTTTAGCACTAACCAAGCCAGCCGAATCACTGCTGGAATAATAATAATGCAAGTGCATGGAATCATGTAAACCCCCTGTTCATTTCTGGGCAAGGGGGGAAAAGCTACTGTGCACACCAGACACACATTAGGATACATACGCGGCCTCAATATGCAAAGCTCTCCTGTGCCGGGTGAAGGGAGAGGGGTGTGCTGCCGTGAATACTCATCTGAGCCTGGCAGAGCCATGTGTATCCCCCCATAACCTAAGGGCGAGGGGCAGGCGAGGGCATTGCATTTGTGTGGGGCACACACACACAGAAGAACACACATTTGGAAACTCATTGGCATACACAGGGACCCAAACAGAAAAGTCAGACACATACAAGCTCATTCGCCAACACCCTGCACATATAATAAGGAATGTGTACACATCCACATTCGCAAATGCAGATGATAAGCAAAGGAGCACTATAGGGAAGAGGAGGGTGTTGGGTGGGGGGTGGGGGCACCGTGACCAAAAGTAAAGTTTTAATTCGGTCCTTGGGGACACTGCTTACTCATCCGACTCCCCCCCAAGGACCGACTTTCTCTGAAATCTATTCAAATCACATCTCTCCGCCTTTTATTGCATTTCTCATATCCCCCCCTTACAAAGTGACAAATCACCACACACTTCACAGAACCAACATCACTTTCTCTCCATTTTAGGGGACAGATAGATTTAGGGGATTTTTACTTTTAAACTGATTAGAGAAACTCACTTCCTACTGAATTTCCATTACTTTTCATGAGAATTACTGTACATGAGAGACCCTCAGCTGGATGACTCCGCCAGCTGAAATACTTAGTTATTTTGAGGAAAAGATGCATATATTTAATAAATTTGTTACTGAAATGTTGCTATATATAGACAGACAAAAATGTTCACTAAATGTAGCACACACACTTTCAGTCCAAGACAAAATCAATCACTAATGTTTCCCTGTCAAACACACACACACACATACATACACACACACATATGTGTAGGTACACACTCTGATACTCAAGCCCCACACTTCCTGCAAGAGTTCTTCGCTCTATTCTCAATAATGCAGGTGATGGGAGCATGGAGGTCTAATTAGTTTATGCAGACGTATGAAGCTGGTGGGACAGGCAGCATTGTTATTATTTCTCTGCCAGCCCACTGCAGACATGCACAAACACACACAAACGCACAACAACAGTCACACTAAAGCGTTGCCTGCCGCATCCCTGACGACACTCATTGAAGATGGTTGGTGGTGCGGGGGGGGGGGGGGGGGGGGGGTGACACTGGATGAGAAAGGATGAGAAGAACGAGTGTGTGAGCGTGAGAAGGGAGGGAGAGAAGCGCCACTTGATATATTCGTAATGTTCCTTAATATTTTCATTTTGATGTAATTTGTGGCCCCGGTTTTTTAAATATCCGCTCTGTAATAATGTTTAATTTCAAGGGTCAGTCTGCCAAGGAGTATATTAAAGCTGATAAAACTCATTTTCCACAGGCCCAATATCGCGCCCAGATCAGGTTAGGAGGCCAGCCTCCCTGAATATTTCATCTTATATCATACCGATAATGGGAAGATGACAGAGGCACATTATTACAATGAGAGAATTGCTCATTTTCCTGACGGGGTGGGCTGCCTGCTTCCCTGACTTCCAGCATCAATGACTGGCTGGGGCTGAAGTGAGCCAAAGGCTTCACAAAATGTTTGTTGCAATAAAAGCGATTCTTCCACAGGAGAGGTGAAGTGACAAGGAGAAAAGACACACAAGGAAGTAAGGAAAGCAACGGAGAACTCGTAGAGAGAAAAGTTACTTTCCCCACCACACTTCTTTGATTGCGGTTAATAATAAATGTGTGGGCCTCAGTTTGGCGGGGTAGGGCAGTGAAGCAGCGATGATGTGCCAGTAAAGGGGCTAGGTGATAATCACAGATTCAAAGAGGGCCCCCAATATGAATTAACCTATTTAATTGAGCCATTAGGAAAGAACAAAAATGGGGCTATAGGGCGAGATGGGGTGAGGGCTGCAGAGGGGAGCTCCAACTGATCAGCAGCATTGGGAATGGAACCTGCTCTGAACGCAAATGACTAGCTGGATCGTCTCTGGCACCAGAGCGCCTTAATAAATGAATCCAATCAAAGCTGTTCTGGCGACCACCTGTGTCCCGTACAGGTCAGAACCATCAGACCCACATTAGAGGACCGTGATAGATGCGGGTGTCATTTCAGCCACTCCGTAATGAAGGATAATAAGAGCCCTGAAATGGCATATTTATAGGTTTTCCAGGAGTAAAGAAATCTGGCGTTTTAGGTTATTTAGATCAGCTGAAGGGAAAATCTCAGAGTAAAACCTTAAGTCTGCATTTACTTTACATACAATATCATGAGCTGCACTTTAAATTATAAACACAATTACAGGACTTTAGCTCACAACACCTCTACTAAAGAAAGCCCAAAATGATTGTAGTGATCAGGACAAAAAAACATTTTAAGTCCTGGCTGAGATTATTTTCCATTTCCAGTGGCTGCCACACACACCAGGTGGCCCATGATGGCATTTAATATGTTAATCTGGATTTCAACTATTCCACCAGAGGCCCCACATTGAATTTTTCTTTTTCTTTTTCTGTTATACTCCAGCTGTGTATGCCACCAGCAGCGGATGCAAAAATTAATGCTGAGGAGGATGAAAATTTTGAATGTCAAATAATTCAAAACAACTTCATCAGCTAATGCAAGTTTTCCTTCTTAAAAGTAGTTATCAAAGGATGATGCTCCCTTTAGTGATGAAGACTTTTGCGTGTAATGCTTACAATTTGAACTACCTTGCTTAAACTTGTGACAATTAAGTTTCACTTTGTGTTTTTTAAGGTAGATTCTGTTCTGTCTGCTTAAGGTCAGAGGGAGAGACAGAGGAGGATTCATGACAGTGATGCATGAACATCAAAACTCGCATTTACACGGGTTTACAAGGACTGTTTAATGAAGGCAGTGGTGGACCGTCCGTTTCCCAGCTCAATGTGAACATAGCATAACACACTACATGTTACCCACGTTAAAAACGTTAACATATTAGTCTCTTCGCTATATCTGTAACTCTTAACCTTGTTTGCAACACGCAGAACAAACAGACTGAGACCGCTAAAACAAAAGTTAGCTTACTGTAGCTTACTACACCAACTCTCAACCTTGTTAGCAAGATGTTAAAAAACAGTCTGAGACTGCTACATGTTAGCTGCATTAGCATGTTCACAATAACACTAGTTTACACTAGGACAATCAAAAAGAATCCATATACAAGGCGCTCCAAATTAAAAGAAAAAATTCAGATTTAAGTGCAGCATAGCACAGGTTAAACTGGAACTTGTTCAAAACTGGTTTTCTCATGAAAATGTGAAACGTACATATTTAGCTGAATTCTGATGATTAAAATTGAAATCAAATAGTAAATTTGTGAATCAAAATCAAATCATTCATCTCATACCCACTTCTATCACCTTTACCTTTGATGGCTCTGTGAATTCTGATTGCAAGAGAAGCTCTGTTGACACTTTAGTTTGCTGGTCTGCTCATCTGAAAGGATAAAAAGATGTCCTGTTTGATGTACATACACATGGAAATTTGAGTGATCATACATCATGTTGAGGTCCTAATAGAGATAAAGGAACAAAGTAAGACTGTGTTGGTTCTTCACTTTAAAAAGCTTGTCAGTGATTAAAGATTAGTGTGTTTGTTTACAGAGAAAGACTTGGCATCACGATCCACGCATCCTTGGCCACTCTCTAAAAAGATGCCAGACACGCTGTAAGAGTCCTTATGGAGAAAAAGAAGTACTGATGAGTACCCAAAAGGGCAGCAGAGGTCACCAATGACCAGTGTTGCTGCCAATAACCCCAGGGAAGGATGGGATGGAGTCAATGTGTCTAGAAGCCCACTCCAATCAAAAAACCTAAATCTGTTACTGTGTCGAGGGGGGGGGCTGAAGTGTCGGGCTGGGTCGAGGAAGGGGTTAAGGGGAGTGGGTGATGGTGGGTACCAGACTGGGGCACCTCAGGGGACATTTGGGGAGGAAGAGCCATGCACCATGTCTCCTGCTACCAACCGTTGTTCCCTCATTTGATTGTCAAGCCATGAATAATGCATGGCGGCATGGCGGATGGAACTGAAGGGGGGGGGTGTCTCAACCTTAAAGGGGCCCTGCCACAGTGGGAGTCATTACCGATGAACAGCTACACTGATGAGCCATGGAGGAAGAGGATAAGAGGAATGAGCAGATGAAAAAAAATTAGACGAGGGATGAATGGAAGAAAGAAAACAAACAAGATATTAAAACAAGAAAGAGTGTCCATGAAGTCAAGCTTTCAAACATTTTAAGCATTCACTGTTCCCATTTTCAACACAGAGATGTGTTATTTTCATTCAAGTATCTGTAATCACATTTGAAAATATGAAAAAAAATAAAATATATATGTTTTTCTTTTTGTTCAAATTTAGTGTTCTGGTTTCTTTTAACTGGTTTTATGGAAACAGAAGTGGTAAGTGAGAGTAGAACCATTCAAGATTACATACTCAGACCCGCTGCTGTGACTACAACTCACAAAACACACCAAGGATCTCACTAATATAGTTATATTATTTATGAAAGAAAATTCCACTTCACAAATGAAGAATGAACACATTTTTCAGCTTTTTTGAAACATCTCTCCCAATGAGGTATAATTATAAAATACATGTCAGTATCATTAACATAAAGTAACAGCTTCATGAAAACTAATAACTACCCATTTTCATGATTAAAAAGCTTTTACACATGAAAATTTGTGGCATTTTGTTTTTTTCATTTAATATCCTGCATGCTTTTGCAGGGCTCCTGACTGTGACCACCTATATTTTGTGACATTTCCTGACAATAAAACACAAATGGATGAATTTTTACTTTTTTACCTATATTGTGTCACAACCATGAGAACTGAAGCAAGTGAGTGTGACGCCATCCAATACGAAATTGCTTACTTCCAGCATAAATGAAGTCAATTCAGTTGCCTTTTTTTTCACGGCATGGTGAAGCCAGACGATGCCAAGAAGCCGTGATTTGTCTGAGTCAGTTTGAGTTATTTTTCTATGACAACCATAATTGTTAATCAGCAGTGAGCTTGTTGGAAGACCTCACCCCTACCACTTGAAAGTGGACTACACAAAATCTGTCAAACCAGATGTTTGACCGAGAGGCCAGAAGCTACCACATACTTTTGAAGCATCTCATTGGTGAGTTGAATAACTTCCAAGAACGAAAAAATATAATGAAAAAAGAAAAACTAGGATTAACAAGAACATGTTAAAAAAAAGGTTGTAGAGCATCTCAATGTGAGATGTTGGCTTTTGGAGCCTTCGGGTGCTTCCTATAGGATTTTGAGGGGGAGGGATCACTCAGTCCAGTTCTCATATACAATCGGACCTTAAAAACAGGCCATTTTAAAGTCTGTTGGATGGTTGTGACTATTATATGAGAACCATCCAATAGACCTTGTAAACATGTGATTTTTACAGTTTCATGACTTCTGATGTAAAGCAACTACATACAACTGACAAGCAAAATATATAAAACAAAAGGATTTCATTCGCACGACTTTCTGTAAAGACTTGGAATTTACTTTGCCAAACTAAATGCAAAACTTTCTAAATCACGAAACACTAAATGTAACAGCACAATACATTAACTATGCAGAGTAGATGCACTGATGAACTGCAGCGCATCTGCCAACAGCGTTTCAAGGGCAGGAGTCAACTAATTAGTCTGAAGCAGAGATTAAAACGATAAAAGAAATTCAGTTAACCTAAGCCAGAGCAGCAATCCACTCCATTCACTGAACTGATTTCAAAGCAGAGTTCATGTGACTCAGAAGCAACAATCATTTTTACCTACTGGAGGTGACATTGAGGTCCGTCTCCATGTTTATGGTTAGTGCACATCAAGGTACATGAGAATTGGAAGTCATAACATCAGACAGACTTACTCGATTAACCAGTATGGCTTATTAACCCACAATTCTGGTCCAAAGAGGCTTCCCTATCTCCTCATCAAGAAGGAGTCGCTTCCTCAAGTGGTCCCAAAATTGAATTTAGTCCAGATTTTCTCCACCATCAACATATTAACAAGAGAAGCAAGAGTCTTTCCAGCAAAAGATCTGCCAAGCCTCCACATTCAACCATGAATGAGCTGCCAGCATGAGTCTCATCCCTGCCTCCAATAACCATGCATCAACTGAGCTTTTTGCATCAGCAACAATCACTCAGAATGGCTGAGGATTTTTGAGGACATTATAAGATTTGAAAGAACTGAAGACGATTTAGTAGTTTCATAAACGTAAAATCATTTGGCATCTTTTTTCTTTTTTTTTTTTTTTACAAAAAGATTCTCATGTCTCTTCCAGTGTAAGACGTTTTTGTTACTTTAGAGCATCTAAATTAAAACTTTAAAGTCCTGCTCCAGGACTCGCACGTGGGAAATGAGGCTACGGTTCTCAGGCTCTCAAAAAGCCTAAGACTGGATCTCCCTGTGCTGGTCCCCAGCCCAGATAAAATAATGAAATTAAATAAGTTAAACTTTTGCAGTGAGTGCATCACACTTAAAATAAAGAGAAAAAACGGATGATATTTTGTTCTTTAACCTAAAATACTAAATTATCACCCTTTTTTTTTTTATTCTTCTTCCAGAATGTTTATTGGACAATGTGCCTTTCTTGTCAAAATTGTTAATATAGGTACACTCTGACAAATATTTTAAATATTAAACAAAACAGAAAAGTGCTGATTTTGCACACTCCCAACCACACTGCTAGACCAGTAGACAATGTATCTTGCTCACATTGGACAATAGAGCCAAAAAATACATATAAAAAAAGAAAAGAAACTCATACTCGCGAGTCCATAAAAACACAATTTCTATCCACATTTGCAAGTTGGTGGAGCATGAGGTGGGTGTGAGAGGAATATGAGCAAAGCTATCCACCAGTATTGCTGCTCCCAGCAATGTGTGTTTGGGTGTGTCTGTGCAGGTGGCTTTGATATCTTGCGTGTGTGTGCGTTTGAGGACTGTCCCAGCGGCAGCAGCTAAGGCACTGTAGCAGCACTAGGTGTTATCATTCATTCTGATTCTGTATTACAGCATGACGGATGGGCCCCCGCGGGCTGGCGAGCGACGCTGCACGCTTATTACCACAGCTCTTAAGTGGGAGTTGATTTAGCTTAAATAGGTTGTTTCATAAGGAGAAGACATCAGCGCTGTCACCACTGCTCCGCTAGTCGCTATAGCAAACCACTGCTCTAATTGAATAAAGCCTTCTCTACATACCTATTAGGGCGCTGAGGTACAGAGTGTGCCCCAATAATTGCCTTTACAACCTGGCTAATTTGGCCTTCACCCTTGCATTCACACACAGGCACATATGCACAATCCCCCTTTCCCCAGTGTGTAATATTTATGTATCTCATAAAATCCGCGTTGTGCTGCTGGTTGGTGCTTTACAATATTCAGTCTATAAGGTTTTTACTGTAGCCGGAGTGGGTTAAAAAAAAGCAAAACAAATAGCCCCATATTTGAATCATAGATTTGAGACTGCATATCTAATCTGATTTGCTTTTAACCTGAAACAAATGGAATCACTGCATTCAGAACACTATAAAAGTGCAAATAAACCTACATCGTGAAGGATAGTGGTCTATTAGCATATCACAGGGAGATTTTGAGCATGCATGTTCCAATAATACACGTGCCACAGTGTTTATTTATGGAGGCTTTTACAATGAGAGCAAGCTTGAAAAACAGGCGTTTTGATTCATAAAACGACAAATTCTCCGTGTCTGCTGGCTTCCTCAGACTGTTGCTGATGCAACAGTGCAATGGCATGCGAGTTGTGTGCCACTGTGCAGTGGAACCTGTGCCAGCTCTCTGTAAGTGAACACGACACCATGGAATCTTGCCAGAAACATACTCCCAGGAAAGCTGAAGTTAGATGTCAATCATTAACCCTCTAATGGAAATGGACCCTATTCTCACTGGGCTTCCACTTTATTCTGCCACACACATAACACAAACACAGGGATGCAGCCAGGGGCAGAGACACTTATGGGAAAAACTGCTGAGTTTAGTGAAAGAAAAGTTGGTCAGTCACCAAACCATGATCAATCCAGATAAACTGAATGAAATCTCTCAGTGATTTTTTGAGAACTCATTTAGGTAAAGTCAGAAATGATCAGTCAAGAATCTGTGTTGGTACTAGGAGCGCAACGGATCGTGGAGGATCCGTGATTTCTACAGATCACTAGTTCGCGCCCCCCACCCCCGCACAACATTCAAAATAATTGAGCTTTTGCATCGAACGTGATCCACACGTCAAATTTCCTTCCACTGTCTTTGTTTCAACATGTGTCAAAGTCGCTGCCAAAACTTTTTCAGGGTTTAATAAACTTGCCGCTCCGCCGGGTGTGGGAGACGCTACCGTAAAAAGTTTTTCTCGCCCTCATCATGGAAGATGCGGATAACAAGAGAGAATCAGCTTCATTTATTTTGAAGAACTGTGCAAAAGCATCGATGAGCGGTCCACGTTTTTTTCTGGGTTCATGAGATCATTCAGAGAGTGGAGCAGCAGCTGCGTCTAAATGGCCGCATATAAAGAAGGGCATATAGCCGCGGGGGGGACAAAATGAAAAGATTTCAATGTTACAAAGTATGACATTCTGCAAATTCTAAGGGCAGGGATGTTTGTTTGTTTATTCAGCTAAGTCTGTTTAACAAACAGCTATTGTTTACATTTTTATGATTGACTTTATGTTCTTTGAAAATACCGGTGTAAGTCCAATGAGACGGCTATGGTTGTGACATTGGGCTATATAAATAAAATTGAATTGAATTGAATTCAGCACATTCAATGTCTAACTAACCACACCCCAGGAGCCACAAAGTTTAACTTCACTTCACTTTTTACACACTGATTTGCATTTATGCTACTCTTACTGTTTTGACAAAAATAAATAAAATTACAGGGTTTTTTTTTATAAATAAAACAAACAGATATTTTTATTTTTTCAAAATATAAAGTAGTTTATAACATTTTAAAGGGGTTCACGTGATGTCCTGTAAAAATAAGCCACCCTGTACCGCATGGGATCATCTCAATGCAGCAAATGTAGTAGTTGGTAGTGTGATGTCAGCAGAAAAAAATAAATAAATATACAAGGTTTATTTGTATTGGTGTTTGTGCATCTTAGCCTGAAATTCCTGAATCTTAAACTAAAATTAAATCAGAGCTACAACTTTACAACTCGGTGCGCCTTAACTATGAATTCTGGTTCTTCTTACTGACCTCAAATTAATTTTCTGTGCTTAAGAATGTTTGAAATGTGACTTTAGTAAGCCGCAAAGCTCCACTCCGTGACGGATTGTTGGACCATTACGGTTACCGTAGTCAGAAGCCTGGCGGAGTGACATGAACTGTGCTTCAACTGTTTGTGAATGAGTCCAATAAAGTTCAAGTTATCTGAACATTTTGTTTTGATGTCTAGTTCTGAAAATACGTTATTAAAATTAAAACATTTTCTTTTTCTTCAACCAGAGAGCCTTCAAGGGTCAAAGAGCAACATGTGGCTCCTCAGCCTCAGGTTGCAGACCGCTTATCTGAATAAATACATTTTGACAAAATAATCTGCAAAATGGTATTTTGAACTTCAAGTTACATTTGATCATGTTAACTAAATCCTTATATTTGAAAGTAAAATGTTAAGCTGTTTTACAATAAGAGCAGTAAATACAGAATAGTAGTCTAAAAAGTGTCAATAATCCATAATAGCAGACAGTGCAAAAAAAAAAAAAAGGAAAACGCAGTGATAGCCTTTTAGGAAGTGAATTCAAAAAGTTTGGTACAATATTGCAAATTTACTCCAAGTGTTCAGTAATAAAATAGATCTAAATAAACAATAAAAACATTCACTTTCTTCACTGTTATCCACAGCAACAACTATGCTATTCCATGTATAACAGAAACATTAAAGCCACAGTTTAACTCAATCAGGCTGTTCAGCAAACTCCTACTGCCTGATAATACACCGAGACCCAAGTTTATATTAGTTCGTAGTTTATATTATTTATGTACCCATGAGCTATAAAGAATGATTGTGCATCAGGGACAGCTCATTGTCCTTACACTGTGGTTAATGTAATCAGAAGAAGAATGTTACGATTCATTCAGTACAAGTGAAGTTTTCCAGATTCCTTGCATTTCTTTTAAGATTATCAAGTGTAAAATAAATGTGTACAAACAATTTAACAAGCATTGATTAATTAATGGCTGCTCTTCTGGCTGGGCTGGGGCTCGCACTCTCTGTGCCCCCATGCCTCCCTGCTCTCAGGTGTTGGTGGCCCCTGAAGAGTTCCTCCGGTCCCTGGTCTGGGTGCTTGGCGGGATCGTCCGACAGAGGGATTTCCTCCATCGACCCTACTGTGCGAGTGTGTCTGGCCGCTGCTGCAGCTTTGGCGGGGGTCTGGTGTGGGGATGACGAGCCCTCCCCCTCCTTTTTTCTTTTTTACATTCCATTACCCACCTCAGCAAAACAGAAATAAACACACACCACACTGCACGGTCACATGTCTTTCAAAATTTCCACACATTAGATATTAACGCGTGCTGTCCGCTGTGATGCAATGAGTTTACTCAGTATCTACGTTTGAGTGTATCAGAAAACCAGCACAACTACAGTTAAGTTTCTGTTTATTTACATCTCAACCCTTTAACATCGATGTTGTCACTGGCTACACCTAAATAGCAAACAATTTTTGACAAAGTAAATCTTCAGGATCAACGAACCCACTGATTCTACCGCAGAGAGAAGCAGCTTTTCATTTTGGTTTTACGTTGTTGTACAACACTTTGTGAGCACAAAACAGCTGCACTCCACAAAGAATTAGCTGATTTAGTTGACTGTGAAAGCACTTCACTTCTGTAAAGTGTTGCATATCCAGTTTATTAGGTTTACGCGGTCTTAGATTAGATTAATAATATATTATATTAATATTGGAATACTTAAACTGCAGATTTTCTATTATTGTTATTATTATTACCATCCAAAAATTATAATTTCAATACCCATTAGTTAGTAGTAGGCTGCTAGAAGTTCGAGGCCGGGGAAAGTATGGTGCACTGGGGTTTTGTCCTCTATTACTTCTCCTCTCCTCCTTTATTCTTTAGCAATTATCCAGAATTATTTTTTATCTAGTTCTCATGCCACTGTTTGGTGCAGTGCAATTCATATGTTGTCCGGGGAGTGGGAAAGAGGCCTCTGGCTCGTCTTGTGTCTCTGAGTGGGAGAGTTTCAAAGTGGATCGTTTGTGCTCCTGTATTTTGATGTTGACCTCGCCTCTGACTCGTCTCGCACCCCCAGCTGTCCCCCAGTTCCATTTGGATCAAGACCATCTGCTACACTATTCAAACATGTAGTTTTAGAGTTAAATAAGCTAATTCTTTTTAACAGTTCTGGCACGTCAACTGTCTGTCCTGAGAGAGGTTTCTTATTTTTTTTTCCCCAAATCTGTTTTTTTAAAGAGTTTTTCTTCACTGAGAAGGAGGGTCTAGGGGCAGGGATGCCAGTTTAACTTAGTCTGTTTAGTTTAGCACCAAACTATTGTTTACATTTTATGACTGACTTTGTTCTTTTGTATAAATACTGGTGTGAAGCCCATTGAGACAACTGTATTGGGATTTTGGGCTACATAAATAAAATTTAATTGAATTATGATGTTACGTTGAAGAGTTACGGTAGCCAAAGCAATGTCAACACTAAAGTTAAAGCTCTGTTATAGTAGGATTAAGCCTTATTTGCTAATTTGGTTTGGATAATTGATTGTTAAAAAATTAACAGTCAAGATAGCAGAATGTGTTCAAGTATAACAAACAAATTTGAAAAACAAGCCCTTCACAATTTTACATTAAGAAAAACAACATGATGCAACAAAAAGAAAAATGTTCAGGCACTTGTGTATAGTAAGACTATACACACAAGTAAGACTATGCACAAGTGCCAAAATACACACACACAAGCCAACCTGCTCTCTTTCCTTTGCTTGCAGTGCCCTCTGGTTGGCTATGATTGATGATGGCCATAGTGAGGCAAATCATCTGGGTGGCCCCCATCTACAAAGGATGCAAATCAGCTTTGCTAATGATTCTCAGACATTCATCTGGCATCCACAATCATAACTATACCATATCTTGCACTGAGGGACAAAAGACACATCAATAATTCCCTCAATGGTTTTATTTGACTATCTTTTCCAGGAAGTGATATTTAGTTCTTCTATAGAGCCCACACCATCTAGGAAAAATAAAGCCTGCTTGATGAGTGTGTGGGTATGTATGTAAAGATCAATATCAGCTGATGTAAACAGGTTAAGCAGAAATGTATGCTTCAGTTCAATATCTAATACCAGCTTTGGCAGTAGTACTTCAGATAAGACAAAGCCAAATATTAAAAAAGTATAAATGCTGAAGAGGAAATAAAATCAAGACCTTCAACTGTAGATCCATCATGCATTTTTCATGTATCCATTTATTGTTTGCTGGTTGTGATAAGAAAGGTAACTTGCAAGGCACGGACCTCAGCCTTCAGGTGTTCAACCTTTTCTTTAAACTACCTGCATGATGTGTCCATTACTCTTGATACATTACACACTTATTAGTGCCAGAATCCCATTCAAATATTTTTCCCTTTCAAATGGAAAGATAGTTTTCAAATTCTGACGGTACTAACCCTCGATGACGTCATCAATAATTGCCAGTCATCTTTGTTAGCGCGTAGCTGCCATCGCTTGGAAAATGCACGTCTCAGTGCGATCAATAAAGTTCAATTTAATTCAAGAGGTAAAGAAAAAAAAACATCTTCATTATCTGTGCTTATTTGATAACTTTGTAACTCTGCTCTATTGACTAGTATTTAACAAACCCCTATTCTATGCGATACAAAGGAATGGATTCTGGACAATGTGTGTAGAAATAACAGTTGCTGTGTGCAGAATTTAAGGAGTGAGGCTGCTGGTGATGTTGGCCTTAATGTACTGTAGGTACTCTGTGGCTGTTGGTGAGCCATGCGTGCAGGGATGGCGGCTTCTCTCACTTCTATGTACTTGTTTTAAAGAAAGTTACAAAAAGATGATGGTGACTTAATAACAGTAGAGCAAATATTTTATGATTCACTAATGCAGGACAAAAAATATTAAACCATAAAGACAAATTTTACTGATTAACTTTGTATTAACTTTTTTACACCGGAGCTTTAGCTCTATTGTTTTTCAACCTTTTCCACCTCCGTATTAACAACATGTAGACATTCTTATAGTGTATTGTAAAAGAATCCAATACACACAAAGAAAAAGTCTTATGGCCTTTGATTTTTCTACCTTCTCAATGTGAAACTTGGGGTTGTTTGGATGAACACAGAGTTGATGTTTCTGGCAATCGTAAATGTTTTTAGGTGAATTAGGTGAAATTAAAAAAACTTCACACAGCCCACCTGATGATATCTCTCACGGCACAACACAGTGGTCAATAAGCACTGTGCTAGCGTTTACATTCTTTCAACTTCTATAAACTATTCAAATGTTTACGCAATAATGTAATTCCAGTGGATTCTGAAGTAGAGAAAATCAGCCATGTGCTGATAGCACTTACACAAGACACAACACTCAATTCAATTCAAATTACTTTATTTAGCCCAGTGGGACATTTATGTTTAAGGTGCAAATGTTGGTTGAAAAAAAAAAATGACATCACACAGACGTATATCAAACAGACAATACGGCACAGTACTATAATTCCTCGATAAGAGGAGACGCCTAATAGTACACAATAAGGGAAAAAATACACAATAAAAACAAATATCAAGTGACATGGTGAAACAAAGATAAAGTGCCAGTGGTGAAGTGGTTACACAATTGACGTAAATCAACTGATTCTTTAGTGGAGAAAAATGGTATTGCGCCTTTTATGCAACACTGTTAGCAATGTGGTGCATACCAGCGCAAAGCTGAAAAAACACCTCTCTGCTCTCTGCTGATTCACAATAATCGCAGAAACCGAGGAAGAGTTGCAGTTAAAGCCTCTGTACGATTGGTCTAGTTAGTTTTTAATAAACAATCCACAAAACAATAAATTAAAAGTGCAGTGCCACATAGGAGAGTGATGTCCTCAACTGCTTGTCTGCAAAACTGAAGCAGGGGGGGCTCTAATCAAAGCCTAGGCAACCATGCCTGAAAGTCAATCCACTACTTGTCTGTGTTTTATTTATTCATTAGTGACAACTGGCTTGAAAAGGAAGGAAAAAAAAGACTAGAAAGTTCCATTCAAATAAGCATGGCCTCCCTAGAGCAAGCTTGCAAAAAAAGGAAAGAAAAGGCAGAAGAACATGTGAGTGAATATGTGTGTGCGTGGAAATGGCTGCGCCGGAGGAAAAGGAGATGAAGAAAGAGGGGGATGAGTTCTTTTAATTTGGGGAACCCCTCGGGGGAAATTGAGCCCGTGAACATGCAATTACGACAGTCATCAGTGAACCGAACACGTGAGGAAGTGGGGCGTAAAAAGAAAACATTAGGATGGAAAGGGAGGAAATGATTTGAGGTGCTAATATCTAAAGTCCCATCGACCCCGCCCCCTCTGATAATCACTTAAATAAGCATGCTGATATACATGTACACACATGCGCGAAATGATAAATGTAACTGATAAAAAAGATAATCTATAACAATTTAGTGTCAGCTTTCAAAGCCGGAGAAGGGGCCAGACGAGAATCATTAGCCAATTATCGTCTTATTATGGATGTTAAGTGGCCTCATATTAGGGTCAGTGCCCCTCATTTGAAGAGAAAAAATAATTGTTAATCTCTATAATAGCGATATGCGACGTATTTAAAGCAACCCCAAGAGGCACTAACATGCCACACGTACGCATGCTGTTGGATTCTTTGCCAGAAGTGTTAAATAGAAGGCTGAACTCACGCTGCTGCAACCCTTTTATTTTAAAAATCTATTGTCAGTTTTCATCTAAAGCGAATCTGTGCTCTATGACAGGAGCCTCAAAAGACTGCTATAAATGCATCTTATTTCAAAGTGCTATGCACTTAGGCCCTTATGTTTCAATTAGTTTTCAATTATTTAACTTTATCACTGCCTTATATCAATGTTGGCAGCACACCCTAAGCAGAAAGACATTAACACTATGTACTTAAGTTTTTTTCTTATAAAATAGAACACCATTGAAATATAAACTCCCTGGATAATTTATATGTTAATGTGAATTATTTAATACAATTCAACACAGCAACTTTCCAGTGAGTTTGACTATTAGGCTAAATTACATTTTACTGTTTTGTTTGTTTGTTTTCAAGTCCCAGGTGGTTATTAGGTTTGGCAGTTTGTTCTGAAATAAACGTGAGCCAAAACATCATCAGCTCAAATTAAATAGCTGTAACACTCAAAACTTAGACTGGAAAAGTCTGTTAGTCCAGGCCGAGTCCACTTATTTTGGTCTGGATCGAGTCCCGAACCTTGTGTTTGGTCTGTATTCAGATTGCAGTCAACTGGACATTTCTGCTCCAAAGAAACAACACCATGTGACTAAAGAGCTCTTCAGTCATTGGCCAGGAATTACCAGGGTGGGGCAAAAGCAACAAGAGAAAGAATAATGGCCTGTCCTTTTAGCATTTCTTGTAGGGATAGTTCACTTATTCAAACCTTATATTTTGCTGAACAATTCAGCATCAGGTACAACACTTTTGACTGCTATTTTGGTATGACGGAGGTATGCTGCAAGGCAATTACTGAGGAGGCGAGGGCTATGAAGGTACGCTGATAAGTCTTTATGACATCCAGATTGTCGGGAAAACAGTGTTGAGAAGCAATGTGCATCACTTTCAAAAAGGTTTTGTTGGGCCTGCATTCACTTGACCATATTTTAATGAGTTGCTGCATTGCCTTGTTGCTCTGCTACTCGGAATACAAATAATGCCCGGCTACGGTGGCCGTTTTGATCCAGTTGTTCCACTCCGAGCACAAAGCATAGTCAGACTGAGGAATTTTAGAGTGACCCAAAGCTCAGTCCAATTTGAAATGAATTGAAACAACTTCGAAAGCTGGGACAGACAGTGGCTCCTGGTAACGGACCAGGGTCTGCTTGGGTGCATTCAGAGTGAAAATTTGTTCTAGATTATCGGGGAAAACGAACTCTGATTCACTTTAATCAAATTCAGTAGCATGTACTGCTGGATTTGGAAATGGTTTATTTCAAGCAAATAAAAAAAAGGAACAACAGAACTATTGTATAGACAGAGATATTATCAAACTGAGGATCATATTTATAAATTGATTGGAAACTATATACATAAATATGCATACATTCCCATTTACTGGCAAATTATTTAATTAAAATTACTCTTAATCACAAATAGACCCGTTTGCTCTTATGCATGCAGAACATGACACATTAAAACATTAAATATTAAGTCTGTCAAAATGACTGTAATTGTTTGAAAGGGAGCAAGTGAACTTAAATAATCCCACCCATAAGAACGTTCGAAAACTTACAGGTAACTGTTATATACGTAGAGATGGAAAAGTGTTTTTTTTAACTGCAACCTTCAAACCGCCTTGGAATGTAGAATGATTGAACAAGAGAATCGATTCAACCAAATCACTGAAAGCAGATTTCTTTTCTGGCCTTGAATGTGAAGTCAACAGAAAATACTTTGAAAACCTGCACTTTCAGTCAACAGCGAACAGAAGAAGACAACAGACTTGTGTTGCTCAATACATCTTTCTTTTGAGTCAGGTAAAACCAAATTCACTTAGCCTGTAGATGGCAGTCAGTCAATCTCATATGAATGGCTCTCGTAACTTGACTAGGGCAAAATGATTTTAGGAAATCACTACGGCAAATAACTGTCCATTTCTTTCACGCTTGAATCAAGTTTTTCAGGAAAATCTCCTAGGGGTATATTGCATTTGGTGAGGTGGACTTTATTGTGCTGCCTCTCAGGTGGGCTTTTATATGGGAAAGCTGGACCCTGGGGTCCCCCTTGCCTCAGGCTTATATTGAAACAGACATCAGAGTGGTGATCTTTCCCAGTAGCCTGACTCCTTCATTCAGCAAATCCTCTAAGTGAGTTACCTGTCTGGGAAGTTGGATGAGATGGAATGAAACACTCACTTGTCACTTTTATTAACCGTCTTATACCACCCCCCAAAGACACACACCACAGCCCTTACTCTCATTCTATGGTAAGAACCAACATCTTCTAACCCAACCAAATCTTCATTTTTCTTCCTTTTTTTTCCTTCTCTGCTACATTAACCCGCAGTTCTCAGAATCGCATTCCCTGCAGCAAAAATCATCTTCATTTTGCATAATGCTCTGTTTAAAGAGATGGTATTAGCTTTAGCAGGGCAAGATGGAAGGAGCGGGGGTCTCACAAAGCTTTGTTTCTAAGCATGTCTTTCCCTTGATTGCTGCCCATGACCCTTGTTGGCATTGATCAACGGGGTTGGAGCTTGTCTGTCTCTTAAGCATTACGCTTTTTTTCCTAACGTAGTGTCCCCACTCAGTTGGGTCATTTTCACGCTGGCAGTGCTGGACACATTTGAAACATTCAGATATTTTATTTAATAATAAAACACGATGTGTAATTGTTATGTTGCTCATCTACTTTCTATGTTCTGTTTACTCATTCTCAGGATTCATGATTCAGATTCAAATTTCAAAGCCAAGTTCTCGGTGCAATGAAGTTCTTACTTTGTCGTCACCTTGTGTCGATGTATAGAAACAAATACACAGAAATAAAAGAAATAAATGTAGGTAAGAAAAAAAACCTGCAAAGTAGAGTAACAGAATCCCAATAAATTCTAAAATAGAACAAAAGCAGATATGCAATGAGTCAATGAGTAAACATGTCTGCTTAAAAATTCCAAATGCAAGTCAAACAAAAACAAAGATTCTTCAACATGTACATGAGCAACTAGCATCTCTGAAGTTTTGTTGCCATCTAAGTAACTTTGTTACTGTTTGACAATATTCAGTCCCTGCCTTTGTTTGACTCTTCCTAACAAGCAGAAGGTGTTGGTTTCTACTAAAGTGCAGTCACATCACAGAGGTCCATCCATGGTTCAAAACTCTGTAGCCAGGATCATTTCCCCAACCTCTTTACAGATCATATCCCTCCTGTCCTATAGCAGCTACACTGCCTCTCAGTCCATAACTTGAATTCACAATTCTTCTCTCCTAGTATTTTTCCCAACGTGGTCCTTCCCCATCCTTCTAATCTCCTCCAGCTCTATCCACCCTTCTGCACTCCAAGGTCATTCACATGTTCTTGCCTCTCCGTCAAGAACCTTGAGCAGATCTGTTCCACATGTCTGGAACTCCCAACTGCATGACTTCGACAACAAAATCAGGGTTTGAATCAAGGCTTAAAATTCACATTTTTGGGGGTTGGCCTGCAACAATTAAGTGAACCCTATCAACTTTCAGACATGCAATTCATGTATGCCCGTGTCTATTTGTAATACACCTGAAGGTGACCATGAGTGCAATGAAAGATGTGTAATGTGTTTTATTGTTATACCCAGTTTCAGAAAAGGAAGAAAAAAAAATTACGTTTTCATTGAACTGGTTAAAAAACAACTGATTTGTCCAGAATATTGACTCGGTTGCACTTTCCCTGCATTAGAAGCACTGAAGCATGAACACTGTGTTCAGATCGTTTTATGCCTCTTCATTAGCTGACCGAGATTCCCCAACAAAACTCGTTATGAAATTTTCTCTCCAGTCATTATTTGTGAATCATCATCTGTTTTTTCCAAATTCTCCTGGGAGTTTAGGACATAAATGACTCGATAACAACACTGTTTGCATTTGTTAGTAAGAGCTGCTTCAGAATTCTGATGTAATAATAATAATAAAAAAAAAAAGATCAGGATGAATCAACGCAAATCAGATGGTAATTTTTTCAAGAAAAGAATGTGCATCATCATGTTGCTATCCATCACTGTATTATTCACAATGTGCTCATGAATGCAAACAGAAATTCTAGTTTTGCTGTTAAACATGTAAACACATTCTAAAGATTATTACAACACATTTTATTCCGAAGCCTTAAGTCTTATTTAGAATGCCTTAATTTGAGACATTTTTATTTAGAGGTTTCTGTTTTTGTTACTTGGTTTTATGGTTAAAACCAGATTTAAAAAGAGCCTTGTCATATTTGAGCAGATGACACGACATACAAAAGGAAATATAAGGGCTTTTTGTTGTGTTTGTTAACCACAAAAACACAGTATGACACAGGAGTCCAAAAAGGAAGCCTGAGGCATCAGGAAATCAAACAAAATATTAAGAATCAAATGAATGAAATTAAAAGAAAACAATTTATGCATCAAAAATATGTACAAAATAAAGGTATAACTTGTGACACCAGCTATTAAAATTGAATTAATTTTTTCAAAATATGTTCAATTTTTGGAAGTTTTGGGCTTCTGCTTTCAAAACTCTTGTGTTCACCAAGTTTGTTTTAGGTCTTAGGTCTTGTTTTAGGTGTTTTAAGTTTTTAGGTCCGTTTTCCGGCTTTACATACAAAACGTGCGTCCATTAAACGCAAATTGAAAGTTAAACCATTGGAACTTTGATTCATATCACTAAAAATTAATCAGGAACTGTGATTTGACAGCAACATATGGCTAGCATGCTTTTGATTCACGGAAATGTCAACTGTTTGAAAAAGGATCATCAAGGAAAAATTCATAATTGTGGTTTGTGCCCGGCTGAAATTATAAGTCTTTCAAATATGCAGGTCTTTAGTATGTTAAAATAGAGCTGTGAAATATAAAACCTGGAGCAAGATTCGTGAGATTTGACATTTCGCACCATGATTCTTCTAACTGTGAGTACGTGCGGTGGTACCTGGTAGCGACAGTCCAGTACGAACACCGTATGCTAAAAGCACGTTCAAGAACCCAGGTTCAGCGCGTTTTTCAGCATACTCTCAAAAACGTGAAAGACTTTAGAAACTAAAAAGTGCCAACCTGTTAAAATAAAAGCAACTTTGGATGTTATGTGTTCAACATATGCAATATGTCACCAAACAAAACAATAAAAATGGTGATGTCAATCTTTATCTCACCTCAATTTTTATTTTAGACTCTTAAATGGCAAATGGATGTCATCTGTGTCCTTCCCTTCCAGAAATAAAGTTGGTCAAAAGTTAAAAAAAAAAAAAAAAAAAGATTGATATCTCAGTACAGCTAACCAAGGACACCGAAACACAAACTAAACAATCCTCATAACGCTTCAGACTTGGTAAACCTGGACACCTTTCCTTAGAGAGCTGCTAGTATTCTAAATGGTAATCATGACCCTCTCACACACAGAGAAAAACATGCAAAAATTACATACAAGGCACCTGGACTCTACAAATTAAATGCCAAAGACAAAGACAAGGAAGGAATTTGGGGAAAAGGAGAAAAAAGAAGAGCACTAAGGAGAGAAAGTAGAGCAAATGTGGCTAATCATGGAAACAAAGCAGAAATAAAAACGTTGAGTATGTAAATGTGAAGTCAGAGAGTTCAGATGGAGAGAAGAGTTATAATATGCTGAGCTGACCCAGGGCTGCAGGTCTGAATGTCCAGGGGCCAGTGGGAAACCATCACCAGATCTCTGTGGTTATCATTATATCGAGAGGAAGGTCTTTTTGTGCTCCCTTCAATTCTTTCCCCCCTTCTTACTCGGACTCCATTTCTCTCTCAGGGCAAAGGTGAGGCGGCCTGGGGAGCAAAGGAGGGTGAAGGGTAACATGGGGCAAGCTCTGGGTCGGTGGTTGTCGTTAGCGATGCGGCTTGACCTGCTCACCCATAACTCCAAGTTTTACTTTTTTTTTTCCTATTCTCTGCTTTTTTTTTTTTTTTTTTAAATCATTTACCATCGTGCTCTCCCACCACTGCTAGACTAAGCTGAATTGTAACACATCACTGAAGGAACTTGTTGGGGAAAGTTTCACAAAGACTCTTGTTATAATACTTTGGGTTCTAAGAAAAATATGGATTTGGTCAAATTTTCTTGGATATGAAATACTGAGATAGTTCGTTATCCGTCTCCACATATTGTGTTTTTCAGTGTAAAAGTTGTGTATTTTGCATAGTTTGGCCAGGGGCGCGCAGGAGCAACTTATGTGCGATTTTTAGATATTGGCTCATAGTGATTGTCCCACGAACAACCACTAGAGGGCACTGTAAGAGTCATTTGTCTATGCTTTTGTAGAGTTCTTAAAAATGCATAAATCTGATCTCTCAACAACATCCGAGTCTTCCATGCATTATAAATGAGATGCTCACGTGTAGCGATGTGGCTAAAAACTTTAACGGTAGCTTCTCTCACAGATGACGGGAGCATCTAGTTTATGAACACATGACAAGCATGAGCATCGGATTTGACCCATGTTAAAAAAGAGGCAGCAGACGCAAATTTGACTCGTGAATCACGTTTGGTGTGATTGCAACATTACGTTGGGGTCATTTGTTCTGAAGTTTTGCTTTGTTTCTATCCCAAAAGTGCGACTTACACTCCAGTAGTCTGAAAAATACAGTACCTGCAGTAAAAGTGGGTGAAGAAGTGCATGTTTTTATATAGATAAATCTAAAGATTTCATTTTGTCCTTTTTGTTTGCTGCATTGAAACAAAAAAAAGGAGCTTCAAGTAGAAGATGAGATGGTGCAAGAACCCTTACAACATTAAATCAATGAGATCCTTCAAATGCACACACAGACAGACCACTCTAAAACACAAGGCATTTTCCATAGATTAGAAATGACCCCAATTTACAAAAATGTGCCACTGAAAAAAATAATAAAAAGACGTTCTTTCTGCTGTCATGAAGCTGTTGGGACAAAAAGAAACCCCCTTCCTTTTTATTATCAAGCACTCCTTTCTTTGCCACCAACACCACCCACTTTATCAGTGCAATCACAACACAAACAGGCTCATCATTGGGCAAACTGTCCTCTCCTATCACCTTTATTTCCACAAGCAACCTAATTAGTCCTAAAGAGAGAAAAGCCAATAAACAGAGGAAAGTGGAGCGGCAGAAAGAGAAAGAAAGGCTATAATGTCCATTCGTGTGGGTCTGAAACCGCGATCGCATGGGTGTATTTTTTCCCCTCCGTTTTTTCCATGTCTTTTTGTTGTTGTTGTTGTTGTCCTCACTCTCTCTTTATCCTTTTTTTTCACAGAAAAAAAAGCCTTCAAAGGAGCAATTGTAGGGAGCAGCTGAAGTGGTCTTTTGGTAAGCGGACGGCAGGGCAACACAACAAACATGGCTGGCACTAATCAGGGCCCTGGCTAATGTAAACAATGTCATTTTTTACCCTTAATGAGCCAATTTTCCGCAGATACGAGAGGGCTAACAATTGGGGCAGCGCCTTTGATGTGATTCATCTGAAGGTTTGTTTGTGATCGCTTGGCACTTTTTGTTGGAAGCCCTGCGCCCAGCTGCTTTCATCTACCCCTGAAAAGGGAGAGCCACGACTCACTTGGGTACAGAGGGAGGGGAGGAATAAAAATAATAATTTTCTTTTTCTAGCCTTTTATTAAAAGACATCCACCCTCCCCCTTTCACTATAAACTGGTCCTAATCAGCTGACCAGCCCCCTTTCCCTCTTGTCCACCTCCCTTTCAGCTTCACGCACATCCACACACATTTGTGAACACGCATCAAGTAACAAGAGCAAAGTAGCATAATCTATGACGGATTCAAAAAAAAAGATGGTTCAAGCTGAGCGTCTATAGTGATCAAATAGCGAACTCATTAAAAGGCGCCCCTGTGCGCGAACGGTGGACACTGACGGGGACTTCATTAACATGATGCTGACAAAAGGTGAGGCAGACCAAAGAGGCAGCCGGCAAGCCAGGTGTGTGCGCCGCGGTGCCTTTCAAGAAAGCGCCATAGCCAGAGGCTGGGATGGACTCTCCATGGAAAGACGTTCTGACCACAAACGAGCGCACTCGATGAGCAGAGAAAAATGAGAAGCACATGCTCGAAGGTAAAGACTCTACGTGATGCAGAAAAAGTTGCCTAACCTTTTTATCTGTCGGACATTCAAGACAGCTTTTTTCTGCAAGTTTCCCTACGAGAAGCAGTTAATCCTCCACAGCACAAACATTTTCTAAATCAGGTACATTTTGAAATAAAGTGAACTCTTTTGAAGTTCATTAAAGGTCACAAGAACACACAAATGACCCAAATAAACTGGAAAGACGAGTGAGACAGGGATATTGATGTAATGAAGGTAGTCAAAAAGGTAGTGACCACAGGCAATACGTCGCCTCATGTCCAGGCCTGTTGCAATCAATCACTGGAGCTGAAGTGAAGTCAACTCCAGGCTAGTCAGCCGGTCGCCCAATACAACCATCTATATACAACGACACGCATACAAACACCTCTGCCTTCCTCTCTGGCCATTAGTCAGGGCCCCTTTGGGGCCAGCTAGCACACAAACACACATACAAACTGCACCTGCTGGGCCCTGCAGTTACCAGCTGTCAACATCACGTGCTTGTGCCGTCTGCTTAGGATGTGTACGGGTTTCAGTGCTGAAAAGAGGAAAAGGTGGACGCATGGATTTAAAAACAAGAAAGATTCCTCAAAGAGATCCACCTGAATCCAAACACTTTCAAAGCAAGTTAAGAATAATACTGAACCTCATGAAGAAAAATGTTCTTAAATCTGATATGTTTTACACTTTTCCTAACAATAAAAAGACATATTTCACTAAAAACAGTTACTGTTTAAATCCTCTTTGAAAAAAAAAAAAAAAGCAACAGTAAGAGCTAACCCTTTATCATATCTGCAGCATGGACAAACCAGCGGTTATCAAGATGTTTTGGAAGTTAATCAAAAAGAGAGCAACTGTGCATGTAAACAATTGCAATTCTGATGATTTATCAAAACTAGACTCCTGACATCATTTTTTAACATCAAGTTCATTTCTGTTCTGTTTCGGTTCTGTGTCTTTTTGAAACACATCAGAGTGAATTGATTTTTCAAAACTTGTTATTTTTTTAGGTGTTAATGAAACATTAAAAATGAAAACAAATAACTTTTAACTTGAGATTACTGCAAACATATTTGGTGTTTTCCTAATTTTGTGCAACACCAACAGTAAAAATCCTCCCACAAACTTCTGGGTTTTCATAAACAAATGATCTACTGCTTATTAATTTATGGAAAAGGTGCAGCTGAGTTACTGCCTGCATCACCTGCTCTCTTTTCAGTGCAGTTTTATGTCAGATACAAACACCAAAAAAACGACAAACTTAATATTTGGAAAAAAGCAATAAAAATATATAAATAGTTCATAAAGAATGACATTATTAGCATGCTGCTGGGTAAACTAAAGACACGCGATGGGATGACCCAGTTCCTTAGGGATTGCGCAATCAAGTTTGGCTCGTGCGCCATTTGACCTCACAGTCTGCGCCGAAAACACGCAAAATACAGAAAAATGTTTTAAAAGTCATTTATGTAAATGGCATTTATAGAGCAGATTAGTGGACACACTTTTATTGTATTATTTTTTCATCATGATGGCAGTGAGTTTACAGGTGAGTCTCTGGCTTACCTGCGCTTATCTCTCTGCTGAGACGTGTTTCCTTAAGGAAGCACCGAACCGAACCGAACCCAAACCCGTCCATTTTATGTCCACTAGACTACAGCTATTTCTGCCCGCAAATTTAGGATCTAAACCGGCCAAATAAGCAGGAAAGGGTTGTTTTTTTTTGGCAAACAAGCTGACGCACTGCATGATGGGATTTGCAGTTAATATCATAGTGAAGGTCACAGACACTTCGTGATTGGGTCTTCTGTCAGATCTGGCAACACAAGGAATTGTGGGATACCATTCATTTCGTTTTTCTGGGTGGACTGGGGTTTCAGTGTGGGTTTTTTGTATGGTTGTTTTACTCTGTTTTGCTCTTAGTTACTGTATCCTGTTGTGTTTATTTCTTTATTATTTAATTCCGACCGTGGCCCGCGGGCCTTGTGTTTGGCACCTGTGAATTTAAGACTTATTGTGAACATGGCTAAAGTCCAATTGACAGACTTATCTATGACATTGTGTTTGAATTTCTTCATTACTCACGACTTAGTACACTGAGCCATACACTGCATTCACCACTTTGAAGAGCTATCCAAATCTTCAATTCAAAATTCCAGTGCCCTAGAAACTTCCCAGAGGTCTCTGGGAAGAACGGGAACGCGAAAAACCATGTGTATCGATGCTGATGCTCACTAGATTGGCAAACATAGACCACAGCCTTGTGATACAGGGTGTCCTATAGGGCAGAAATATGTTATGTTCAAACAGCCACATTTCTATTAAGTCATTTGTGTGGCCCCTTAATTTGACCAAAGTCAAACAAGGCACTGCACATTGACAGCCTAAAACAGTAAAAGCAACAGCTTCAATAAAGAAGAATGTGCAGAGACTTTTCACAGCTTTTTTGATCTTCAGCATTCATAAGGATGGCTCCACTGGCCCTGTTGGAAGACTTTGCAAATGTAAGCTTAAGAAGAGAATGAGTTGTTTGAGTCCCGTCAGGTTTTTCTGCCACGAGATGATAGATGACAGTTACCACAGGCTGCTCTTCCTGAGCTGTGCGAGGAACTGCCTCCGCTGCTGCTTTGATGCTGTCACTGTGCGAAAAGTGCTTTTAGCTTCTCATCTGAAATGGGATCATTTTTTTAAATGGTTCATTTCTGAAAAGCATTCACGTGAGGTTCATTTAACATTTTGTTTTAATTCTAAGGCATTCAATTATAAACCAGATTGCTTTATAACTTGAATAAAACTATAAAGAAAATTCAAATTCCACCCAAAAAAAAAAAAAAATCCATTGTTGGAAGTCATCGATAATTCAGCATATTCAGGTAATCAGTTGATCTCACTTGTTGCCTGTTGAAATAATAATTGCTGCACTTTACTTCTTTGTTCAATTAAATCCACAAAGTGGCTTTTCAGTAAAACTCTTTAGACATAAGGGAAGCCAAATAATTATGCATATAAACATGAACCAGCAAAATACTAAATTAATACTTCTATAATTCTTAACAGGGGGGGCTTAATTCTGAGATTTCTCCACAACTGTATGAGGCACAGAGGAAGAGGAAACTGGGTTCAGCCAACAATAGGAAACATGTCTGTTAGTTGGGGAAAGAAAAAAAAATCAATAATGTGTTGTGATGTGAAAGTGATTCCCCCTGGATTTAGTTGTGTTCTGAACAAGCCTATTCTTTGTGTGGCCATGACGTAGATGGTGTACTTTGTTACAGTGTGTTGCAGAAAGCCTTGGAGACCTGTCCAGCGATTAAGCTGTACTGGAGCACATTAGCTCAAGCCATGGCAGGCTGAAACAGCTGAAACAGGCCTGGCATTGAAAGAGAGGCACACAGGGAAATAAAAGATGATGGCGGCATGAGAAAGAAAAAAAATAACAAATGGGAGTTGACAAGACAAAAAGTAAATTATGGAGATAAAAGAAAGGAAGTCAGAGAAACCACATTTGTGTGACATGTGGTACACCTTTTTCATCGGTTTCACTCCCACACAAATGAATTTACATGTCAAGAAAGAGACAGGGTACAGGAAACCAGAGACACTTTATGGTGTCAATGCTGACAGAAAAGAAAAAGTCAGTAGAAATGGTCATTAGCTGCAATGGCATTGTGAGGAAAAAGGGAGAAGCTGAACAGAGAGAGAAAGAGACGTCCTCTCCTGATGACAATTTACAGGTTGGTTCTCCATCAAAACAAACTAGGGGTGTAGCGATTATTCAAGTGAACCGATTCCTCGATCTGTATTCCTCCGATCCAACCTGATCGATCTGTTTGGGGCAAGTTGTTAATCAAATCATCCTGTAGCACTGTAAAATCATTTTGAAATAAAATAGATTATTTAAATGCTGGAAAATGTCATTTGGATTGAGGCACAGTAGGTTTATTTGACTATAACGTAAAAACGACCAAGTGCATCACAGTAGATAACGGACGTGATGGCAGCAAAAGTGATCAATCATCATTACCATCCAATGTGTGGAATTTTGCAAAGACATGTGACCATACAGTTTGGTTGTGTGTTCTAATAATGTTAAGTTTGTATTATTTTGATGTGAAACAACAGTAGGCTGAACTTGATGAAGCTAAAATGTGGATTTGATCATTAATTCTTGTTTACTTGTTTGCTTGTACACATCTGTTTACCTTCACCTACACTGTTCAGTACCCATTCATCTCTGAGTCACACTGGTTGAATTTTTTTGGCTAAACATGTCCTGGATCCATTTTAGGTCAGTGAACTGGACCAAATTGGATCATTCAAAATGAACCAATTTCCACTATGAATCGCATCGTCAACCACAAATTATGCAATGAATCAAATTGTTGTCAAAATGAATCATTGCACTCCTAACACAAACCCAACATCTTCAACCTCTTTCTTATTTTCCTTTACGTATTTTTTGAGTTCTCTGGTAAAGTTTTTTAATGTAGAATTTTGTGGTGGGAAAATTGAGATGAACAATCCTGGTGGAGGAAGATATTAATGGAGGGCAATACAGGAAGGACAGCAGCATTTCTTCTCTCAGTCTTGGAGAGAATAAAATCTATCTGACCACGATCTTAACTTCTAGCCTCTGCCATGTTCTGTCCGTCTCTGCCCCCCGTCACCCACCTCTCCCTCTCTATCACTTCCAGCACCCCTCCTCTTTCACGCTTTCATTTCTCCCTGCTGCCTCAGCCCACCTCTCCACCCCCTTGTCTCTCCAGGAGGCAGTTGTCAATCAAAAGCTTCTCCCACAATCCCTCTGGAGCTCATTGTGCCCGCGGTCGCTGGCGGAGACAGGCGTTGTGAGGCGACAGAGAGTCGCAGATGGAGGGAGGGCTGTCAATCATTGTCACTAATTATTAATTTCTGTCACTCAGGCCCCTGTGGCAGCCATGTAGCAGGCACCTCTTACTCCCTCCATCTCTCCCTCCTTCTCTTCCCTTACTCCCCTGCACGCCAGTTTGCATTGCTCCGTCCCTTCCATTAGCTGTCCCTCTCTGCCTCCCTTGTCCCTCGTTAAAGTCTCCACTTCTCCTTCACCTTAGCCTTCTTCATTCAGGTCACCTGACATATCCATTTCACCTTCTTCCCCCTCCTGAGCTCCTCCCTGCTTTGGCTCTCAGCAGTCCCAGGCCGAGTTGATTTAGTATGCCACCCTGGCCACTAAAAGTTCAACCTTTCATTATGTGGTGCACGTGTACTAAGAACTGCCCTCTACCCTCCTCTCTTCTACCATCGCCGGGTCAGTCCCCTTGACTCTCTGCTCCCTTTTAATTGTATTCTACTCTCCACCCCGCTCACTCTCATTTTTCCCCACCTGACCTCTTCAATACGCTACATTCAGGTCCTGCTCTAATTCCTCAAGAATCCCAAAAAGACATTTAAAAGAATAGCTAAACTAGTTTTTTTTTTTTTTTCTTTTTTGTTCGGCTCAGACACAGGGTCTTTGTAAAAGTTATGATCTGATTCACTGAACTTGAGTTTTCAATTTGCATCTACTTTCACTTGTAATGTCACTTTGATGTAGGTTAATGAGGGGGGCTTGACCCACATGTGTTGGAAAGAGGACAGGACTGGTCCACTCATGGTTCTGATCCTCCTCTTGTCCAATTACGAGAGGTGGTGGGTGGAAACCAGAAACAGTGCGAGTCCACTCTCACACGTTGCATATCGAAACTTCAAAAAAAGTGACAAATGTTTGTAGAATTCACATTTACAACATTGAATCCGAACTTTAAGTCAAGTCATTCCATGTAGGTTGATACAAATACTGATGCTTTTTTTAAGGTTATGCACACTCAGAAGCCTTTAGTATTCAGAATAAAGCAGTTTTTAATGAAAGCTATGGTGCAGTCGCATGCAGTTAACCAAGTTTACCTCTGAGTTTATAATACAAGTAAATCATTACCGACTCACATCAACAATAATCACTTTAAAACTTTTTGACATAAACTTTTTTACTACATGACAACTATACCAGGATGGAGATTCATCCTTTAGTTAACAATTGAAACTGAAATTGCACAAAAAGTTAGCTGGACAGCTTAAAACACAAACATTGAGGATGTATTCAGACTGGACACATTTGTTTTGTTTAAAGCAAACCAGAGTTCGTTTCTCCCAATAATCCAGAATAAATGTTCAGTCTGAATACACGCAAGCGAACTCTGGTCCGGGTTCTGACTCCTGTTCTTCTTTAACAGTTGTGAGTATATAGATCATGGAACAAATATTCAAGAATTTGCACAAGCTGGTCTATAGTTTAAGTAGAATTCCTTGGTCTAAAATGGTTTGCTTGTAATTCATACTCTTTTTTTTGTTGTTGTTTTATAAAATTCATACAGAAATGTAAATAAAACTTGATTTTTTCTGGTAATTGTTGCTAAATTAGCTTGGTATAAGTTACTGTATATGAGAACTGGACTGGGTGACCCTCCTCCCTCATATTGTTGGCTCCTAAAAGTCAAAATCCCATAGACTTCTATTGTGAAAAAACAGCTACTCCCAATCATGGGTGGCTGTGGTACAGTGGTAGGGTGGTCAACAAATGTGTGGAAGGTTGCAGGTTCAATTCCTGCCTTTCCTACCCATGTGTTGAAGTGTCCTTAGGCAAGTCACTGAACCCCACATTGCCTGTGGCGGTTATAGGTTAGTGAAAGTGATCGGCAGTGGAGCCATTTATTAGTTTTTTTTTTTTTATTTATGGGTGACTGGGACTGTGACTGTAAAGCACTTTGAGCTTTTAAGGAAGGTAGAGAAGCTCTTAAAAAGTATATGGCATTTATCATATTAGTCAAAGTAGCAGTTGGTTACATTTTGAAACAGTCTCCTGATAAATTGAACCTTAAAAATAGTTCAATCTTTTTTATGCTGGATTTTAATGGATGAGCAGACAATCCAATGCTAAAAATCAATCAATCAGATCATCTCTACCCAAAGTCAATGGTAGCCTGTTCACAACGACCTGCACCTCATTGTGCCCCAATTCCATAACTGCTCTACTTAGTGCACTAAATTGGGAGTTTGCCATCTTGTTGAGGTGTCTGAATCTACAATTCCAAAATCCTGGGCCTTAGAAATTTCCCAACAGTCTCTGCAAAAAACTAGTGTGCATCAATGCCCAATACTTTAGCGAATGTAGACCACAATGCATTGCAATTGAACGAGTTTTCATTTAAATAAAAATATGAAATGTGTTTTTTTTTATAAATTCTCCAAATTTTCATCATAAGAACACAGTGGATTCATAAGTAGTAGTCTTCAAAAAGGCTCGGTGGTTTTCACTTTGGCAGATGAACAATTTAAAATATGGCATTTAAAAATAAAAAGTAGTGAGTGTGTCCAAACTACATTTAAATCCAGGGCACTAGTTAACCCAGCATTATAAAGTCTTTTCTGATTAGGGAGTAATAATGGGGATTCAGACATAAACCATTGATTGTATAAGAGAACTGGACAGAGTGACTGTGACATCACTCACAAAATGAAGTCAATTCACCACTTTTTCAAAATACAAACATCGCTATGTTTGAAGCAGAAATCATCAGTCAGCAGTGATAGGTCCGAGTCGGTCTGAGTCAATGCTTTTATGGCAACCAATCTCACCAATCAGGACAGACCTTGTTGGACCTTTTGACACTTTTAACGTTTGACATGAGAACATATCCTTTTATTGAGGCACCTGATTGGTCAGTTTACAACTTGAATAGAAAAAATTGTGACAAAAATTTCAGATTAGCAAAGTTATTATAAAATATAGCAGAAAGAAGAATGGTTATTCTGACAAATAACGTGAGTGATAGCTGTTTACATTTTGTCTTTTTGGAGCCAGCAGCATTTTCCTATTTGGAATAAAAAGACAGAGGAGTCACTCAGACCGTTTGCCTTCTACATTCATTGGCTGTGACCCAATTTTTATATCTCGATGTCTTCCTGGCCAGCGTTAACATTTCCTATATCGCACCAGATCCATAACGTGCCAGAGTGCACTGATCCATGCATTGACCCACCTCTGGCATATGTCACTTAACCACAATCAACAAGCACACAACAGACTGAGCACAGTCTTCAAAAAACAAACTGGACTTTGGGATCAAATGTATTCAGCACATTTCTATTTAGTGGCCATAAAAATGGCACCATAATTTGTAAAATGTATGTAAAATTATTCCAAAAAATTAATTAATTTGAAGATTAATTAATCATTTTTTTAAGTGAGTGAAAAGCCCTTTCGTAAAAGCATGTCTTGATATTTTTGTTCCTACAGTCAGTTCAGACCAAAGGAAGAGGAGCACTTTAACAGAGTTCAAGCTATTTGCAAATGAAAAGATAAAACTGGATATCCACAAACAACCATTAGCAGCCCTCTTTTACAAAGCATCTTTTTCAACACCTCTTTTTTTTCCAATGCTTCATCCTTTCATCTTCTCTCTTTCCTCATGCTCCTGGATTCAATATCTGTCACTTTCTTCTTAATTCTGATCTGTTGTTCCCCGGTCTTCTTACTCCTTTTTTCCCCTCTTCTCTTGCTACTCTCTTTCTATCTGATTGTCTTTTAACTTCCACCATTTCTCTCTGTCACCACTTCAATTCTCTCCATTCCTCTGTGTGTGTGTGTGTTTGTCAGCATTCAGCACCTCAGTGTAGACAGGGTTTATTGGCGTAATGCATTTATCACTGCTGCAAGCCAGAGCCTCTACTTCTTCTTTGAGCCAGTGAGTAATGAAAATAGGATCACTTTTGACAACACTGCAACAGACACACACACACACATTTTAGTTCACCCACCAGGTTACCCAAATTCACTTTTGCGCACACACGGCAAACACACACACTTGCTGTAACAATAATTCCTGCATTTAACAAACCTCCAGTATATAAAAGTCACAACACTTCTTTTAAATTCGATTCTGCATTTGCTTTTTCAAACCTAACTTGGTTTCTTCTTCATTCTGGGGGATTTTCTTTCAACCAAATACTCTTCTGAAGGAGCTAATTCATAGTGTTCACTTAATTTCATTGAAATGAAAGACACAGTCCATGAAATGCCTAACTAGCTCTGAAATCCTCCTGAGAAATGATATTTTTGACATGTACCAGAATTTGTTTTTAAAATTTACTATTTAATTGACTCTTTGGAGAACAGAATAAAGAAATTAAATGTATTCTCAAATTAGTCCAGTAATGGGGGTCTGATCAAAGAGGAGGAGCTGCCATTAATAAACTTTATATACATACAAATTATGATATACATAAAATTATTGTATACATAATAAACATAAACTTTGTGGCACTTTTTCCAAATGATTAATTTGCTGTGTTTTAAAAACTACATTTAGGACATCAAACTATCGACCAAACTCAGATTAAACATGTTAGGCCATCATTACTCTACGAATAAAAGCTTTTTCACAATCATGTGGAAAAAAAAAACATAACATGGACAATGACTTCAACAATCTAATGTGGATCACGTTTTAAGGTTTCTTCAAAAATAGTTAAACCAAAAAAAAAAAAATCAAAGCTAATAACTTTATGAAATGTCAAATCTTGAATTAAAGCAATGCTGTTGGGAGGGCCGGTACCATTGGTTTTTCATTGTAAACTCAAAGCAAGATTGTTACCATTCTGTTATTTTTATATACTAAGGGCAACCAGACTTACTAACAGTTTCTTTCTTTTTGTGTTTGGATCATTTTATTATTATCCTCCAGTTCTTAAATGTAAAAAAACATTTTTTAACTGATTTGTTTGGCCTACGTGGTTCTTACTCCACACCATGGTACTGAAATAACATCTTTATCTGGAAATATTGTGTGAAATAGGAGGGTAAAGTGTCTCACCATTTCAGGCAAGGTTTTCTCAGGAGAAGGAAATCAGGTAAGATCAAGTGTTAATGGCCAGAGGTGCCTGTCCAATCTCATTTGTTCTCGCAGTTTCGGGGAGGAGGGGGAAGTCTTCACCAGTTTAAAACGATACCATCACCAAAGGTATTCCAGCGAAGCTCAGATTGGCCTTGACAGAACAAAACATAGCTGCAGCAAATGACTCAAGCACTTGATCTGACTTCGGAGAGCAAGAAGAGATCAGTTAGATTTTTGGGAAACAAACTTCTATTCAAACCATGCTCTTAAGATAATGCAGCAAGGGGAGGGTGTTACTGATGCACCAGGTAGTGTGCGGAGAGCCCAAGTGAAAGGACTGCTGACTAATCTGCCAAAATGGTTAGAAAATCTCAGAGGTATTACAGATGGCAGAGGTATTTGTTATTCATATGGCCCTCGAGGTGCATCCACACGGCTTGAGTGAGAGTATGCGTCCACGCTCACATGTCTGTGTGCTTGCTTTTACACACATAGGTGTGTGTGTCCTGTGCTGCATCTGCAATCCTGAGGATGCCATTAATGCTTACTGCTGATCGCCCTCCCACATTTAAATAACAATGGTGTAGTAAGAGAAAGCACTGGGGTGAATCCAACCCACAAAGCACCAATGGGCCGCAGGCCTGATGCCTGCTCCGTGTGGCTGCGAGTTCAGATTTCTGTGAGTACGATTTACATTTAGGCATTCCTATTTGTTCTAAAAAAAAAAAAGGAAATTCAAGCAGAAACAAAGACAGGCACTGAACCAAAAAACATGAAGCAGGGCAGGACCACCGACTAATGCTATGGACACAAATACAACTCCCACCTCGCGATGGGAAGGCATTGGCAGAATGTTCAATATTTCCTGCCGCTGCCCGATTTATTAGACAATCATTACCGTGATCATGAGTGTAGACGGCAGCAGTCAGGCAGCTGTCTGGCGTGCAAAATGTCTCGCCTTTTTATTAGTGCTGTCGATTGATTAATAAAAGTTAATTAGATGAATCACACTTTTAATTTGGATTAATCACAATGTTTTGGCACATTTTATATGACAACATGCGGCTTTTGAACCAAAAAAGAACAGAGAGAAAACGTTTCCTTCATTTTTATTGTCTGAAATGTCTACATTTGTAAAGCGTTAACTCAGATATCCCAGAAATGTAATTTGTGTGCACAAAACACATCAACATTAAAGCAGAACTGCAAAGAACTGTAAAGACGTTTATGTCTGCAGTATTACTCCAAGAAAACATAGAAGTCAAAACAAAAGTATACCTGCAACGGAAGTTGCACTGCTTTTATTCTGAAACTTCCATCGCGCCAAGCGGCTAACACTATGCTCTAAAACATTTTGCCGTAGTTATGTTACTTGCATTGATATATATTACTGGATTGGCCTTTGTCTATTTGCTGCTGTGCTGTATGTGTTGTGGTGTGAGTTGAGTTTTTCACGTTGTGAGTAATTTTTTTTTCGTGTTGTGACTAACTGTGTTGTGTTGTGATTTCAAAGTTTTGTCTTATGACACTCTGTGTTGTGAGTGGATTTTCTTTTGTTGTTGTTGTGACTAGTTGTGTTGCGTTGTGAATTTAAAGTGTTGTGACCCTCTGTGTTGTGAGTTGAGTTTTTTTATGTGATGTGACAAATTATGTGATGTGACAAATTGTCATGTATTGTGTTGCAAATTTAAAGTGTTGTGAACCTTCAGGGCCACCATACTTGTAAGACATTTTTTCAAATAAAAAATTTCTTATTGATTTTCTTTTTAACATTAGTGTTCTTTAAAGCTACCTCCTTTTGCCGTGTTCTAGTTTGTTAACACCCTTCACCTCCTAGATTGATGTGCTGAGCACACTTAGCCCACGTTGCAGGAAAATCTTTTCTTCTACTCACCCGGATCGTTTTAGGATTTAAAATGAGTTAAAGCATGCTTCAAGCAAAAAGGCTGCAGCAACCGAAGAACGGAGGAGCACACAGACACCTAGAGTGCTTAAATTAATGAACTGATAAATATCAAAGACGCATCATTAAAGCAGGAAAAGATCTGACGGTTTACAATTGTGCATTTTATTAAGGTAATGCACTGCAGGTGTTCCCAATTGAGGCCTGCATGAAAGTTTCAGACACTGTTATCTGCAGGACAGGTTGTTTCAGATTCTCTACTTCCCTCTAAATTCTCCAAAAAAAAAAAAAAAAAACTGATCAGAAATCAGTGAGTTTGAGGTCATTGCTTCTGTCCAAGTTCATGATCTCAGTTTTTTAAGTGCACAAACACAAACAACATTGATCTTATTTGTGTGATTTATACAAAAAACTGCAGAAATTTCTTGTCGTTTTTACTTTTACAATTGGAGAAAGAACAGAAGAGTAAACAGAGGCTGATGCACATCTTTTCTGAAAGTTTTCCTGTAATTTTTCCAATGATAATGAAGCCCAGTAAGAATCAGCATCATGACAACAAAGCCAGGAGCAAAAGCAGAACTTACCCCCCTAAGCCACTAACACCACTTTACAGTACAGAGCCCACATTTATCTCTCGCAGAAGTCTTTTTGGCAGCTGTGATGTATTGTGCAATAACTTTAAATAAGTCTCATAATTTATAATTTCTGCCCTGGGATGATTTTTTTTTTTTTACTATTTAACTTTGTTTAACTTTGCAAGTGTTTTTGTCCATTTGTGGTCTGTTTTTTATGTTGGAGAATTTCTAGTTTTGTGGAAATTCAAAATAAAACTTCACGTGAAAAAGTTGGAGCATCCTGTATTAACAATAATTAACATTCATGAAACTAAAGCTATTCTAAAAAAATAATTGTAGCTTTTTTTTTTTTCTTGCTCTCTGTTCATCTGAGGCCATCTTGTTTCTGTGGTCCATCGTTTAGCTTCTTCCAGCTCTTTTTAAACCAAAAGTAGCTCAACTCATCTGTCCTGAGATTTCATAGTGTTTGCTGGTTTGCCCTCATGCTCTCCAGATAAGAGGAACAGAAAAAATAGAAATATTTTTTGTTTTTAACAAGTTATTTGAAGGCACTTATGTTACATTTTTATATTTAGCCTTTACATCATACTAAAAACTCTGTCAACTTCAGTTTTTTTTATTCTCGTTTTTCTGACAACATTTTTATTTCTATTAAAGCTAAACTCATTTTCCAAGCTTTTCTTTTCTGTGAACAATTATCAACAATGACACAAAAATAGCTGATTTAAACAAAAACAAAAAAACAGATGAGAAACGTTAAAAGGTAGTTTGGGTTTACAAGGAAAACCAATTGATTCATTCATTCATTCATTCATTCAATTGAATTAAAAATATTAGATTTTTTTTTAAAAAAGTTATAAGTTCTAACAAAATTAATCAAAGCAGAGATTTGGACCCCAAACCACATGACACCAGTATGTTTTTTTACAATTCTAACCACAAATAAACATGTCAAATCCACAGAAATGAAATGCTTTTATACCCTTTTTTGTATGTTGCCACTTCCAAAAAAAGTGAGATCCTCTAAACTATTTTTTACTAAACCAAAAAGAGACAATGATTTACAAGTGCTCATGAGAAGTCTTGCAGAATTCATGATAAACTTAGTAATTTACATACATTTACAGCTGTTCTGATTGTAGTTTTACATATTCAACAGATATTAGTGAAAAGATGCTAATGTATGTTTATTTATTCACTTTATTTAGCTAAGCTAACTGCTATTAAGTGGCAAAAACAGGCAGATTCTTGTCATAAGGCTTACCTCTGTTACAGATTTGAGATTTTCTCCAGTTCTTCACAGTGAGTGTGCATAAAAGTAAGCTAACTCTCATAATTTCACCAGTTCTTAGAAAAATTTCCATCTTTCTGGTGCAGGTTGTTCAAAAGTTACAGTTTTACAGGAAACCGCTATGATCCAGACATTTTAGTTTCCAAATCCTTTTTTTTTAAACTTTTGTCTAGTCAAAGGTCTTGTTTGAAGCTAACTGATGTGGTACTTTACTCACAAACAAGGAAAACAATCCTAATAAACACATATTTGTTTATATTTTATAGTACATTTGAAATGAACTTAATGTAATGTAAAGAGAAATACTTTTTTTAATTTCTTAAATGTTCACAGGTCACTCCTTCAGCTCTGACATCACATTCTGGTACAATTTTCTTCTTATTAATCACTAAGCACAACATCATCATTTCAGCCAGCAAAACCACAGACACAACTTTCCAACTTTATGAGAGATCCGCACTCAGAAAGACCACCCTGACTCCTGCAGGCTCTTCTCATTCTCCATATCCACATGGTTGGACATTTCTGGCCATGCAACAAATACAGTTCAAGAAAATGTTTTATCTACTCATCTATCTGTCTGTCCACATTATTAGCGTCCAGATAATGAATACTTAAGCACCTATCTGGTGTCATTTCCTTTTTCTTGAAACGTGCTATAAAGTGATGCCCGACAGCCACAACAGCGCAACACATGACAAGCAGAGGAAAGAGGCAAAAAAGGAGGGGAGGGACAAGCCTGATACGGGAGGCTGCAGGGAAAGATGAGTCAGTGGTTTGAGGTAAAAAAAAAAAAAAAGTTGGAGCCAAAAAAACTGAGAGCTTGAGTCTAATAAGAACCAAGAGACAGCGTGCTTTTGTCTTGTGGAGCCATTTGAATACAGACCAGCAGCAGCTGGAGATGGTGTCGAACAGGTCTGCACTTCACACGGCATCACCATCAGGAGAGCCCGACACTGTTCATACTCTGCTGGAGTCTCACACTGCTGCACACACTCCCACAGACCAGTGTGTGTGGGAATGACTAGGGGCTCCTTGCTCTCATTACTCAGCCACTGTAACACACTCTCCTTCCTGGCTTACCATATTGGGGTTGGTGTTCCCACTGTTGGCTTACAGAAATCGAATGGACTAGTCTCACCTCTGCTCTGAATGCATTAGCACACATCACATTCTCAGCACAGGTTCTCAACAAGGCTACTGAATAGTAAAAAAGTGCACAAAGCCAAGTGTGTGCTTGTGTGTGTGTCCAGGTAAGTTTAAAAATACCTTCACTCCTGTCCAGTGTTGTTAAGTTGGGTCATAAGAAACTTCCAGGGCAGACAGAAGGGTCATTAGCATGAATGCCAGATTGAAAGGTAAGAGGGGCGGAAGAAAGGAAAGCAGGAAGAGTCAGAAAGTGCACCCAAGTTAGCAAAGTTTTTTTACAGGAAGAAGTGAGGTCCAAAGGACATGTCTGCAAACCCCCCCACCACACCAACTTATCTGCATCTCGCTGCCATGTTAATCCCCTAACAAACCTGGAAGCCACCTTTGTTTTTGTATTCAGCTCCTTCACCGTCTCTTCAACATGACCTGGATGCTCCCGCAGAATATCTGAACGTTTTTATAGACAGATTCCTGTTTTTTGCCATAGCAAATATAATTCACACATCCCCCTTCAGAACCTTCTGAATCCTGTTCGGGGGTCACAGGCCTGCTGGACCCAATCCAGCTACTGTAAGGCGGGGTATATCCGTCGCCAGTCCGTTACAGGGCTGCACGTGTATTCTTTGAGACACCAATTAACCTTTGAAGAACGTTTTTGGAGTGTGGAAGGAAGCTGGAGAGCCTGGAAAAAAAACCCACGCATGCACGAGGAGAACCACAGAAATTCCACATGGAAAAATCTCAGCTGGGATTCAAATCAGGACCATCGCATTGTGAGGCAAGAGCACTAACCACTGCGACACCACATAAATATCATAGCAGAACTTGTATTGTTTTTTCAAAAACTTTTTTTTACAATCTTCCATTCAGTTTTGCTAAAGTTTTGTCCAAAGTCTAGATTCAAGAAACACAATACAGATAGTGGTTGATGGTCATGACATATCTTGTGGTAAGGCTCAAAAGTTTCATCCGTTTAATTTCCAAACAAATCTATTGCACTAGAGCAACAAATTAAATCATTATTAACTAACTTGACATTTTGTCATCGCAATGGTGATGGACAGGCTGGCAGATGACGCTAGACAGGAACCGTGGACTATGATGTTTGCAAATGCAAACAGGTGGAGGAGAAGCTAGAGAGGTGGAGGTTTGCACAAGAAAGGAGAGGAATGAAGGATAGCTACAGCAAGATGGAGTACATGTGTGGGAATGAGAAGGACCCAAGTGGAAGAGTGAGGTTACAGGGAGAAGAGATAAAGATGGTGGAGGATTTGAAGTATCTAAGGTCAGCAGTCAAGAGTATTGAAGAGTGTGGAAAAGAAGTGAAGAAGTGAGTGCAGAGAGGTTGGAATGAGTGGAGGAAAGTGTCGGGTTTGATGTGTGATAGAAGAGTTTCAGCTCAAAAGAAAAGAAAGGTGTAGAAAACTGTGGTGAGAGCAGCCATGTTGTTCGGCCTAGAGACAATAGCACTGAGGAAAAGACAGGAACTAGAACTGGAGGTAGCAGAGATGAAGATCCTGAGGTTCTCTTTCAAGGTGGTCTCGGTTCGTTTCCCTTTAGACTGAGATTCCTCAGTCTGAAAACAATTTTCCCCTGGAGCAGAATAACTGAACCAAAAAGGTCACCTTAGCTGGTGGTCACGAGATGTAAACGGAGTCTAATACTGCAACGGAAAAGCCGTGGACAAATGTAAAGCGATGATTGTCATGTTGTCAGACAGGAAAAAACTGTTTACTTGTTAGAACGTTTATTTTAACAGCGCTTCTAACGTGCTTTTCTGTGTCTGGTGGTTTTTCTGTGTCTAGCTGTGGTCTGGCCAATAACCACCTTACAGCACGCCTCCGCCGGACCGAAGTAGCAGGAAAAAGCCTTGTACCTGATCTTGATACAGACATCCAAAATGAGTCAGCAAAATATAAAGTTTGAATCAGTGAAATATCCCGACAAGGATAAAGAACAGGACTTCTGCTTCTAGTCGCTTTTGCCCCGCCCTCCTAATTCCTGGCCAATGAGTGAAGAGATCTTTAGTCACGTGGGTTTGTTTAAAATCTTCGTCCCGAAACAGGCTAGTCCAGACAGCAGTTCAGACAGCAGTCTGAATACAGTCCGAGGTTCAGGTTCAAATGATGTATTCCCAAATAATTCTTTATTCTGAATCTCACCACATTTCACTGCACAATACGGGTTGACAAACCATCAGTTATTGCAGGTGGTGTTAAACTAAAGCTCCACTTTATTTTAAAAAAGTGACATGTCAGGCTAAAAGTCAAGTCTTCCTCAGTAGATGCAGGTAAGAAAAACGTCACTAGAACGTCACAGCTGCCTGGTTTCTCCTCAAACACTAATGAACAAGTGTGAGAGGGAGTGTGTAGCCTGATTAGCCTGCCAGCATCAGTGTCAGACACTCAGCGGGGCGTCCACAGCTCAGCGTCTGCATGTGTGTGCGGCATATTCAAGCATTTTTACAGCTGCCAGTCCGTGCACCCTCTCCTTCTCACTTCCTTCATTGTTCCCCTCATTCTCTAAGCTCCAAAAAGTCTGATCCTTGCGTTCGCTCAGTCTAGCAAATGACTGCAGGCGCTGACAATCCACTGTCAGCATGCGCCGCCACAGTCAATAACGCTGTCCCATGTCACCGCACTACACTGGCTAAAGCTCACACTTCTTATCCCTCCCCAAAACTGCTGCTTAACAGACCCTTTTTTTTTTTTTTGCTTTTGCCAATCCTCCTAAAAGCATTACCATATTCCCTATTGTATACCCCTTTTTTCCAAGAACCCACCCTGACAGGTTTTTGGTTGTCCAAATGACCAGAACATCCTTGGTTCAACTGAATGCTGCATAATTTAAGTCCAACAGCACAGCACCCCGAGAAATTGGGAACCAAATGTGACACACTTGCCGCGATGCCCCTGAATTTTGAGCACGGGATGGATGACTGATCCAGCTGTCTCGCTGTAATAAGACGAGGTCATGTAGTCAAATACACATGAATGGCACACGTGCATATACATGCATGCTTCCAAGGGGTGCAGCGGAGCCCAGAGAGCTACCAAGGAATCGCAGTCTCCCCCATAATCCACTTCTCCCCCATCTTGTTCCATTAACCTCACAGTGTACACACACAAGCTTCTGCTCTAAGCCCACATAGACCTTTTCACCCACAAGCACATACACACACACACGCACGTCTGCGAGTATCATGGTCTGTGTTGCCCACTGCCATTGTATCTGCATGAGGCTGAGATAATGGCATCTGTCGCTGCTCCTTTTGTCAGGATTGTCCCCGGCCCCTGCTCGCTGTTGGTCCCCATTAGCCGACTGCTGGCTGCTGGCCCCGTTGTTCCACGCTCTGCTGCCTGACCAGAAAATACAGGAGATGCCTGTCTTCTCCTCTAACTCCCACTTTTATTGTCTGTTCCCATCACTTGTCCTGTTCCTGCACATCCAGAGGCCATGGATTTCTGGGGTAAACAAGGTTTTTCTGTCAGTGTGAACGCCAAAATGAGAAGAATTGGACAAATTTGGAATCAGCTCTACTTTAATTGATTTGCAACTACATTTTTTGTTTTTCTAAAGCAGAATTTTATTCATCCTACCATCCATCTAATAAAAACTAAACCTATTGTTTCTTACTTGTTTGACTTTTTGGACCTCCTTTTTTTGAAAAAAACTGAAAACAGTCAAAAAAGGTGTTTCTTAGGCTGTAAATTCGGTTTCAATTTAAACTGAGATTTTTATCGTCGTTAAACCAACTCCCACCATTAAAATCACTGGCAAAAAAAGACGAATTATTACTTGTTTGCAGTAAAGTGAACACAATAAAAACAGTATATAATCCAGAATAAACTCTGCCATCTACTTTTATAGAATTTTCTCTGCATTTTTCTGTTTTTGTCCCCTGAAACTGTTTTTATACATGCTGTCAGTTGTACTATAGTGCTTTTCTAAGCACCTTGTCTGTGCAATGTAATTGCACTCACTCTAACCTGACTGGCTCTCCCTTTAAAATATTTAAAAAATCTCTGTTTCTGTCACCTATCGGAGACGTCTCACTTAGTTTCATCATATTCTCCTCATCTCTCATAAGCATGGCTAATAAAATGTAAAGATAGGAGATAGTACAGCGCTCACTGAGTTTTATTAAGAGCATAATGGCAGTATCACTGTTGTAATGATTCTAAGGGATCTCAGATGAAGGGCCAGCCAGCCTTCGGAAGTGAATGTGACATCACTGGCAAAAAAAAAGGAAAAAAATGGTCTTCAATCGTTATTTCATATATTGGTTACGTTTCCTCATTAAGAACGGGGGACAAAGACACACAGCGGTTTATAAAAGAATGCAATTTTTAGCCCCTGTTACAATGGCAAACTACAGCTTCACATCAAGCAGCACCCTTTCTGCTGATTCTAAACTTCTCCAACGTCTCCTTTACTTTCTTCTTCACAAGTGGAAAGACTGAAGTTTCTCCCCACTGTGAAGCACAAAGGCTGACAGTAGAGTGAGAGGTGGTCACTGAAATGGCAGACAACAGCCCCATCTACAGATGGAAAAAAGTTCTTTTTTCCTTCCATTATGGGTCTTCATTTCTTTTAAGTTGCTTAATCTAAGCATTGGCATGTTTTTTGCTGCAAGAAAACGACTCGTTTGCATTCAAAGTCTTGGGTGATGTTTCCTTCATGTCTTTTCTGACTATTTTTCAAGAAATTTGATGCTTTTTTAGGCATAAAATCAAGAAACTGATGATGTATATCTAAAAATTATATGTAGTGGATGGCACTGACGCCCAGCTGGTAATTTATGCTGTATTAAATTAGTTTTTTGAGAAGGAAAAATCTATCTTTGTCTAAACACAAATGGAAGTACGTACAATTGTTAATGTGTTTTTGTTCATTTAACTTTAATAGCCAATTTGAAAGGATATTGCAAAGAAAATGATCAAGAATCAAACAAAAAGGAAAATTAATTACAGTATTTCTAATATAATTTAATCCAGACTACGGTCAAATTTAACTGTCATCCATGTGACCAAAGGATTTTTGAAGAAGAATTTTGGATGTGATTCTATGTTCTGACAGGGGTGGACATAGGCATGGGTTGGGCGGGACAATGCACCACCCCTCACCCCCAAATGTGATAGCCTGCAGAAATCCACAATTAACTACAAAAAAAAAGAAAAACAACCAACAACCAAAAAAACCCCACAAAAAATACAAAAACAAAACAAAAAAAAATCTAAGGATGGACATAAGTAAAAAATAAAAAGCTAATGGCAGCCTCAACAGGGCAAAAACCAGTGTCCTGCTTGTGCCTGTCCCAAGCCCGGTAAATGCATAGAATAATGTCAGGAAGACTTCTCAACATAAAACTATAAAGACATGGATATATGGATAGATGAACTGATATGAAAATAGCGTGTTTTCTAAGCTTTTTAGAGGCTCAGAGAGATTTGATACCCTAAACTTGAGCGCACTCAGACTTTCCCCTCCTGACTAAATCCTGTGTTCTGAGCATGCAATTGGACAAACGTGAAGAGAGAAGCTTTCTTCAAACACCTATTTCGCAAACATTTAGACAATCATTTTTTTGAAATGCTCCACTGAACTTCACTCCACCCTTAGGTGTGACCTTCTCACATGACCTGTCCCCTTTGCTGAATGTGAAGCGACTTGCAGATCAACAAAGCAGCAGGCTGACAGACCTAACCTCTGTGCCATTAGTCCATGGAGGTATCACACTTTGCTTTAATTCACCATCTTTCCGAGTGTCACACTTTATATTCTTTGGCATGGGTGGGGTACATGCGGATGCATAATGTACCTCAAATTAGCGCCTATTTGAGTAAGCATCAAAGCAAGGCGGCTGGGGTTGGAGGAGAGCTTAAGGAACCGCGGGGAAACCATTGGCAGGATTAATGCGGGAGATTTTTATAAGAAATTACTGGCTTAATGAAGTGGATAAAAAAGCTGTCAGTGTTTTATTGCATCTAAATTGTGTGAAAGTGGTGTTTAACTGTCTCGCCTACTCCTCTCATAATAGGCCATGGCAGGAGCTGTGAGGCTTATTTAACTTAACTGGTGAATAACTTGCAGTGTGAGGCCATTCACTGTTGTTTTTAAATGCAGTAAACCAGCCAGAGATTTTAGCTTCTCCCCTATTTTTTCCTTAAAACACAAACCAACCGACCATCTAAAACTAGAATTTATATTATTATGTTATATTAAGTTTTTTTTCTTTCTTTCTGCTCCAGAAAAATGTAAACATAAAACTCTGCCTTTAATTTATTCTGTTCTTAGATTGCAGGGAAAAGAAATCTTATTTATTTATTTATTTTTGTGAATTGGTAAATAATTATTGGTTCTGAAAAAAATACCTCACAGATGTGACGGTGGAGATTTAACCCTGGCCTGTAGCACCATCTATTGCTTGTTTGCAGAATTACACAATGATGGCCTTGATCAGAGGAGCTGAATATTTAACCAATATTTTATCATTTCATGTTCTTATAAAGCAGGGGTGGGCAAACTACACCGCAATTAAACTATTTAATCTGGGCCGCAAAACAGGAATGAATTAAATTGACAATCTCAATGTTTTATTTTCCTGTGTCTCCCCATGTATGGTTCTTTTAGTGCATGTATTTGGTGTTGGAAGATTTGTTGTTTGTCTAACGTTCATGTGTGTTTTCAGAGTCTGACAGTCATTTTTCTGATCATTTCAACTCCATATGAACAGCATTTCTCTAAATTTGATGAGGGACATTATCCTTTGGGAATTGGCACTAAGATGAAAACAAAAGCCACAGTTAAAAAAGAAAAATAAAAGTATACATTTTCAATCCAAATTAAAGCATGTTTTCATCCAAATTCCATCTTATTTATTTCTCTTATGAGGTGGATCACCAAAACGCCCCACATATTTGTTCCTGGTCCAGCCCGTCTGTCACATTTTTTAACCTTTTGTGGCCCAGAAAGTAATTTTAATTTGTCGAGTTAAACACCTTTTTTTTTCTTTCATTTATTTCACACAGTATTGCGTTACAACACATGAAGTCAATCATGCATCACAGTTCTGGTGTGCAACAACGAAGAGCTCATTTATTTTATGGGACTAAAGTAGATGAAAAGTGGGTCAGATTCATGAAGCGCATCTAAAGAAAATCCCTGAATAGGTTTCTGATTTGAAAAAAAACAAGTAATTTACCAAGATAACATGGTTTCCAAGTTCGGTTATAAGGCTCGGTCTCCAAAAAGTCACAAACCTTAAAGATTAAGATCAAAAAGTGTTCACAATAACCTGAAGATATGTGCATATTTGTAATAAAGAGACCATGTTGTCCCCAGAGGGAAATCAAATGTAGATCTGAAGCTGAATTTACATTAATGGAAAGCAAGTCACAATCCTTAAAAAGACAAATTGAAACATTTAGAACATAAAATGATCGCTACAGGTTTAGAGAGATGGATCAGTTGGGGAAAAAAAATAAAAATAAAAATACAGTGTGCCCCAAATGGATCACGATTCCTGTTTTTACCATCTAGAAGCGTTGAACATTTCACATAAAACAAAGTTTAAATAAAAGCTTTTTCTATGTGGGTAAAAACATACCCAAAAACAAAATTACAAAATTGACAATTTGGCAACTAAATAGAAGAAAAACTAAAAGAAAAGGTCATCTGTCTGCAATTTGAGACTTGTAATAAAGAGTCGCGTTTATCCGACTCAGTTGTGACACGATCTGACGAAATCTTCATATTTGTGGTCTTATTTCTGGGATCCATTTTGAAGTGATGGATGGCCGTGCTCTTCAGCTGCAGATGGGGCTCGATTGCGATACAAACAGAAAAATTAAAGCATCAGGTCAGCGCTGTTTTGTGGTTATAATAGTTTGGTCTGTTTCCTTTCGTTCGTTTCCTGTCCTCCCTTTAACTACAGTGTGATGTCGGCACGTGAACGGCACAGTGGTGTAAACAGGTTTGGAACAGGTTTCCGTTTTTTGAGGGGTGGGCTTACAATCAACAGAAAAAGAAGGTATTTTTAGCGGGGTGCAGATGCTACTGTTAAAATGATGTTGAGAAACGATTCTTTAACCTGAGTAATGGTCAACAACACATCTCCAGCTGATAAAGACTACACTTATCCATTCAAGCAACCAACATTTTCCATGAAGCAGACAGAAAAATGACTTTCAGTGACTGAAAAGAGTTTAATTATGCTCTGCTGCTGTTATCCAGATGAAAGACAAGATCCTTCTTTTTCAAAGGTTATTCACTGCAGACAAAGAGACCGTACAGTCTTGGTTCTGGCGGTAACCTTTCATTGAAATCAACACACATAGCTGCACACACTCAAATGAAATGGACAGCACAATCCCTTTTCAGTCAGCTCTCACATCCTTATCTTCCCTTCATTAGTGGAACCAAAAAGCAAGTTCAGGGCAGCATTGGGGTCAGATGAGGTTAATGTTGATGAGAGAAAGCTTGCAGCAGTCAAGCTCTCTCTCCTTAAGGCAGTCTCTGAAAATGTGTGGGTTGTGACCAGAAGTCCACATCCACCGTCCTTTTCAGCACAGTGGAGGTCAGGTCCGTCGCAGGACGGGACACCTCCTTTCCAGCAGAGGTCAGAATGTGGTTTTGTTACAATGTTGACGGGAAGGAATTAGACACTAAGAACACCGTTTCTGCCTGCAAAAGGAAATCAAAGAAGCTCTTTTTTTTCCGTTTGGCTTTCTTGACTTGCTCGCTGAGTGTTTCAATCTTCCAAAACGGAGTTCTCAAGTCCCGCTCCGACTTACGTAAACCGACTGTGCTCCAGTGCCGCTCCCACACTCTCTCCTTGAGGTTCTCAGTCAATGCATCCGGTTCTGGGAGCAGGGAGTTGTGGCTGGTGCACTGGTGAGCCCCGGTTTAGTAGTCTTTTCTTTCTTTTCCTTCTCCGTCTGTCTTTGCCGATATACCCTTGACCCTGCATCCGTGTTTAGACAGTGCTGCGTGGAGTGCCGTTCAGTGCAACGGCCTTGTTGCAGGGGGAGCCCAGTGCTTTTGGACCACCCAGGCGTTGAGCAGAAACACCCACCTCAAACACTTCGTGGATAGCCTTCCGGAAACAGTGAAAGTTGTAGTCTATTAGTCCTAAAAAAAGAAAAAAAAAACATCCTTAAATATAGTAAACATTTTTATTGTCATTTGTGTCTCTTTGCTGGAGTGGGCCTGTGGTTCTTAACCAGGGACAGAGGGAAAACTGGTGTCATAAAAGATGTGGCCTGTTGAAGGCTGGGGCGATGAAGGCAGAGCCTAAAAAAGCTGGTGAGATGAAGCCATTGTAAAGCTTTGAATCATTAATAACATTTTAGGATGTCAATCTACCTGAAGATTTATGAACAGAATTCAAGTTTTCATAGTCTTCCTCAATAACAGACGGCACGATGAAGGTGTGTCCATTAAAGACCCACAGACACTTTTGATCCGTTTTAAAAGCCTTTCCAGAGGTCTTCTCATTGCCGTTTATAGCCAGTTTAAAAAAAGAATCTGTGTTATATTTTTTCAGACAAAGTTTCTGCTAAGTAGTGGACGTTCATTAGAAATTTGCCTCCGAGTTGTGGGCGGGACCATAGCACAGAGCAATGCCCCCCCACATTAGCGGTGTAATAAAAAGGCGACGCATTATTGGAGCAATCCAGGCATCCAGTTTTGAGCCAGATCCAAGCTCGGAGGAGGAAAACCAAGATGTGCATAGATCATGGATCTAGTCGTCCACAAGTGGATGCATCAGAATGGAGTGAAATAAAAAAAATACGCAGTAATTAAATTTGAAACTTAATTTTCCTAATATGTTGTCCATCCTCAGAAAAATGTCACAAGAACATTATAAAAACGCTATTTTCAGAGTGGGTCGATAACGATGTTATAAAATCATCTTATAGAAATTCAAAAGTGCACTAAAGTGAGAAGTTTTGTTTTGTTTTTAAACACAGCTACATTTACTGTAGAGTTTTCGAAAAACTCATTCCAAAGCCAGCTGCTGTGTACAAGATAATTCTCTCTTCAGTCTTCTTTTTTTCCTCCATCTGCACATTTTTAAATCAATTGGATTTCCTACATGGTTTGGCTTCTACCTTAAGCTTTGTGTGATACTCCAGGGTGTTGAGCAGAAAGAAAAAGAAATCATCTGAATGGATGTTCAACCCGAGTTCAGCTCACCTGCAGGGATCTGTGTGCCCTCTGAGGAGCACACAAAAAGCTCGTAAAACTCTAAATGTTGGGTAACATAATACCAGCACATACCATCACCACAGCTTGTAAAGATCATTGTCAAATGTTGACGCATGTGTGGCAGATGGACCAATCAGAGAACCAGTTTCTGTGCAAAGCCCCAAAAGAGCCGCACAAAAGGCTAAATGGAGCGAATGATAGAAAAACTGATTTGATCTTTGCAGCACAGGGACAAAAGAAGAGGAAACTCAACGTTACTGTTGTTTTTAAGTGTGTTGTTTTGCTGCTCAATAATTTTCTTGTCCATAAGGTCTTCTGAAACTCAACAGCCTGTGAGTCGGGATGAAAAAAATGGATCAGATTCCATGTCTTTCCATGGTTGGGAAATAGGAAATCCACAGACACTTAGACTTTAAATGCACCGTCAAGTGAGTCACGTCTCTGCCATTAAACTCTCCATTGGACTCATTCAGTTTGCTGTGGAGTCTGTGAGGAGTCCCAGGTAAACCAGCCACACACTGTCCGACCGTTCTTCATGGCTGCCAAAACGTGACGGCAAGAACGCTCAGGCAGCAGGTCAACAAGACACTGCGGTTTTCTCCACACAGAATCCTTTCAGCATGATGAGCTTCCAACTCCTCCAGTGAGGACTGGAATATATACAACACTGATGAGCCCCTTTAATATTTCTTTGCTTCGCAGCGGAAAAATCTATTCATTTTTATAATTCTGAAATTTTTTGGGGGGTGTCAATGCACGCATAATCAGACTCACAGATATATTGTTGATTGTGTCTGATATTGATTTTAGAAAATGTTCTAATGAGCCTTGTTAACTAACTATATATGAAGAAAATATCCAATAATAAGCATATATATTAATTAAAAATAATAATTATATATATATATATAATAATTATTAATATTATTTTTAATTAATACATATGCTTATTATTGGATATTTTCTTTTACAAGAATCTTTCCAGCGGTTTTGTTTAACACGCAATTATAGTGCAATGAAAAAAATTGTCACAATTATTTAATATAATATAAGAATATAAATCTATGTCCATCCATGAGGTTTCTTTCACTCATTCAGGACCAGGTGGCGGGGGCAGCAGTCTAAGCAAAGAAGCCCAGACTGTCCTCTCCTCTGCAGCTTCCTCCAGCTCCTCTGGAGCTATCCTGTTCCCAGGCCAGCTGAGAGACATCACCGGCGTATCCTGGGTCTTCTGTGGGATCTCCGTCTAGAGAGACATGCCCAGAACACCTCCCCAAGGAGGTCTCCAGACTAAATGCACAAGCCACCTCAACTGGCTTCTCTCAATTTGGAGGAGCAGCAGCTGTACTCCGAGCTCTCTTAGTCGGGGTGACAGAAACAGAAACTCACTGAGCGCTCCTTCGACCACAGTGAGCAAAACTGGGGGTTCAACCGTATATTACAACATTACAACTGTCTGAAATCTTAAATCTTAACAAGTCATGTAGCTTAATAATGGAATCAAAATACATCACTAACTTTCATCAAAATACACACGTGGACAAAATTGTTGGTACCCCTCAGTTAAAGAAGGAAAAACCCACAATTCTCACTGAAATCACTTGAAACTTACAAAAGTAACAATAAATAAAAAAATATTGAAAATTAAATAATCAAAATCAGCCATCACTGTTGAATTGCTGATTAACATAATTATTTAAAAAAACAAAAAATGAAACAGGCCTGGACAAAAATGATGGTACCCATAACTTAATATGTTGTTGCACAACCTTTTGAGGCAATCACTGCAATGAAGCGATATCTGTATTTGTCAATGAGCGTTCTGCAGCTGTCAACAGGTATTTTGGCCCACTCCTCATGAGCAAACTGCTCCAGTTGTCTCAGGTTTGATGGGTGTCTTCTCCAAATGGCTTGTTTCAGCTCCTTCCACAGATGTTCAATGGGATTCAGATCTGGGCTCATGGAAGGCCACTTTAGAATAGTCCAACGCTTTTCTCTCAGCCATTCTTGGGTGTTTTTGGCTGTGTGTTTTGGATCGTTGTCCTGTTGGAAGACCCATGACCTGTGACTGAGACCAAGCTTTCTGACACAAGGCAGCACATTTCTCTCCAGAATGCCTTGATAGTCTACAGATTTCATTGTACCTTGCACACATTCAAGACACCCTGTGCCAGATGCAGCAAAGCAGCCCCAAAACATGACTGAGCCTCCTCCATGTTTCACCGTAGGGACAGTATTCTTTTCTTCGTATGCTTGGTTTTTGAGTCTATGAACATAGAGTTGATGTGCCTTACCAAAAAGCTCCAGTTTGGTCTCATCTGTCCAAAGGACATTCTCCCAGAAGCTTTGGGGCTTGTCAACATGCATGTTTGCAAATTCCAGTCTGGCTTTTTTATGATTGTTTTTCAGCAGTGGTGCCCTCCTTGGTCGTCTCCCATGAAGTCCACTTTGGCTCAAACAACGACGAATGGTGCCATCTGACACTGATGTACCTTGGCCTTGGAGTTCACCTTTCATTTCTTTGGAGGTTGTTCTGGGCTCTTTGGATACAATTCAAACGATCCATCTCTTCAATTTGTCATCAATTTTCCTCTTGCGGCCACGTCCAGAGAGGTTGGCTACTGTCCCGTGGGTCTTGAACTTCTGAGTAATATGAGCCACTGTTGTCACAGGAAGTTCAAGCTGTTTAGAGATGGTCTTATAGCCTTCACCTTTAAGATGTTTATCTATCATTTTTTTTCGGATGTCCTGGGACAATTCTCTCCTTCGCTTTCTGTTGTCCATGTTCAGTGTGGTCCACACCTTTTCACCAAACAGCAGAGTGACTACTTGTCTCCCTTTAAATAGGCAGACTGACTGATTATGAATTTGGTAACACCTGTGATGTCAATTAAAGGACACACCTGAGTTCATCATGTCAGTCTGGTCAAATCGTTTTCAATCTTTTACAGAGGTACCTTCATTTTTGTCCAGGCCTGTTTCATTAGTTTTTTTTTTTTTTTAATAATTATGTTAATCAGCAATTCAATTGATTTTGATTATTTAATTTTCAATAATTTTTTATTTATTGTTACTTTTGTAAGTTTGAAGTGATTTCAGTGAGAATTGTGGGTTTTTCCTTCTTTAACTGAGGGGTACCAACAATTTTGTCCACGTGTGTAAATGACCAAAATCTGCTGCTTGGGGATTTAAATGTTAACTGATTTGCCGTCTGTCCTCACTTATCCAGTGATTGTAGACCTTGTCCAGGTTGATGGACTTGTTTGCGGCTACAAATTGTATGATAACTGCACAAAATGCTATTCTTGTAATAATTCATAATTAGAACAGAGAAAGCGTTTTATCCTGAAAACAGTGAGAATAGAGTTTAATGCTCTGTTGTAAACTGTGTAATGGGGGGAGGAACAGGGACATGCACAGGACTTTTAAGGAGCAGGGGCTCAAATTCAGAAAATGGTCAAAGAGGTACAGTAGTTCAAAATTGGCAATTTAACTTTTGAGTCACCGGGCAAGTTGGCCGGTTGATTTAAAAAAAAAAAAAAAATCTATTGGTCAAACGTATTTTACTGGCCAAATGATAACACTTTTTTTACACAGAAATACCTCAGGTGTTTTTACTTTTTGAACTTTTATCTGATGTTTTTTAAGAAAATAAAATAGCATAAAAATAATATATAAATGGTATGAATGAAAATTCAAAACTCAAATTCAAACATGCTAGGAAAACAAGGACAAGAGATTTCATAACTCTGCCTCCAGGTGATCATATTTTATATTAAATCATAATAGAAAACTGCCTGAAAACAGTATCATGTTTTGGGTTATTGTCATTATATACCATTATTGGCATTAAAGCTGCGGCTTTAAAGAGCCGGAACGATTGAGCACAACATCTGACAGGTCACAGTTTCCAGTAAAACAGACGCTGCTAAAACAGTGGATTCAATTCTGTAAATATTTAGAAAATACAGTTTTTACTAATGTCCTCTACGTTAGTGTTGTTGTATTTATCCGCCGCGTCTTCAAGGTTGGTCTGTGAAAATATTGTCCGACTTTAAACCGATCCTGTTTACATTTAGGTGGCACAGGGAATAGCTTCTTAACATAATTAGCATCTTAGCATTAGTGTCTAACAACAGCGGTGTCTCTTTTATCAATCTGTCTGTTGCTGCTGTAGATCTAGCAGCTTTATCCTCTAGTTCTTACTGGATTCTGTTATAAATCACAGCATGTTCCGCTGTTCCATCAGCCAAAACCAATTGCTACACAGGTGAAGAGCATGCCAGCCCTATGCTAGATTGTATCTTGTAGGCGAGTGCTCACCTTTGCGCTCAAAGCTCTCCTCTCGTAGGATGCAGACGAGAGCCAGAAACTTGGTGACTTCTTTGAGGTACAGCACAGTGGTGTTGTTGAGCTTGATAATGGCCATGGACTCTTTGTCGTAGGCGCTGCCGCTCCCATCTTCCCTTAGACTAAAACACCACAACACAAAAAATGGGAAATAAATGATTGCTTGTTTAAGTTGTCATTAATTATACATTAATCAAGTTTTGCTTCAGCGAAAGCCCTTCCAGACAAGGCACTGATGAGATCCGCAGCATGTCCTGGAGGCTCACTTCAAATGTGGAAATGCAAATGTGTACAGAAAACAAATTCAAAATTGTCTTTATAGACACTAAACTGTTTGGAGCTCCAGTTCACATGAGGAGGAGAAAATCTTTCCAGACGAACAGGCTCACCCGTAGATGCAGGAGACGTCAATGACCACATCGATCATGTCGCAGCACAGCTCGTAGGACTGCATGTCCACCGGAGAGCTGTCTGTGGCGATGTAGATCTTACTGGTCACGTCAAAAAGAAAAGCCTTCTCGATTCCTGAATTCTATCAGTGATGAGAAAAAGAATGAAAGTTAAAAAAAAAAAAAAAAATCAGCAGAAATCAAAACAAAAAGACAGTTGGTGAGCATCTTGTGAGGGAAAATACTTTAGAATATTAATATTTCATGAATGTATTAATGTATTTACATTTTCTTCTGTAACTAATAAAGAATTTAATCAAGAAAAATGCAGTCAGTCAATGCATATATGGGAAACCCCCTCAAAAACAATCAATTTGATGTCTGCAATTAATTTATATAATTACAGAAATTTATATTTGATCATTTAAGCTTCTGCTATTTATTTCAAATTTACTTACTTAAGTTATTCAGCTCAACTATAAAAAAACAAGGCTTTTAGCTCCTGTATTTCTGTCATTAGTTTAATAAACAACTGAAGCCCATCATTGGTGCATCATAGGGTTAAAATAATTTGATTATCTTTTAGTTGTCATGTAGAAATGCTTTAGGATCAGTTTAACTCTTAGGTTTCCTGTTTGGGAGGAGAAACATGGAGTGAAGTTTTGTCTACTCACAGAGATGAAGATATTGAGGAGGTTCTCTAGTGTGGGGAGCTGTGGGATGAGCTTCTGCACCACTTTGCTGAAGGCTTCAAAGATCGAGTGGTCATAAATACTCGTCAAGTAAAAGCTGCGCATGATGGAGACAAAGAAGTCAAATTCAGGCAAGCTGCGGTGAAACTGATACTAAGACATAAAAACCAAACAAAAAAAATTTAAAATGACATTTGGATTTTATTTCTGGAGAGTTTGGTCCTTTAAATCACCCAGTGGTCATTAGCGAGCACATGAGGCATTTCACAGGAACACTGAAATACTTAGAGAATGCAGAGAAGAAGGGAAGGCTTCTATCAAAGTTTCAAAACAGAAAATGCTTATATTGTATTATAGGTCCGTTTTTGCTTATTTAAGCAGAGTTCCAAAAGGAAGTACCCAGTGTGTGTGAGGATTGACATGGCTTGTGGCTCTAATGCGTTTCTGCTAAACTGGTTTGGTCATTTGAAAGCTGGGTGCAGCTCTATCTGCATGTCTGTTCACTTCATTTTTGGACTTGAAAATAAACTGTTCAAACTCTTTATTTTTGTATTTTTGTGTCATTTATAAAACTTTATCTGAAATCAAAAGCAATGAATGAATGAAAAAAAACACACATTTTTACAGGAGAAGCTGCATACGCTTTCTTTAGGCAGCAAGCATTTCTCTAACATGACTGACTTTAGCGTTTCTGTGTGAGGAAAAGCAGCACGCGCTGACTTTTAAAGATGAGTCACTGGAACTTGAAAAAAGTGTTCTGAAATACTTCTGCTTATACTGTAAATCTTCCAAATTTGCGATCGGTCTCCAACAAACAGCGGGTCTTAATGTTGTTCATTACTTTAGACGCCAGTCTCTGATAGTTGCCGGGCTCCTTTAAGAGAGAGTTTTGTGCTGCAACTTTAGGCTTTAAGATGTTTAAAGATCAACTTCTCAATGAGACTTGTGAACTATTTTATAAGAGATTGATGGTTTTACAGAGGAAGACTGAAGCTGTTTACTGTTCAGCAGTATAGACTGATGACCTTTAATCATTTCAAGATGCTGACGAGGTTAAACAGTCAGGAATTAAGGTGGATCTCTTATGTTTAATAAGTCCACGTTTTTAAAGGAAGCATGTCAAGTCAGCTGAGTTACATGTTTCTGTAAAACTATTTCTACTTCCCAACAATGACTCATCAGCATTGTTGGTCCATGTTCCTGAATCAGTATTTTTCATTCAAGAACATTGAGTATTTACACAGCTCAATGCATTTGTTTAACTACTTGGATCCTAGGGCCTAAAACTCAGTTTACTTCTAAATTTACCTCTGTATTTTCAATTTGAAAGACAACTTTGTTGCTTATTTAGCATTTATTTAATCAGAACAATCTCACCTATGTGACACTACCTTTGTTTTCCCATGTTGTTTTCAAACACTCGACATAAATTCATGCAAAAACTGTCTGGAAAAAAGTGATTCATTTTGCAGTGGAAATCCCATAAATTTTTAATATACTGCTTTTACAACATAGAGTGAACATTTTGGATGTAAATTCATAGAAAAACAATTGTCAGCAAACTAATCAGTATGTTTTTGAATGAAAATATAAGGAAATTCCTGGTGAAATTCACAGATTCACAGAAAAAATAAGAATTTGTTTCCCAAGACCATTGCTGTGCATTCAACATTTTTCTTGGAATTCTGCTTTTTTTTCATTGTTTGTTTATTTTCTTATCATTTTGATTAGCTCTATAGTTTTCAAGCTTCAAATAAATGCCCTACTAGGAGTCTGCATACCATCAACAAATTGCGACATTTTAATGCAATAAAGCACTGCAGAATACAGCACTAGTTTGATTAGTGCAGGAAGCGCACAAAAACTGTTTGCTAAAAGTTTCTTTGGATTTCCGGGCTTAAACACTCTTTTCAGTAAATATTTAAAATGGACAGCAAGTGTGTCTATTGGTTTGTCTTTATTAAAAATCTTCAAAAGCATAAGAAATCCATAATCTCCAAAAAAACAGCAAAAACAAAAAAGGTTACATTGAAATACCGTATGTTCCGCACCATAAGGCACAGTCTTAATTAGGGGGTCTATTTCTGTACTTAACCATACAAAAGGTGCACCGTATTATAAGGCACAAAAAAAGGTAATGGAAGCAAAACAGTGAGCTCAGATTAGCTTTATTTGACTATTTAACAATCCACTCACATTTGGTTTTTTAATCAACTTTTGGAGTGCAGAAAATACGGTAATCTAATCATTAATACTCGTCATTGTATTCATGCTACAACAACAATTTTGGAAGAAAGACATTTTAAATTTTTAATAGCTGTTCTTTTGTTCTGAAGATTCTAAAGCTACAGTAACCAAACTTTCTTATATGAATAATTATCACCTAGTTTTACTAGTTCATAGTCAACTATTTTTTGTTTCTAGTTGATAGTTGCAAAATCTTTGATTGTTTTTGTTTATTTCATGTATTCCTTTTTTTATGCGTTACCAAAATAAAAACGCAAAAAAAGAACATAAGTCTTTTTCCGATTCTCACCTGAGATGTAGCTTCTCTAAACTAGCATCAGCCAGATCATCGTTGGCTCTTTGATGGATGTCTCTTTGCGTCTCGATCTTGTGATCGTCCGACAGGCCGTCCACCTTGTGTATGAACACCTCAAAGTTGATTTCTGGGTTAACTCTGTAGGCCCGCGACACAGTGAGGTGGAGCCTTCCCAGAGCTTCCACATAATCATCCTGCAGTAGCAGAGGTGAGGAACACACAGAGGCATAATGTTAATGAAAAATCTAAATGTGAGGGGGAAAAATGTTATCCTTTAATTAAAGTTCCCGTTCCTAGAACTGCATCAACAGAGCAGCATTTAAAAGCTATCTTTCTTAAATCCCAAGATTCAAATGCAGGTGTAAAATCTCGTTACCTGTGTACCTCTAGCAAGAAAATGTACAAAAAATGTTTGCAGTTCTCCTATTAAAACACCAAACACCCCAGACACAGACTTCTAATTTTATTCTAAACCCATAGCCCAAAAAGAAAAAGTTTATAGAATTCCATCCCAAAAGATTTTCACAGCTAAGGTTTTATAAAAAGGTATTCAGCTAAGGTTACGTCTTACCTGAGCATCAATGACAAATATTAAAGCCCCGGTTCCTCGAAAGATCATCTCGTAGTCAAAGGTGGGGTCAAAGAAGTCTACCTGACCGGGGAAGTCCCAGATCTGGAAGTTGACAAAAGAGCTGCTAGAGATGTCATCCTTGTAGATCTTGTTGGTGCTCTCCAGAAACAAGGTTTCGTTGGGGGACATTTTGTGGAAAACCACCTGAAAAGAGAATCAGTCCTGATGATTCAAAAGAAAACAGTGGATCTGGGAAATGTGCATTCTTTATCATTTAAAATATATATTTTACATTAAAAATAAAATCAGTGCTGCCATGTTTATGGATCCCACGTAAGATAACAGCATTTGAAAGTAAAAATATGAATCTCCTAAAAAGCAGAACTACTAAAGTAAGGAAAATTGTCTATAGAGGAAAAATTATCAGCAGAAAAACCTCAAATTTACATTTTAAGCACTTTTATCTGCCGTCCAAAGGTTAGAGTCAAGCAATGAAGCGGAAACTCACAGAATATTGATTGTATTCAGTGAGCAACAAAGAATTGCCCATAAGCATGTCAATATTCTGCTTTTTGCCTTGAATCTAAAGCTGACTGCGCCGTTTTTTACTTAAATGGAAAAAAGTGTTGGGGTTTGGATGAAATGAAACAAAAAATGCTTTTAGGGAAAAAAAGTTTTTTTTTTTTTTTTTTTTATCATTTTGCTGTTTTAAAAGTTCTAATGTAAAAGCTAAAATTTTCGATCTAGTCAAAAGTTTCCCACCAACTTCTACCCTTCCATCTTGAAGCATTCTTAATAAGGTTTTTTATAATGTAATCAAAAATGTATGCTTACTTTGAATCAGCAAATTGTAAAGAAAGTGTCATTTGGGCTGTTTTTTTTTTTTACTTGTTTAAGTCACAGGCATATCATCCAGATGTCACATGTTGAGCAGGAGGTAAAAGAGCAAAATGCTGCAGACGCACTTATCTGACCAATCAGCCGACTCAACACTTTCTACATTCAAACTTACTGGTCAAACTATTGAACAGCTTAAAAAAAATGTATTTGAGATCGTTTTAATCAAGTTTGGATAATAGATTGTTGGGAAATAACAGATGATGGGTGAAGAATGCTTGTTATTTTAAAGTACTACAAAGATCACAGGTCAACGAACTAACAAAAAGCCAAATCACATGGTTTTCAGCCCACACTGCATGTTTACTGGAAGAACAGACTAGAAAATGTGGAGACACAAGCAAAAGGGCTGAAAACATCCCTGAAGACTTCTTTTAAGAAATATGGATTTTGGTTTTCTAGTTCAACAAGAACTTTAGCGTAGAAAAATAATACAGTGGGGATCGAAGGTTTGGGCACCACAGGTAAAATAGTACAGGAAACATTTCAAGAGTAGAAGGAAGAATGGATTCCACAAAATTACAGCAAATTTTGGACACTAACTTGATGCCATCTGTGAAAAATTTGAAGTTGAAGAGAGGTTGGCTTCTACAAATGGATAATGATCCTAAACACATCTCAAATCCACGCTGTCTTACATTAAGAGGCAGAAACTGAAGGTTCTGCAGTGGCATTCCCAATTGCCTGACCTCAACACCATTGAAAATCTATGGACAGACCTGAAAAGAGCAGTGTTTAACAGAAATCTCAAAGAACTGGAAGACTTTTGTAAAGAATGAAGAAACCTCAATTGAATATTCAGACATGCAATTCTAAACTTCAATGTTTCTATCATCAGAAGAATGCACCAAATGCTGATTTCTTTTTTAAATTGTATTTTATTTTTTTAACTGGACTGGGTGCAGGAACATCATGCTAAGCAGTGCTGCAGACTGTCATCACTTTGTAAGAAAAGGCAAAGAGGCTGCCTGCTAGCAGCACTGATTTCTACTAAACGCTGACAACACTGAGAGGTGCGGTCAGTTTGTGTCACGTGTAAATCCACAGATCACTCCTTCAGAGTCCTAAGACTTAGGTGGAACAAAAATGAGGCCAAGCTAACGAGGAAAACTATCAATACATTTGTGTTTCGCGTCACTTGGTTGATAATTAACGGCTAATGCTAAAGGCTAAGTAGCCGAAAGCTTCGTTAAAACGTGTTTTTTCTTTTTTCTTTTAACGTAGTGTTGCATGTTGTGTGTCGATTGATAGTAATCACATGCAACACGGACAACAAACTAGCTTGCTATGTTGGCTAACTTCGGTTAAGAGAGGATGCGCTCGTCTCCAAAAGCTACACCGACCTAATCATACAAATTAAATACATTCTTACCTTCTGAATTGATGACTTGCCGCTTCGTCTCAAACCCATGAGCAGGATTCTAGGTTTGCTATCGGATGACGTCGGACAATCCTCGATTTCTGCCTCCTCCTCACCATAACCAAAATCTTTGGGGAACGAATCCGCCACCCCATAGCTGTCAGGCAGCTGTTCCACCTCGTACTGAATCGACATTTTGACCCAACGTTACGAGCCCTACTTCCCCCCTAAACTGTCACTCCCTTGCACCCTATTTGTGCCAGACGATGGGTAACTTACGTTTTAAAATGACTACTTAGACAAAAATATATAAGCGACTCGGAAGCACAAACGGTCCCACATATTATCTTAGGATTTCCTCTTGCTAAATAAAAAAAAGAGAAAAAAAGTCGCTCGTTTGCCCTGCCTCTTTCTCCTTATTGGTTGCTGTGTTGCATCTCAAAAGATGATTGGCTGGTCATCCTGTCAATCTTCTCCGATTCATCCCTGTCACCTGACTTGTATTCTTTTTCTTGTAAACCCAGTCATGCGAGAAATACGAAAAATGTTAAGATATAATAGAGTTTGATTTTTTTTATTTTTGAAAAATTTTGATTTTAAGTAGTTGAACTGAAATTACGATGATTAACAATTAAGAACAAAACAGAAGTTACGAGACTTAGGGTAGTAAGCGATTTTGGCAGCAGGTGGCGTAGAGAGGAAGAAAGCAAAACTGATACTTTTGGGTAACTCCGAAATTTTGAAACCAATTCTATCATCAGTTTATAAAAATACTGATTTCATTCAAAATATGTAAAAAAAAATAATTAATATGCACCAAAGTTTAAAGACTAAATAAAAAATGTGGTCGCGTCACGAATCCCTGCACTACAGTTCTTGTTTGACATGTACACTGATATTTACATAGGACCGTGAATGCAGCACCTCTCCAAAGACAGAGCGGTTGAAAACCGTCAAAACGAAAGTTACCATCGTCGATTCCTAATAACTCGGTTCCTTAAGATTGTAGAAAACTTCAGCAACGCTACGGCCTTACAGTAATGGCGCATTACAGAGTAAGTGTTCTTTTAAAAGCTGTTGATGTTAGAAAATAAATGTTACTGGTTTTCGTTCAGGTAAAGCGCATTTTATAAATAAACCGACCGTCGGATCAACACGTTCTTATAGAAAATATATTGGCTGCAAACGTAACGTTCATATTAACTGTGTTGAATGTCACCCGCAGGCCTCAGACTCGAGAAGAGAGCAATTTCGGAGATATTTGGAGAAAGCCGGTGTTGTTGACAGCCTCACGAGTGGTAGGACTGTTTTTCTTTTTTCAATTATAGGCTATTTATTAATAAATACAAATAACAATGTCCTTGACCGAGATAAAAAAAAAAAAAAGTAACAGTTTATTTATTTTAAAGTTTAATTGGCTCATACTTGTATGTGTTTAGCATCTCTGCACCTTTACACACCTGAATCAAATTAAATGATTTTCAGTCAGGACTTGATTCATTTGACCTTTTTAAGGCAAAGTTAGTGAAAAAAAAACTGTAAAAAGAAATAAAATAAAGACAGCTTAAATGATCAATAGATGTGACTTTAAATTCAAGTTTTGGTCGTTTTGTTTTTTTTAAGTGTCAAACTACTTTTTTGAAATATTATTTCTTTAGTGATGCTGAGAATTAATGTTTTAAAAATAATCAATAAATTCATTAAGATATTGGGAAAACTATCAGATCAAATGTTTTAAATTACATAAAAAGTTGTTGATTACCATAATGAAGTCCAGAATTTTGATCAGTTTAAATTGTACAATAAATTAGTAGGATGTCAAATGTTCTTGATAAGGTCATTGTTTTTTAAAGAAACTTTGTATTCACAACTATTGATAATCTCAATGTCTATAATGTATATATCTCACATTCTGTCTTTCAGTTTTGGTGTCTCTTTATGAGAAGCCGGAGAAGCCCACTAATGCCCTGGAGTATCCTTCTGACGGTTGTTTTGTGGGGGATCGTACCTTTTTGCGGTCACTAGAGTCTGCTGCTCTAGCCCACCACTTTGTAAACAACCATAATGATGTTTACGAAGGAGGGTTTTCTTGACCAAACTCCTCTCAGATTTGTTAAGCAGAACCTTGGTGCTGTGGGCCAGACCTCGGAGGACGTTGAGGCCCTGCAGCAGGAGGTGATTGACCTGAGGCAGAGGTGTGCACGTCTGACAGAGGAAAACAAAGAGCTTAAAGCAAAGGTCAGCTTTATTTTCTGTTTTTATTAACCAAATTAAATGCAAGGATTCATGCCAGTCAAAAAGGACTTCTGCATTTTTATAATCACAGCCCACATGGGGGTGCTCTCTCCCAAGACAGTTGTTGCAAATGAGACCTGGTTTGATACCAATGAAATCAGTAAATACTGCAACTTTTGATGATGTCATCAATTATAAACTGACAATTTTGATTTGTAGGATGTGAAAGTATAAATGAAACATTAATAATCAATTTTACCAGAAAACATTGAATATTATGTTTAAGGTTTCTTCATATTTTGCTATGTTTGTTGACATTTTTTACCAGCACAATTATGTTTCATACCTTTGTGTCTTTCTTCTTCATCCCTCAGCTTCAGCAGTCGGAGTCAGAAGACGGAAGCACAGCTAACTAGATGAAAACCCACTAGAACTTAAGTTTCAGACGCTTGTTTTTTTTTTTAAGACTGCTTTTACTTTGAATATGAAAGCAGAAAATCATTATAAAGTTGAAGGTTTGAGTGTCATTTTGTACATTTTCAGTTACAGAATAACTTATTTTTTGTGTATTTATATTTTTCTTTTAGTTTTTTGTTGAAATCCACTTAAAGGGAAAGGAATTAATGTTGATAAACACTTGATATTAGAAGAAACTACTTGTACTGTTTTTTTAATCTTTTTTTGCTTTAGCTATAAACACATTTTCCTAAAATGTCTGCAACAAATTCCTTTTATTTTCTTCAAATCTATTGAGACTACTTGATTGTACAAAACGATACCATCAGCAAAATAAAGAACAGTTTCTACCTTGATTCTGAATAATTTCACTGGAATCCTCCTGGATATGGATTTTAATGTGTCTTTAGTTTCTTATATCCATTTCCTTCATCTGAAATGAATTAAATCCCCATCAAAGCAAGAATCAATAAATAAAGTATCACAGTGTAAATTTGAGTTTCTTTAACAACATTTCAGAATAAAACAGCAACTGTTGGTGAGGAGGACAGTGCTACTGTTTGAATTCCTTATAGATATGCTCTGAAATCTGATAAGTCGTCAATGGAAGTTTGTTTTTACCCATAATTCAAAGTGACCATCAATTAGTTGACAGTTTGTAAAAAATTGCAATTTAAAAATACATTTTGCAATTTAAAACATAATATGAAATATTACAATTCAATCTTACTGTTTTAAAAACATTTGAAAGAAAATCCAAATCAATTTCATTTTAAATTATCCTTGGTTTCGGGTATTTTAAATGGAAATCATTTTACAATTAATATAACAAAAAAAAAGACTTCAAATCTTTGTTTGCTTTAAATTTCTCTTAACACAAATTTGCATTTAATTTGTAATGCATTTTCATTTACATTTCATTAATGTTTATGTTGACCCAAAATCCAGAGAATTCAATCTGTCAATCTCTAATTATTGTGAGGCCCACCTACCTAAATAAAACGAATCCATCCATCCATTTGATCCCTTTTGGGGTCAAGGGGCTGCTGGAGCCTAACCTGGCTACTGTTAGGCAAAGGCGGGGTACACCGTGGACAGAGGGACACACTTACACAATTTAGAGTCATCAATTCACCGATAAAGCATGTTTTTTGGACTGTGGGAGGAAGCCGGAGTCCCTGGAGAAAATCCACTCATGCACGTGGACAACATTCAAACTTAGTTAGCAAGAGTTCCAACCATGTGCAGCCCATACGAAACTAATATTGAATTCTAAATTGTAAAACGCACTTTGGATTATGGCTGAAAAACCACAGAAGAAGAGGCAAAACAACCTGTTATCTGTATGATAGCACCAGTCCAAAGGAGAAATGCACTCAAAGCTTTTAGTATTAGCTTGTAACCTGTGATACACTTTATATTTGGCTCACTATCTAAAAGTGGCTCCAACTATTATGACGAAAAATGCTACATTTTTTTACAATGTAAAACAAATTATTTAAAAAATATATAAAAATAGAAGAAAAAACTTAGTTTCAGTTTAGATCTGCAGGTCTGTGGCTCTTCTGCTGCTTATATCTCTTCCCGCTGATGATTTGCAGTCTGAGGATGGCAGTGATGAGAGGCATCCCGATCTTGTGCTGCAGTCATCAAGCGATCCATTGGTTGGTTGTGAATTCATTTTATCACAGGGTGATCCAATGCTAGCTTTGGTGCCTCCTTGTGACTGTGTGTCAGAGCGTTTAGCCTCCAATTCAGGAGCACATTTGAAAGAGTCCAGATCCTCTTTTGGCCTCCTTGCTGACCTCATATGCAAAGAGGGGAGAGATGAAGAATGAGCTGTTTTCTGAAGACAGTTTGAAGGCTTTTTGTTCTTCCTTTTACTGTTTTTGTCACTGGTGTGGGGGAGGTAAAAGCCTTCTAACTTCTCTTTGGAATAAATCTGAAAGTTAGAGAAGAATGAGCGAGCCTCTGCAGAGGTTGATTGACTGTAGCATCCTAGAGTGGGAAGCTGAGGATGTAGAAAAGTTGAGTTTTTCAGAAGTTCTGGGTGAATATTTGAAGGTTTTTTTCTCTCCATGAGCTCGAGGTCGTTCTGCACAGACTGAATGCTTCGTTTCTGAGATGCTCTGCTGTATATTGGCATAACTTTATCGCTTTGGGCTTCAAAATTATGAATTTCTTGAACGTTTTCTCTTTTTTTAGCACAGAAGTCCAGAGTGACCTTCCTAATCTTTTTGTAGCACAGATACACGACCTCTAAAATGCTCAAAGAGAGGGATAGAGCAGCAATGCTTTGCATGAATACCATAAAGACAGTCTTTTCTGTTGGTCTGGAGATGTAGCAGTCAACAGCATTGGGGCATGGATTCCACTCACACTTGTAGAGTGGGCTGAGCTGGAAACCATAAATGAGGTACTGACCCGCCATGAAAGCCACTTCAACCACAGAGCGCACGACGATGTGAGCCACATACGTACGAAGCAGCGCGCCCCTCAGAGGAGCTTTGTTTAGCTTCCTCTGATCGAGATGCTTCACTTCTAGCTCAGTCCTCGTGGTAACATCCACATCTACCAAGTCCAGATCCTTCCACAGCAGAGCTCTCTTCTTCTGCCTCTGCTTTTCCAATGTTCGCAACCTGTAGACAGCATGGCCCATGTAAACCAGAGAAGGTGAGGACACAAAGAGGACTTGCAGCATCCAGTATCGGATGAGGGAGATGGGGAAAGCGTGGTCATAGCACACGTTCCTGCAACCGGGTTGAGCAGTGTTGCAAACAAAGTCCTCCTGCTCATCCATCCATGCATCCTCAGCTGCCACTCCAAGCACCAGCATGCGGAAGATGAATAGAATGGAGAGCCAAATTTTACCCACCACTGTGGAATGGATGTGGACCTCCTCCAAAACTCCTCCAAGGAAGTTCCAGTTCCCCATCTTTACTCTGCCATCGTGACTGAAAAGGAAAGGAGTGAGAGGCAAGAAAACTGGATTAAAAACAATGCTGACAACTCTTGCACAATTTTAATGAGAAAATGATTTTAAAAAAAAGTTGTTTGGCAGTGAAATTAAACAATAAGATTTGTTTTTTCTTATGAGGTAAAAATGACTACCGTGCAGCAGCGTGGACAGACTGCCGATGATGACCTGAACCCCTTCTGGTCATGCAGCCGTGACACGATCACCACAAGGTTTTAAAAATCGTTTGGTTCCTCCACGAGTGTTGTCCAGTCCTGTCTCTGATATATCACCTCCACAAACACAAGAGACAAATGGGCTTTTGCTGGAATGCATCCAACACGGACCACATCAGAGTGGATCAATACCAGCAGTCTTTTTACATCATATAGTTTTGCTGTTGTCAGATGTCCCAGCAGCCCCATAATGGGAAGCTGCTGTATGTACTGGCTGGACTGATTGAGGAATATTTACACGTGTGACATGTTATGTTTTATGTAAATGGAACTGAGTGGATTTAGATGATGATTTGGAGGGTTTACATGTTTTTAACAAAAATCTATTTTTACAATATTACACAAATTATTCTGAAGTTTTGATAAAAATTCTTAAAATAAAAAAATTATTATCCTGGATTTAGACATGAAAATCAAAGTAACTTTTTTTTTTGGATTTTATGAAGAAATCTATACCAATATGTCGCTGTTTTAAGTGTATTTAATAAAGGTAACTGCTGCGTATCACTTACTAGTATTTGTATTTATTTATGTCCCTTTAGAGGCTCCGTAGAGGCATTTTAAACTATTTTTCTAAAAAAATTGTTATCTGCTACTCATCTAACAGAATTTACCTTCTCATAATAAGATAGTCAAACATGAAACTCATCAGTTACAAGTGTTTTTAATTTTATAGAAAAACATCTCTGAATTAAAACAAATGTTACATTAATGAAGTTTTTGTGCCTTTCTTTTTGGCACTCTTAATTAGAAAAAAAAAAAAAGATTAAATCTAAATCTTGAATTGGTTTGGCTGTTTTGAATCCCTTGACATACTTTTTGTTGTTTGGGATTCATTTGAAGCCTAAATATGAACTTTAGTCCAAGGAAACAGCTAAGAGATTACATCTATTAAAAGGATTGGCAAAACCAGTTTTAGAATTTTTAAAAAGAACCATTTAAATATAAGTGCATGAGCTGTGATTACTTGGGATTAAATATTAAAAACAAGAAGCTGCAGGTCTGTTTGAATGTTCTTGATTCTGAATGATTATAATGATTCTGAAATACACAGAATCATTGAACTGAGACAGACTAATTACAGTAAATTAATATAAAAAACAAGTACAGACCTAAAACATGTATTCATTTATTTTACAGACATGCTAATTCAGGGTTGCTGGAGCCTAACGAACTAGTGATGAATGAAGGTGGATGGACAGGTTCAAGTGTTTGGTACCACAGATACCTACAACCACGCCCAAGGGACAATTTAAAACCCTTAACATATGAAGTATGCTTTTGGACTTACATGCCTGTTTTCTACAAAGGCCAGGACAGTATTAATAATTTCTTTTTTTAATAACTTTGCACAACTTTTGCCCTTTTGTTGTGAAGAGCAACAAAAAACGTGTAGAACCATTCACTCTGAAACATTTGATCAAACAGCCATCTGCTTACAGGCTTTATTGGATCAATAAAAAAGACAATCATCGTGAAGTAATCAATACATTCTGATGTTTGATTTCATGCTCTGCTGCTTATCTGAGTGCAATTGGGCTCCTTTGAGTCTTACAAAACAAAAACCATTTATGAAAAATCTATTGCAATGCACCATTCAAGGATTTTCAGTATAAAAGCCTATTTAGCAGCAGCTTCAGCTGCCTGTGTGTTTTAAATGTGCTTTTTTGGATTAAATACAACAGGTTTACTTATTTCAATGCATTATTTTTACTGTTAGTTATTATTTTTTAAAAAAGTAAGAACATATACATTTAATCTTTATCCAGCACTAATGTGAAACTATTCTTTTCCCCTTTGACCTTCAAAGGGAAAGACTTTAAATGCTCAATGGAGCTGGATCAATTCAAATCAGTTTACATGAAGTACATTCTGTAACCTGGAAACCAACAAGAATCCTGAGGCTGTTTCTGTTCTAAGCTCAGATCATAGCTGCCTTTTGCAAAACGAGCAGCCTGAACAGAAAGTTGACAGTTAAGAAAAAAGAAAAAAACCTGCTTTAAAGTCTTTCTTAAATTCCTCCTCTCAGATTCCAGTGTGACCTTTAAAGAAAACTAACTTTAGGAGGTTTTGATGGGAAAGAAAATACATTTTAAATGGATAAATCTCATTTTTCCATCAGTTAAAGAGCCACTCCAATCAGCTATTGACTTATGTTAAAAGAGTTCTGTGGTCTTTTAATTAATGCTGTTTTTAGCCCCCCACAAAAAAAGTGTCAGAGCGGGAGCTCATTAGAAATTCACCTCTGAAGTGGGCGGGACCGTTGCATGCCACATCGCAACCCCACTCCCCATCTTCTCAGCGGAGATCTAAGAGCAGGGAGCTTGTGGCCCGTCCAGCAAATTTTCTACGTCACAAATAAACACTTTTTCAAACAGCATTTTTTTTTAATCTGCTCAAGATTAACAAATTGAATGAAGACATACACAGAAATACAATTTTCTTGATGTATGTTTTCTATTATCAGAAAAATGCTACAAGAACATGTCAAAAACACTATTTTCAGAGTGGGTCATGCATTTTTTTAAAACAGTATTTTTGCACAATTATGATCTAAGTCTACAAATTGACATATTTAAAAGCTGTTAAACATGGAAACAAATTAAATTGTATAAAAAATATTTACTATTAGTGCTTGTAGTTTTTAAATTCTAGTAATTGATAAAAGGAAAAACATTCAACTAGTCCTAATGTAATGTAATGGAACTGTAAAGGTAATTTAAAATACTTCAATAACAAAACAGTAATTGAAGTTGTATATAAATTAAAGTATCTGTAACCTTTGATAAATCTGACCACAAGTAATCCACCTACCCTTCTAAACAAAAGTAACAAAACAGAAACTAAAAACAATAAAAAAAAAGGACAAAAGTTAAAACGATGACGATAAAACTGCTTCCTACTGGAGTGACCACATTACTGTGTGACATCACATTTAAGGCACATATTATAAACACTGCATGATAGTCGTAAAGGTGAGTCTGACGAACCAGAAGCAGCTAAATGTTCGGTATCTTGGCCACTTTGGTCAGGCGAGGAGGCAAATGCTCTTCCTCCTATGTACAGCAGTCACACATTTGATATGATTAGTGTGGGAAAAAAAACATGGACTGCATACGAATGTATAAAAGATAAAAACAGTTGTTCAAGAGAAACAACATAGTCCTTCCTGGATTAAAGGAACAGTTCTGCATTCTCAGAAATTGTCTAATTATATTACATTGCTGCACTAAAACGCCTGTATGCAAGACTGCTATCGGTCAGATGATGCAAATTTTACACAAGTCTGACATTCACAAAGTGCCTGATTAAAAAAACGTTACCCTGAAAACACGGTTTGGTTTCCTGAGTGGTACAAAGTTCTAGGCAGCAGCTCTTATGACGCTGGGGAGATGAAGATGTTGTAGAGCACAGCAAAGAAGAAAAAGACTAAGTAGCCTGCAATGCAGACCCAGAAACGGAAGTCCTTGAGCAACTTCTTGTTGTAAGCACTGAAGAAGACAAAGCCGATGGTCATACCAGCCGCAATTCCTCCAAAGTGAGCCACAAATGACACCTAGAAAATAAAAAAAGGTGAAACACTAAGTATTATAAGATCTCACAACTCAAAAAAAGCAGTTTAACAGCTGGAAAAAATGGTAGTGACGTATGGATGGTGTCTCTTATTGTTCATGGAAGTGGCAACAGTTTGAAAATAGATTATGATGAAGAAATGATTGCAGTTTGTGCCCTGCTGGTATTAGACATGGCCAGAATTGAATATGCACTAGTTTTAACGGAAGAAAAAGTAGAAGCCCCTCCCGGCTTGTCTAATGTGAACACAATGGGCTACACCAAGCACGTGATGTATGTTCAAGAATGTGCGAATGCGTGTTCTTGAACACGCATCACGTGCCTGGTTTGTTTGTCGCTTAAGAGGTAGAGCAGAACAGAAATGTACATACACAAGCTCAACATTTAGATACAGTGACTTCAGGACAAGGGAGGAGCACGCATCTGCATCAAGTCGCACTAAGACTTCTGATCTGATCTGATCTCTCAGCACCAAACACTCCACATCAGTGAAACACCGGTTCACTCCCAAGGCCCCTCATACCTGCAAATTTTCGTGTGCAAAAAATCGTCTGTAGAGTGCAAATCCAAAGTCAAAGCCCACTATGGATAGAAAATGAGGTACAATGAAACAGAACTGTATTTATTTACCTTAACTGTAGCACTAAAGCAGAACTCACCTATTACGACTATCACCACAATCCGAGCAACTCCAAAAATAGGATTCATTTCTCTAAAATTCTGGTGAAAAAATACAGAAGAAGCTTGACAATTTAAAAACCGAGAATTTTTTTTTTTTTTTGCAAAAAGATCAGTAGTTCCAAAGTGTTTCTCAGGCGTCATACTAAAATCCTATTTATGGTATTTTTTCTCAGTTGTTTTACAAGAACCTAAACTATAGATTTACAACTAAAAACGTGTTTTGTAACTCATGTCTTGTTTTTAAAAGTTTTTCAGATCAGCACATGGAACGATTTGACAGCTTACCACAATTGCGTTCATGAAATAGCCTCCCAACAGGGCATAGACTCCCCCAGAAGCCCCCACCAGGCCCTTGAAAGGATCAAAGATGGAACTTGACAAAGAGCCTGGGACCAGAAAAACACAAAACACTTTTTCTTTAAAAACAATAAAATATTATTGTTTACTAAAAGAGATCAACTACGCTTATTTAGAACTTCTTCTCCTAAAAAAAAATGACTATAACCTTAAAGACCCTCTCCGATCATCTTTTGATCTTTTAAAGGGGCCATTCCATGAAAAACCAACTTTTTTAACTTTTAAGTGGATTATACTGTTCATTCCTCACTATAAACAACCTCAAAGCGGTTTTTTGATCCGTTCACACACGCTCCCTGAGGCCGGCTCGAGGATGACATCGTGAAATGGGCGGGACCAGCAAGGAGCGAAAGGCGGTGCCTCAGAAATGGAATAATTTTACTTCCGGGTATGAAAGAAGTCCACAAAAATAACAAATATTTCATAAATTATAAAAAAATGTTGTGTTCCAAAAGTATATAGTTCCTGACCTAACATGGGTGGTACAAAAAAACAATGGTGAGAATTTTTTGTGATAAGTAGTTGTACAGTTTTGAGCCAGATGCCAAGATGCCAGCTCGGATGAGGAAAACGAACACGTTTATGGATCTACTCGTCTCCAAATGAATGCTTGAGAATGGAATGGAGCAAGGAGCTTGTGGCCCCACAGCGTTTTTTTTTTCTATGCCACAAATTAGTTCTTTTTCCAACTGCATTTTTGTCTGCTCCTGATTCACAACAATTGGAATCGGAAATGCATTTTAAGGCTAATTTCCTTACATCACTGTCATTGGAGATCTTTAAGGAGAACCAGAAGAGAAAGAAACCCAAAAAACTAGACGCCAAACATTTCTGAATCCAGGCATGTTCCATATATCCTGCGCTCAAAAACACAGGGCGGTGCCAAAGGTTAAAGAGCAGAGAAGTAACGCTCACCTGCAATAACGCCAGCCGTGTAAACCATTCCCACCTCAAACCCTTTGTGCACCATTTCCAATGGAATCCCCACCAACAGCTGCATCAACAGATTCCCAGCAATGTGCTCCACGCTGGAGAGAGGGAAGAGCAGAGAACTGAAAAGTCCTCAAGTAAACAAACAACACTACCCTTTACATTTACGCTACAGCAGAATCCAAACTGCCTCTCTACCCCTATTGCTCTAACATCAGGGTCATTTGAAGCTGAAGTGTTTGGTAGAATTCTGTAGGTGGTACTAAGAAATAGAAGTGTTCCCAGGATATATCATGATTCATCTTTTGGGGGTCTTGCAGATTTTTCAGTGCAATTTTGCACGCTTTTTTTAATTTCTTTTTCCAGCACACTGATTGGATGTTGACATTGTCCAACAACCTCCTTAAAAAAAATGCATTCAGTTTCCCAAATTTACATAAATCTGTGATCCCAAGCAGATTCTTTTTTTATTGACTTGTGTTTCTCTGAAAGTTTGAACTTTGAGAGTTTAAACAAGTGAAACCAGAGTGAAAATGTTCATGTCTGTCTGAGAAATGTGCATAAAGTGTGCAGGGAGGACTTTTACAGCCTTAAAACATCATTGCGGGTTATTTTTAAGAACGTAACCTCTGTGATAAATGAGGGAACACAATAATCTGGTATCTTTTCATGATAAAATACAACGTTTTCTCATGCACTGATATGATGTATGCTTGTTCAAACTCAGATAATTGAATGTTGTGTCTGTGATATTCTTAAAATCCAACAATAGTTGGGATTTGACAATCTTTGCAATAGTTTTCTTGTTGTTCTAGTTGAGCTTTTAAACACAGGTGATGAACCTTACATTTAAACTGGGCTCAACCCACAGCAACCACAGAAAACCCACAGACAAGAATAGAAGCAGCAGACTACAGTAGTCTTCCTTCTCTGGAGTTCCCATCATGCAGCTGAAGCACGGTCTTACCCAGCGTGGACAAACATGTAGGAGACAAAACGCCACGCTTCCTGTCTCTGATCAGGTCGGTATGTCAAAGGGCTGTTCCAGATCGCGTCATCCAGGGTGTACCACTGATCCTGAGGTTTCCAAACAGCATAGTAGATAAACACTCCCAGCTGAAAAGCAGAGGAGACAAAGTACAGTCGACCCAAATAAAAGAAAAAACATGTTTGTTTTGAACTGATAGACAAGATATTTTGATCCATTTTTAGTGGTCTTTCATATATAATTATGCATGTTTTAACCCCCGTGCAGATATTCATGTGGTTTTGTTATGTTTTTTCTAGTGGAGGATGCGATTCTTTAAACTTTTTCACAAATAGAGATGTATAACATCCAGTTCAGGTCTGTTGAGCTGTGAAACCCAACATTTTTCTCTGCGTCAATGATGTGGCGTTCAGACTTCTATACGTTTCCGTTACTGTCGATTCTACTAAGCGCGATCGCAATAAATCCATGAAGTAATTATCACCAGCAAGCCAAATATAGGCTGGCGGTTTGAGAATCAGGTCAGAGGATCCATACTGGTTGTCCCAGAGGTCCTACAGTGTGGGAGTAAAAGGCAGGGCTACCTCTGCAATACTGATGAGGATGATGAAGATAGGCGGCGGGAAGCAGTTGGCCTTCTCCAGATAAACGCTGTGCAGTTCTTTTGGAAGCATGTACTGTGGGACCGACTGGTGAAGCTTCGCCAAACACCCCGTCTTTCCCTCTGTGTCCTTGGCGCTCCTGATGGGCTCGTCATTCCGTTCCTCATGGAGGGGGTCCAGCTGCTCCACGTTGATGGTCGCCATCGCTGCTTTTGGAGGCCTACGGGACAGAGACACACTGTTTAACAGCGCAAATACACTGGCGTTTTGCTTCTGTACCACGCACTAGTATTTATTCTTCTGCAAAAATGGAACCTTAAGATAGTAAAAAGATTTTATTTCAAGAAAAAATGTTTTATATTTTCTGTTTTGAAAGAGGAGAAATCCTATCAAGAACGTTTTCTATAGCAAAATAATGTCTCAGCGGCTAGAAACTTTCTTTTTTTCTCAGAAGAAGAATTCTTTTTCTTTTTTTTTGCTTATAAGAAGAAAATTTGCCATTTGGAGTAAGAATTTTTGACTGTGTTTAAAGGGCCTGTTTTTGCAGTGTATTTTTTTATTGGTCTTCTGATGTATTTGCTCTCACTAAGCTGAACTTCTTCCATGTTAGGAATAACTCATTTCTTTAACAGCAACATAAACGTTTTGCTTGAACTAGAGCAGAACTGATGAGTTTACTCGTCACGCGTCTAATAACACATGTCTAACACAGCAGATTTAAACCCAAAATATGATTTGAGAATCTCTTTCAGCTCATTTTTTTCCATTCATGTGAACTTACAGCAATCAGAGCTACTTATGCTTTCAGTCTTAGTAGACGGTTTTATTTCACTTTTGGGTTTTGAATGAAGGTTTTTAGTCCTGTTATATCTCATGGCAAGGTGCATTCATTTGAACCTTTTTAAATTACGAAGCATTTTTGGTTTTAGTTTTATTGTGGCTCACAAGCCTCGGGTTATCTGATTGGTCTGTTTTCATTTTGTTTTAGGTTTGATTTTTTTTATTTTTTCTTAAATTAGCTGACTTAAAATGACTGAAGATGAGCGTTGTGCTTCCACTTCACCAAACGTAAACAATACTTTAAGTAGCCATTATTACACAAAATCGCTGCTCATATAAATGAGGAATACTTTCCAGTATTTTGTTCACTGCAGAAGCTGAATTTTAAGAAAGTTAAAACTTTTTTTTTCATTTAAAAAAATCTTATTCTGTCTTGCAAGAAAAATAATCTTATGAAGAAAGTTTTTCACCAAAATAATCTTAGTCTAAGAAAACATGTTATAGTGACTACAATTTCAAAATAATAATAATAATAATTCTTCATCTTGCTTTTGCTTTTAGGTTGTGTTTTTATGTTATTGTGGCACTTATTTAAGTTCTACTCCTTATTCAATTCCTCAGCAGAATTTTTGTACGCAGAATTTAAGTTAATTTGATCTCCCCTTTGAAAATATTCCGAAACTTTAAAGAAGAAAGAAAGAAAAAACGGATTTGCTGGCCTCCCAGCACTCCAAGGTTTTTTTTAAGAAACAAAAAGACACCTCAAAACAACAGCAAAAACTACAGTAGAAGCTTTTATAAAAGTTTAAAGTAAAACTTTCTCTTTCATCCAACCTCTTGGATTTTATAGAATATAATAACAATTTGAAGAAATAATGGTTTGTAGTTTTGTTTAATGTCTTTTATTTCCGTTTTGTTTTTTATGTTTAGATTTTTTGACACTTAACTGAGCAAAATGTCAGAGTGGTTTATTAAAATAAGATTAAAGCACATTCTGCTGCACAACAGTAGTTGTTGCTCAGAAGCAAAATTCTTAAAGTATAAAAACACATTTTATTTAATACAATGGATTTATTAAAATGTCAATTTTAATGCTTCAACACTTCAAGGACAGTTTGCCTCTCGTGATGTACTTGCGGTGAAAGCCATTTTTCTAACATGTCTCAACTGGACGCGACAGTTTTGCCAAAGCAGGGATGGAGACGCGCAGACGCACTTCCTGCTTTCTAGGGTTTGGTGATGGTCTGTCCTGTTGGTGCAACTTGTCATTTTCACGTTTGAAAAACGTCTCCTCTTAAATGAATGTGACCCACTTACCCGAATCTTCACTGCCAGGAATCCAGAGCGCAATCGGATGTTTTCTTCTCACGAATTCAAACTGTTTACGCGCGACTTAAATACAAAACAAACTTTTGACTAAAGTATCTCGGGGTTTTCAGAAGATGAGCGAAGGAGCCTGCTTTAACCCGTGACAGTAAGCCTCAATAGGATGACTCTTTCGGGATAAACACCTCTTTCCTTCCTTCCTTGGGCCAAACAAACCACCGACGTCTACTTCCTGTTTGTGAAGCACGAGGGGTCTCCTCCTTTTTTCAGATCGTTCACAAACGCCTCAGCGCTATATTTACATTCAAATTACCACACCTATGGGTCGTGACGTCACACGCAGGGTTCTACCTGCACAGGTAAAAGTGGAACTCTATTAGCCCCTCCTTCTAAAAAATAAAGAAGTAAACAAAATATTCACGTGTTTATGAAAAACACACGTACTCAGATCATGTCCAGGCGATCAAAGTGCGTTAAAGCTCCAAGTCCAAATGAGTCGACGCTGCAGTTACATGAAAGTACCACAGAGTGGCAGCAGATGCTCATTAAAAGTGCTCTAAAACTGCAAAATGTTGCAACAAAAAAGATCATTTGTGTTGATAATTAGATATGTTGTTTCTATTTTTAAAAATATCAATAGAAAGCATGTTTCTTTTCTTTTATAGTTGAAGCTCATGTATGGGAAACATACATTTGTGGAACAATGCGGTTGCTTTCTATGTTCCTCACGTCACACATGGATGTTCCCACAAAATGTGACACTATTTCAGAAGAAAGGAACACCTGCATGCAACACTAGAATAATATACCTGCTTTTGATGTATGCTTTCAAAAAATATAATTCATATAAAAAATAAACTACAATAATTTCCTTTATAGAGACCTAAAAATCACTTTTTACTGTTCATCTCCTATGTAAAGTAATAAAAATAAGGATATGAAAAACACATTTTAGTCACAGAAGTTTTATTTATTTTTCTTCAAAAGGGGGAAAAATCCACATTCTCAGGTTAAGAGTTGTGAGGAAGAAGGTGGGGGGAACATGGTGTAAGGTGAAAAGCACGAGCTCCATTAAATAGAGCTGTTGGAGGGTTATATAAGGATGATCACACGCAAAAAAAAAAAAAAAAGAGCATTGTCTACAGCGCCAGCAAAAAATGTAAAACATCTGATTTTTTTTCAGTTGAGTTGAAATGAGCATATTGACAGCAAAAAAAAAAGAAAACAGAAGTGGGCTGCATTGATAGTTTTCTTTTAAGATTCTTCTGATTTTGGCCAGTAACAATAGTGTGGAAAAAGAACAAAAAATGGATTAAAGTAGATAAAACCATGGCACCCAAATAAAAAAGGGAGGAGAGACGCATTAGGGAAATAAAATGTAAATCAACAGTGGAAGAGGAGGCAGTAGAAGAGTACCCATCTTGGAGAGGAAGCTGGGATCACGTTGTTGTGAGCTCAGGAGACATCTGTAGTAAACAAGAGGACAGATCAACATCACAATCCAACTGAAGATCAACAGAAAAACTAAAAGAAGATGAATAGCAGAAACTTGTAAGAAACCACAGTACTCACAACTTGCAGGCCGAGCTCCGTATCTTCGCATTATCTGGTCTTGTGTGAATTTCACAAAAGATTCATATTGTTCTACAAAAAAAAGAACAATTTATTCAGTAACTCAAGTGGAAAACATGTCTTTGCATTAGTGGGGTGAAGAGATTTTTAATATTTAGTTTGTTTAAAAGCAGTCATTTTACTGCCTATGGTTTGGTTCTTTTTTCAAAGCTTATTTTAAACAGTAGCTGCGTTTACATGAACACAAGTAAACAGATTAAAAGTCTGATCAGAATAAAAATGCCTGATGTAAACACGCTATTCAGAATACTCTGACCCAAACTCAGATGTTGTTGGCTGCACATATTAAACTAACCCTACCCAATTGTAACCTTTTCTTAGGGTCCATGCAATGTAAAATCTACATAGTAAAACACATTTTCCAACAAAAAAAAAAATCTGGCAGTCAGTGGTTTCCAAAACAACCAGTGGCAATTAATCCAAAGCAGTTTTGATTTGCTTTAAATTTAGATCAGACTTTGACTAGATCAGAGGTTTGTTTGCATGCGATCCCAATGTTTTTATACACAAGAGAAAATCTGGTTTGTCACCTGCAAGTTTTGTGTTAAGGATTTGTTCGTATTCCTCCCGGATCTTCTCCTCGTGGTCTTTGAGGAGGCGCTCACACAAGAGGCTAACCTGCCTCAGCGTAAACGAGGGCTGGTCCTTCCTTGAGGCACCTGCAAGCACAGAGGAATACAGAAATGCAGAGCAACAGTGATTGCTGGACAAAGGGACATTTTTGCTTTAGATGTTTAATCATAACCTAAAGGACCTCTATGCTTTTCTATTAGCCAAGAAAATGACATTTTTAAACGACACAGCTGTGGATAACAAAGTAAGCATGACGGCTCAGAGGCAGGCCCAGCAGATTTGAAATGCAAGGTTTTACTTTCATTTGATCCAGGCACATATTGTTTCTCATGTTTAATCCAAAGCAGCTAGTCTGTTGTCTGCAGAATGTAGAGATCAAATTACAAAGATGTACAAAACTGATAACAAATCACAGATAATCCAAACACTAAGTGAAGACTTTCGATGTCACTGTTGTAAATCATACTGTGAGCCTTTAACACAATTTCCTTTCAAATAGTCTGAGAAGGAAATGTTGTTGGGGCTGCATTTCTCCATTTGAAAAAGGCCTTTGACACACTTCACTTTTCATGGCGTTCTGTGTCTTGGTTTCAATATCTGCAGAATCAGTGCGTTATCAATAATTGCATATCAACATTTTGTCAAATACAAATGGGAATTTCACAAGGAACCATTCTTGGTCCTATTCTTTTCCACATGTATATCAACAGTCTCCCGGAAGTCTGTCAGACCTTAAAAACTGCACCGCAGTCAGTCAAAAGTTAACCAATAGCTTAAAACATTAATCCATGTGGCTGAATCCTCAACTAATTCTTTGCATGTTTTTTTTTTATAAATGGGAGACAGATCGATCGAGTCCCTGAAGAAAAATATCTTGGAAAAACTCTGGATTCCAATTTAAATTTTAAAAGTCATATAAAAAACATTTGAAATTGTCAAGCAAAACATTAGTTGCTTCAAATTCATAAGACAATGACTGACTTCTGAGTGTTCTTGGATCTTTCTAAACTCAGTGATCTTTTCCCACCTGCTTTCTGGAGTTACTGTATGGTCACAAACGCATCAAACCACACTCAAACCTGTGGAGGGTCTCTTATCCAGTGTTTAAGATTTGTGATTTGGAACCAATGAAATTCCACCCCCACCACATTTGATTAAAATACAAGATTTTAATGTTCTCCAATTTGATCCATTTTAGTCTTAAAGAAATTATTTTTAAATGTCTGAACAAATTAGCACCTAAACCTTAAAGCCCTTTAATTTATAAATTAGAGCGCTCCAGCAGACGCACGAGAGCAACTTCAAGTGGAAACTGCAATGTTCCCGTTTGCAAAGCCTCTTTTGCTCAGTCTGCTCTCTCTGTGAAGGGAACGGGACTCTGGAACTCACTTCCTGCTGATTTGAAGTCTGTGACCAGTCTTAGTCTTTAAAAAAAAACAACAACAGTCCTGGGTGTATTGGCACCAGCATTGCACACATGTTTGAGTGAGGTGTGTTCAGCTGTATTTTTGTTTTAAACAATTTCATGTAGTTTTTTTAATAGCCATTTTATTCTATATCTTATGGCCTTTCTTTTACTGTTTGAAAAGCTCGTCTGGGGACAAATGCTGCACACCAGTTCGTGCTAAAAGCATTATGATATGGGCATGGGACTGCTGCTCTGCCGTATGTCTATGTTTCTTTATCTGTCCATACTAAATAAATACATTCAAATTAATTCAATTCAATGTTTTATAGTCTTGATTTTTAAAATACATTTAAAACACATTAGTAGTACAGTTCATGCAGATTTTAACCACTAAGATGTAAACTAATGTTCTAAAGAAAAAAAAATGCTCACGTCGAGTTTCACCTGCATTTGTTAGCAACAATTAACAGATTTTGGATCTCACCTGGTGGGGAGTTGGGAGCGGTGAGGGAGGAGCTGGGACTGGGGGCGTCACTGGAGCTGCAGGCCTCAACCTGGTTGAAGGCTCCTTCCAGCTGCCGCCGCCTCTGGATCCGACTGTACTCCTGACGGAGGTTCTGGAAGATTTGCTCTGCAGGAAGTAACCAGAACCAAACAGGGAAACATTAGAATATCTACTTTTGCATATTTATCCTAATAGAAGTTATCTGTGGAAATCTGTGTAATGGAGCCAAATGGCTAAACCTACAAATGCAGCACTTCCAAGGTTGCAGAACCAATCAAATTTTTTTTAAAAAAGCAACCTAAAAAGCAGCTGTTGATACGTCAACATCTAGCTCATCGTGCTGTGGTGAATGCCTCCTTTCTTGTCCCAACCTCTTAATGCTGGATATTGTCCCGATTGAACAGCATTTGTCCAGAAAGAAACAACACGTCAGCTTTTTGCAAAACAAGAACAACCTTTCACTTTCAGTGGTCCTTCTCATCCAAAACCAAAAACTTAAATGCAAGCACTAACAGTCAAAATAGAAGTTAGTATAACGAGAAAGAAATAAAACACAGCTAAGCATGTTGATCACGTGTTTGTGTCACTTTCACTTCTTTAATTTTTTTTATTTGCCTTACCAGGCATAAATGAAATCTAATAGTTTATGCAAACAACTTGACAAAATGATTCAAAATGAACACGGATTGGACACCTTTAAGCACACGACTGGGTGGGGGGCGCTGTGCCTCATTTATCTTGGGTGGGGAGGGGGTCAGCAGTCAGGCTGCCAGTTCAGAACTGCAAGTCGTTTTGATAAGAATACTTAAATCTAAAAATATATCAAATATTGGTAAAACATTTTATTTTTCTATTACTAAAGGCTACTATCCTACAGCAGGATTACCACTGAACAGAATGTGACTGTTCATCAATAAAAACTGATCAGTATTGGTATCATTCTGGACTAAGCGCAGTTTAAAAGTCTGTTTAAAACAAAGACTGGTTAGTTTGTATATTTTATTTTTATAATTATTTTTTTTATTTTTAGTTAAATAAAAATGTATTCAGGGTGTTTATTTCATTAACAGACATGAACATGCTTAATACTGAAAGACTACTTCATACAGCAAAGCAGGTCACATCCGACACTGAGAGGGTTTTCTTCTTTAGGTTGATGCTTAAGATTGTAAGTGTTGCACTAAACGTGATATTTGACATTTATATGTTTATTTGTCCTCAATGTGTGCTGAACATACCTTATAAAGAACAGTGGCTTTAAATAGATGCAACAGACTGAGCATGCACTTTCAAGACAATGACAAAACAATACATGGGGGGATATGTGTACTGGTGCATCCATTCGACTAAAACACCAAATGATGCTGGATCATCTCCACCAGCTCCTCCTCCTACTAAAACATCACCAGCATGGGTGTGAAAGGCAACAACAACCCTGACATAACCGGAAAAAAAAAAGCAATCTTTTAGACTGCAGCTCTCGTCTTCTCTTTTACTTCCTCTGTTCTCTAAAAATTGCTATACATTTCATTCCGTTTCCAAAATGTCATCAGAATGAGTCTGACAGACACTTGCCTTTCAACTGACAGGTATTGAACTGATTTTGTGTAGTTTTAGTGATATTTTTACACTGTGGATACATCTGCAGGTGAATTTTTACAAGACCTGCAAAGAGAGTATACGTTTTCCCAGAGCTCCAGCACATCAAGTCCAGCTGATCCAGCTTCAGTTTGTCTTCAGCTTTTTCTTCAAAAGCAAACCCGGGTTCATGTCACCAGACTCTGATCCAATAATCCAGAATGTTCAATCATCACAAGCAAGATGAGGAAACAACTGTGTTTCTCCAGTACTAAGCAAATATGAACCATTAATGTTAATACACTCACAACCTTTTAGTTTCTCTGCCTCCTGCATCAGAGTATCCTCCTCCTTACTTAATTCAGTGTAAGCCATGATGAATGGGTACACAAGAGCAGGACACTTATGCCCGGGGTGTGTATGTGTGTTCATTGTGATTCGCCCACAGCTGGAGCAAAGATGCAACTTGATTGTGCTTTCTTATTTATTTAAATGGATATGACCTCTGGAAACCTCAAACACTAAAGAGAGGACTGGAACTAAAACAAACATTTAACAGGATTAAAAAGTTAAATGCAGCAAAGAAACTCTGAATGGGGGCTAAAATAAAAACAAATCCAGTTGCTTTCATTTTATCCTTCCTTTGTAAATTAATTATAAAATGACATGGGTTTTAAATCTCCCCAAAATTAGTGATGTGTGCTTTTCAGTTTTGTTTTGACAACTGACATCTCACCAAGTGCAAACCTACTTTTTCTTGGCGATTCACATGAAATGGGTAATGCTGCAGAGCCACGCTTGCCTGACAGGGTCTAGTTTCAATGACTGTGAGCCAAACACGCTTCTTTTCCTGAAGCTTGTATTAGCACACGAATCCTCAAACCATCAACCATTATGCTTCCATTCAGCCTCGCAGGCCGAAATGGAAGACGTTAGAGTCTGACAGATACTTTAACATGACATAACAGGTTCAGCATTGTGCAGTCTCAGACCAGACAAACATGGACCCAAACTAGCGGTACCGTGAAACCACCAGACTCTAAGAAAATATATATTATCCAAAATATTTAAAGCTATCAAAACAATAACACTGAACAAAAGGACAAAAATAAGTACATAGACACAAATCATGTAAAGGTATCTGCCAACATTAATTATCTTAAGCAAACCTTTTCCAGCCTTTTTATAATCAACAAGCATGTACAACCAGATTACTGGTGTTAAAGAAAAAAAATAAGAATGACAGAAATGGCTTTAGTCTAGTTTTTTAACTGAATCCGTTGTGATCTTTTAGTTGTAATGTCTCAAAATCCAATACCTATAATTTTTAAATGTTTTAAAGTAAGAAGGAAAACAGGAACGTAAAGTATTTGTTTAACTATAGTTTATTCCTGTGTTGATTTCTAAAAACTAGAAACACTTTCCATGCTGTCCTTGACCAGTGGCAAAACTTAAAACCATTCTTCTAAACTCCAAGATGATGTTCTAGGCGTTCCTCAACAGATTGGTTTTTTTTTTTTTTTAATCATAAAGAACTGGTTTATATTCAAACTCCAAAGTGACCATTCATTTGTCATATTATTGGTATGAATCTGCCTGGCTAATTTTTCTAATTTTGTAAAATCAAACCCTGCAAGTTGGTGGTTAATCTCCTCAAACCAAAGCAGTGATTAGCTTGTTCTCTGATATGTCATCTGGATGTAAAAAAGGTCAACCGGTTGAAGCCAGACCCTACTTATCTTTATCTACCACTGCTTATTTAGTTTTGTATACTCAAAGACAAGGAGGGGCAGAAACAGACAAACGAACTCACAACAGTTTAACAAATATATTAATATACAAAAACATTTTAAATATAAGGGGTAAAATAATAATAATGATCAATAATGTATAGTACCTGCACAGACAAACTCAAACAGAATAGAAAACATGACAACAAATACGTACTTGAACTATTTCCTGAAGGTCTCCGTGATGCACTTTCATTTAATCGTGTTGACTACATTTTGGAGGACCAGGGGACTCTTTAAAAAGTATGAGCAGGAAATGGCAGGTCTCTCAAACCTCAAAACCATACAAAATGGATTGTGTTTATTTTTATTTGTTTGCTTTTGCTTTTGTGGTTAAAAACAAATATTAAAAAAAAAAAACACCACAGATTTCCTGATCAAAAGACAGTAACATTAAAAGAATAAGAGTACTATTTTTGAGATAGCACTGGAATGTGGCCAAAAGTTCACAACTGCAAACCTATCTTTTTGTATGTGAACAATACAAGGATTTTTAAATGTATTAATTATAAATTATATTGAAAAGGGAGCCAAATTACACAGTTAACTAGAGATACTAGGTCTTGGATAAATATCACCTTGAATTCTAACAAAAAAATAAAGATTTACTTCTTACGGATTTAAATAATAATGAGATATTGGACTGCAGAGGAGACCTACAGCTAATTATGCTTCTCCTTGGGGGTCTCAGTCCCATGCAACACATGCAGTGAAGCTGCATTTCATGCCAACGGAGAAACAAGACATGAACAGAAAGAAAATGAACAATACATAAAGAGGAGAAAGAGGGGAAATGGTAAAGCTGCAACAAAGTGGACCCCCTCCCGTTCCAGGCCAAGACAATTGTAGCACAGAAGCTACATCCCCCCGGGAATTAATTAGATTCCTCTGCAATGATGTGCCTTCTAACTGTGATAGCATTTGTCTTCTGGAGAGCCAGCAGATAGAACCTATAAATGATATGCATGCTCGTTAGCTTCGTTATGTTTGGTGGAAATTTGTAATAAAAACGTGTATTTCAAAAGGGGCCGTGTTTTAAAAACGCTGCTACAGATGGCGTTTCTTTGATAAGAATCGTGTTTATTCAACGATCGTAGAGGTTTAAAAAAAGGGGGGATTGCAATAATAAAATCGTCCGTAGTGGTTATTTACCTCGAGAAATCAACACTAGCTAGAGCAAACGGACACTACGAGGTTAAGGTTGTACGCAGACTTAAAAGATAACGCTAACAGCTCCTCGGAGACTCGGTTTTACTTTATTATGTTCACCCCAATTGAAATGAAAACAATACAATAAATACAATAAACAAAATAGTCGATGTGGCGACATTTCCTTGTATTGGCGATGGCTACAGGGGGCTAACATTAGCCTCCAACCCCCATTATGATTCTCTCAAGTTGCTAGCTATCGAATCCACTCCACCCAAACCCCCTCCCCCATAACACCCACCCTAAAACGCAGAAAATACGCCAAAATAGAGTCAAACGCATACCTGGAGTGAGCCTGTGTTCCCCGCCAATGGGCTGGGGTGACATAGAATGTGATGGGCTGTCGACTGGGGGTCGGAGGTTGCATCTTTGCGGGGATGGAGTACTCGGAGTCCCCGGTAGTGGATTGCACCTTCTCCGCTTAGGAGACTGAGGGCTGAGGAGGGCCTCAAACTCCATCGACCGCTTTAACGTAGCTCCACAAGCCATGTTAGCGAAACCACACGAGAAAAAGGAGCTGGATATACAAATACCCACAATATTTGGGGTTAACGCTCCTCGTTTTGAAACGATTACGTCCCTTAAATTTCTTTTTCGCTTTTCTTCCTCTCCACAACAACGGATTTTCTTCTCGCAGTAGTGAGCCAACTGCCGACAGCGCCTGCTGAATTTTTAAAACGTCACAATGGTAGAACGTACCACTACATCTCAGAGGGTGTTTTTAAATTGAAACAAAAATAAATTTTACGATAACTTGAATTACCAATCCCAAAAATTATACTTTTAAAATTTAATATAATACAAAATTAAGTGTGAATATCTAAATCGTTTTGGTTCTACATTTTTATCCCCATTACGTTTACACATCTGGTCTTTCTCCCCTACAGTTGTTATTGATAGCCTCTCGTTGAACTCAAAGTGGGAGTTCACGAGACGTCTGCTGAAGGTAATTACCTACAAATAAATGGATAAATCCAATCACAAACATTTATATATAATTTTTCCGCGAGATATGTTTTCATGTTTAACTCTAGTTCTCATAATGTAAGGCTATGGATAGTTGGTCAGCTGTAATCAAATCGGTCTACAGGAAAAGTAACCAGATAAAATAATAATTTGAAATTCCTTATCATGTAAAATAAAAGAAAAACAAATTGAAAAAAAAATGTTCAAATAAAAATTTAGAAATATTTTAAACAGCATTAAGACATATAGCCTTAAATTCTGAGTTGATTTTAACATTTTGCCGTTTCATTAATTTTTAAGATGTCTTACTTTTATTTCATTTTGTTTTTCAAATCAGCCATAAATGAACAAAGGGGAAAGTTTCCATACATTTTAGTCTAAAAAGAACCAAAAACATGGAAATTAAAAACTTAGTGATTCAACTGGAATGAATAGGCAAAATGTTTAGAGTAAAGAAATTAAAAAAAAGAAACATAAAGCATCGGCCTGGGTGAAACCTGATTTTTTTAAATATAGGTTTGTTTTTCAAGGGAAGGCTTTTGGATTACCCGTAAACTAAATCCAAAAGCAACAAACTGTTTTGGTTTTATTGTATTCAAAATTGTGTACTAATGTGTCCTTTAATGTATAATTTTTCAAATGGGCAAACAACAGTAAACCACAGTAAACACTGGTTTCCCCTTTTGTATCATTCGTTGCTAAGGGAACATTTCTTTTTATTTTGTTATGCAGGACTCCTGAATCTTAGATGAGAATATTTTTTCTGGCTCATCCTTTTCAGTACCATTTTTGTGTCCACATATCTGCACGTCTAAGCAGCAGTAGGCCAGCAGTTTCTGTTGTAAAGAAAGTTCTGGTCTCTTTGACAGTGCTCTCCCTAACATGAGCCCCATTCACGTTAGTGCACTGTTTAAATTCATTGTGTGACTCGTCATGGGCTAAAGACTTTTGTGATAACAGCATTGTTGACCCATGCATCTTTGTTCACCCATGCAGATTCCTATATTTTTAAAAAATAAATACCGGTTTGTTGACAGATAATTCTCTTGTGTTTGATTAAAATAAAAATTCAGCTCACTGGATACAACATTTTTCTGTGAGAAATCATTGAAAGTAGTCATGGGAGGCAGAAAAATCTGTTTTTCCTTGCTTTCTTTTCTAAATCTGGGGGTCAGGTACAATTCTTTCAGATGATGTGAGAAGCCTCTAGGTTTGGACAGAAGATCAATTGAATTCTGTCATATGCCCCTCATACAATTCTTTTAATAAATTTACATAACTAGGAAGAATGTATTAATTCTAGACTATTTTTCAGAGATTATGATTAATAACACAAAAACATGTTTCTACTCATGGTTAGTGGTTGATAAAGCAGCCCATCTTTATTGGTAGAATAAGTTCCTTTAAATTCTTAGCCTGTCTTTCATGAACTGTCTGTTTGAGATCTCCCCAGAGTGGATCAATAATATTGAGATCAGGAGACCGAGACGGCAACTCTGAAACCTTCACCTTATTTTCTTGTAACCAATGACGGGTGGCCTTAGCCTTGCCTTGTTTTGAAAAGTTGTCATGTTGAAATGGCCAAGTGCATTCCATGTGCGCGCTCATGTACAAGAGTACAAGTCCAGTACTTTCTGAAAATGTGCCGCATTCATCTTGCCAGCAGTTTTGACCAAGTTTCCTGTGCCTTTGTAGCTCACACATCCCCAAAACATTAGCGATCCACCCCTGTGTTTCACAGTAGGAATAGTGCTATTTTCATCATAGGCCTTGTTGACTCCTCTCCAAATGTAGCATTTATGGTTGTGGCCAAAATGTTAAATCGTGGTCTCATCTCTCCAAATTACTTTGCTCCAGAAGTTTGGTGGCTTGTCTCTGTGCTGGCATTTTGTAAGTAAGTCTCCTATTTTGTGGCATTTACATAAAAAAGCTTTCTTCTGGCGGCTCAACCATGCAGCCGATTTTTCTTCAGGTGCCTCTTTATTGTACATCTTGAAACATCCACAGTTTATCAGAAAGTCCTGGATCACAGCCAAAGTTATTTGTGGGATTTTCTTTGCATCACTAACAATTTTTCTGGCACTTGTAGCAACATTTTTTGTTGCTCTACCAAACTGTGGTTTGGTTTCAACACAACCCTATTACTTCAAAGTTTGAGCACTGCTGGCTGGCATTCTCAGTTCCTTGGATGTCTTCCTACATCCCTTTCCTGTTTTATACAGTTCAGTTACCTTTTCCCATAGATCTTTTGACAGCTCTTGAGCTTACCCCATGACTCAGGATCCTGAAATGTCAGTGCAGCACTAGATGACGGATGTAATGGTCTGTTGGGAGCGCAGAAACCCCAAAGCCTTTTGTTCACACATATCAATTACAGGGAAATGATTCAGAATGAATGAAAAATGACCAATAAATCATAATTTCTTCCAAGGTATGTATACTTATGAACACACGTGTGCTCTACTATCAACAGAAATAGTTTTGTCTCTTCTCTGAGATTCAGGAAGTCAGAATACTTTTTAAGACTAGAATAATGTGATCAGTTCTTATGTTTTTTGTGGCAACATTTTGAGCAAGTGCAGCTTTTTAACAGACTTTTTGTGAATAGTTGTAAAAACAAAAGCAAATAAAATCACAATTATCGATATTCATTCCGTAATGATACAAATGTTTGGTGATTCAGGAATTATGGAATTTTCAGTAACATATAAAATATAAATGACATGGTAGCAATTATTTTATTCTCATGATCAACATTTACACCTAAAATGTTTCAAATGCAAGTAAAAAGTAGCTTATTTCAACGTTTCTATGTTGTAATTGTTTTCATAAATAATCAACTCAAAAAATGACTCATGCAAACATAGTTTCCTTGTGAAATAAACAGGACACAGATAACACCATATGTGTCTATGGCACACAGCCTTTATGTAATGGTAAATACATTTTAGCATCTTTTTTACGATAATATTTACATTATACAGAATAGATGGTAAAAGCAAACAATCCTTTTTCACATATTTATTAAACATCCAATATTGATTATGCTGGTTTTACCACTGCATAAATACAGAATTTTTGTTAAATTTTCATTTCAAAAGTCCTCAATATTTTCACTTTTCACATTCGGCTGATTTTCCACTATTTTAGAAATGGAGTCGAGCTCTGTAGCTTCTGCGTGTGGAGTCTTATTGTCGGAGAATTCAGAACCGTTGTCTTCTGCTGCCGTGACTCCAGCCTTTTGGGACTTCTTACACTTTCCAATCTCACAAAATCTCTGCAGAGAATGCAGCAGTGCCAGTCTTAACTCTCTGCAGCGCAATGCATAAAGGAGTGGATTGACTGTAGAATTAAGTAGACAGAAGGTGCTGCAAAAAGCAAAAACCCTCTGACCAGAATGGGTCAAAACTGTGGAGATGTCAACTAACATGAAGGAGAGCGCAGGAAGCCAGCACATCACCAGGATAAGCAGAATCAAACCAAAGGTGCGAGCCAGTCTGATGTCCATCCTCATGCGAGCCTGACCTGTGCCTGCTGCTCCCTGGAGGCTGGCCATGGAGGATTCGTGGCAGTGGGCCTTCCACAGGATGAGAGCGTAAGCACCTAAAATGAGTGCCAGAAGCATTAGTGTGAAGCTGGTCCAGCAAGCCAAATAAGCCCGACTGATGTACGGGAACAAGCGAGAACAGGGTGGGTTGAGGCCTGTGTGGCACCGCCAGCCCATCAAAGGCAGAAAGGAGATGAAGATGGTGGCGCTCCAGAGAATCAGAAGACTTAACAGAGCTCTACGGCGAGTCAGCAGCAGTTTGTAGCTGGAGGCCTGGTGTATGCAGAGGTAGCGGTCCAGAGCAGTAAGCAATAAGCTACCAACTGAGGCGGTGAAGGCCATGGTGACTCCGCCCAGCTTAAACAGGTAGGCAGTGGGGCCATCGCTGCGGCGGAACAGATGAAAGTCCAGGAAGCTTGTGGTGAAAAAGCAACTGGCAAAGACATCAGCCAGAGCAAGGCTGGCAATAAACAGATAAGATGGGCGCTTCCGTAAACTGACTGAAGTGGCGATGACTATCAGAACAAGTACATTTTCTATAAGTGTGACGGGACCTGCTAGGAAACAGATAGAGCCAATGGCTTTCTTCTCTTGATCTAGAAGAACCATAAAGCATCCCAGATCCTCACAAGACTTATTAGCTGTGAGACACACAAAAACACAAATCTTAGTGATATTAAGCCAAAGTTGCAGCCTCAAAATTGTGTAGCAGTGTTTCAGTGGTACATGCCTGTTGGAGGTGAAGTTTCCTTATTGCGCAATTCAGAACTGAGATCAGAACTGCCCATTTTTTTCAGCCACCTATATGACAGATCAGAAAGAGGGGATAATTGAAAAACATGTTCTTCCATGCCCATCTTTAAAAAATATCATCATAAAGAAAAAAGAAAAGAAAAAATCACTTTCAATTTTTTTTAAATAACAAAAAAAAATTGAATCATAGTTTGAACTTCACACAGTTTAAATTCCACTACAGCAAATAATTAACAAAAATTATTTTTCAATTAAGAGGTGGTTAAACCCTTCGATGGAATCTATTAAAAAATGCTATGTAATTTTTAAGAGACATAGACAGTAATATTCTTGTGCAATGGGTGATTTGGTAAGTATTTGCTCACAAGAATATTAGTTTAAAGACCCACTCCAGTGAAAATCAGATATTTGGTGTACTTTGCATGTTCTTGTGGCATTTTTCTGATGACATATATAAAGAAAATTTAGCTCAAAATTGCATTTCTGAGTATATAAATCATCGGGAATCAGGAGCAGACAAAAAAATGCAGTTTGAAAAAGCTTGTAGGTGTGACGTAAAACCTAGAACAGCAAGCCACGGTAATGTTAGGTTGGGGTTGTGAGAGGCTGTGAGAGAGCGGGGACAGTGTAAACAAAGATATGATGGGAACTGAACTGAACCAAACACCTATTCTGCAACAAACAAAGATAAATAGAGTATATGCCAACTGATATAGTTTAAATATAGGTACATCAAGATCACCTTTGGAGACTTGTAATTTGGAAAATGTAAGTTTGGGTTTCCTTTTATGCTATATAAATTCACTAAGCCAGCCGTTGAACAGCTTTAAAACTTTGTTTGATATCAGCAGTGAGATCATTTGTAGGGGATACAATTATCTTGGAAACACGTCCATCTTCATAATGTACACTCTACTGAGAAGAGAGACAGGAAGTTAGCTCCATCTAGAAAGATCTTTTTTGATTGTATTAAAAATGGGAGTAAAGTTGGCCTTAAACAACTGATGAAACATGGGAGTGATCTGAATACCAAGATTTACAAATCCTGAGAGTGACCAGCGGAAGGGAAATGATGCATTGTTCTACTCGTGAGGCTACCCGTTGGCATAGCAAATGATTTAGAAAAGTCAATTTTGCAATCTGAAGATGTTCCAAATTGCAGAATTACATTGCAGGAATAGAAAATGGAGGTTCTGTTATATACAGTTGGATGTCATCAGCATTCAACAAGATTTTATGTTGAGTTCCACTAGCAGAGAACCCCGTATAACCGAGTCATGCCTAATGTATTCAGCCAAAGGTTCTATCGCCAATGCGAACAAAGGGCAACCCTGCCATGTCGAGCGGTTTAGAGAAACTCTGTCAGATTTAAATCCTTTTGGAATTACAGAAGCTAGGGGGTTATTATATAATAATTTAACCCATCTTATGAATGTTTCACCAAAATCACATAACTCTAAAACATAATGTAAATGAGGCCACTCAAGATGGTGGAAAGCCTTCTCAGCCTCCAGTAAGATAGCCAGGCTCTCAATGTCTTGTGCCTGACATACATTAATGATATTCAAAAGTCTTCTGACATTATGGCTAGAGCTCCTACCCTTAATGAAGCCTGTCTGGTCCTCTTTTATTGTGAAGGGCAAGACTTTTTCTAATCGAAGTGCCAACATTTTTGATTTAACAAGGCTATTGGTCTCTAACTAGAAAAGTGTTCTGAGTCTTTTCCTTTCTTGAGAATAAGTGTGATATCTGCTTCCCTTAATGACTGGAGAAGAGAACCAGAGATAAAGGAATGCTTCCGCGTGGCTAAAGAGGGGTCAAGCAAAACCTGGTAGGACTCCTTATAGAAGTCACAAGTTTTTAGTTGTTTTTTATATTTTATTTTTTGTGCTCTGTGGCACAAATGATTTAAGACTTTAAATGTTTTTTTTTTCTTGCAATCAATCCTGTGCAATCAGGGGTTTACCTGATTGCAATGATGTGAGCACTAGAAGAGCCTCCTTTTTTGTAATAGCTGCATTTAGCTCAGCTTTTTGAGTCTGAACGAAGGTGGGAAGAGTTAACCCTGTCAGAAAAGACATCAATCCTCAACATCAAATTGAGGTCAAAAACATGTTTAATCTGCAAATCAAATTACATAATTTGAATTGAATAATAGTTTATTAATGTTGCTGTACATGATGATTGCAACAGATGATCTGACCCTCCTATTAGTGTCAGGAAATGGTGCAGAAGGACCCAAATGCAGTAGTCCAGTCTTGGTGGCAGAAACTAAGACATTTAATAAATACACTAAAATAAAACTGAAACAAACCAAAACCACAGAGAACCAAAAAGGTGTCATTTCCATGACAGGGGTTATACTTTACAAAAAGTGATGCAAATAAAAAAAAAATGTAAATATCTCTAAACTGGTGATTTTCTCAAAGTGGGATCTAGCCGTTTCAAAGGACCTGAGGAACCGGCCCACTCGCAGCATTGAGATCACAAGATTTTAACATTTTTTATTCACACATAAGTTGATTTAGTGTTATTTCAATTGAATGTAATTTTATTTATATAGCCCATTATCACAACCATAGCTGTCTCAATGGGCTTCACACTGGTATTTATGTAAAGAGCATGAAGTCATAAAATATAAACAATAGCTGGTTGCTAAACAGACTAAACAGATTAAGCTAAACTGACATCCCTGCCCTTAGACCCTCCTTCTTGATGAGGAAGAACTCCTAATAAACCTTATCTTGGGGGAAAAAAGAAGCCTGGGTTGTATTTTTCTTAGACACCAGATGGAGTTGAACTGGACTTATGTTTAAATGACTGAATATCAATTATTTCATGAATAATAATGGATTAGATGATATGGTTAACACTTTCTTAATATCCATCATTTTTTTCTCAAGTGCTTGTTGTTTTTTTTCATCCGTTTTCTTTTTTTCGACACTAAATATCCAATGACTAAGCCCCTGATAAATGCTTCCCATAGCAAATTGAAGTGATAGTGAAAAACTTGTTAAATTTAAAAAAATTAAAATTCTCTGGTGAAATATGATGTAAATGTATACAAGGAGGCCATTTCTAGATACAAAATTGCATGATCACTAACCACAATATTCCCAATATTGAATAAAAATATTATAAGTGAATAAAATGTAAACTCTTTGTTAAGAGGATGAAGGGTTCGCCAGACATTTTTCTTGAAGATTAACCCACAAAAATCTGACTTTCGTTGATAAAGTTGCACATTTTTAATGATTTTTTAAAATGCAAAATACATATTAGAATCTCACAAACATTTTGAGTTTCTCTCAACAGACAGTTTGAGTTTTGTTTTCTGTTAATTTTACTTAAATCAAACAGCTGCTGTTTTAACTTTAAGAGAATTTTTAATGAAATGTACAATTTTTTGATACAAAAAACAACTTTTTTAATCTTTGGCACACATTCTATGAGTGTTAAGTCTTGCAGAGGACATTAACTAAGCAGTAAATAGCTCTAAGGAAGTTACTGTAAAAAAAAAATCTCTACACAGATAATGTAATGATAAAGCTTTAATCACGTGTTTTCTTTTTGTTTTCACTGCTGTCTTTTATTCCACTCTTCCCCATTTTTTAGAAGAAAATTTAAAAATTTCCTTTTAATCTAAAAAAACTATTATGTATCAAGCAGAATTATTAATTTAAAGAATTGCTAAGTTTGCAACTTGTCTGAGTCCTTTGGTTTGTTTCTGTGCATGTTGATTGTGGCTTCTCTTGTTTTTCTACCCCCTTCCTGTGGTTCTCAGTGGAGCAGTTGTAGCTGACTGCACTATATGGTGTCTCTTGATCCTCAGTGAAAGGTGCTTTTGATGTTTCCTCTTTAGTTCCTCTTTTGTTCTAGCAACAACAATGAAGACTTTCTAGTTTTCATTATTTGCTTTTGTTTACTAGATTTTTGTCCCAAACCTGTGGAGATTAACTTTGACCTTCCAGTTTGGAATCTGATTCTCGTTGCACCAACACGGCTTTCCCTACAAGTAACACAAATTGGCAGAGGACATAAAAAGACACATTTTTGAGAATGTTTCTCAATTTGACAACTGCTCAGATTACAACACCCTATTTCTGCCTGGTGCTGAAATCATCCAAATTGCAATGATTCGTTTTAACATGTTGAAGCGTTTGAAAAAGTTCCAGCAAGAGTAGCTTGTGACTAAAACTGAGTTTCTAATATTAAATACGAATATTATTATTTTCTGGTCAAAAGTAATTTGAGAAGAATAAAAATAAATTGCGTGACAATCACCTCATTGAGACACTGTTGCACTTTGCCATATTTCAAAAGAGCCCAAACCGAAAAAAAAGAGAAAAATAGAGGTTTTACGGCTACAAACAGAGGCATTCATAAATTATATTAAATGCTATTAACTGTCAATAAACTTTACATGTACCATCAATATAAAGACGTAAACAGAACAAAAATGTGAATGTTACCTCTTGACAATGCAGTTGTGTCTTACCTCAAAAAAGGGAAATATACTTCCAACAGCTCTCTTCAAGTAAAATCTGTAGGTTGCCTTGACAGAGGCGGAGATGATGTGATTTACTTTTGTTCCCAGCGGCAGAACAACTGCAGTAAGATCGCACAGACCTCCAGACCTGAGCGGTGGCTGAGTGTGTGAGTGAACAAATGAGATAAGAGGAAAGGATGTGACGCCAGCAGGAGGGAGGAGATGAAGTGCATCAAACAAAACAAAAAATATTTGTTTTGTTTGCTAAAATTAGTGTGAATTGTAGTTTTCATTAAAAATCCACTTTGTACTGGTATATTTACACATTTCACTCATTAATTCCTAAGTTGTTTCAAGTTGATGAGAGACATGCTTCCATCACAGTTAACTATGTTAATAGAATTAGCTCAGGGTTCATTTCTAATATTCTGTATTTTTAAAAAGTTGAGGTAAAATACAGAAAACATATTAAAGAAAAATAACAGTTTGTGAGTATGTTTTTGGGAGGATTCTGTGCTTAGTGATGCTTTTGTCTTTTTTTTCCCTGTCAGACTCACTAGGTTTAGCTTAATCATCCACAGCTGTCTTCATTTAGTTCATCTTCATCAACCTCACTGTATAAAAGTGCCTGGTTTTCAGGCTTTGTCTTCGTGTGCTGTTGGTTTGGCAAGGTTTTTGTCATGGTTCAGGTTATTTATTAAACGGTTATAGTTTCTGTCACAACTGCAGTTTTGTTGGGGGGGTTGTTTTTGTTTTTTTTACTAAATAAAACCTCCAGTCATAAAAACACCCCCTTTTCTTGCTTAAGCACTTTGCTTGAAGTATTTTAAATGTTAAAAAAAAGGCTCTTTAATTTAGCTGTTTGGTAGATGTGAACTGACTTGAGTAACGTGCTTTAAAAAATATATATTTTCAGTTTGCATGCTTTGCATAGACATGTTTATCTTGGGAGGAATCGTTTTGTTTTACTACTATATACCAAAACTATTTGTAAGTACAATTCTCAAAAGTGGCACAGTTTCCCACAACCACTTGACATGTCAAAACCTGCTCCAGTAAAACTTGTTCTGGTGGAAAGATGATCAGCATGTGATGCTGCTGTAGCTACAGCAGGGGGCAATAGTGTGCAGCCCCCCCCCCCATGCACTCATGGGTTGAACATCACACATTGATCAGGATATCAGAACTTGCATAGTTTGCCAGTTGAAGCACTCTACTTGTCATTTTAGGTCATTTAATTTTGATTTATTGCCTCCAGTGAAAATAACATTTGCTCATTCAATAGCTTTAATCAGGTCACGAAGTCATATATACCTGAGGCGCTAAAATGAATTAGCATTCTATTTTAGCCTCTAAATTTGGAGAAAAGTTGGTTCAATCATTCTGTAGTCTTTGCGGCCAAAAAAATCGAATTATTCAGTGACACGATTATTATACAGAGGGATTTTTCTTTTCTGTTTTGACAAATTATGGTAAAACAGAAACAAGACCTTGTAAAAACTCTGTGATTTCTGGTCCACATGGGTGTGTCCTTTCCTTTTGCCCCCTAATAGATTAAACAGACCAGAAGACAGGAAATAGAATTAGAACCAGACCGTGCAGCTGCAACAAGATGTCCCCTCTGTTGCTGGCCCTCCAGGTGCAACCTAAGCAGAACAGACAACAGGCCGGGCTAAAAGCAAAAATGTTCAATTATTCCAGAGATTACATCATGATGGTGGTGGATGCTTTTAGGAACCACCCAGGACTGGAGCACAACAGCTGGATTCACTGCTACAGACTGACTTGGCTTAAATCCATTAATGAAATTGTCTGCTCTCATTTCCAGATGACCAGATCGTTCCAAAGCAGAATCAGATCAGTAATGTAGAAAAAAAAGGGCAAAAATTAGTACATAAAAAACGTGTTTTGCAAAAAAACAAAAAAATTCTTTTTTTTTTTATAAAGAAAACCAGGAAGAAAAAATAGTCCTTAGAATCTAATATAGCACTTGTAAACTTGTATTGTTTTTAAAGTGAATTGCTGTCATAGAAACAGAGGCGGAGCTTAAACATTTCATATTTCATGGGCAGGAGGGGTGCAGAAGACTTTGTAAGGGTGGCAAATGTGAACAGCAGAGTGAAAGGACATTACAAATTCAACAATCAAAAATACGTATTACTTCCAGTTTTATCAATATTATTGTTTTTATTTCTTTTAAAAATTCTGCTTTTGCTATTTTTGCAATGCTTGAAGAAGATTCTATTGATGATTTTCTTTAATCTTTCTCAAGAATGACTTTAACATTGACTCAAAAACTGGGAACAAGTACTTGTCCCCCCCTTAGATCCGCCCCTGTATAGAAACTTGGTTACTCTGACACGTAAACAGAGAACTAGGTTTCTGAGAGTACAATTGTGTGGAAAGACTTTGGACACTAGACACAGAACAGTCTCGCAGAGAGATAATTTGCATGAGGTAATAAGTGCAGAAACTCTGCAATAGCTTTAAATGTAAGTGTTTAAACTGATTTCTTTTGTAGAAAAATGTCTTTGTGAAATCAAGTTACACAAGCACACATAGTTTTCTTAAGCACCACAATCTGTTAAACTCACCAACATGTTTTTATAAAATATTATTAAAATTTTATTTTATCTTATTGCGCTTTGCTTTTATATATATATATAGATTCACTTTTGATTTTGGTTCACAATGAACGATCCCATTTATTGACCAACCGATTTTCAACTAACTGTTGTTTTTCCACTTAAAATAAAACAAAGAGAGCATTATCAGAAAATACATTGTATGATCATGTCTTTGCAAAACTCAATGTTGCCACATTGGACTAAAGTGATGACTGATCACATAATAGATCAATTGGTTTGTTGTTTTGGGGTTTTTTTTAGGTTTGACATTTTCCATTTATTATATGTTTGCATAATTCCGCAAAGTAATGCAGCAAACTATGAGACCAAAAAACACAACAAAACAAAAAAACAATGTACTTGAAACTAAAACTTGCTTTATGTGTGTCAGCTATGTGGTTAGGACAAACTGTTTAGTAAATCAAAAAGTTTTAGTGTAAACACAAAAGCAGAATGAGAACGGGAAAGCTAACACGGGAAGTTATTTTCAAATTCAAATAGAGAAAGATAAAGCCGACTAGAGAAGGAAAGGAAATTCAAACAATCGTTTATGCAGAATTAAGTAAAAGACGTAAAAGTTACTAAAGACTGATTGTAAATGATAACAGACAGAAATGTGCTCAGTTATTATCACAATTAGATGAGAAAAGTTTCATTTGCAGAATCAAAGAAGTACAAAAAGACTAAAAATTATTTAAAAAAATAAAAGCTATTAAAGTGATGCTGTGTGTTGTAAAAAAAAAAAAGAATAAATAGGAAAAGAGGCAGCTGTTCTTCTTCCCAACCTTTCTGCAACTTGTTTACATGGATAACCTTTCCAAATAGTTGACATGTGACCTACAGAAGCCTCCTAGTGACCTACTTTCCATACATGGATCACTGTATGGGCACAGCCCCCTTGACTTTTACGTTTCCTTCCATGGTCTACCATCTGTGAAGACTGTTGCACAACCGTAAATTCCAGTCTATTTGAACAAGTTAAAGCCATTAGTGAACATAATAGTCAATCGGTTGTGGTGGCTGTCTCCTTCTTTGAGCCTTAAAAGTTTTGGTTTGTTCCTTAGACCACTATAAAATGTTATCTACCCTTTAATCGACTAGGATTTTTTTCTACCTAACCACATACCTGTGGTTGATGTTCTTCCACAATACAATAAAAAAGAAGACTAATCTGTGTGAGACATTCTAACTTTAGAAAAATGCAAAACAAAAGTATAAGAAAAAGGAGAATAAAAAAGAAAAAAAATATGTTAAAAGATACACATCTAAAATTAAGTGAATTTCCAAAGTAAGAAAATAGCATTTTTAAAAAAGGACAAAAACCTTTATATAAATATTTACAAAGCAGATTACTTTTGTAAATAAGCTTTTGTTTTTGTCAGTTGGGTAATAAACATAACTTTTCCAAAGATCACCATATAATTAAGTTAAAAGTAGTCATCTTAGAAAAGGTTTTTCAACTTTAACTTTTAATTTGACTGTTTCTGAGCTTCCCTGGAGGAAAAACACATTTATGATCTTTGTTTGTCTTCTAACTGTCTTTTTGTGTTGAACTTCAACTCTATGTTCTCTGTAAACTGTTTTTGGTGAATATTATGACGTTTACCACGTGCACTGTGTTGACAAACATCCTAAAATGAGGATTTTCAGTGAAATAACAGCAGTTTGTTGTGACCACACAACACAACTATGGGGGAGGGGCAAAGGGAGACGTGATGGTTGAAACCAAGGCGGAAACGCCTAGTTTCAGTCAAGAAAGGGGGGTAAAAGCAAGAGGTAGATGTTACTAAATAAACATGTCGTGACATGTAGACAACAGGGTCTCCGTAGATAAAAGTAAACTATAATTTACGCAATAACAGACGACATTACATAACATACATGGCGACTCTATCGAACGTAACTGTAATTGTGATGTTGTGTGTTTTTTTCAGGGCTCGTTGTCATTACAATATCGAGTGAAAGCAAGAGATTTTTTTATCGGAAGCGTTTGTTTAGCCTTTCTGTGTAATTTCTCACTTCTCTCAGGAAATACCCGAACGATCACCAACAAAGGAAAGGGGAGGAAGTGCGGTTGACGTCACCAGTCTGGCAACAGGCATGACTGCGTAGGTTTCTTACAAGCTGATTGGTTGTCTAACTCGAATTCGACAGATGATTGGTCGGATCTCTGCGAGGAGAGACTACTTATCTCTTGTGTAGAGTCCATTTTGTTGCAATCTAGTGTCGGGAGGAGAAGTGGCGGTTCAATGCCTATTGTTAGCACCAACGTAGCCTCGATGGTGATGGGTTTGTAGGAAAAATAGCTCGCTGTGCTTCCTACATTGTCCGCCGAAGGATTTCACAGGCAAAACTTGTATATTATTGACAAAAGGCTTCAACAACCAAGCCTTGAGAAGTCGGTAAGGATATCAGTTTTACCTCGTCGCCATATTGAGTAGCTTCTTTGTTTTGGTTCGATGCCAAAGTAAAGTGACACAGTTTCGTGAAAGTACTTTCTAGTCGTCCTAATATTACTGATATGTTGATTAATAACACTTCCAGTTGTTTTGTCATCGATTAAAACTGTCGAAGCCTGTAATAAACTGAATGCGAAACTATTTTGCAGCTCTTATGTAATACGTGCGTAATGTATTAAAAAAAATAATTGTCCGTATAAAAAATAGATTAAAGCTGGTTTGTGTAGTTTACGGTGTTTAATGACGCAGTTTTCCACACGCCCCTCCCTCTTCGAATGTTTTTGTTCGGTAGAAAAACAGTTTAAGTTTTAGAATAAACGCTTTCACTGGGACATTGTTTCGTGACTCTCATCTCATTTGGGTTTTTAGGAGCTCGACTTCGCGGAATATCGTGTGCCGAGGTGAATTGATGTTCAGCTCGGCTCCACGGGGAAACATCGCTCATTGGCACATGAAAACCTCAGACATAGCTGAACATAAAAGTGCAGCGAGAAGTAGACAAAGAGCTACTTCGAGGACCTGGGGACCGACCGGTGGAGAGAGATTAAAGAAGGATCTCTGCTTCGTCAACATACTACCAACAAAGAGGTGAGCGGGGTCTGTTTTTCTGCCGAGTGGGGGAGGGGCGTCGCGGCCCTGTCTGGCTGTTGTTTCTGCACGTAGCGCCCGAGCTTGTTTTTGTTCGAACTGAGTCTGCGCAGTAGGCGCTTGTCTTTTCACAAATATTTTTTTTCTGACTTTAGACTTAACGATTTGTACTCCTGTAGGTGACACCTAGTACAGAAACATGGGAGGTGGAGAGAGGTACAACATTCCAATTTCCCACCCTGAACGGCAAAAAAAGAACCACCAACTTGTCAAGGCCAAACAGAGAAGCCGTGACCAGAATGGAGTGGCTGTCTCAGCAGGAGCATTGGGGGGCCTTCACAACCATGGCCACCGTAGGAACGACAAAGGCGCAGCCTACCACAGGTCTCCGGAGGCGCGGCAGGCCGTGTCTGCAGAGAAGAATGCCTCCATGCGTTTTGGCACCAACTACGATCAGAACTGGGAGGGTGCGGTGTCTCACCTCAACACACTCCTGGCAGCCCAGGGCAGCCCAAGCTATGCAGGCCCCAAGTTCAGTGAGCCACCGTCACCCAGTGTGCTCCCCAAGCCCCCTAGCCACTGGGTGTCTTTTCCATCAAGCTCCTTTGATCACAGGGAGATGATGGCTTTCCAGCTCAAGAGTCTACTGAAAGTGCAGGCTTAAGCTACACCCACACTTCATTTAAAGAGAGCCAATCTACAGACTGTGACTCCATTGAGGTGCTCATCTGCTTGGAACGCTTCTGAGCTGTAATACACTTGGTTTTATGCTGAGCTTTAAAGTGAAGTATTTGCAAAGAGGTTTGCTGCTATTTCAATTTTTAATGACAATTTTTAAATATTACAGCTCTGCAGCCTTGCTTGTTGATGCAGTCCTAAATGGAGTTCATTTCTGTAGTCTGTTAACTGGATTATATGTGCTTTAGTTTTGTTGTTCATGTTTGCTGTAAAAGCCAACAGAGTGTACTTTTTTCCACAAAAGAAAACAGGGCTTGTAACATCCGTTATGTAACAATCCATTACTTTTATAGTCCATTTTGTGGACAGACACCTTTCATTTGTGCAGGTTTTAATGACGAGCATTTGGAGTAAACACCAAAGCTTCAGGTGCTAAATAATATAAACATTTGTAGCATTTTTAAAGGGCCCCAAAATTTTCTTGATGGTTACATTACCTGTTTGGAATAAAGACACTCGATAGTTCTGCAGGAGAAAAAAAAGCTATTTTGAGATAAGTGAGGAAGGGAGATGTGGCCTCAAAGGGTAAGAGACAATGGCACATGGGCCTTAGACCCCAAACTCCTGTATCCTTTCTTTACTGCGCTGTGCGCACATGCACTATGGGATTTGGCGTGCCTAAGGTCTGCAACACTCTTATCAAAGCATTGTTTGTACAAGTCTTTTGTTGTGGTTGAAAACCGGTTCGATTTCTGTAACCAAAGCAATTTGTTGCTGCATTTCTTTCTTTTTCAACACCCTTTGTTTGGGGGTGGCTTTTCTTTTCTTTTTATTTCACTTTTTGGTTTTTGCTAGCCCCAGTGGTGGATAAGATACAGTCACCTGGCTACTTTCTGTTCCAATCAGTACTGTTACTGCCCCTAAGCCTTTGGTCTCGTCAGTGCAAGGCGTGCATCCAAACATGCAGAAGAGGACCTGGTCAATGACTGGTTCTGTTTGGCGGCATTCCTTTGCTCAGGACGAGGCAGAGCTAAGGAAGTTTTTCAGAGAAGTGGTCACTGGAGCGTTGGACGCTGTTTTGGTCTTTGTTTACAAATTCTGCCTCAAAGACTGACTGTTCATGGAAGTGTTCTTGCCTCTGTCTTTTGTCTACCCCTTGCACTGCAATCAGACTCTTGTCCACAAGCAGCAGAAAAGATGCTTTGTGACTTTGTGATGCAAAAGGACTTGAAATTGATACTTATTTTTTGTGTTTTGGACCTCACTTTGAGAAATTTTTTCTTTGCAGAATGGAAGGTTTTTACAGCCAACATAGAGATGACAAAACAAAGAGATAGTTGGTATTGAAGAGCCATGTAAATAATGAAATGTGTAAAGTACTTGTAGCATATGTACATTTGCAGGCAGTTTTGATGCCTGTCTGACAAAAGTATTTTTAGTATTAACACTGAATGTATAAGACATGCTGAAGATGTGTCTTATCTTCAATGCTGAAGAATATTTTTGTTAAAAAAAATGTTAAAAAACGGTCTATACCATATGTCAGTACCCTGTGCTCCGTCATCTTCACAGAGGTCTTGCACACATTTTTATTGTTTTGTATTACAGTTTAAGGTGATCAGATGTGGAGTGCCAATCAAGAAAAAACTGTAACAAATCATGAATTGGATTTAAATAAGCTACATGCATTCCTATTTAAATTATGGGTGCATCTAGTTTATGAACCAAACCCTTATCTAAACGGAACAAAGATGGTGCCTAAGTAAAACCTATGCTGGAAGAACTCAATCCAGGTAAAGATCACAGAAGCAAACACCACATTTCAGCTATTCTTCTGCTAGCTGAAGGTTCAACCCAGTGCTGCTTGTTTCTTGAGTCTTTTCAAAGCCACGCATAGTGAAGTAACCCAAATTAAAGAATTGGCTGGTTTCCCCTTTTAGAATATGTCACTTGAAAACAATGGAAAAAAATGTGCCCCTTAAAACATTGGTGTCAATTGGAGTTCAATAAATTAAGAAAGATGTACTTGCTTTGAATTTAAAAAAAAAAGTATCAAAAAATAAAATTGAATCCCTTCCCCTCCCCCTAACTTTGTGTTTGGTGTTTTTCTTTACAGAGAAAATGTTAGATATTCATGTATTTAGATTAGAGAAGATTGAAATGGTACTAAAAATTATGACAAATTATTTTGTCCAAAATCATATAAAAGCAATTGCCTAATTTTTCTCACACATGTAATATTAAATTTAACATCCATTAGTTTTGTTGTGTGTTACAAGTAGAAATATTCTGAACTAGAGCAAAAACATTTATCGAAAATACTACAGGAATGTAAATATTTTTGAAAACAAAAATTAATCTTATGGTAACTGGACTTTCTATTGTAAATTTTTATAAATATAACTGTTCAGGTCACTTTATCGAAAACTAGTGGCAGTAAACAGCAGATTTTTTTGTCTTATATTTCCATAGAAAATCATTCGAGTTCAGCCTGGTTGCAAACTAGATTCTAAATAACTAGTTTTTTTTTTAATTTCCAAAGGAAATCAATCATTTACAGTAGACTGAAGAGCTCCATACGATTGCTTCAGAGCTCTCAGAGATCAACAGTTACACTCAACTTCTATCATTTAGCATTCTTCGATATATAGGAGCTACAGTTTACCTGATTGCATGTAAAATGCAGAACATTACTTTTAACAATGGTGTTATTCAGAAAAAATGAAGGGGGAGTTGTCTTTATGCTGCCGATTTCAGATAAATACAACCACATTTAACCTTGTTAATGAACATGATTTCTTTTTGTTATAAATATGCAGTAGCATTTCCAGGATGCAGCTATATTTGATTGTGTCAATAAAGCAATAAGTACTAGAGTATAATAGAGCTCTGAGTTAACCTTTGTGGCCCTGCAATAAGGTTCGCCCGACCTTCTAAAATTGTCATAAAAAAACGTTATAACAGTCAGCTAGTTGTTGAACTTTGAAATCAAATTTCTAAATGGTAAATGGTGTATACTTGTATAGCGCTTTTCTACCCAAAAGAGTCCATTTATATCAAATCACTTTTCAAGGTAAACACTGAAATTAGAGTATGTACATTTTTCAAATTGCATTGCCTGAGATGACAGTACAAAAGTAGAGGTCTGTGTAGAAAAAAAGGTTTTATTAAATAAGAATTTATAAAAAATGTTTTAAAAAAAAAAAGAGAGGAAAGAGAAAAAAAGTAATTTCATAACAACAGGAAATGCTTTTTAACCACTAAATTGATCTAATTTAAGGAAAAAACAGTAAAAAAAAAATGTTGAGAGCTTTTCAAGTGTTGAAAAAAAAATGTAGTGAAAACTATTTTGAACATTTGACTGGCTTATATATAAACACTTGCCTAAATAGATGATATTTTGCTTAACTTTTATGAAACCTGTAATTAATTTGCTACAGTTTGTATGATTTACTAACCTTTTTGGATTTAGCTCAGTAATCTTTAAAAAACAGACTCACAGCATATTTATTAAGCACATTTTTTTATTAAATAGACATGGTGTTTTCTGTTGTCAAATTCACATCTTTTTGCTTTTCCTGATGAGTGTTGTTGAGCCAACGGTCAAAGTCTGGGAAGAATAAAAAAAAAAGACATAAATTGTTGAATATGTAAGCTTGTATGTGCACTAAAATATTTTTATACTTGATATAAAACACATTTGCCACAGACATTTTGGAGCATGCATAGTACCTCAACCATTTCTCCTCCTTTGATCTCTTGCACGTGGCAAAATTTGCCCGTTTTGCAGACCAGTTTGCCACCCTCCATGTTGACAACACACTGGGGGGATGCATTAAAGACACAGATTAAACACCATTTATGAAACCTCATAGTTGTGGCTTTCGTTTAGATTTGTTTGTGGATAATTTAAAAACTGCTGAAAAATTTGCATAAATAGCAGATATTGTACTTCACAGCCCAAGTCTTCTACTGCTTATTTACTATTTTTTTTCTCAGAAAGAAGATAAATGAAAACCGCGAACCTTCAACTTCTTGCCGTCCATGGTGGTGATTTCAGCCTCCTTGCCGATGGTGAAGGAGTTGGTCACAGTTCTTCCAGGTGTCTTGGAGCTGATGACAAAGTCGTTGCCCGTCTGTTTGATCTCAGTAACTGGCTTGACATCTTTAGCCAGCTTAATGATATCTTCTGACAGTTCTGTTGAGCAAAACGGTCGTATTATTTTATGCAATTTTGATGTTTTGAAGACAGAAGCGGAGGTTTACCAAGACGAAATTTGTTCTTACCCAAAGCCCTGAGGAACTCCTCGTAGTTTTCCTGGGAGTACACCTGCCATGTTCCATTGAAGTCCATTTTTCTTAAAGAGTCTGGGCTTTTCCTTCACCACGGTGGCTAGAGGCTGAGACAGCTGTGTGAAGCGAAACACAACGTGGGGAAGGTGAACATCCACCCACACCCTTTTATACCCACTAGCAGGGTGCTCAGCACCCTGTCTAATGAGTAACAAAGTCCTTTAAGCAAACTACTGCTGTTTGAACAACCTGAAGTTCACTTACTTCTGTTTGGCCAAACCTCAGCATCCACTGTCAGGAATAAAAAGAAGCATAAAATGTATTTGCTAAAACATACACCCCACTTTCACCGTCCAAGATATGACATTTATTTAGCTGCAGCTACTTCCATTCATCTTGATCAGGAAGCAGTGCAGATGATGAAGTGGCAGGATCAGGCTAACAGGCTTTAACATGAAATGAATTCTGCAGGATTTGAGATTTGCAGGATTTCAAAGTACAAAACTGAGCTAATCCACATATATGTTAGTTGACATCCCAGTAAAATCCCATCTTCTTAAAACGATCAAGTTAGCTGGTTTTTACTTGACCTTTGCTCTTCATAATGTGAACTCCCCTGCCAACGTTGGACATGGTGGTTAGGTCACTGACACACAGGACTGTGTGCTTTTAAACTGGAAGGCAAAAATCACTTGTTGCAAAAGAGAAATGTTACCAAATGATCACATTTGTCATAAGACTTGATAATAAAATGATCTGAAGAGAAGAGCAAGGATAATTATTAACCAGTTGGCCATAAGTTTTTTATTTCTCAACCAATAAAGTTGAATGAATAAAATGCAGCAATTAAAAGTGAAATAAAAAGCACAGAGAAATGATTAAGGACGTCTTTATTCACAACACACAGCTGATCGTTTTAGCCATCTTTGGTTTGCAACACAGGAAGCACCAAAAGTTAGACCATGCTGCTGAGGAATCAAACACAGAAACGACATGCAATGGGGGCATTTCAAAAAATGTCCGAAATATTTCAATGTGTTTTGTTTAGAGTGAACCCTGAGCAAAAAGTAGTACACTTGAAGTTTGTTTTATTTAGACCATGTACGTGTAGTCTAGGAAGTATACTAGCTCAATACTCCTTCAGATGACATTGGAACATTTTAAGTTTACAATATATAGATAGTATTTAAAATGTAAACTTCAAGTATAGTGCCTCAATTTTACTTTAAGTACACTTGTAGTACATTTAACTAGACTACTTTTTGCTAAGGGAATGCTAGCTAATGTCCAGCTGCTTGGCTGGCTGCTGTGACAGCTAATTTATCCATTTTTATGTGAGAAAACATAACTACTTGTGTTGCTTACGATATGATTTTAAATGCCAGAATATGCAAATTAGAATTTTTTAACACATAGCCAAATAAACAAAACTAAGCAATACTTAGAGCAATATACAGTGAGGTTGTGGCTTCCAACATGACAATGACCCAAAGCACACTGCCAGGATAACCAAAGAGTGGCTCTGAAAGAAGCATATCTAGGTTCTAGAGCAGGGATGGGCAACTCCAGGCCTCGAGGGCCGCATTCCTGCATTCTTTCCAACATACCATGCTCTGGCATGTTCTAATTGGCTGGATACACCTGAACAAGGTAATCAGTCATGACTAGGGCTTGGATATCTGGAAATCATGCAGACACTGCGGCCCTCGAGGCCTGGAGTTGCCCATCCCTGTTCTAGAGTGACCCAGTCAGTCTCCAGACCTCAACCCAATAGAAAATCTTTGGAAGGAGCTCAAACTCCATGTTTCTCAGCAAACCCCAAAACCTGACTGATCTAGAGAAGATCTGAGTGGAGGAGTGGGCCAAAATCCCTCCTGCTGTGTTTGCAAACCAGGTGAAAAAATACAACATTTGACCAATGAAATCGCAAAGGCTAGTGTACCAAATATTAACAGGGGTTTTCTCAGGTGTTCAAACACCTTTTTGCACCAGTGGCTCACAAATACATTATTTAAAACCTAATGCAATGTGGTTTTCATGTTTTAAAGATTATGTTGATCTCACAGTGGACCTCAGATGAACATTTCAGGCCCTTCTATGATTTCTAAGTGGGAGAATTTACAAAATCAAAGGGTGTTCAAATACTGATTTGCCTCACTGAATTTATACCAATCTAAAACAGTTTTCTTGTTTAAATATTTCACTTTTAAATAACTGGTCATGATAAGTCATGTCTAAGGCATGACATCAATCTCCCACTCTGCCGTCTTAACCCATCTCCACAGCATTGACTGGAGGCTTCTCTCCATGCCTGTATACACTCACGGTTACATTGACCGTTTCCGATCCGTACTGGTTGCGCACAAAAATGCTGTACTTTCCAGAATCTTCCATGTGGACCTTGTTGACAGTGATGGAGCTGCGTTTGGACTCCTTGGTGATGGTAAACTGGGTCTGGTCCAGGATTTCCCGATCATTCCGAAGCCAGAAGATCTCGGGAGCCGGTTCTCCATCAACGAAGCACGTGAGGCACAGAGACTGAGAAAGACAGAAGGGCAGAAGATGATCAGCCTTGGAGAGGGTCGATCATGATGTTTTATTGACATGATAATGTCTCACCTTCCCTTCCATGATGGCTACCACATCGGGAAGACCTTTGGTCACTTTGGCTCGATCTGAGAAAACAAGGAAACAACAAGCTAAAATCCAAGAATCTTTGTCACAAAGAAACTGTTAAAATATTTAACTTACTTTTCTCAACAACGGCCAATTGCCTAAAACAAAAAAGGATCAAATTAATCATTTTGGAAGATTAAAGAAAGGATTAACTAGACATTTATTTGCTGTTCATTATCTCTTATTCCTCTATAGACTTAATCACACAGCTTGTGTGGCATGTGGATGCTAAAATATGTTCTTGTTAACCTGCTGTTGTTCCCCTTGGTGCACATTGTATGCCTTGCAAGTAACTTATTTCAGCAAAGAATTACAAGTACAAGAGTTCTCTTGTAGGTGAAAAACTATTGCCCTGGCTACTGTACAAAACGCTTGTTTCCCACACCACCTTCATAGAAGAAGAATGTCCACACAGATTAAAAAAGCTTCTGCTCTGAGCAGGTAGCATCAAAAGGACTACTTTTACCAGTTAGTGACACAGAAAGCCATGCAGGATGCCACCTTCAGTACAAGCCTTACTTCAACCTCTGGTGTTCCCGCAGAGCTTCAGCAAAAACTGAAACAGTTGGAAATTTACAACCTTTTTAAATGCATTTTTTGTTTTTTAAAAACTGTAAAAGGTTTCTCCACATACCATCTTCTGATAGTTCAAGCGTCCGTTTGTGGGTCTCTGTGCCGTTAAACATTTCTAAGGTGTATCTGCCTTTATCTTTCTCTGTAGGGTTCAGGATTTCAATCCAGACACTCTTCATGCTGCTGCCAGGCTTGGATCTGGTTTCCTGGTCAATCTTCCTTTCACTGAGATGAGAAAGAAAATCAACATATAAAAAAAATGGTTTTATGTAAACAAATAGTTAGAAAAACACTTGTGCCAGATCACTGATGAACCTCTAGTCTGCTTTAGAAGCTTTTTTTGGCAGTAATTTCCACACAAGCACCAGTAGGGGGTGCTGCAAGCCTTTTTTCACCCATTCCAACCGTTATTGTGCATACCTCATAAGCTTTGTTATCAATGTAACATCTAAGGTCCTGAAAAAAATGATCTATTTAGCAGCACAGAATAGTTTCTGTTTTGTCAAACACATGAATCTGGTGTTTACACAAATTTTTCATACGGTTGCACGTTAAAACAATCAAACAAACAAGCAAAAACGCTCAACTTTATTCATTTTTTAAAATTGTATTTGTTAAGTTTAAGAACTGTTTGACAATGTAATCCATACATGATGAATATATCACAAATTTCCCAAATAATGGATCAGTTTTAAAGATTGCTCAAATGGAAAAAAATTACTACTTGTACAATCAGAAAGCTAATGTGCAACACTCCCAGGAATGTTTTGCAGTTTTCTTTGCTTTCAAACAAATAGTGAAATTTGAATGAAAACAAGCAGTTTTAATTACACTCAGTGGCCACTTTATTAGGCACACCCGTCCAACTGCTCGCTAAGGCAAATTTCTATTCAATCACTTTGCAGCAACTCAATGCATTTAAGCATGAAGACACGGTCAAGATGATCTGCTGTAGTTCAAACCAAGAAGACAGAAGGTTGAAGTGACTTTGAATGTGGGATGATTGTTGGCACCAAACGGGCTGCTCATATTTTTTTTCTTTTTAGTAGAAACTGCAGATACTGGGATTTTCACCCACAACTATCTATAGGGTTTACAGAGAATGATCAAAAAAGAGAAAACATTCTATAAATGGCAGTTCTTTGGGCAGAAATGCCATGTTGATGCCAGAGGTCAGAGGAGAATGGCCAGACTGGTTCCAGCTGATAGAAAAGAAACAGTAACTCAAACAACCACTGGTTAAAACCAAAGTCTGCAGAAGAGCACCTCTGAACACACAACACATCCAACCTTGAGGCAGATGGGTTTACCTAATAGAAAAAGTGTACCTAATAAAGTGTAATAAAAGTGTAATAAATTGTACCTAATAAAGTAGCTGGTGAATCACGTGTGCATTAGCGTAAAAGCTGGAAGTGTTGGAGCAGATACAACTACTTATTAGTTTCCATATGAACTGTAAACTATTTTTTTTGATTGACAGGTAGTTTGGCAGTGAACGGTTTCCTCCTGTGGGACTTACTTGAAGTGCCAGCTGGTCTTCAGAAAGCTCATGTAGTATCTGAAAGAGCAGTGGAGCTTGAAACCTTCAGCGGAGCTCTGAATCCTCAGCGGACCAGCAGACAATGCTGCACAGAATCAGGAAGCTTTATTAGTTTATTGTCTGCTTTCTGCATTTTAGTGTTTTATCCTCATTCCCACAGGACCTGAACATTTAACTCACCACACTGTTTACTCAGCTGCTGCAGAAGCTTACAATACTCTGTTATGTGGAAAAAAAAAGAATTTTAATGAAATACATTTCTGCTTTATTTAAAGACACTGGGAGGTGCCGTCTCACCATCATCCAGTAACTCCAGAGTGCTGACATCTTCTCCTCTTCCGTCACACACCACCGCTCTGTATGAACCAGCCTCTTTCTGTGTAACCTGACAGAAAATATTCAACATCAGTTTAAATATTTTATGTCAGGAAAAAAAAAGCACATTTTGATCTATTATTTCTTAAAAAAAGGCTTTACTTCACTGAGACCTCGAAGAGCTGTCCTTCACTCTGTTTACATGTTTCTGTTCGTACTGTCAGCAGTTTGGGACTTTTCCTTTTTCATGGAAAGAGAGCTGTCATTTTCAGTACCTGTGGAGCGGTGAGTGAGCTGACCCCAGACGATGGATCATAGTCAACCTGTGGGATTTCCACGCCGTCCTTAAACCACCTCAAAGATGTCTCCTTTTTCATGTTGGTCACCTGTGAGTGGAGAATCACAGCAGCTTCAAAAGGCTTATGTGTTTTGGTGATTGTATTGGTTCAGTTTGGAGTGGATATATGTGAGGACTGAGAATAATACCCATATAAAAAAAACACACTTTTAGATGACTAAAATGTCCAAGACTTTGTTGATCAGGACAGAGCTTTAATGTCAATTCAAATTTGTATTAAAAAGCATTAAATAAATCAAGATTTTTAATCTAGGAATGACTGTAAGGTCATTTTCAAGCAAAACATGAGAAAGAATAACAAAACAGCAGAGAGAAAATCCAATACTCTCAGGAAAGCTGTTGCATTTGGACTCATGGGGGGGCTTTAAATTGTCACTTTAAGATGTTCAGGGTTTCCTCGAATAAAAGTTGTCCTTTATGTGCAATTCTATTTATTTAATTTACTTTGTGAAAAACCAGATGATGGGTCTAAAACATATAGCACAGGAACTGATTGTGTTTATGATGAATTCTGGTCAGCAGCTTTTTGAATGTTGATGCAAAAGCAATACAACTGGGTAGAGAGCTTTCCCCTGAGTCAACAAATAAATAAATCACAGTCATTTCTCATTTTGCCTTGGCAGCAGCATTAACTTTGACTGCTCTTGTTTGATTTTTTTTAAATTAAATGTATGTGGTAGCCGCCTCTTTCAATGATCACACAGTTGAAAATCAATCCAAAGGTTAGAGCATTTCCTGAATGCAATGCAATTAAACATGTAGAGTGGAGTCCATCAAATTCCAGCAGGTAGGGAATGTAAAAGCACGTTAATCTAACATCTAACTGTTTTCCTCTTGTCTTTAGGAAAACAGATAGATGTTGCAGCGAAATGTCTCATAAGGATACCAGTTAGTTCATAATATAGACAGATCCATCTTTGCTGCTGTTGTGAGAAAACAGCCGTTATTTCAGCTTAGACGCAAATAATTATTTTTATATAATTTTGCCCAATTAGTTTAAAGTGGTAAACTCATAAAAACCCAATGTTTACCAGAATTTACCAAAGAAAATATCGAATCTTTTCTGAAATACCTTTGTTTCCTGTTATTGATGGTTACAAGTTTAAATCAGAACTAAAAATATTATTATTATATAAAAAATAATATAAATAACACATTGTGTTTAGAAATGTACCTTGCATTTTATGGTTAGCTCACAATCCTCATTCACACTCCATGTCAGGAATTCCTGGAAATACGGTCCTTGGAAAACAAACAAAAAACGCAGACAACAACAACAATAAAACATATTTAAGAAATGCTAATTACAAAATATGTCAGTGTAATAAAAAAGATGGATTGATATGCGATTAAATTTCAAATTCAATCATCAGAATGTGATTTCCATGCTTGGAGACTTGTTGACCATTTTGCGAGATAATCAACTTGCAGAAGCAGAAACTGGGGAGTTGGTCTTCTACAAACAAAGTCAGAACCCCTTAATCACATCTCAGATGATGAAAACATGTAGATGAGAAGCAGCAAAGACCTTGTTTCTTTCACTTTGTTCTATAGGATTTAAATAAAGCATTTGTGTTTTTAAGTAGAAATGCTTCTTAAAAGTTCTGCTGCATAATAAAAACCTGCATGAAAATAAGAGGATTTTTAAAATGGATTGAGGAATCCCTCAAAGTTTTTAGTCTGGAGTGATGTCTCACCAGCCTTCCTCTGCAGGTCCCGCCGATTTGCCTCAGCCAACGCCAGCGTTTGACTGAACTCTGACGGAAACATAGAAGCTGGAATGAGTGCAAAACGAAGTAGAAACCCAACAAATTGAAGAGCTGATTTATTTCAGAGCAGGGAACACTGAGAACAAATGCCGGCATGAAGGATTACTTTCTTTAAAGACCCACTCTAATGAAAATGTGTTTTTGTGGTATAAATATCTTGTGGACATAAAGAAAATGAAGATTAAAACTACATTCCTGCATTTATCTTTACTCAAACTGACAAAAAAATTCAGTTAGAAAAAACTTTTTTAATTTATTGGAATTCGGTAGGCCACAAACTCCCTGCTCCACTCCATTCTGATACATCCACTTGCAGACAAATAGAACCATGGCTCTGATATTGCTCGCCATTTTTGTTGCACCCATAATGTTAGGTTTGGGGCTGTAAGCAAGCAGTAGCAAACAGTAAAAACACTAACACAACAAGTTTTTCTGATTTTGGCAAAAAATGGCAGAATCATAATTAAAAGACAACTAGGAACACTTTGAAAATAGATCAAATGATTATCATAGAGGGACTTTAAATATGTACTGATGTTTAATTGCCATCATAAGCTGCCAGTCTGTGCATAAGTGTGTTTGTGATTTATTTATCAAGCATCTCTTGTGACAAATGTTATTTTTTTAGTCATTCCTTGTTTGTTGGTTACTTATATTAGATGATACTTCAGTTTGATCCATAATGCAGGCGGCATGAATATGACTCACTTTGATCCACTAAGGGCAACGTGAACTGGTTCTTGGCCCGGCCATCCCTCAGCTGAGCCGTGTACGAGCCCTTATCGTCCTGAGAGAGCTGATCAAACAGTATCTCTACCAGACCTTTGGCCTTATCAAAGTTGATTTTACGGTGCTGCAGAAAAAGCAAGCAAATATTGCAACAGTACAAATCACAGCACGGACAGACAGCTGATCCCTCATAGTTCATGGATGCACCCTGAGAGCTGCAGTATAGAGAGAATAAGTTACGAGTCTGAGGGTCTGAAACAACATGTCCACGCCGCAGAGAAAATATTCTCTTTTTCTCCAGACACAGAAGTATGCAGGGACACGGAGGAAACAGCTTTTGAGCTCATTTTCACAACTTTTCTGCTCAACAAGATAAATATCTGCTTTGCATGTTGATAGATGTCAGCAGCCTATGTGATCTGCAACACATGGCAAGCCTAAAGGCCCTAATCAAGGAAACAGCTTTTGAATTCACAAACCTCAGCTGTAATCACAGACATAATGCATAATCAGTGCTGTTCAGACAGAGCTCTGATATCAGGGAGTGAATAAAAATGACACTGACTGAGAGCTGTTCAATAGGAAGCATCCATATGAGCTCATAATGCAGCCAAATATTCTGGGCTGCATTTGTTTGTTTGTTTCTGTGGTCGCTCTGGACCGTGGTTCAGTAACCCTGACAGCACTAATGATTGTTTTCAACTTGCCGCCATGACATATATTCACGCTTAATGAGATTTCTTTTAATTTTTATTTTTGTGGCCTTTAGAGGTTAAGCCGTATTTTGAAGCATCACATTCCACATCACATTTCATAATTATTTATTGTTTTCATCTTTTGTTGATAATGAGAATGGATTTTTCTGTTGGTTTTGTAATTTTTTAGTCAACAGAAATGATCCAGATGAGCAAGTTTAATTAACTGAGGTAGTTCATGCATGTCTATTGTTTTATATTGATTGTAATACATCTACAGCTAATAATGTTACTAGTATTTTAATTTAATTTTAATTTCTTAGTTAATGTTTGTTTGAAGACACTTAATTTACACGTGATTTCCCTGGCTTTTAACCAAAAGCGACATTTTGCCAGATGTGGCTGCTGTTGCTGTCATCACCTCAGGTGATCTTCCTCCCCGCCAGACTTCATCAAATTAACTTGTTTCCCAGTCTTCTGTGCTGCTGTGCACACCTGCTCTTCATCTTTGCCGACAACCTTAATTTCCTGCCCAACACTGTTTACTAAAACGCTTATTGTCGCTTTGGATAACTGTTGACTTTTCATAAAGATGGATTCATGCACCTGTGAGTTGCGGACACAGAACTGTGTCTCAGTCATGATGTTTTCCCCAGAGTTCTGACTATAACGGTTCATTGAAATAACAAAAAAGATGGTTGCACAATATTAACAAATAATTTGATACTTGCAAACATTTACAACCTTGTTTTTCAGACATTCAAGTTGTTTTGTCTTCCCTTTGCACTACATCTTTCAAAGCTTTTCTCAAAATCAGTGCAGTCGCGAATGTTTTTTGTCTCATTAAAAGCTAGGATCCAGAGATACGGAAGTTATTATTAAAATGAGTCAAAATCTTCTGCTGTGCTGACTTGTTCATTGCTTTGTTATTTTAAAAAATCTAATAAAATATTGTTTTAAAAAAAAATGCTCCAAAAATGCTCCAGAGCCAGGGGTTGGCAAGTTAGGACAAGCGTGCCAACTGTGGCACGTGACAGAGGCACGCAGGAGTGTGACCACAGTTTTTAGTCACTGTCATCAAAATGAACTACAATTAAGTTCATAAAACTGCAAACCATTAACTTAGAACTAGCAAAAAAATACTTGCGTTACATTCAGTTTGAAATAGTTCTATCCAACAGTTCTTAAGCCTATGTTCCCTTTTTGAATGCTTATGTGGTATTCCTTGTCTCTGGTTTTGATATCTTATGTGATTTCCTGTTAAAAATGTCAATAATGGCATGCTGCATGGACAGATAATTTTACTACTTTCTAGTAGCTTTTTATATAAGATTATATTCCTTTGCCCATTTTTAAGCTCCTCTTTTTGCATAAATCTGGTAATTATCAACTGAAATATGCAGAAAACAATCGAAGGCCTGTCTGATATTCTCATACACTGAATAAGTACTAAATCCAATAACAAATAGATTTAAATCAGAAAAAGCTGGCACACGAAGATAAAAGCAAATCATTTTAAAATATTTCACTACACTCATCATTTCCCAATGTGTTTTTCATGATGAGGATAAATGTTTCCTTAAAATTTTGGTGACTGAAATTCGAATCTTTTTTTAAAAAAGACGAGAACATTTTGGGCAGAGAAATAAAACCAAAATTTTACAAAACTCAGATTTGCTGAAGTTTATCTACATGTAAGACAAAAGAGTGGTGTGATGGTAGAGGGCTCTTCAGCTCAGGAATTCTGGTCCTTTTTCACCACCTGAAGCTGCAGGAAGACCCACCGGAGTGCTGGAGATTTCATGGTCGTTGCAGATGAGACGCAGCTCAGCAGCATTGCTAAGAGTCTCGGTCTGCAGCCAAAGACGAACACCCCCCTTCTCGGAAACTTCCACCTCCCAGCCGGACTTTAAGGCTATCACTGCAAGAGGAATCAAAAGCAGCTTAAATCAATGTACAAAAGAATGCAAAGGCTATCAAATGAATGACTTGAACTTAGATATAAGGCAAAACATCTTCCAATAGGATAAAAAATGATCTTACCAAGAATTTGTATTTTAAAGACCCACTCCAATGAAAATAGTTGTTTTAAACAAGTCCTTGTTGCATTTTTCTCATGATGAAGGACATGCATAAAATAAAACTAAGATTTAAACTGTGTTTCTTTGAATTTTTTGAATTCAAATAGAAAAACAAAGTTTGAAAAAGCTTTTTGCTGTTATGTAGAAACTACAATCAGCAGGCCACAAGCTCCCTGCTCAGCTCCATTCCGATGCATCCTCCTGTAGACGTTTAGAGCCACGTATGTCTGTTTTTTCATCGTTCAAGCTGGCATTTGGCTCAAAATTGTATGCCTGGATAACGCCAATATTGCTTGCCATTTTTGTGGCACAGCTAATGTAAACTTGGGGTTGTACGGGGCTATGAGCTAGCAGGAGAGGAAAGGGATGATGGGAAACGAAAGCAGGCTCACTCTGTGCACACAGTCCCGCCCACAGTTCTAAATATCTAATGAGCTCCTGTTTTTCTACAGAAACTATGTCCTAGAAAATGACAGTTTTTTTTATTTTTATCTTAAAATATCATAATCGTGACTAAAAGACCACTGGGAGCAATTTTAAAACAGATCAAAAGATGTTTGGAGTGAAAGAAACATATTCTAGCCACCAAGACACAATTTCTTAAACTAAGATAATTTTGCTACTGAAAAACTTTTTTCTTCAAGACAGAAAAAAAAGACATTTTTTTTATCTTTCTAAAGATCCAGTTTTTACAGTGTAGCGTTATAATAGTTAAATTGCAGGATGTCTTTTTTTGGCATTTTGCTGCATGATACAACATTTTAGTTGTACATACATGGATTTCTGACTTGCCAGCTGAGTTCTTTGAGCTGTTCAAGGTCTGCAAGAAAGAGCAGAAAGAAGCTGAAGGTTAATTCATCGTTGATCTGGACCAAAGCACCAGAAAACAGAACACACTTAAGCAGAAAAGTAAACCGGGAACATATGCTTTGTTCGGATGTGTGACCTTGTGAAAATGGCTGTGAGGCGTGTAATTACTTGCTTGGTTGGAAAGCTCGTTAACCCTTGAAAGTGACAGCTCTGTATTTTTCTTCTGCCATTAGCTTCCTCCGTAAAATAGGGGGGTGGGGGAACAAATGAGATGCAATTTTTCTCCCACCAACTTCTACTCGCCGCTGCCTCACTGTGGCTGTACCTTCAGCTGTGAAATCGTAGCTGGATGACAGGTGGGGGTTATCGCTCATTTCCACAGTGTAGAGCCCCAGATCCTCCACCGACGGGTCTCTGAAGGTGAGAACTGACCTGACAGGCAGATTTGAAAAAAGTGACACATGCATATATGGAGCTTCTTGTTCATCTGTCCACCCTGAAGCAGAAGCTGTCAGCCATCACACTCTGTGCTGTAAATCTTCTCTGGCAGATGAGCACAATTACCGGAAATTGTCATTTTACATGAATGATGGTCTTATTTTGTTTAATTGCCTTTTGGCTTTTGCTGGATCTTTACAGAGATTTTTTTAAAGAAAGTATTGATGCACACAAACTGCTTACCGATTGTTCTTGGTATGTGTTTTCATTCGTTTACCATCAATCGGGTCAGCGTAGTTTCTGCTCCAGAGGAACTCGCTTTCACTGTTCATCTCCGAGGCCTCGTAGCCCAGAAATATGAAGCCATCATCGTCTACTCCAATCTCAATATCTTTGGTTCCTGAGAAGAACAGCCAGTTGGAAGTGTTTGTTCAAAAAGTGTTTTGATCTTTAACTTTTTTATATAACATCTTTTTAAGATTTTTTGTAATACAAACACAAGTTACTTTCTCATTACAAACAAAATAAAAGCACAATTTATATAATTCAAAACAGATTAAATTTGAATAAAATTAAAATATCCCTGAACATGTATTGCTGGTTGACTGAGAAAAATAGAAATAAGGAATTCCACACCTAATAGAACTTTCTATTTTTATTTTTATTTTTTAGTTTAGGATTATACAACAACCTTTCAATCCAGTACGACATCAAAGTAATAAAGTATGTGAAATCCCTTAAAGAAAATGAAGATTAAATCTGCATTTCTGTATATATCTTTTTCAAATTGTGGTGAATCAGGAGCAGATGAAAGCAATCCAGTTTCAAAAGCTTGGAGTTGTTATGTACAAACTACCACTGGCTGGACACAAACTCCCTGCTCTGCTTCATTTTGACACAGTCCTAATTTCTGTGACACAGCTAATGTTAGGGTTATGAGAGGCTGTAAGCTAGCAGAAGAGTCTAAACAAAGAGAAGATGGGAAAATTGAAAAAGCCTTCAGCAACTGAAATGGGCGCTCCATTCTGATACATCCACTGGGAGTCAATTAGATTAATAATTGCGTTCGTTTTCCTCATCTGAGCTGGCATCTGTCTCAAAACTGCACGGCTGGATTGCTCCGATATTGTTGGACTGGGACTTTAAATGAGAAAACAACTGCACTTTGCATTGCCAGAAACCTGTTACTTCCAATCGTTATTCTCCTGTTTTTGACTTCAGTTTTACTCAAGTCTTTCTGTTTTCCTACTTATAATTAAACAGGTCATCTCTCAGCAGAATGCATTAGTTCCTTTAACATTTTCCTAATGACAGCTGGCTCAGCCGGCAGCGCCTCCACGACCCTGACCAGGATAAAGTCGATACAGAACTGCGTGCTTGCCAGGCAGACTGACCGGGTCGAGTCTGAACTGTGACAGCCTCGGAGGGCAGAGAAGCACAGCCCACTCCACACTCATTAACGGCAGAGACACGGAGCCGATAGGTCTCACCAGCCTGAAGACCCGTCACCTGAATGCAACGAGAAGGAAGTCAATTATTTAAGTGTGAAAATATATATTTGAGTTAAGACTGATGACCACGGTGCTTCTGTAAGATGTGGTATCAACATACAACAGCAGACATGTGGCCCTGCTAGGTCAGAAAATGAACAAGTCTCAAACAAACATTTCTCACCTTATAATGCGTGTCAGAGATTGGCTTTTTATTCAGAGAGGTCCAGTTCTCCGACTGGTCACCCTGACTGATTTCCAGCAAATAGCCAGTGACAGGGCCCCGGCCTTCATACAGTGGAGTAGCCCACAGCAGCACCAAAGAGCCGTTTCTCACCTCCCTGAACTCCAGGTCATAAGGGCAACCTGAGGGACAGAGAGTTGAATAAACTTCAGGCCAGACTGCCTCTGTGTCTGCTCTTTTTGTCACCGGGAGGAGTCAAAACAAACCAGAAAATATAAAACTTTCCTCCACAGCTGCAAAAGAGCTATGTCTTGTAATCAAAAAGTCTAATGATTTTCTATCACATTTAAATTATTAATGGAACACAGGAAAGTCCATTTGCCAAGATTGATGATGTGTGCACCAAAAGATGTCCATTTTTACTCAAACAGTCTCCATTTTCAATGTTAATGGCCTAAAAACGAATGTGAGAGGTGCCAGAATGTGATGGAACATATCTAAGCTACCACAAAGTAAAAAAAAAAAAAAAATCTTTAAACCATGAAAAGCTTTATTCTGAACACATTTTGAAAGAGTAAAATACAAACTGTTGTCCTCAGTAGTGTGTTTTTTCAGTCCTAATTAAGTAAGTATAGCATGCTCAGCAGTCAACACTGCATGGGCAGCATCTCATTCTGCAGAATTTAGTCCCTGCTCATACAGTATTATGTGCACAGCTCCCCTAAACATTAGGCTTCCTGCAGACTTTCTTAAGGTACAAACAAGAAAAATAAACTCCAAAATGTATCCACAAAAAGGGTTGTTTTTCATTTTGAACATCCTTTCAGGGATTATTTTAAGAAGATTTTTCATAGGAAACTTTTAATGAATACCAAAAGTTAAATCAAATTCCAGGCTGTTAATTTACAGCTACTTTATTATTCACTAACTGCTGACCCCCACTGTTCACTATGCATTGTAAAGGCACAACGAGCAGGAGTTAAATCCAAAGCTTTTTTTTTTAGCTGTAAATGCCTACGCAATTGTGGGCAACAGCTTAAAGTGTCTCTTTGAGATTGATGTATTTTATTTAAATGTGAAAAAAGATAAAAATTGAGGCATTTGTGTGCTGAAAACATTCTATGTTCATTCCGTTTCAAAATGTCTTAAAACAGCTTACACTCTTGGTAACTAGTCCTGCAGTTTGTTGATGAAACTTTAGAATATTAGTCTTATGAGGCTATAATTTGTCCTTATATTTTTAATAAATTTTCTTTTTTTTATTTTAAGATCAGTAAATATGTGAAGCTGACAAGAAAAAAGGAATTGTATGCAGTAAATGCACATTTGCAATACTTTAAAACCACATAAAAAGAATCGATCACCTGGTTGTGGCATTGTCCATTTTTCACAAAGAAAAGCTTCACTAGCATCAGATGGTTTCCCCACACCAGCGAGGTTAGCAGCAAAAACACGGAACTGGTAGAAATGTCCACATGTCAAGTTGGAAACCTGCAGATCCAGACCACACATTTCAGCAAAAAGCCACATTTATAAAGATTATTTGGCGATACTCTTCCATAAGACGGAATCCATGACGATGATTTAAAAAAAGAAAAATATAAAAAAAAGTCCAATTGTCTTTTGAGACATTGTAAAGGCTCTCCCAGAGGTCTTTTAATTATATTTAAGCCATTTTAGAGCAAATGTTGATCAGAAATTTACCTGTGTTGTGGGTGGGACCATTGGCGTAAAGTAAGCCTGTGCTCATTTCCCATCATTCCTTTGTTTACATGCTTACAGCCCAAAATAATAGTACCGGTGCAAAACAAAGATATGACCAATATGAGAGCTATCCATCCATACAGTTTTGAACCAGATGCCAGCTCAGATGAAAAAAATGAAGATTTGCATGGATCTATTCATCTACAACTCAATGATTCAGACTGGAGCGGCGCAGCGAGCTTGTGGCCTGGCGATTGTAAATTGTACGGAACAACTTCAAGCTTTTTCCAGAGGCATTTTTTTCCGTCTGCTCCTGCTTCACGATGATTTGAGTAAAGAAATACTCAGAAACAGTTTTAATCTTAATTTTCTTTAAAAATGTCCTCCATCATGAGAAAAATGCTACAAGAATATGTTGGAAAAAAAAAATCATTGGAGTGGATCTTTAAGGAAAAAATGAAGAGAAAGGGAAAAATTAACCTGAAATATTGGCCTTACTGGACAAGAGATTATTAAGTCAAGATTCTCTCTCTATTGGGCATAGAGAGATAATTAATCTGTCCCTTAATCTCTTGAATATACTGTAGAATAAGTTTAAAAACACGTACTAAAAACTGGTTGCCTCCTCATTAACAAATTCATTTAGTTAATGATTATCTCTGCTGTAACTTTTATTTGTTTGATTTGGGGGAAAAATGTGTGACTACTTCATAACAATATGAACACAAATGTTCCTGTTCTCAGCATCCTCAGTTCTGAGCATCCTCAGTTCAGAGGTTTTTGAGAGCTGCTCCCTTTGCACTTCAGGTTCCTCCTACAGTCCAGAAACGAACTTCCTGGGTGACTCTGTGTCTCTAAATTCCCCCTAAGTATACATATGAGTGCAACAGACTGGGGACCTGGTAAAAGTGTACCCTGCCTTTGCCCAAGTGTAGCTGGGATTGGCTCCAGCAAACCCACAACCCTGAAAGGGTTCTGAAGATGGGTGGATGCACTTCATTCTTCCACTAGATGGCGATCAAATTGTACATAAAATGTGGTCATTCTCCGCAGGATCAAATTTGTAAGCTGTTTTATGAGGATGCACATTTGAAACACATGAACAGTGAATCTTCATTTGCAATAACTAAAACATTTTCAAGCAATACATAAATCTTTTCTAATCGATTGGCAACTTTAAATGATTCACAACTTGAGTGCATCTTTCTGTGCAGATTATAACCCAGTTTACTGCATCCAATTACTGCTCCAGATTACAAAGCTCGATATGCCTGTCCTACGCTTTGGCTGTTTATGACCCATTAGCTGCTTCAGAGAAGAGTGATGTTTATTGAATCTTTTTCTTTATTTAGGGTTTTGCGTAAAAGTTTGGTTCACATTCAGCTTGAAATCTACACCTGTATGAACCCGGGGGAAAATATTTGGTGAATATTGAACCAAGAAAATCTTATGATGCATAAAACAATGAGCTCTAGCTCCCATAGCTACTTTAAAAAAGGGGTTTCAGTGCGTTAATGCACCCAATTTACATTAGTACTAATATTACATAATGTGGAGCTACACTTTTCTGCAGAATGTGCACTCATCTCTTTACTCTCTTGTGTTTGCACACTGTATTCAGTCTACGCTTAAAGGTTTGCTAATTTATTACTCTAATTAGAGCAAGATTAGTAAAGTGTCCCTGACCACAAATAGCGAAAGTCTAATCAATATTCCAATAAGTCCAATTTGCTTCCAGGAAGCCAGAAAGTTGATTTAAATAAAACCTTGAATGCTTTTTCAATGAACAGTCTTGCTTTGCTGCAAGTTTTCATCAGAAAACATCTGTCCGGCGAAGTGACCTGCAGCGCTCAAGATGTTTGCACTCCACAGCCGTACTTGTTATCCACTGACTTTTTCTTAAAAAAACAAACAGAAAAAACGGGTTTTTGTTTTAATGCAGCTGACAGAAGCAGCCAGTCACATATCTGCAATATGTCTAATTATGGGGCACCTGTATTCACTGGGTCAAAGATTTTACTTTCCACTGGGTCTCCATGGACACTGCTTGTTGCCTAGTGACACAGCCAGTGTGAGTGAAGGAGCTTTAGCAAATACTGTCATCATTGGAAAAAGAACATTCTGCTTTGTATAAATGTATTATTTGGCAAATAAAATATTGAGTTTCTGCCATTTTCACACTTGGATTGTTTTGTATTTCATTTATAAAGTTCTGACTAATTTGCTTCTTTTGATCATTTTTTAATTGAGATCAGTTGAGATTTCTTTTCCAAATCAGACTTCTATTGCATTTGACCTTCCCATCTCTCACTCTGTGTTGCTTTAATTTTTCTTTATGTATTTGCTGCACTGTGAAAATATTTTATAGGTTCATCTTTTGCTTTTGTGGCCTTCCCTTTTCTTGTTGTGCAGCATTTTTTTTAGGTCTCTTTAATCTTTTTTTCTGCTGCCTCCTCACAGTTTGTCCTGCTTTCAGGACCACCCCACATCACACATACACAAGGCAAGCTTTCCAGTTCAAAAGCCTGTCTGTATTACGTTTTCCTCACTACAGTAGAAATAAGAAAAAGGTATTCTTGCATCATCAATGAAACACGACAAATAATCCATAAATTCAAACTCCAGACAACTTTTTAGCTTAAATACAAATTCTAATTAATCTAGTTCAGGAATCAGCAACCTTTAACACTTTAAGTCCCACTCTGACAATATTTTTTTCTCTTGTAAAATTGTTTCCAGTGGTCTTTTCATCATGATTATGCAGTTTTTAGCCAAAATTAAAAAGCTTGTGTTGTTTTTAAGACACATTTTCTGCAGAGCGGCAGGAGTTGATGAGAAATTGGCTTTTAGTGACTGTCGGCGCAGAAGTTATCCACCCTATTTTCCCAGCATGCCTTTGATTACATTCTCTCCCTCTAGCGACGAGCACCTCACAAGCCCATGCTAACATTAACGCAGCAAATATAAAAAAATAAAAATAAAACAGTGAAAAATATCAGTCCAATCAAATCATTTCTGTCAGATTACGTCAACCGGCCCTGACTTAGCATAAAGCGACCGTTTGGAAGCATTTTGGCTTTTATACTGTCAGCGGTCAATTGTGAAGTTCTGTCACACCAACATTAAACTTGTAGCGAACACAAGATATTTACAAAATCACATTGTTGGGTTCCACCCAGAGGAGGAGGGAAGAAACCATTCAGGTGCTTCTGGCCTGAGTGTGGCTTTAACAAGTTGTGCTGCGAGCACTTCCAATGGTCAAAAAAGCATATTGGATTTCCAAACGAAATGTCCACCGTCGCCTGAAAAGGCTGAGCGAATAACGAAGTCAATCAGAGCTTTTATAGCAAAGGAGTTGATTCTATGTTGGAGAATTATTTCAGGTGGTGAAGTTCTGGGAAAACGTTTCCCTTTGAATGCTTAATTAATTACGAAATGAAATATTTTTAATGTCAGAATATTTATTTTCTTAATAAACAGTTAAATTGATCTTGTACTTACTGAAAAAGGCACTTTAGTGGCAAAAGGTAAGTAATATTAATACTTAATATCTACGTAATATCTTACTTAAGTAATATCCAGTGTAATGTGGTAAAGAGAAAACATTTCTAAAAATAAATTCAGAATGCATTTAGAATTGTTGATTGATAACAAGCTGTGCTTGCTGTTAACCAATAATTCAAAGAACTAAATATGCACTTGGAATAAAGGTTTTTGTAATTAGTTCAAAATATTATCCTCAAACTAGAAATATTGCTTGTGAAATATATCATCTATCAGACTGAAAACAATTCAATTTCATAGAGTTGAGGGCATCACTAACCTTAAATTGCCGTTTTTTGGCTGGTTTGACATTGACCTCCCGCCAGGTTTCCGTGCATTTCTCTCTCTGATCCAGGTAGTACCCCTGAACAGGATTTCCTCCGTTACAGGAAGGAGCCCTCCAGCCCATTACCATCTCTGATCCAGTGCACAGCAGCAGGCTAATGGCTGAGGGAGCAGAGGGAACATCTGGACAGACACAAAAATGACAAGTAGGAACAAAACAATGACTGCTTGGCTGTAAATCTGCACTGAGAAGCCATCTGAACAGAAAAGGGAAACTCGAGTGACTCCCTGAGAGACTTCAGCTTCTGTCTCGATTTGCAAGTTCTTGACTGTCGGCCCACACAAAGGATTCTCAGATGACAATGAAGGATGCATTCAGCTTGTTCTCAATTTGATAAAAATGTATTTCTCACAAGTATCTGGGCTGGTGCCATGCAACCCCAGGTGATGCCAGAGCAGCATAATAGATGTGAGAATTTTGCTGGGAGTGATTGGCAAGCCAAATGAGTCATCACTGTACTGTACCGCAGCCAGCAGGAAGCACATTATACTATATGAGACGGCACAGAAAGTCAGAGGGGTCGGCCTTACACTGACTGATAAGCCCCTTGGTGGAAGCTGCATAACAAATCAGATGCAGACTGATGTGTGGAAGGCACACTGCTTACGATGGGCTGCAGTAGTGTCTTTTTTTGTACTTACTAATAGCTGATTTGACCATGATGGAGCCAGATGCATCTGAATATCTACTGTTTCCAGCTCGGCTTACAGACTTCACCCTGAACACATATTCCCGGCGAGTCTTCAGGCCATGGACTGTAAACCTAAGCACATCCATTCAGTTAGGAGTCTTCCTCCCAGCACCAGCGTTTATCCAAAAGGATTAAAAAACATCCAAAATATCTTACTCTGACCTGGTTTTAACCACAGGCTTGTTGTTAACAGTCTTCCAGTCCTGTTTGCCAGTTTCACTGTAGTAGAGATAATATCCCAGGATGCCATTTTTGTCTGTGGGTTCCTCCCACTGCAGCAGCACAGAGGTGTCAGTGTCTCTGATGGCCATTACTGAGTGAGGCGGAGCCGGCACAGCTGAAAGAAAAGACACAAGCGTGCAATACCAAGAAATGAAAATGAACCAAAACTGATTTGAAATTTGGCAAGTTTCTCAGAACATGCATGTGCAGCTGTAGAAGAAGCTAAAGTTATTTGTAGAAAATGTTAACACTTTTATAATACAAGTCTTATAAAAGCTACAGTTTATAAATGAATGGTTTGATAATCACACAAACATAAATAAAATGTATTTCTCTAAACGGTGAGTTGGGATTTTGTGGCTTTTGCTGGGTTTTGGTCAGTGAGAAACAGGATCGAATGGCTCTTTTAGCATTAAAAGTTGCAGACTTCTGTTCTAAAGTGATCATCAAGTCAGAAACAAACCCTGTCTCTGGCTTTCATGCCCTAAACATCACTCTCTCCATCTTCATGACCTTTTACCTTGGAGGTGCTTTAGCTGTGGAAATCCACTCTGATGCGCAGACACAGTTTCTATTTTCAGGTAATAATAGGAAATATTTTCGTTAAATATAAGAACTATTTTTTGTGCCAACAGATCAACTAGAGCAATTAAGCAAGGATCTGATTTCTCATCTCAGATTATTTTACTTGTAACACATTTGTGTAAATTATGCACATTAAATGACTACTATTTTGTAAAAAGATGCACAGATCAAGTCTCTGAAGATAGTATTGATTACCATTAAACACACAAAGACTTATCACATTAATTCAAAATACTCCAAAGAAACTTCCTGTGAACTTTTCTCTTCTTACACTTAGTAAGTAAGATAAAACATATATAGACTTATTACGCAAATTCAAAGTACTCAAAAGGTACTTTCTGTGTACCTACTTTCTTCTTACATATGGAAACGAACCACAAAAGTAGCACATAAGAACCTACTACAAAAAGAAAAATATTAAGTACCTCATAAAACCCAGTTGGTAGGAACAGCACAAGTGCCACATAAATACCAATGGAAGTACTATGTAATTACCCTGTAGGTGCCTCATAGTTACAATGCAAGTACCTCATGAGTATTATGTAGGTACCATGTAGTTACTATATAAATACCCAGTAAATACCATATTGTAAAATAAAGTGTAACCAAATAGTTTTATATTTTAGAAGCCAATACTAAAGTCCTACAGAAAAGGTATAGTTTTGATAAAAGAATAAATGATGAACTGTAACGTGAAAGAAAGCCAGTATAAACTGGTGCACATAAATCCCCTCAGATCCCCCAGATTATGTGTGCATAGCTGCTGCATCAGCAGCTCATGCTATAGGGAAATGCTGAAAGTAGTGTTCCTCAGAAACTAACTGACCTTTGCAGAAGGCAGGGTAATGAATGGGTAGCAGCCAGTACAAAAATATCCTTTTACCTTGTGGTTTTGCGAGGGAGACGGGTGCGCTCGGTTCAGAGGGGTCGCTGACGCCGTACTTGTTGACGGAGCGCACCCTGAAGCAGTACTGCTTTTCCTTCACCAGGCCAAACACTGGGAACCTTGGAGAGCCCACCACCATGTCCAGGCTGGACAGGCCCCAGCTGTTCTGCCCCACCAAGGACTGATCCAACCAAATCATTAAAAAAAACACAAAGCGTGTCTCAATAGTGTCATCTATTCCAAGGACGTCCTCATTATCCCCCAGCCTTTTAAAAATTTTGCAACGTTCAGACCAAGAGGAGCTCAGCTCCAACCATGTGGATTTACATTTTCTCTCATTAGTGTGATCCAACATGACGAGTTTTTAAGTTAGTTTGCAGACAAAGATTAAAAAAAAGGATTACTGACTGGTTACTTCATGCATGAACAAAGAAGCTACATTTTCAATGCAGAAAAACATAGAGGAAAGAAAAAAAGAGTTTGTTAATCTTTTATGCACAGTCTTTGTTTCAGCTTCAGGTGGAAAACATAATAACAACATGAAGAATCCAAAAGTGATTAAAATGTTTAGACCTGAGGGAAAAGAGGGTATTTGAATGTTCCCCCTCATTATAGAAGCGACATGAGGCAGCTGGTTTTAGTCATTTCAGATATATTTGACAGGCTTATTGCCCAAGTAACTTATAAGATGTCAATTAAATCCAGTTCCTGTAGCAGTTTTATTTAGATTGAAGTGAGGAGATGTTAAGATGTTGGAGAGCCAAGGCAGTTACTTTAAAGAACAGTTCAGGTTTAAACTTTTTAAAAAGTTATTTATTTGGTATTAATTTTAAACTTGTAGGGCAGAAAAAAAGGCCAAAAGTGCTAAATGCTAGAATTTTGCCACCTAAACAAAACAATTGATTGAACTGGAATAACTGCCAACTCTTAATATTATTTTTGTGTTTTTTCCCAAGAATTTATATCTAGATATATGGATTTTTAACATCAGAAGTGTTTTTTGTGGGATGTGAGGGGCTGTAAGCTAGCCGCAGAACGCATAAACAGATGGATGATGGGAAGTGGGGAGGGGTTACTCTGCCGCTTTTGAGAAATCATGTTCTATAAAATGTCTAAAAATGGCATAATCATAATTAAAAGACCACTGGAAATGCTTTGTAAATAGATTAAAAAGAGGATTTGAATGGAATTTTAATTAAAAAAATAAGAAAAAGTCATAAATGGAAAGCTAGAATTAAGTCACTACAATAAAACTATTCATTTATATTTATAAAAAAATATTTATTCAGAACTATTTTAAACTGTGTTTTCCCAAGAAACAGTATTGAGGTAAATATATTATTAGTATCAGAGGGACATTTATTTATTTATTGTCATTTTTAGCCTTCATCTGTTGAGACAAAAGTCTTTTTCTTTCTTTGTGGTGGTTGGTTCACCTCCACATTCCCACCTGGGAGAACTTCTCAACCTGTGCCTACTATTCTTATGAAGAAAGTTGAGTAAAGTGCTTTGCTCCACGGAACCACGGTGGTTTAACAGGAGTGTGGTAAGCACTGATGGTTTAGACCTGTCAGCACTGGGACTTGAACCAGCATCCATTCATCCTCCAGCTTTAGAGCTCAGAACAGATTTAAAGAACAACTTACCTTAGCAGCAGTTGAAAAAATAAGCCGTTTAAACACTATTATGAAATTGTCTTGCTTCTATAGAGTATTACTACAATTTACACATCCGTTTTTGATAAACATGTAAGTCTGTATAGCTCTTGTTTAAGGGGTATAGTGGAATTTGATATGTTGCTTTACTTGCAAAAGAAATAGTGTTGCTGCAGTAGAAAATGACACTGTGAAATAAGATCAGCATCTTCTGAAGAGCAAGCTCTTTCAAAGCAGGTTCACAACAGTAGCTGTGTTCCATTGACTTTGAAATTGGGCAACTTGGATTTGCGATAAAAAATTTGCCAATAGAAACATGACAATTTCAAAAAAACTTGCTTGTTTTTTGTTTTTTAAACTCGCATTTTTTGAAAAAAAAAAAGCTTTTGCACTTGGAGGAGGTGGTTTTTGAGGCGTATCGAAATTGACATATTTAGCAAAACTGCAATGGAAAAAATTAATTGAGTCATGTGATCTCCTTCTTGGTAGGAACTGGCTCTCTTGAGCACTGCACAGCGGGGGTCCCACAGCTCATAAAAAAGTTGAACGTGTCTTGGGGAATTGTTGAATCCAAAGCTCCTCTGTAAAATAACCAACCACAATTTCCCCAAACCTGTGCCACTCCCACATGTTAGGAGCTTCCCGCTCCAGGGCCTAAATAAGGCCTAAATCTATTATGATTCATTTTTTGTTTACTTTTCTTTTGAAAACGTTGCAAAGTTATATGATTTGCATCTGAAGGAGATGTATTTTGCATGTTTGTGTATCTTTGGGAGTCTGGGGAGAAGAGACTGACCTGCTCAACGTAGAAGGTCAGCGGTTCTCTGCCTCGGGGCTCCGGTTCGGTCCATCGCAACACTATGTAGGAGTCGTTCACCTCGCAGGCATGGACATCGGTGGGAGGAAGAGGAACTCTAATCTGACCTGCACAGCAAAAATGTGGAGAGGAAAAATGAAAAGAAAGGAAAACAAGACAAAAAGATGCTGCTGCAGCTTTTCTTCACGCTTTCTCTTAAAGCGCTGAAGTTCCATCCACTGGATTTGATACAAATCTGGAGAGATAAGCCTCACCTTTTCAATACAGTAAAAGATGACTCAGCACACTCATATTTGATTCAGCACACTTTCATTGAAACTGCAAGAGATCAAGGACTAGGGCCGTCAGCTGGAATCGTTCATTTTTTTGCGCTGCCTGTGTTTCTGCAGGTCTCTGTGATTGCGTCCCCTGAAGAGTGAGCAGTGCAGCGGTGTGGATAACACCAGAGTTCCACCGCAGAGAAAGTCCAATCATTTCAGAAATTCTGATCTGGGAGAGGCAGGAGGTTCATGCGTGTGTGTTTGAGGGGCTGATTACATACAGTGCAGGTTAAACTCCAGAAAGATTGTTTAGTTCAGAGATGGCTGCTGCAGTGACAGTAAAAGACAAAAAAAAAACAACACATCTTCAAATGTGTGTTGTAAAAAGTCTCTTTGCATAAATATGGATTCATCTCCACACTTTATTTTGTTTGTTTGTCTTTCTCAGTGTTTTATAGTTTTTTTCCCTGCCTGAACTTTGCTGCAAAGTCTTGTAAAAGAAAATCTTTATTTGCTCAACTTCTTCCCTGAGCTGTGCATTCTGCACGCCTGTCCTCCTGGAACACACATTTAACGAGAACCACTTTGTGGGAGTGTCTATGAAATCAAAAGAAATAAAGATTTGAATTTCAGCCGAGTTAACGTTAAAATATTACATGATGATTTGTGAGATGGATTTAAAAAAGTCATGCATTTACACCAAACTATAAACTTGAGCAGGTTTTACGACGTGGTGGATTTAATATTTCTAATGTTCCTACTAAAATACAGCAATTCATACATTTTAGGAGGCTAACTAGTTGAAAAGTAGATTGTCTCACAAAAGAAGTTAAAAAAAGTTTTTAAAAGAAAAAGTAATTGTTTTTCAAAAAGTGGTATAATAAATGATGGAAGAGGATTAGAGCCATGGAGAAAGAAAAAGGGCAATGGGAAATTCTGACTTCAATCTCAGAATTCTGACTTTAATCTCAGAATAATGAACTACGAGCGGATGTTAGCCACTTCTTTACGGCCCAGTTCAAGGGCCGTAGAGTTGTGCATGCCGGAGTGAAACTAGCAAAATTGTCCTCTTTAAGAACTGCACTTTTTAAAAATTCTTATTATAAAGGAGTTTGAACGAGTTGATAAGAAATAAGACACTAGACTGCTCGGAGAAATCTGAGAAAAAATGAAATTGAACAGATGTTTATTTAAGGAAGGAGTGGATTCTTTAAACTGTGTTCATGTATTAGAAGTGAAGAAATATTGCTTTTTTATATGAAGCTCAGTTTTGGGAAATGAATTTTTTGAAACCTTTAGTTTCTAAGATGTTCTTTGCACCTGAATTATTTATTCAAATTGCAGCTGTGAATTTATTTAGTAAAATAAAAGTTGCTTCAAACTACATTACAGCAGTCAGCCTTTTATTTGGTATATTCTACATGTATGCGTGTTCAGAACTTTGTAATGGAAATAAAATGAAGAAATGTGCAAACAGAAGCATCTGTTCAGTCTATACTGAATGTTTCCACTATGGAAATAAGTGATATACACCACAGACGCATGTCTAAATGTGCTCCACCAATCAGAAAACAGACTCCAGCCCACATCTTATTTTCCTTTGGCCTCCTTGAACACAAATTCCCTCTCCGCTTCCTTTCTCATCACCCCATCTGTGATTCTCATTGTCAAGGTTATCACTCCCCCTCACAGGCTTTCATTGCACCTCAGGCCATTATGTGCATTACCACCACAACAGGGGGGGGAGTCTCCTCACTTTTTTGCTTCTGTAAATGTATCAAATGTTCATTGCCACCTCGGAGCATTTACTGCAGCTCATTGTAAAGCTGCGACACTGACACAAGCCTGCGGCGAGCTAGAAGAGGTGATGTGACATTTGCCACAAAAACATGCTCTATGAAAATGTTCCATTTATGAAATAATAATAATAAAAAAAAAATCATTTTCTAAATGAGAGCATTCTCACCTTCCAGTTCATCTTTGGTGATGGTGATCGTCCTTCCTCTGCCCACTTGGACCACTAAGAGGAAGAGGAAAAAAAATAGAATTAGACAGATGAGAGTGACAAACACAAGAGGCCTTTTTGTGTTCTAATATTAGTCAAACAGGAAGAGGGAAATGATGGGAACATAGAGGATGAAGACGAGGCCAGAAGCAAATCAGCCTCCTGCCTGTCCTTCATGTGTGTTTAATGATCCGCAGCATCTGACCACAGTCCATCTGTCCTCACACACACACAAACACACGCACACACACACACTCTGTAAAGATTTAAACCAAACCAAAACATCTTAAAATTAAAAAAGAAAACACAACAAAACACTGTCAAAGGCAGCCTTTATTTGGCAGCGCAGATTTATTTGCGAGACCCTAAAAGGGGTGACTGTGGGAAATGAGGTGGATAATCACACTGCTGATGCTTGTTGTAGCACAGAGATGATGGAGGTGACTGACAAATTAAAGTCTTTCAAGATATAGAGTTTGTGCTCTCCATCCTGACTTTGAGGCCCCTGTCTTCTAAAGAGCAGTGGTTAGATTCTTTAAGACAAATGAGCGGTGAAGTTAATAACGGTGATCAAAGGAGCTCTCCTGGATTTCTTTCTGCTCTAATAGCAGAAAGACGAGGAAGATAAAAGGAGGGAAGAACATTGAAAGTCTTTAACGACACCATACATTCAGGTGAGGTATACAAGTCAAATTAGATGGTTTGGAAGGTGTAATTTTGTAATTCTGTGTGCCATTTTCAGAATGAAAGCGCGTCCTAGATACTTTATGGAGTAAAACTGAGACAACTTACATTTATCAAGAAAACAATGTTGAAATCTGAAATACAAAAGTTTGTATTTATCATTTGCTGTGTTTTGTAGATGTTTTTGACTTCCCAAGGTACTAAAGATGACAGTGAAACTTTAAATGTACATGTATGTGGTGAATGTTGGATAGACACAACTAACCATCAGAGAAAGATAATCTGTACATTTTCATGCACTTTCATTTCCCTTCACTAAACAAACCTTAAAGACTCCCTTAACAACCTGTACACTCACTTTCTTGCAGCACAGTGTGTCAGGGTGAGCACATCTGGCAGCTTACCACTTTTCCTCACACTTACATTCCTAATAGATTCAGCAGACACGTCCATTAAGTGCCTTTCCATCAGAACATGAACAGGCAAAGCTGAGAACTTCCTAAAGCAACAGCTTAGATACATAGACTATTGGTGAAGACATCAGAGCTGAAGTCAAAGTGTTCCCATTGTTTTCTTAATTATGATTAATTGGTTTTTAAGCCAAAATCCAGGTTTTCTAGGTCATAGTTTCTGCAGAGTGGCAGTAGTTCATAAACTGCTGCTGCTGCTGAGAACTCTCCATTCTAATAAAAAACTCTGTTATTACCGGCGCAGCAAAAAGGGCGAGCAATAGTGGAGCTATCCAGCTGTACAGTTCTGAGCCAGATGCCAGCTCGGATCAGGAAAACAAAAATCCACGCGGACCTATTTGTCTACAAGTGATGCAGACTGGAGTGAAGAGGGGATGTCCTCCACCATGAGAAAAATCCTACAAAAACATTTCAAACACAACCACAACACAATTTTCGAGTGAATATTGTGGGAAATTTACGTTAACTCGAATGGATGTTTTTTATGCATGGTTTAATTTGTGTCTTCCGTGATGGTTTATCGTCTTGATGTTCATGGCTGTTCATCATCAGAGAACAGAGAGTTGAGCTGGAGCAATGATGAAGAAGCTGGTGGATCACAATTTGAAGCGATGCAGCACACACAGACAATTGCAAACAGACCCCATGATAATGTACAGATACAGTAACAGTTATTAGTTTTAATGGTACGTTGGGGATAACCAAATCCAAAAACATTCCAAAGGATTAGTGCTCTTAGCTTCACCTACTTCAAAAGCCTTTTACAAACCTCCATCCATCCATCCATCGTCACCCAACTACCAAAAGGCTTATAAATCAGGATCGCTATCTATAGATAGTCTTTAGGTTATTTTCTTAATGTTAGGCACTGCTTATATTGTTAAGACCCATGACTGGTGGGGTTTTTTTGAGAAGAAAAAACAAAGATGCAGAATGAAAGTAAATGTAGAGGCAGACATTCATAAGGACAGAAGTTAAAGATATATGAAACATTTCCCAAGCAGTTTAGGCTTAGTGGTAATGCCAGTCTCCATAGGAAGAGATGAGGAAAGAGAAAAGACAAAGAAGAGAAAGGCAGATTTATCACCTCCCCTAAACATCTCACTTAAACCCACCAAAGCCTGCAAAAGAACTAATACAGAAAAAATATATGTGGCTCAGTATCTAATAAAGTAACAGCTAGCAGGCCGAAAGAAGAAACCCAGCTTAAACATTTTCCTAAAATAAAACAGTCAGATGTCTTTCCTTTCCATGCATCAAACTTTACTTTGTTCAGAACTCAGCTGTTCACCTCTTTACAGTCCAGAGGAACTCCAGAAAGGATTTTTGAGTTTTTAGCTTACAAATAGCCTGATGGTCTCAGCTTTTTTTCCCTTTATTATCATTCAGATCATTTACTTTACAGACCTCCAGAACTCTAATGTTCTCAAGCTAAATTCCCACAGTAAGAAACAAAATTCACAGCGAGGCAACATTTCACTGTCATGATCCTTGCATGTAAAACAGACTTCCAGCCCAACGGTTTCTGTTTCTGTTAGGATTAAAAAGGAATCTTTATAAAGTAATTTTAAACTAACATAGCTTTTTTATGGCATATTAAGGATTTACTTATTTTATTTATTTATTTTTTCACTTTAAGATTTACTTATTTTTTAAATCTTAACATGCATCATTTCATTAGTTTTAATAAAATTCAGATTTATGCTTTTCTTTGTTTTATTAGATAACAATACTTTTTATTCTTTTTAATATCATACATATTTGTTAATAATTGTAATGTTTTAAAAATATTGTTTTGTTGTCAGGCTTTTTTTTATTAAATGTAAAATAGATGACAGCCTTTCAGTTCATTTCAGTTTGCTTTATTCATTATTCATTTATCTCTATTGCGTGTGTTAATAATTTATTGGTCTTGGGTCATGTGAAGGAAAAGAAAGAGTAATTAAAAAGTAAAGTAACGAAAAAATATTTTGCCCAGTCAAAATGATTTTAATCCAATAAAACTACAATTCCCAGAGTCCCACCCCTTCCCATTTGACATCACTGTAAAGCTCCAAATTCAGCAGTATGCAGTGGTTAGGAGGCATTCAGGTTAAATTTGAAACACTGAGTAGTCAGGAGGTTATGTACTGTATACATGAAAAGTTGTCCAGACACCAATTTTAATTGATTGATCTAAATTCTGTAATTTATTCTGGTGTTAATTCTGAGGAAATAAAGTGAAAATAATATGAAATGAAAATAACGTCAGTTGTGGAGTAAAATTCAAGGTTTATCTTTAGTTGAAAACCAGCGCAGTTTATTGTCTGTGTTTTGAAGCAAGGTTGCAAGTAGGAAATAGTTTATTGTTTTAGCTTAATTTGAAAACCAAATGTTGAGAACATTTAAAGCATACCCGTTGTCCTGGTATGCTCCAGAGGGTCTCCAGTCAGAATGACCTCGGTGGCTTTGGATGGGCGTCCTGCTCCGGCTTGGTTTACAGCACGAACTCTGAACTGATACAGAGTTTTATCCTTCATCCCAAACACTGGAAAGTGGCACATCTTTTGAATATGCACATTGCAGCGCACCCACTCATCCTGACCCTGTTCACATCTGAGAGAGAAAGACATAAATCAATGCAGCAGAAATAATGTTTATGCCACAGCAAAAACAGCGGAGAGGCACATTTGAATAAGAGGTAAACAAGAAAGCAAGCGCGTGATGTTGTGAGCAGCCTTAAAGGCCACAACATCATAAAATGAGCTGTAAAACATTGCAGCCCACACAGCACGTCAGCACAGACACTGCCAAGGCTGACAATTGTGAAGGATCATCTCCTGAAATTCTCCAAGCACAAAGCAAAAAAGATTTTCAAAGATAAAACTCCGCTCAGATTGTATTGAATGAAAAAAGTATTTCAACTTGTAAAAAAACAAAGAAAGAAAATGGTGCAATTTTGTGTCCATTAAAGGGGTTGCTAGGGAACTAGTAGACAGTCCATGTTTTAAAACCACCAACAATGAGGAAAAGCATGTTTTTACAAGGGCAAACACACAAAGATATTCTCAGAAATGTACAAAGAAGAATGAAAATGTATCTGTCAGTCAGTTATCAACCAGCTACCAAAGAAGCCACAAGACGGCTGAAAACAGTGAGAAGAGAAATTCTGCACAGTGCTCCTATAACATATATCGGAGAATGTCTCAATATGTGTAAATGATAAATGCTAAAACTAACTAATGGCAGGATATTACATCGTGTGTATCTTTAATTCAACAATGTAACAATAAAAAATCTCCCCATTTCCCATCATCCATCTGTTTACATATTCTCCCACTACCTTACAGCCCCTCATAATGCCAAAATATCATTACCTATGCAACAAAAATACACTGGTTAACACCAGGGGTTAGCATTCTCCCCTCACAGTGAGAAGGCTCTGGTTCAAATCCCAGCAGGGATCTTTCTGTGTGGAGTTGTTTTTTATGTGTGGGTTTTCTCTGGGCACTCCGGCTTCTTTCCACAGTCCAAAAACATGCTTCAAATGTTGATGGTTACTCTAAAGCCTCGCTGCCATTGAGCGGTCCAGTACGTTGCCTCCCAGTATTTTGAGCGCTTCCATTGTAAAATAGACCCATTAAACAGAACCAACTGTATTTCTTGGAGATTCCCATGGGTTGTAGATCCATTGAAAAGTCGAACAGAACGTTCGGGGTGGAGCCGCTGTAGCCACCCGTTGATTGGCAGAAAGTGATGACGGCATTAGAAAGCGCTAATATAGCGCTCATTTAAGCTAACGTTTCCAATCTTCTTTCAAACAACATAATATTCCTGTAGTACACAATGTACAAGAAGTAAAGCATTAAAAAGACGAGCTGCTGGATGACCTCCATTGTTGTTGCTTTTCTAGTCCTTGTACTACATTGTTGCAATAACACGCTCATAGCAACAGCAGACGGGACAGGCTCAAGCGACCCCGTGACCCTGAAAGGCATACATTGGGTTAAGAAAGTGGATAGATGGATGGATGGACAAAAATGGCGAGAAATATTGGAGCCATCCAGCCCTACAAGTTTGAACCAGATGCCAAGGAAAACAAAGACTTACAGTACATAGATTTATTTGTCTGCAAGTGGATGCACCAGAATGGAGGAGCAGAGAGCTCATGGCCTGCTGACTGGAGGTGCTACGCTACTGCTACAAGCTTTTTCAAACGTCATTTTTTCGTCTGCTCCTGTTTCACAGCGATTTGAATAAGCAAAAATACTCAGAAAAACAATTTTAAACTTGATTTTTTTTGTATATGTCCTTCATCAAAGGATGTGGAAGTGTAACTTTAAAGCTTTCAGATTTATTGTTAGAATATTTGCACTACATTTCACGACAACTCAAATAGATTTAATAAAAAAATCCTTTTGCTAATTTAGAGATATACCTTTCCACAATGTAACCGTCCACAGGTGATGCTCCATCTGCGCTGGGCGGCTGCCAGGTCAGGAAGATGTAGTCTTTGTTGACATCAGACACCTGCACCGCCAGAGGAGAAGCAGGACTGCCCAACGCTGCAGCAGACGCATCTAAGGACAGAGATGGACAAAATGCAAAACACAAACAAAATAGATGGAAAAAGAATGAGAGCAGTGAGAAGATTAAGAGAAAAGAGAACAAAACATTAGAGGATGAAGGAGATACAGATATCCTGAAGTCGAATTATCAGGTTGATCAGAAAAACAAATATTGTACATGTGACAAAAAAAAAAAAAAAAATCATTATGAGTAGATAAAAGTGAAGTAATGTGATTTGTTCCTAGACCTGCCCCTCCTCAGTTTAAAAAAACAGTACATTTTCAGGGGCAGTGTTAGAATATTTCACATGAGGGGGCAAGAGGGGGCAAAAAACTTTGAAAGGGTGGCAAATGAGAATAGCAGAGTGGATGACCATTACAAATGAAAGGATCAAAAATACGTATTTTTAACAGTTTGTTTTTATATAAGATAAAAAGGTTGACTTTGGTAATTTTGCAATGTTTAAAGAAGCTTGTATTGGTGATCTCTTCATCTTTGTCAGTAAATATACTAATAAGAATCTTACAAATTGGGGGGCAAGTAAAGGAAAAAACTTTTTTGTTGGGGGGGCAGGTGTTCCCTCTTGCCCCCCCGTAGCTCCGCCCCTGCACTTTGTTTAAAAAGAAATGCAATTAAACATAAAATGCTGCATTTTTTCACATTTGTTTTTGCTTTACTGTCATGCCAGTTGGTAATGCAAACATAGCAGCTGAATAAAGGGTAAAGTACACATGCAGAGTTAGAAGTGCTTGATTTACTAATTGGTGCCTCTGTGTGCGATAAAGACACGGCTCTCAAATGAGAGCGAGAACTACATGTTGAAGGAGATTTATTTGCGTGGTACAAATGTGTGTACTTAAAACGCCATAACAAAGCTCATGAATGAGCCGCAAAATATCATGCAGTTTCATCAGCACCAGTAAAATGCAGAAACTGCCTGTATGCCAGGAGTCCCTGCAATACTGGGGAGATTTGAAAAGTGACAGCTTTTCTCTGGTTTCTATATGCGCTGCAGACAGCATACAAAAAGAACATGAGTCCATGAAGAATGTATACTTTCACAGGAAAACGTTAACAAGCTCTCAGCTGCAGAACACTTTGATTGATGGTGCAATTTCAGCATATGAATCCCTGCTGGTTGCGGACAAGAAATAAAAGGCAGAACCGGAATACAAATGGTGTTTGGGGCAGAGGATTTGCACAAAACACTATTTATCCAGTGTGACGTTACAAACAGAGATTTCACCCTCAACCATTTCAAGGTCTCTCCAAAGCACATGTCAGATTTTTAAAGAAATAATGCAACAACTTAGCAGGTTGTTTGGAGAACTGACAGCATTTTGAAAGTTTGCTGGCATGCTAACAAAGACGAGAAGTTGTTTTGTTTTTTTTTAAATCAAAGTGCATGAGCAAGAACCGAAGTCTAAAATTACCACTGCAAAGGCAGCAGCTTACTTTTCGTACACTTTTGGCATTTGGGAAAGCAAAGTAATAATTCATATTATCCTGAGATAGCTCATTATGGAGTCTTTTTGGTTCTCGACAGCAGATTTAGCCACATTCAGGCTATAAGCACCAACATTGCAGACTTAGCGTTCATTTTTTTTTAGAAAGGCGAACATTGGTTTTACTCATCTATCTTTCACGGTCCACTTAGTGAATTTACTTTTAAATCTCGGTTTTCAGTCACAATTTTTATCAGCGGATGGGTTAGTCTGAATTGAGCCTCGGCAACAAAACAACTTCCATCAGCATGCCTGTTTAAGGACTCCAATCAGCTTTGAATGAATTTTAAAAGCGTCCCCAGAGTGGCATTTTGGGATGGAGTAAGATAGTATCCAGAATATCTTGGCCTTTACCTTTGATATAGACAAAGGACTTGTGTTCCTGGACTCCATCTCTGGTCCTCAGCTTGGCTGTGTAAACCCCCTCATGCTCCTTGTGTGCAGTTCTTATGGTGATGGTAGCCTTGTTGTCGCATGTTATAATATCTGTAGAGCTGGACTGATGCAGTTGTACGCCTGTAGAATTGTTTTTAAAATAATTCAGAGTGTAAAGAAAAATGTAGAAAAGTAAATCCAGCTCCTGTGCTCACCATCTCTGAACCAGCTTACATCCTGCTGGAAGGGCAGTAAAGGGGAAGTGAAGGTGCACTGCAAGGTGAAGCTTGTGCCCTCTTTAGCCCAGGTTGGGCTGAAGGTGGTATCAAACTGGGCATCTGGTTGCAGCTGCAAAGCTAATAGAGAAGAGAGACACTCAGATTTAAGGGCTAACAATTCGATTAGAAGAAATACAGAAAATGAGAAGAAACTGGCAGGATTTTGGAGAAGCAGAGGTGGTGGGGGACTTTGTGGCCCTGACTGCCTCTGCTGCTGCAATGTTGGATGTGGGTGAATCCGGGTTCCATCAACACTCCCTCATTTACACTTTTGGAAACCTTCGGAACCTTTGGAAACGAGCCCCGACCTATAGTACCTATATCAAATCGACCCATGCTATTATGAAATTGTTCAAAAAGAACCATTATCGACTAGAAATGATATCATCAACCACAAATTATGACAGAAATCGAATCGCTAAAATGAATTGTTACACCCCTAAAGTTTATTAAAAAAAGCACTGTCTCCCCCAAAATAATGCAACCCCAATAGTAAAAATAAAATCTTTTCATTGCAGGAGACTCTCAGCTTCTGTGTCCTTTGCTGCTGCGCGTGACAAGAAAAAACAACAAAAAAGGAGAAAACGATAGGCCAAAAATTTCTATCCCAGCCCGACTGGTACAGTTGTGATAAAGGATAAAGGATGACCCGTTCATATGTGGCCCCACGAATGTTCTGGTGGAAATCCTCTGAGGAGGCGAGCACAAAGAAAGCAGACAAACCAAGTGGGATTTTTTTCCTTCTTTTTTTCTTCTGCTGTCAATCATAATTCTGATTTGTCAAAGAACCAAAAGGATAAAACCTTGTAAGCGTGAATTGTAGATAGAGACAGATATCCTGCTTGTAATGATCTGTTTTACTTTGCCGTTGGAGCTATTGCCCCAGTGTACACATCATTATTAAAACAAACAGCTCAGGTCTTTGCATCACTCAAACCCCATGCTACTCTCAGCAGGACAATAATACATTTTCCACACTTGTGCTTTTGTTTATTGAGAGATTTGTGTTGGCAAGAACGGTCTGCTTCATTTGAGATAATAAAGTGTCAGTTAGACAAAAATGGTTGCATGAAATTCCTCAGCACAATTTCACAGCAAGCATTCCCTGATGCCATTACAAGCTGATAGAGCTTCATTCAAAGTGATTGCCACTTAATTTCTTAGTGTGAGGGTTGCACCGTATTATGTTGCACCTTGCAGTGCTTCTCTGTGAAAGTGCTGCGCACGTTGCTTTCAGAGATATAATTTGTTTGAGCACTTTTTCTATAAAATGGCTGTGTCTGGCTCTTTTCTATCATCTTGATGAGAATTTGGAAGAAAAACAAGACGTCGGAACAGATGGAACAATCCCTCTCACTTGATTTATGCTCTGTGAAGAAAATATGCAATCTATCCATGCTTCATGTCACATTCAAATGCATTATGGAAACTTTAGGATGCAAAAAAAAAGAGATGCAAAGCTCTTGAAAAACACATACTTTAAAAAGGGAACAGTATCAGTTTGTAAATAATACTGTGTTTGTTAATCAGCAGGAAAAATAATTTCATATGCATGTGAAATGATGGATTGAAAAAGACATCTTGTGGGTACAGAATGCGTTATGGAATTGTGTAACATAACCGATGTTTGAAGTATGAGCTGACGACAGGTCATGCCCTCCCATATCACCAGGAAAACATGCCACCTGTGTGTTGCATTTAAAATCCCGCATGGAAAAACTGGGCATTTCCTGTAATATTCCGTCAACAGTGAGCTCCCAACTGTCAAAACTGACACTTTTAACCGCTTTTGGTTGTGATTTTTCACACACCCACAAGAGGTCCTTGTCTGATAAACCATTAACCTTTGTTTCTTTAAAACAAACAAGCAAACAAACAGCCTTCTTGTTTTTAGAGAAACAGAAAGTCCAACAGCCAGATCAGACACTGAGAATTCCACGTACGCAGGGCTTAGTTTTTGTTTTCCACCGATGACTTTAGAGTGTATGAAGGTGCAGTATTATTTGCAATTAAAAGCCTTAATAAAAAAAACAAAATGACTTACACTGTAACATGGAGCGGTTTTTATGTGGATGCATTCTGGTTGTGACTGATGTCACAGCGGTTTTGAGATGTACACGCCACTCCGTTAAAATGTCATAAAACAAGGTTTTATGAGATGCAGACAAGAACATGGTTAGTGTGCAGTGGCATCAGTCAGTTTTTTTTCTTTGCAAACAAGATTGGGAGCTACAGCTAATGGGACTACACTAAGGTGGCAGACGTGTAGCGTGTCGCAAACAATAGTTAGAATTATTATGAACGCAGTTAACGAAGTCTGACTGACTGATGGACTCATTGGTGGCTCTTTTGTTTCACTTAGACTACAGTCACATATCCCAAAATGCCACCACGGCGATGATCTCATTTTTTCAGCCAATTTGGCGGGCATTTGTAATCAGGAGGCAGTTGGCGTTTTAGATGCGGCCTCTGAGGTTTTAGGAAAAAACTAATAATTTTACAGCAGCCGGACGATTTTTCTCTCAAAGTTGACATCTGGAACATTTGGAGGTCATGTGGTGGCGGTCAAGTGACAGGCAGGGGGCAGGAAGGCGTGATAATGGACTAACATATAACATAAGCTTGAAAATAGCCCATTCATTGGCAGTGTAACTTATAATTTGGTGCGCCTTATAATGAAGAAATTGTGCTTTTGTGGGACGTCACTGATTGGACGATGAGGTTTGAAGAAAAGGGAAAGCGTTTTTTCCCAGACTGTGGTAAAGAGTTGATTGAGCAAACCCAACGCTTGCAGTGGTTGTGGGTTCGGGTTCGCTGCTGTAGGTGCGGCTGTGTTTAAATCACCAGTAACATTCATATTTTTAGTTTAAGGCGATTCGTGCCAAATAATTACCAGTAAAAGAGGTGAACACATTTAATCAGTGATGCTGTTTCATTGATTCATTTTTTAACATATCCATCAACAATTCAAGGACACACGCACACCACTGTTGCTGCGCTCTTTTTCCATCTGAGTCTAAGAAGAAGAGACAGTATGCAAGCACTGTATTATGCCACAGTCTTCAAAGTTACCAAGTCATGCCTCATTTAGTAGGGGAGGGAGCTGCTTGAAAGAGTGGCAGTAAAAATGAAAGGGGACAATCTTTTTCAGGTCCTGCCTTGAAACTTACCGGTGGTCTGCGAGTGCTCTGAACCAGCCATCGCTCCTTTATGTGCTTTATCACAAAGAGGCAGAGCAGGACAGATTGGAGAAATGCAAGGAGGATCAGACATGAAGAGAAAAATGTCATTGTGAAAGTGAAGTAGATGGAGAGACTGTGCAAAAGAAAAAAAAAAGGTAACCAAACATGGAATTTGCACTTTTTATAAAAGTCACTGCTATTATTCTCTTTAATCTAGACCATTTAGATTAGAATTAACCTTTCAAACCATTTAGAAAGAGCAATAAGTGTACTTAATGAATTTCTCAATTAACAATAATAATTTTTAGGTTAATTCTTTCTTTTGATCAATAACATACAAAAAAAATCATTCATTACAAATTTGGTCAATTTGCTGTTTTTTTTGGATTTCCCTCCAGGGGTTGCCATAGTGACTCAGCTTTCACTGGATCGCTCAGGTGGTTTGGTGGAGAGTTTTATGCTCGATGCCCTTCCTGAAACAACCCTGTGTTTTATCTGGGCTGGGGACTGACACAGGAAAACAAAGATTTGGGCCCCCTTGTGGCTACATTGTGAGGCAGCAGTGTGAAGGGTCTTGCCTGGATGAAGCTCACTGGGAATCAAACGCTGGTTTCTCAAATACTAGACTCCATTTAACCAACTGGGATATCCAGTTGCAGTCTGAAGCACACAGCCCCAATTTGGTCACTTTAAATAAACAAATAAAAACAGAAATGTGGCCATGTTGTGCTGTCGATAATAAAAGTAACCCATATACCATTAAGACGGCTGACTTTATGCATTTTAAAACCCATGACTTCTGCTACTACCTCTTTTTAATAAAATGCAAAAACAGGCCTCCAAGAAATAAATCAAAAATTTGAAAAATCATCTTCAAAGTGGTTCTTCTTTCTTACCAATGGGGCAAGAAAGAATTCTTATTTAAAAAAAAAATTCAAGTCACTAAGTACTCAGACATATCTTCTTTAACTAAGATTAATTTGCTGTTGAAAAACTGTCTTGATTCGACTACATTTCTTGCAGGACAGAAAAAAAAGAAAATTTTTCTTGAAAACAAGTTTTTTTCTTTATTTTTGCTTTGTTATGATTCTGTTTTTGGGCTACAGGATTATTTCAGCTCGTCTCTTATAACTACTGGACAAAATGTCTTACAGGCAATAAAAACCCCGGATTAGAAGAAATTAAAACTAAAACTAAAAAAAGGAAGTTAAAAATATAATATTAGTTATTGATCAAGTCAGATCTGTTTTCAACCAAAGCAAAAACAAATAGAATGATGGGATATAAACTTTTATTTTGAAATCAGTTTGAACAGCCTGCAAAAGTGAAGGGGGTGGCTTAATTATCTCAATTACACACCTGTAACCAATTAGCTTGTAGCTAGATTACTGTAAGGAAAAACATATCGGTCAAACATTTGTGCTTTTTGTCCATTTAATTACTATAGTAATTTGAACTTTACTTTAACTTATTAATTTAAAGATAAAAAAACAAAGTTATTCCTTATGAATCCATTAAGCTGCTGCATGAATGGACAGACGGGGTCGAGTTTTTGCCGGGGACTGAGCAGGTAGTACATTTACGGACTGGTAATGTTGAAAGTACTTCGTTGTGAATGCAGCAGGGCAAATCACAACAAGGACATGTGATTATTCTTAAGACAGATGATGATTATTTTCGTTTCAGTGCTGCTGAAGGAATCCACGCTTCCATTTCCCTAATGACCTTGAAGATGCTGCAGGAGCTCCACAGATGACTGAAGAATATCAACAGTACAGGCTTCAGTCAGCGGTGATCTTAATTTGCTTTTTAAACACGGCTGCGGTTATCTATCCATCTCACACTGCTGCTGTGTGCTCCTTTGACTCCTGGAAACATGGTTGCTGTCAATCTTGTGCTGGCTCGTCCTGTTTTTGCTCACTGAAGTGTTGTGACGGTTGTGAGGTGGTGTTTAGGCTCTGTCCTATCATTTTTAGGTGTGATGATCTGTTTTGGTACTTACTAAAAAGGGTGCTTTATGCTTCTTGAATTTAGTGCAAAACTAAATCATGCGCTTCCTCACTGGAAATGTTTGCATAAGCGGATAAAACATAATTAATATTTCAGTCTCTTGTGATTCAAGTGCATTTGGAAAGAGTCTGAAGAATCTACATAATTTATCCAAGCTCCCCAAAGCCTCTTATATGTTTTTTTTTTTTTAATTACAGATGGCATGTACTTTTACTAAAACGCTTAATCAGATAAAATCTGGCTGAGTAACAATTCTGTTTATAACTCGCATTTAATGCATGCTTTTAAAAACAGTTCTTCTACTTTGATGCTCTGACTGCTTACCCTTTTAAAGCGCTTATGAGGAAAACTTAATTCACACAAGCATTAAAACTCTTAAACATTTTATCTTCTTGGATAAATCTGCACAGATATGTCCTTTTCAGAGAAACACTCCATATACCGGTAATGTTTGTAAGATTTTCTTATATTAGCATCCCCCCGACACCTCAAGTTTGGGGACGGTTTTTAGTATGAAAACATGTTCTAAATTTATGTTTGCGTTAATTGGAATTTTGAATCTAGACTGGACAACTTACAGTTTACCACTAGTGTTCCAAAGGTCACAGCTTCCCCCAATGGATTCCTGGCTATCGCTTTATACTCGCCAGCATCGTCAGGAGAGCACCTTAGTCAAGAACAGAGGGCCTCAATCAGCTTATTAGGAAGTGGAAAAAATCTAAAACAAAAATATTGCAAATTTACTATATGTATGATGCTATTGTTCATAGAAGATAAATTGACTAACCCTTTCCAGGTTTTTAATTTTGACAACCTTTAGAAGATTGTGCTCCTGGAGCTTAGGCCTGTTTAATTCTGTGCTTCCTTCAGTTTATAATTGGCAACAATGTCTAAGTTACATGTCTCAGTTCTAGGACTCTTCTCTATATATTTGTATGAAGAAAGATTGTTATCCATTACTGTGGATTAAAGGTGGTAACTAACCTTCTGATCTCTAGGACATTGAGACCAAAACTTTGCTGGAAACTGTAATTCCATGGTAGGTTGGTCATTATCAGTGGTTTTCCATTTTTATACCTTTTTTAAAAAGAAAAACAAAAAATTCTTGTTGACAGAGTATTTGGGCCACCATGACAGAAAAAACAGGAATAAAGTTGAAATAATGTTGAAAAATTATTAAAATAATGTAATACAATTTTGACAAAAAGTCCGACATTTTATGAGAATTGAGTTATAAAATTATGAGGAAAAACATTGTAATTGTACAAGGTAAATATAGTTATAGTTTCCTGCAAATTCTTTTTAATGTCCTTATGCTCATAATAAGTCAGGAAATTCTTCGTCACTAAAAGACGAAGAATTAATTAATAAAGTAATGCCTCGTAATTCACGCCACATCTCCGCTGAAACTCAAACTCAATATTGTTTTTTTTTTTTTCTCTTGTCCTGTCCAACAGCTGAGCAAACAGATATGAGCTGAGAGCCTCTTGTGTTACAGATTTTACTGTTACAATCGAGTGTTATAAATCATTGGACGCACAATGTGTATATTCGTAGAAACCTCTTTTGTAATTTAAACTAAACTTGTCGGGGGAGGGCACAAAAGACAGGGGAAAAGGGTGGGTCGCAGGAGTTGGAGGATGACTACAGGGGAGGGAGAGTAGAATCGTAACACAACAGGCACCATATTTTTTATGAGCTGTAGCAAAACAGGGAAAAAAAATTACGATGTTACTAATTTAATTTTGTAAAATTGGTTTTGACATGAAGTTTTTACTCAGATCTCCTTCATACGCATGGGACTGAACCTTGGGCTGCTGGTTACAACCCCAGTGCACAACACAATATCAAATGTCATTCTTCGGTTTACTTGATACTAAGCCATAACTTTATGAATCAAAGCGCTCAAATAAATGAGGGATTCTCGTTTCCTTTTATGCCTTTGATTTGGAGCGGCTCTTGGCAGGAGATGTAGCTTAAATGCTCCCATGTGGGATGGGAAAGTTCATGAATTATCTGGACCCTGAGGTCCAGAGGTGCAACCAGTATTTTGATCAGGCAGATTAAAAGCTGTTCAGGTTTCAACAATGCCCAACTTTACAAAGATAGTTTCAAATGAATAGGAATAGTTGCAATCTTCAAGCTTTAAAAGCAGTTTTGCCATTTAGCTGTTGTGTGGATGACTCAGTTTGTGTCAGTAAGCAAAGTTACATGTTTGTAAACCTGTTTCCTGCTGTTCTAGTAAAATGTATCTTCTTTTTGCAATGGATCTAAGTAATGCACATTCTTACCATGTAACCTTTGGGGCTGGGCAGCCCTGGACGGTACAAGAAAGTTTCACCGTCATTCCCTCCCAGACTGTGTGAGCCCTCAGAGGGACTGGGAAGTCTGGGCTCTTTTGACTCAGTCGCTCCAGATACATCATGTGTTGAACTGCCTTCTTTTGAGCCTGTGCACATGTAAACATTAGTAAATACTTTTAAGTGGGGAAAAAAAAAAGCAGACCAGGAATGTTATTTTCCCCAAAATCCAAAGGAGTTTCAGATTATTGTAAAGCAAACAATGCTGACTTTAGTTCAATTTGAAAATGGAATAGTTCTAACTTTTTAGACGAGTAGTGTACCTTCCTGCGAAGATCCATTTTGTCAACCCGAGTACGCAGCATGTGCTGGTTTCTGATCACATCCAGCTCCACTTTCTCAACCTCATTCCCAAACATCGTCCACGAATCTCTGTGATGTTCTTCATCAGCACTCACCGTCTCCTGTAGGATTTCCCTGAAAAAGTTGCACAGCAAAAATTAGAAGCCATTGTATGCTGAGGATTTTTGCTTCAAAAGCGTCTTCCCCTCCAATCAAAAGTTGAAGAACCCTCCATTAACCAAAGTTACTCTTTCTAGTTAAAGTTGAAGTTCAATGAACAGCTTTAAATGATAACAAAAGGAACCTGTGATGTGCCAGAACTTTGAAAAGCTAGTTACCTAAATCGTAAAATGTGTGTTCATTTCAAAATTACACAAGGAGGCGTTTTAAGAGAAACAACATCTGTCAACATTTTAAAGCAGATTGTGTTTAGTAGAAGTTTATCAGGCCTTTAGAACAGGAGGAAATCATTTACGCCTTCTCTTGGTTACTTAAAATCAGAGGCGTTCATTGTATTTCAGAGCTGAGCCTTCAGTTTTCCTCCTCATTAAGGTTAAATATTAACTCTTCTATCACCATCCTGTTCTTGATGAATATTGTTTTATGGAGCTATTCCATCTTAAACTGATCATTTTGATAATTCACCATAAATGCACATAGTTGTAAAAACAATATTTGCTCGTGCAAGTCTCCTCGCACTGCAATAACAGCTGCAACAAACTTCAAATTTCAACTTCACAATTGACAACTCATTAAACTTGAAAATAAGCATTTTTATTTAAACCATTTTTTACTTATAGCAAATCCAACTTATTTAAAGATTACCTCTATCCATGAAGGAAGGCCAGCTAGATCAAAGTGAGATTTCCCTGCAAAATCCTACATACAGAATATGACCCTCAGCTCTGTTCCCAGCCAAGACGGATCAGAGCGCTCCGTAGCTCTCTGCTATAGGCTGGAGAGGATATGTGAGGGGATTTTTCTTGGTGCTCCCGAAATCTCTGGAGGTCTAGGAGGGTGATAAACACTAGTTTTTCATGGTGTTGAAACCTGGTTTTTTGTGTTGTTTTTTTTTTTTTTTTCTTGTCTGGGAAACAGTGTTGTCCGAAATCGTGCCGTGAAGTTACTGGTAATGAAAAGCTGCAGCTCAATGCAGTCGGATGGGCCGTGGGGCGTTCACTGGCGGCATGGAAGTTCTCATCCTGGCTCCTTTGTCGCTCAACATTGTCACAAAACCTTGTTCTCTTTGCCAGACAAAACTGCTGTAAGGCTGAAAGTGGCGGACAAATCCTTTTCTCTGTTGAGATAGGCTCGCTAGCTTCGGATATAACTTTTTTTTAAGTTGTCCAATTTTTCCAAAAAAAATCAGTCTTAAGAATGGCTAATGCAATAAACCCACTAAATCAACTTCTCCTCCTTCTTTTATTGTTAACTGCAAACTTACAGTCTGTTTTTCAAAGATTTTTCTTCTTTAAAATGATTTTTGATTTAATTGTTTAGGAAAAAGCTTTGCATTCCATTAAACAAAGACCACCTTTTTTATTGACTGCAATATGTTTATATAAAGGTTAAAACTAGTGATAAACAATAAAATAATTACTTTAAAGTTGTTTTGTATAAATGGCATGCATCGAAAAACATCCACATATTGAAAATGTGCAACGTTTTCTTGAGTGTTCTTACAGATCAGTGTGTTGTAGCTGTGAGTCTTAGTCATTTAAAGGGTAACAATGACATGGAGCAAACGAGGAAGTCTGTGTGTGTTTGTGTTGGCTTAGATCAGTGTGACCAAATGCTAGAAATTACCAGCAAACCTGAATGCAGCAATATCGGGCCCCCTAATAAAAAAGTGTCAAAATTCCATGCAGCACCTGAATGCACCTCCTGCTGCGGCGAATGTGAGAATTAAATCTTTGCAATAAAGTCAGACTTAATGTTTGAGCAAACTTTGCAATGGATGTTTGTGGGAGGGAAGGCAGACACCTCAGTCATGGTTGTGAGTTTGAGCCCCATGTCAGAGAGGATGAATGTCTCACCTGCCAAAGCGACAAGTGGAATAGTTTTTCTACCCGCCAAATAGAAGTTTCACCTGCATTTGGCGGGTGGGCGGGTGTTATTTTAGAGCCCAGTATATATAAAACATTTCTCTGTGATTTAGATATTTCTTTCAGATCATTTTAGGCATTCGCTGAAGGCTTAGCAGGCCCTGGTACATCAGTGCTTAAAACCTCCTGTCTGCATAGACAGCTCCATTTTTTTGTGAGGTTTAGCTAAGCACAGCTGTGAAAAGTATGGTTCCAAAATGGTAAGAAATTCAAATAACAATGGAGGAGAGGCAGACTATCAGAACATAGAAAACTGTTGGCCTTTCTTATACTAAGACAGGAGGCATGACAGGAGGCTCACAAGACAGCAGCCTTAAGAACAGTTTCATTGTGGCCGAAGTAAGCCCGTTATGTTTTTATTGGGCCATATGCACGACCTATTTCCTCATTCGGCCTTTGACCGCTCAGTCATTTCCGGATGGGGGGAGTGGAACATTGTTTACATGGAAATAGCGGAGTATATGGAGTTAACAAGATGTGGTTTGGAGCTACCAAAAGTCACTATGCATGATGTAAGGCCTATTGTTCTCCATTCTAGCAAAACACCCCAAAATAAAATGCAAAAGTGATTTCAATTTTAGACAATATCAGGAACAGCACACAGAGAAGTGCTAAGTCAATGAATACAGTCAGCCACAGCCATCTTGTTTTAAACAGAGCTCTGTGCAGAGTTCATTGCAAATAAAAGCTGTGGGGCTGACATTTTGCAGTATGGCATGTGGCCTTAGATAAAATACACAAAAAACTAAACAACAGTTCTGAAATTGATTAAATAAAGTCCACGACCTTGGCGGAAGCATCTAACATCTTTTATTTACTTTCCAGCTGGTAATGAAAATGTTATTTGACCTATTCAAATAACGGTTTCTCTTTATGTTTAGTGCTTCAAATTGTCTTTGATTTTTAATATTTGGCAACAATGTTGACTCTCTTCTTATGATGCCAAAGGAGGATATTTTTTTCCAGAGTAAAAATTCTCATGTTACAAATAGGGCTGATAGTTGGTAATGATATATTTTCCCAGCCTCATTGCTGTTCATAGCAAAAATGAATTGGTCCAGTTGGTCTCATTTGGTCACCACCTGCTGTAATTTGGAACAAAGTTTGAAAATCCTCTTTAATTTCTTTGTGGATCTGCAGAGATTTCTAACTTTTATTTAGTGTGAGTGAGCCATTTCCTGCTGTGCTCAGAATTCCTTTTAAAGGCTAATAAATAGTAAAAGCGAAAGAACTAGTTGAATCCATTGGTAGTTTTTTATAAATGTGTATAAGGTGCTTTATCTCTGAACATTTCCTGGGTACGTGCAGTTCATCCATATGTTTTGATTCATATGCCCTGCAGTGCACACAGTCCTGCATGTTGTCTGCATTTTAGATTCAGAGGTTTAATTATTCCATCTCATCACCAGAAGTCCTTTTTGATTGACAGTCCTTAGGGCTTAATTATATGAGAGAATATTGCTCACGTCCATACACTAACGTCTTTGGGTAACCGCACAACACGGAGGCGGATTCTTTAGTATTCACACAAATTCTTTCCTTGATGGCCACTGGAGCATTAACAGCCTTCCACTTGACTAAAATGATTTCATAAAATGCACGAATTCTGTATATCAATATGCAAATGAAAGCATTTCCTTTACTTAAGATGCAACTGGCTGATGGAGTGTTTCAGTTTTCAAGGGCTAAGAGGTTTTAAACATTGAGGACATGGAGCTGAGTTTGAAGGAAAACAGACAAAGTGTTGCTCCACAATCCATGGTTGGTTTTTAAACCCCCCCCCGCCGATACTTACATTTCCTATCTTGTTAAATCTCTGCAAATAAAAGACAGTTTTGCCCTCAGGAACTTTTAGCTTAATTTATCAGTTCTGCTCTTGACATGAGTAAATTAATCATCATTTTTATTACTTAATGTTCTGCCTTCAATTTTAAGTATTTCCTGGTATCGTCTTCATCAAGTGAATCCCTTTTTATAATGATTTCAACATCTATTTTTAAAACAAATTATATTGAAACTTTAATACTGCTTTCCTTTGAGTCTGGTTGGAATCTCAGACTATGGCAGCCATGCACCCAATTAAAGGGCCTGTACTATGCAAAATCAACTTTTAAAGTGTATTGTATTGTTAATTCCTCAGAGTTCAAGGTGTTTTTGGGTAGGAAAATAATCTAGGAAAAATAACTTATATTTCATTTTAACCTTTTACTTACCTACGTCTTTTACTTTTAGCTGCACATGAAGTTTTGCCTCATTTGTATTGTGAAAGAACCTTTTCACGTGACATCAGACGAAATGGCGACATTGTGTAAAGTTACTATTGGTTCACAGGTTTAGATCACCAAAGCTGACAACTGAACGCTGTTTAATACAATTCTACAAAATAATGAAAGGTAAACTTAATTGTAACAAAAATGTGTTCAGTATTTCAGTATTTCATTTATAGTTGTCCTACCAAACTGTATTTTTTCCTCTTAGATCGGTCACAAAACAGAATACTGCACAGCTGCTTCCCCTAATTCTTATGGACGATATTAAACAAATCCTGGATCATTTTTCTATTGCAATCCGGTCAAAGTTAGACGAAGGTTGCAAGTACTTCATTGAATCCTCTTTGTTTGATTATGAAGGTGATTAAGACTTTTATTCTTATAATTTATGCTGGCGCTAACGCAAGCTTTCCACAATGAGGATGAGATTTAGAGCTGCAAAATATCTTTTCTGCCCAGTGTTCACAAAATCACTGAAAACAGAGCAAAAGTACCACAATCTCAGCATGTCTTACATTAGGGTAAAACTAATTACAGTTGCAATGTTTTCTACCGTTGCTCCCTTTGTCTTTGCTCAGAACCATGTCTGATCTGTGGGAAAATAAAGGTAAAAAAAAGTGATCAAATGAAATGGAAACCGTCAAAAATATAGGTTATGTGGAAATGACTTTTCACTCGTGATTTTTCAAATGTGTGCGACCAGCGCTGAACTTTTCTCTTTTCTCTGTCGCACTTATTTTGAAAGTTGAAAATATGTTTCTTAATAGCTTAAAATATTTTCTGTGCCGCTTGGTAACCATTCCTGTTTTCTAGATTTATAGTTTTACCATCACACTGACACCATTTGTTTATATTTTTCCATCTAAACCATACATTCATTTGCCAGACAAAAACAAAATGAAATGTGTTGTGAAAAGTTACTTAAAGAATAGTTTTGGCATAGTCTTCTTTTTAGTCAAATTTGCTGCTTTTCTCTACCCCACCAACCCGTTATTAGAAAACGTTTAGCTGTGTGACTCATTTGAGGAGTTTTTGGTTTTTCTTTGAATGAAGTAACCCAGCTGTCCTCATACATGAAAGAACAAAAAGGGCCCTGATTTCTGTTTATAGAAATGTTTATTGGAGACCAAGTTTTGTTCTGTAATGGCTGGAAACTGCTAGTCTGAGAACTGGACCCAGTGCTTTTCTGAAATGAAGAGGGATGGGATGATGTGAGATCTGAAATGCAAAGCTTCATTGGAGACACCTATAATTTAGGAAGGAAGCACTCTACATAGAAGTTAGCGCCTTCCTTGTAGTCTTTCATTCCTTTTGAGAAGTCTTTGACACATTTAGCCATTTTGTCTTCACAAAAAGATTCATTCTGCATGAAAAATGTATATAATCAAGCATAGAGAGCTGCAGCTGGCTGTCTCAAGTTTCTGTGTGGTCATTTTGGTTTTTTGTAGCTGGCTGATTGCAAAGCTTCTGGCCCTGTAGACTTTTTGTGCTTCCATGTTACTGCACTGATCACTTAGGGAACACAAACTAATAAAACCTTGCAATTTTAAATTTGGTTTATGAATGAGATTTATCAAGGGACCCTGGATTTTATTGTCAAGATCCCTAAAAGGTTTTTTTTTAAATCCCATTCTTGTTTTAATTCTAAATGTTGTCATCTTATTTTTGAAAGTCTTTATTTTTCACTGTTAAGTAGAACCCTGTCACACTTACCAAGTCCTATGGCGAGGGAAGTTGCTTATGTTGAGGATCTCTTTAACAGACATCACATCCGCTGGTATGATGGGATGGAAATCGGAGTAGGAGGCGTCCTCATCACTAATTTATTAAAATATAGAGGAGAAATGAAAAAAGACACAATTAACAAAAAAATGACTCTTGATTGGTTCAGGTGTTTTTATTTGCATTCTTGTTTACTTTGTTGTGGAGAACACAAATGATCAATTCGAAAAAGTAAATGTAACTGACATTATTATGCTTCTAATGCTTGTCTGTAAATTATCTAAAGCTAACGGATAAAGTGAATATGCATCAGTCGGGATCCAGTTTTCAAATACTCTGTTTCTTACAGATTTTTAATAGGAATTATATGATGTAGAAAAAACAACAAGCAAACAAAAGCAAAATGTACCAAAGACATGAGAAAATAGACACTTAAAAAAATCTATTGGCAACGTTGGTCACACTGAAAAGGTCATATTTGTGGCTCTCAGCTTGTGGTTGGCTGAACAAACACTTACAATGGGAAGTACAACTGACTTTTTCAGATTCAGGTTATGTTTGTGTTTACACGTGAAACATAACAAAAATAAGTCTTAATCCTTACATTGTAAAATCATAAATGGATGATTCCAGATCTGGAAGACATTTCAGCTTCAAAGTTCATTAAAGTAAACTTTCCTTTTCCTGATTTTCTGCTATCAATAATAGGTAAACTATCAAAGGCGTGGCCAGTTCAGCTTACAGAGCAGTTTATATGAAATCATATATGTTGTTTACAGAACTGTTACCAACTTTTGCAGATGACAGGGTTGGAAATCTCCATTAATATAAGTTTTCACTCTGAAGTAGAAGCTTGTTGTTTAAACTAGAGTTACATATCCCAAAATGCCACCATGCTGCAATCTAAATACAAGTTTTTCAGCACATTCGGCAGGTGATTGAGCAGTGGCATTTATAATCACGGGCAGAAGCAGCATTTTTACGAGCCATTTGATGGAGGTTTTAAGAAGTTAAAATATTAGTGACCAGACGATTTTTTTCTAAAAGTTGGAGTTGGTCAGTGGCCGCCCAGGCGCATTTCTGAATCATACAGTGGTGGTCCAGTGACAGGTGGGGATGACGCCATTACGAAACTGGGCGACCCCAGGGCAGATTGTTGGCTCTGACTGGACGATGGGTAAATGTCTCCGGACGGCAGCCGTACATACCAAGTGCCACTGGCCACCAGCCACATGGTAGCCCGAGGGTATTTAAAAAGTGGGCCGTTCTGTACGCCTGACAGCCCCCTGACTGTCACCATCAACATTTGTGACCAAACCAACAATTTCCAAAAACATGTGGGCAGCAGCATGAAATCTTGAAGATTCTGCTGATGCCTCCCCATCGCACTGTGGCAGTTGTATTGTGATCGTAGCATCAGCTGTTACCGAAGAGGACAAACTTACTTAAGTAGCTAAAAAAATTAAGAGTAATTGTCTTTTTCTGATTTTATGGGTAAGCGGGTTGCATTGGTTAGGGTGAGACATTCAGTCTAGGCCAACTGTTGTAGAAACATGACAAATAGAAGAAAATGAGATACCTTTGCTCTAACCATTCTTTTTGAAAACTGTTTGATGTCAAGTCCAGGTTATGGTAACAGGGTTGTGTACATGTTGTGGGGAAACATGGATAGTAATTATTTGAAATGCTATGTTTATTGAAACAATTGCTCCTACAGTAACAACAGATACCATTGAAACAAATTCAGTTTGGCTTCTGAAGCACAGCGGCATACTTTGTGACCTCTTTTTGCTGAAGTGTGAGGAATGTCATAACCACAATCGGCTCTTTCTGCTCCGTCAGTGTTCCTCTTTTCCTCACTGGTGTGCAAACACTGTACACACTATTGTCTTCAGGGAGCTTATGTAATGAGGAGGAACTGCAGCTACTGATGTGAGCTCACGCACATGCTAACAATGTGGACCGTGTGCCAAGGGGCTTTGGATCTCCAACGGATTTTTATGCTACAGCGACGATTTTATCCATTATGTCATCGTTGTATCCAGGCATCCAACCACAGTTTTCAGTTCTTAAAGAGCCAGCTTGTAATTGGTCTGTTTTTGTGAGCTGGATCACATTTTGAACATGATTAGCCAAAACAAAGGCACACGTCGGTGAACATGTGCAGAAATGTAATTGTTGGTGGAAAAAAGTTGACTGTTTATTTGTTGTTTGGGCCACAAAACAACTATGCTGTCATGCAAGTATCCTAAAAACCCTAAATTCTCATAAACTTCTAACAGCAAATCAAACAGCATGGGGCAATTTTGCTCCAGTAGCTACAATAAAGTTTTTGAATCTTTGAATATTAAATAACAAAAGAGGCCTTTTGTTTGAGTAAAAACTAAAGATTTGACTTGTTTGCTTGATTTGTTCCCAAAAGAAAGTATGAATATAGCAAAGTCTGAGGTCATTGATTTGCAATCTTTATAAATCTAATGGAATGTAGTAAAAACACACTTCAGGCTGTGTAATTATTGCTCTAAAATGAAAAATATTATTGGATTTTAAGTGCATAAACTGAACAAAACCACATCCCCTACTGTGATTGGAAGTAAATAAGCCTTTAAAGTAAAATGTCGATGAAGCTTCTGATTTTCGAAGTAAAGCTATTCGGTAGATGAAAAAAAGAGAGACTGAAGTTCAGCTTAATGAAACAAAATGGAAAAAATACTTTTTTTAGGTGCAAATCAACACCCAGCAGCCAATTGGATTTGAGTATTAACCCAGACCATGCCTTTAAAGTGGTTGTTTCTTATGGCTGGATATCAGCATCTTTGTTTTCTTAGAGTTATACTGCAGACGTGAAAGTCTTTTAGAGTTCTGCTTATCTTACTGCTGATGTGTTTTGTGCACACAAATTACATTTCTGGGACATCTGAGTGAAGACTTTTCAAAATAAAACATTACAGACAATAAAAATGAAGGAAATGTTTTTTTTGTTCAAAAGTCACATGTTGTCATTTAAAATATAACTAGTGATACATTCTGATTAATCGTGATCAATCACAATCCAAAAGTGATTATCCTGATTCATGTTTTTAATCGATTGACAGCACTTATTTAAATGATAATTAAAATGCATGCTGTGGTGTTAAAACGCTCAAAGATGTTTATGTGAAAGATCTGTTGACTCAGGTGTGTGAGAAACAACCCCTCCAAAACCGTTACCACTAACCTCCCCCCAACATGAGTTTTGAGCAAGCGGCCGTACAAATTGCAATGCAAATTAGCATAACTTCTCGTTTTCTATTGTTTGGGACATGGGGAAATTTCCCAATGTCACATAACTTGAAGATCAACTTCTGCTTTCCTTGATTTTTTTTTCCCCTTTTTTGTCCTTTGTTGAGCTTCCCATCAAGTGTTTGTTTAGAGGCTTTCACAGTTGAATTATGTAGTAAAGAGCCTACGGCTGGGCGCTATCTATGCAGATGTACGCAGTAAAGTACACAAACAAGGAGAACATAGATATGCATGTGTTCACGCCGGTGCACAGGTGCATTGAGGATGTGTTTTCATGTGCCAATAAACAACCTACTTCCTCAAAATATGAACAGGAATAAACTAAAATGGGGAAAAACCGAGTAGGACAGAGTAATCTGCTTATATTGTTTTATTTTTTTAACATGATGATTGATACTACAGGGTACTGGGCTGTCATATAATAAACAGTTGTAAAATATAGTTCTCTTCATGCTAGCTAAATAGATGCCACACAGTTTAATCCAACTTGAATACAAACCTGGATATCACAAGTATACATTTCACCCTTCACCTGCTGTCTCTCCTGATTGTTTTCTACACAAAGAGAAAATGGTCTTCTAAGTCCAAGCTGAGTTGAACTTGATAGAATAATTGCTTATTTTCATCATCCCTGAAGAGAGGAATTGGTCCGTTTCCTTTTATTCTGCAGTGGAGATTGTAGCCCCACGGGTTGGCCTAATTTAATAACTCGCAGCCAAGTGGGCCTTAAAATTGAAGGCAAATTTGACTTGAGACAATAATGGTGGGCCAAAAGAGATTTCTGTTGGACCTCACTGAAATCATTTTGGTTCGCTGGATTTTTGCTGGATATTTTTCCATGTCTTCTGCCACAGAATACATGGGAATGGCTTGCAATGCAGAGTTACGGTGAACATTAGCCTGAAAGTGAATTAGAAAGTTCAGAAATATAGTCTACAGTCCCAAAAAGAGAATAGGAGTTAGTTTCAGCTAATCTGAGGTTACGTGAAATGACATCGGGAGATTTGCAGTGTTATTGAGATTTGTGAAAACATTACATAGATTTTGGAGGGTCTATTAACTGCAGTTAAATCAAATGAAAATTGTTCTGAAACTTGTAATTTTATTGACTAAATTGTCATAATGGTGTGTAACAAACAAATATCATGCAAAATGCTGTAAAATGATGTTCCCCAACTTTTTGAAGCTGAAGGGAGCAAACAACTTCCTGTTTTTTTTTTTTTTTCTCCAGTTTTCCTCAACTTTTAAGGATAAAGTTTATTTTCATCCTCTGTACGATATCTGCAGCTGATTTGACATGTATTTGTACACTAGGATTAATGTAGGAATCATGAAAAAGTGACAGCATTTCCATTAACCCATAACTCTGAAAGTGGAGGCTAAAAAAATTCAGATGCCAACTTTAGCCTCATTTGACTTAAAGCGCAACAGATTTCTATAAAAAAACATTCACTAAAACTGATCATTTTTTTAAACTTGATAAATGTGAATTCAATTTTTGACCAACATTATTAGAATAGTCTTGCAACATTAAACAGCCTGCTGTTGACTATTATGCAGAGTGGCCTTGGTGTGTAGAAAAAACTGTCACATTTGGAGTAAAGACTCCTGGTTTTTGTCTGTTTAAATGCAGATTTATTTTTCTTTGAACTCAAAGAACTTTTTTTTCTCCTCATTAGCTCTTTTCTACAAAAAGAAACTATTTTGTTACTTTGCAAGCTCGAGGGTTTCAATTTGGCAGTCGGTACAGCCGCTTTAAGAAAATAGTAGATTTAAGAATGTCGGATGTGGTGGGAAGAATCCAGTAGTTTTTCAAAATAAAACTTCCTTCAGAGTCAGATTATAAATAAAATGGAAAAAAATGTAGATGGTGTGTTTTTTTTTTTTTTAACCTGTGGCCTGGTATCAACTGTCCCAGAGAGTGGTACTGGTCTACATCCTGGGGGTTGGGGACCACTGCTGTAAAAGACATTTGGAAAATCTCATTTGAGTACAGCTGGTCTTGGAAATTCATGATAACGTGTGTAGTTATGCATGTCTAATGTAGCCTTGATAAAATAATGGTTTGTTGCGGGAAAAAAAATGCATTTTTGTTCCAAGAGTTCCGTCTCCTAATTTAGTAGGGTATTTTTAAAGGAAAGTTATTGAAGCTGTGAAATTACCTTTCAGTAAATTGTCCACATGTCACCCAACACAGCGGTTTGGCTATTTTAGATGTTACAATGATATTTAGGAAATGGATTAGGACTGCAGCTCTTGAAAATCTTAGCATGTTGTCACTGTGAACCGGTTTCACCTGGAAGCGAACGTCCTCTTCTTTTTCTGCGAGGACAGCTGCATGCTTTGACGCATTTGGGACGACTGCTCCTCCTGCTCTTTGTGCATCACCATCTTGGTTTCCATAGTAACTTACCCCAACTAGCACCTGGGGGAGAGAGATGAAAATGGGTACAAGTGAGGTTATGTAGGATGCTGAGATGGTGACTGGCTTCACAGCAGGACTTCATTTTTGCTGATAATGGTATATTTTCCAGTCTTCTTTGAACATACCCAATGCTTAACCATGATGAATGTGATTGTGACTGTAGTATCTTCATCCCTTCATTCCCTAAAATCTTCGTTGTCTTGCCACAATCTGATTTATTTAATTATTTTGCACAAATGAACTTGGCTTTTGGTTCAATATTGCTTCATGTGTTTTGTAAAACAGTGAACCAAAATATAAATATCTCATGAAAAACTTGAAATTTAAAGCGAGGACTTTATGCAGCAATTGTTTCAAGTGCTTATTAATCAAGTATGAGGGTCAGATTGAATTTGGTTCTAAACATTTTTTTAAACAAGTAATTGATGATCTTTTTAATATCTAATGAGAAATACATTTGTGCAATTCTTACATGTACGACTATAATTGTAGATTAAGTCCCTATTACTTTTGACGCCATTTTTTTTTCTTGACATGAAACCATTGTATTTCTGTTTAGCTCAACCTTGGAAAGGTCAATAAGCTGTAGTTTTCTCATGTTTATAAATTAAAATGAATGTTTAAGGAAAACATGATTTTCATTGGATATAGGTAAACAAAGACAGAGAAGTCCATGTTCTATTTCCTCTTCATTTTGATTCAATGAAAATGCCAACACAGAAAGTAAAGCTTTTACATCATAAATATTTTGGTCACTTTTGTGTTGTGGATTTGGTTAATAATGGCATTATATTTTGTAACTTGCACACAGATGGTGACAACTTCCTGCATAGAATTGAGCCAAGCTGTCAACATTGTTTGTAAAATCCTATAATGACAAAAATAAAATACTTGCACACAAGGATTTTTTTTTTTTTTCAGAGATCTTTTTGGGAGATTTCAGGCATTAACAACTGCTACAGACGTGATAAATGATTTCCTTCTTGTCCAGCCTAGCGTGGTTTTAGGTGGTGTTGTCTTGACAACCTTTGTTGCAATCCTATGTTAAATGAATTATCCTTTTGTAGGTCACTGAGCCACTAATAATCCGTCAGTGGAGGACTGAAACGCTCCTGCTCGCACCTTGCTTGTCATTAATCATGTGGCTGCTCTCCGAAAGTGATCACACGAAGCGCCCAACAAACAAAATCAGGCTGGGCCTGAGTGATGGCTTCATTCATCTTTTCCCAACAGAATCCACCTGCGCTAGCACGGTGATCGGTTGTTTCTTCTCATCTCTTTTGATTACATTGTGGACAGCACTAGATAGTGAGCTCATGTGATCCTCCGCCAAATGGTTTTTCATGCTTTTTAAATTTTTCTTGTACACGTTGGTTCAAACGGACACCTTTCGGCGTCGCTATTGACTGGCTGCACTATGGTGCATTCAATTTGATCAGTTTCCACAGGAGGATTGCTTAAGGGAAAGAATACATTTTTTTTTTATTTCTGAATAAAAATGATGGTTTTAAGCACAATATGTAATAAATAAATCGAAAATGAAACGGAATATGGAGCTTCTGATTTCTTAAAAGATGTAAAAGGCAACATTTGCTAGGGCTACCATAAGAGAAACTAAGAAGTTTAGCTTCTTAAAAAAACATGCAAACACAAAAAATAAATAGTATGTGGGCAATATAATTACAAATAATGTGAGTTTTGTAGGGTTAAAGTGTGAATCTAGTGTGGGAAACTGTTTTTTATGTTGTGCGTCTCCTGACCTTCAAGTCTTGCTATAAAGAGCTTGTAGCACCCAGGGGTTTTCTAAAAAAAATAAATAAATGAGCAAGTGCAGGAAAGCCTTTTATTTCCTCAACTTTTGAACTAACTATAGAAATCTAGACAAAAGCATGTTGGAGGTTTCACTCCTTGCGCTTACGCCCTTATTGTGAAACACCTTGGTTGCATTTCTTTTGTTAAAAAAAAAAACATGCATTTCTTCAAATATGTAGCATGACGTTCATCTGTTGAAATGTTTAAAGACAAGTTAGGATTAAGGCAGAAAAAAGAAGTCCCACTTACTCTTCACAAAAACAAATAAATAGGTGATGTCCTCTCAGTTTCAGAAATGTAGGACAGATACTGTATATCCCACTTCCTTTTCTGTCTGTGACCCACCTTGAAGATGTTCAGTCTAATAGGCCCAGCTCTGTTTACTGCCTCCGTTTTTCGACGTCCACTTCCCTCTGTCCTTTGTGTTTCTCTCGATGAAGCAACAAGGTGACCCTGTACACAAAGTGTCTTTTGGTGCCAAGTATGCAGACGACACAATGCTCTTTCATTCTTAAGTTGGTAAATATAGACCAGTGACTCGCTCCCGGTGCCACACAAGCTCTGCCTAATACTTCTCCTGGTCTTAAATGAACCCACACACTTTCCCAGAGATTATCACGGCCACTCAGATCAATTTAGTGACATCTCTGTGGACAAGCAGCTCAGAGATGTCACAGTAGCTCCTTATTGAGCAGCTGAGAGGAACAGCTGGAGTGACCTCTGCTCTGCATACTGATACTAGAAGAATGCACACACGGAATTCAGCCTCAGTTAAAGTTGTAACACTTTAGAACAAATACTCAAAAATATGAAAGCCCAGAATAGTTCAGTCAGGGGTGGATTTTCCGTTGAAAATAGGAGAATGAACGCATTATGGTGGTCAAGCAAGGAGAATAAACAGTTCTGATACAGTTACAGGTGTAACAAATGATGAGCAACATTGGAGCTATTTTTTTTTAAATATTTTTGGTTTTTATTCATTCTATTTGACTAAACTGGAAAAGATGCATTACCAGTGTTAAAATGAGGTTAAAATGGGTTAACTAATAAACAAGTTGAGAGAAAAAAAAAAAAAGATGAACCTAATTTATCATACACAGTGCATCACTTATTGTCTTGAGCTTTGGGGAAATGCATGTTAAAATCAAACACTATAATGGGAAATACATTTGTGATTGTGTTTGTGCTTTAAAAAAAACGTTTCCGCCTTGTGAAGTGGACCGGTCCACATGAGGAACTTGAGTACTTCCTCATAGTGCTTTAAATGGATGCACAGCATTTTATTATGGTATCATAACAAGTGAAAATGGAAACAAGCTCAGGTTTTAGTGGTCCAGTTTGACATTCAGACACAAAAAAACAACCAGCAGGACTTTGATGCACAAACGAGTTGCTTGTCTTTCATTGAGCACACTGTGGGGACAAAAATATTCAGAATAGTTACTGTTTTAGGTATTTTTTAGTGTTAAACTTTTTGATGTTTTTCAGATCTTTGACAATGTCTTCAAAATACTTCAATGTTGTTTAAGAAGACTTTATTTGTGGAAACAGCAGCAGAGCTGTGTATATTGGTTGCAGCTATTTTTTTCCACATCCTCTTTGCCAAGGCCAAATGGCTTATATTGCTGTAGCTGTTGACTCCTGCTTTGAACTTGTATAACTTCATGTGCTGAACTTGGGCTCTGATACAGTGGATGAAGGCCAATTTCCTTATATGTCAGAGACGAACCACAACATAAGTGCCCCAAAAGACAACACAAAGACTGCATCCTCACCTTGTCAGTGCTGAGCGTATGGTTTTGTTGGACGACAAAAACAGATTTTGCTAGTGGTAGTTACAGTGAAAAGTCCAGATGTGGAGATGAACCAGTGCCATTGAAAACGGTGGTTAAAGAGCAGTTGGAATTGACCACTGTGGGATTTTATGTCACAACAGAGGCAGGCTGGTGATCTGCATGGGAAGGAGATTGTTTCTTCAAACTGTCTGATCTACATCCACCAAATATCAAACAAGAGTCCGTAGCAGATTCGGTTGTTTGGCAGAGAAGATTAGTGTTATTTTAATGCTGGTGTGTTCCACAATGATCTAATTTGACAACAGGACAGTAGAGCAGAGTGGACACTTCTTTTAATCTGATTGAAAAAGATCAAGTTTATTGAGACTGGTCTGAGTTATGAACTAGCATGAATACATTTACCTTTAAAACTTCCGTTTTTTTTATTGTAAAATATGCTGAATGTGTCACTTTTGTTATTGGAATTGTGCAGTTCATGTCTAACTTACAATAACTTAAAATTACTTAAAATAACTTAAAATTTGTATCAATTTAAGTAACATTGTTTCCAAAGTTGATTTGAAATTTTTTTTTTGTTTTCTTGGTGTTTCTGCTTAGAGTTAATCAAAATTGTCTTTTCATAGCATTCTGTTGAGGAAAAAAAATACCAAAAGAGTTGAGATTAAGTGAAAAATATTTTAATTGAATAAAACTCAATTTGCTTCACTGTGTCTAGTTTGACTCCAACTAAAAACAAACTTCAAGAGCAAAAAAAGAAGCAGGAGACTTTAAAAGCCAGCATTGTGTGGAAAGAACAGAGTTTATTTTTAACTGTTTAGTGGCCACACCTGCCATTGCAGTATCTGTGCACAATACAAGCTCGGGTTGCCGGGCTCTTTTCTCTCATCATTCAGCAGCAGTGACTATTAGACTAAGAATAACTGAAACAAAACAGCTGAGAGACACCTGCACTGTTTCCTCTTTCTTTGCAAAACTTTCTTTATTTACTGTGTCAACCGCAACCACAAGCTGATATGTTTGATTCATCAGCTTTTCCTTTACTGTGCAAGAAATGATTCCAACGAGTGTATTTTTTAATTCTTTAGCACCACAGCTTTAGATCCATTGCTGACATTCTTTTAGCAACCGTAACTCCTCAGCTGTCCACGCAATTAAAATAATTCCAGTGGATTCTGAAGCCTTTAGCTGATATGCAACACTTAATTGAAGGGCTTACATAATTGACATAAATCAGCTAATTTGCGTCATTATGTAACACTTTGTTAGTAACGTGCTGCATGTCGGTGCAACGACAATATGAAAAGCTGCATCGGAAAGAGCAGATTTTTGTTGATGGCTGGAAAGGTTGAAAAGTAACAGTATGTAAAAAGTGTAATTTAAGTGTTGCTTATGACATCGCTGGCTCTCTCCCGCTAGCTTACAGCCCCTCACAACCCCAACCTAACAGTACTGGTGCAACAAAAATGGCGAGTGTATTGGAGCCATCCAACTTTACAGTTTTGAGTTGGATGCCAGCTCGTATAAAGAAAATAAAGGTGTTTAAGGTCTGAAAGTGGACACATCTGAATGGAGTGGAGCGGGCAGCTTGTGGTTAGCTGAAATGTTCTGAAATGTTAGAAGTGAAGAGTAAGAAAAGTAAGAAAACAAAAAATCTATTAAATTAAGCATAAAACACATGATTTTTATCTGACCTCGTACACAAAAATTTAACAAAGCTAATATTAAAGACAGTTAAACCTATCTGTTTCTGTAGGACCTTCCCTGTCAAGTTTTTATTGTGTAATTAAATGTCAACTCTAAGTCGCTTTTTGGAATTGAGATTCACATATTATTAACTGGATTTCAGACATTCTTTATGTTGCATTTTTTGAAGTTGTTCAGGAATCATGCTGAAAAGGCAGAAGTGCAGCATCTGTCATTTTAGCGTCTGATTTATTCACATCGTTTATGCAAATCAGTTTGTTTGCATGTTTTCAGTGAGGCTGAAGCACAACATTAATAATACATAAAACATTAAAGTCTAACAAACACGTATGGAAAACCAAGAAGGAATTCCTCTGCTTTACCTACAAATGACTGTGAATGTCACATTAAATATTTAATGATATAAATGATTAAATCTTGCTTTGTTTTTTACATATATTCAATTATAAATGACTCTACGGGTCCATACAGAAAACATTTATCCCCCGTTTGATGTTCCAACCTTTAATGTTTTACTCTGGAACAACTGAATGCCATTTAGGTCATATTTTAGAAACATGAAAGCACTTGGTGACTGTTTGGGCTTAGGGGTGCAGAATAGGATTCATCACAGTACAAACATCTTTAGAGTCTGAAAACAATGGAAATGTCTGTTGTCGGAAAAACGGCAGAGAAAAAGATAACTTATGTAGAAGTTAAAATCAGATTAAAGATAGAGAGGTGCTTTTATATAGAAATATTGAAATCACTGAACATTAAAAGTGTTAATTTTTCCCTAATGAGAAGTTCAAATTAGCTTATAGCTTTGTGAGATGTATGTTTAACCTAACTGAAAAGTTTTGCCTGTTTTCTAAAAAAAATCTGTGCATTTATAAAAGTAAATGAATCAATTTACATGAAAAGATGAATTTTTCTGCATTAAATTGCACCATAGTTCTAAAGGAAATGTATATATGTGTGTCTGGAAAATATTTTTTAACCATTATTCTATTTGTGGCTTACTGTTTTCTGATTTCTATTAAATAAGTAGCTGAGACAAAGCATGTAATTTGGATTCCTTTTTCATTTATCTATAAACAACTTTTCCAAATGTAAAATTATTTTGTTTAGGTATGTGAGGATGCATTTATGAAACCTGCATTAGGAACATGTCTTTGCAAAAAAAACAAACAATTTTCAATGAAAGGGCTTTACAAAAAACAGACAAACCAAGCGTCTTAGTATTTCTTCAAATTATCATTTTCATTTTAAACAAAATTCTGGTCACTCTCATTTAAAGACTGTTTTTTCTCTCTTGGGGTGCAGCTCAGTGTGTTAGAAGCTCAAGTTCTTTAAAATGATTTTTCATGCCAAGAGACAGTGGAAACAAAATCCGGTGGGAATATAGAGCATAGAGAAAAATTACCTACTTTTGATAAAAGGGATTTTAATTGTATTTTGGTCTACTCTGTTCTGATCCATATTTCTGACTCATGAAGCAGTGATACCTTTTCTCTACGTAGTTGTGTAAATATGTGATGCATTGTATTTTTTTTTTTTTTAAAGTGTGTACTGAGTTCTTTTGCCTTAGTATAAACTATATTCCTGAAACCTGTACTTTTTTCCACTGAGGGACAACTAAATGTTGAGTTCTGTAAGTTACACCACTTTGATTCTCTTTTTATTGTTGGGCTGTTCAAAGATCATCAGGCTGTGTAGATTTTTGAAGTATTGGATAGTTTCTGCCAGTCTCATACTTCCATACTTGGTGATTGTCCCTCTCTGGTAAACCATTTGTTAGAACACATTAAGAATGGAAAAGTCCGGTTTGAGTCATTGCACTTCCTCTGTACTCAGACGGCCTTCATCCAGAGATTTCTGTTTTGAACTAAAGCCTTAAAGCAAAACCATGTGACAAAAAATCTCTTACAATGTTGTTAAAGGTTAAAATGACATTTTCTCTGTAGTTTGTGTGTCATGCAACCAGAACTTAATTGCAGCTTTGTGATCAGAAAAGTGTGTTTTATAACCGCATATTATAATAAATTCAATCATTTAGCCTTAGTTTAGTTTCTGAGAAAAAAAAAAGTTAAAAAAAAAAAAAAACAGTATGGGTATAAGCGCAATGCAGCTCTGCTCATCTTTTATGATTTGTAGTGAAGATTTTAATACCACATAGACTTATGTGTTATTTATATTTCAAAATTAATAACGCTGCCATTTTTTCCCCCTCATATTCTGAAGAGTGGGCCCTGAGTAGATGTAAATGGACACTAAGGTCTCAAAGATGATCAATCATTTCCTGGCCAGCTTTGACAGCTGTTTCTTTGCCTTTTTCTAATCAAGGCCCCATTAAGAGACCATTAGAATGCAAGAGAGGAAAGGGAAGGGGCAAAGTGATTGCATCCAATTACATGCAGACTTCATTTTATCAGGTAATTGGTTTTGGGAAAGGAAAAAACTTGGTTCCTTTTCAAACAGGATGGCAGGAAAAAGGCTGCTGGTTGTGATTCACTTGTGTCACAGTGAAAAGGCCCAATAAACCAGAAGTAATTGAGTATTGAAAGCAGCTTGTTTATTTGTTCTTGTAAATGTAATATTTTCTGTGTAATAAGTCAAATGTTATCAGTATCTGTTATTAACCTAATGATATATTCATAGTGCAGCTCTGCACCAAAACTTATATTTGTTGAAAAGCTTGTAAAACTATTTACAGGACCAATGCAAACTGATCATAAAGTCTGTTAGTCTCTCTCCAGTTATCCTTTAATATAGTTTTAGGTATTCCCAGTGGTCTTTTAATTAAGATTAGCAGTTTCAGCCAAAATCACAAAACCTGTGTTGTTTTCCAGGACTTTCTGAAGAGCGTCTCTGAGTTGTGGGCGAGACTGTTAGCGCGGAGTAAACCTTTCCCGATTTCTTCTCATATCTTTTACACTTCCCTCCCCATAGCTTACAGCCCATCACAACCCCAACATTGATGCAACAAAAATGACAATGAAAGTTGTGTTTTAGGTGGTTTTTAACATGTTCTTGTAGCCCTTTTCTCAGGATGGAGGATGGAAGTAATAGAAGATTAAAACTGTGTTTCTGAGTTTCTTTATTCATATCATTGTGGATCACAAGCAAAAGCAAACCGGATGTTTGAAAAAGCTCGAGTTTGTGACACAGCAACTGACATGGGTGGGCCAAAATCTTCCTTCTCCGCTACAATTCAAGTCCCGCCCACAACCCAAAAGCCCATTTCTAATGAGCTCCTGCAGCTCTGCAGAAAATGTCTTAAAAAACCACATAGGCTTCCTTGATTTTGTCAAATAGCTGCATTATCATGATTACAAAAAAACTAATGAAAACTATTTCTAAATAGAAAAACTATTGTTGGAGTGGGCTAATTGTGTTGAAATAATAAACTAATAATAATAAACTATAATTTAATTGTGACATGATCCAGTTTTAAAGACTCTGCATGGAAAACGTCCTCGTCTACCATGCTGCATGTTTCTTTACTGTCATTTCAAAAACCATTTCATCTTCCAACTGTAGGCCTCGTACAAATCAGTGAACGCATGTAATTGAATAAATGTCAAAATGGGGAACAATTTCTGCCATGTAACAAATATTATTCAGTTCACAGCAGGGTTCTTGTCTTTGTATTGTTCTGGAACTGTGTTTTATGTCTGAACAGTAAACAGGAAGGACTTTCCTATCTGGTTTAAAATGACTTTCGGGTGTTCTTGTTTTTCAATGAGAAGAATAGGATTGTTTCAAACAAAAGCAAACAGCTTTTGCTTCTTGGTAGGAAATAGAAAATAATATGGTGGAAACATTTTTTTGGATGAACAAATGGCCTCTTTCTCCAAAAATCCACTAAAATTAAGCACTAATATAAAAATAAACACCAATCTTAAAAGGCTAAACTAACTAACTTTTACTTATAAAAGTTCATTTTAAGATCTATTAAATATGAATGAAAATCTCTACTGTTACAGTTCAGAAAGAATATTTTAGGATGTGCTCAGAGCACATTGCTGTCCGGCCTCACTTATTTATTTGGTAGAGGGGGGAAAAAGATCAAACAATGTATTTTTGTATTTCCAAAGAGTCATGAAATCTTCTGGCAGTGATTGACATAAGTATTTCCAAAGGTCGAACTTGGTTGCTTCTCCTACACGACTGAAGTGGCAAAGTATCCCAGTCCATCAATGTATTCATTGATCTAGGGCAGACTCGTGCACACAGAAGTGATTGAAATTCTCCCTGTGAACAATTATTGCCCTTCCAATGTTCTTTCCTGACTGCGGCACTCGAGAATTTTTTTCTGATTTGATCTTCCCTTTGACTTGGAGAATTGAGAGTGGAAAAAGTAAGCCGTCAAGTGCACAGAAACCATTCCGTCACTGCTGCTAGTACCTTTTGTCTTTTTGGAAATCTGTTGAACAAAGGATTGAAAAGCTGAAGGAAATACCACACACTTTACCTTTTTTTTTTTTTTCTTTTAAGTGTATCCAGTTTTCCGATCATGAAAATGTCCAATTGTTTTCCTTTGCAGGTACCTGGATTATAACTTTAGCAAATTTTCTTTGTTTCTTCTTTTTCTGTTCCGTTTTATCCTCCAAAGGAATCGTCTCATTTTTTTTTTGTTTCACTGGGGTAACTTCACACTTCCCAGTTTGGTTATATTATTATTTTGTTGTTTTTGTACTTTGAACTTTACCAAAGCTCCCCCAACTTTAACTTTCCTCTCACAAGGCCAGCATCAACTCACTATGGAACCATCTTGTCCTCAGGCAACAAGCCCTTCTCAGGCCTGTCAAACCTCTGCAATGCACCTGTTTAAATGGTGCAATACTTGAGAAGACAATAGGAAACCAATGGCTGGAATAAGAAAAAATGTCTATACATGTTTTTCAACATTATTTTCCTAATCTACAAAATCTGAAATCTTAATTGGTGAACATTGAATTCAGTTTATTTGCGAGTTAAACAGGGAAAAACCAAAACGTAACAGCTGCCCTCAGGCAACAGCATTCCATAACAGAGCTTGCACATTGCCTTCAAGCGACAAACAACAGCAGCATGAAATGTTAGTAGCATGTATTTGTGTTCTGTTGTTCAAAAGCATAAAACATATCAGATGTTTGATGTAGTAAAGTCCAACACTGTACTTTTTGATAGTTATTATACATCAACCTTGTTAGTGACTCATTTCAGGACATTTTCTTTAAATTAGTAATGTGAATTCAATCTTGTGTGATTCTCTTTAACTCTTGTAGACCAAAGTTTTAGCTCCAGTGTTTACAGTCTTTTGACTACCCTAACTTTTCAAGGGTTTTTTAACTAACGCTTCAACTGTTAATGCAATTAAAGACCCACTCTGAATTGTGGGGGGGTTTTTGTGTTTAAAACCTGTTTTTAAAGCACTTTTCTCATACTGGAAAACATCTATAAAATAATTTAAGACTAAAACTGTATTTCTGAGTATTTCTTTATTAAAACTTGTGAATGATCAGGAGCAGACAAAAGTCTGTGGTTTGAAAAAGCGCAGGTTTATGACGCAGCACAGAGTCAGTCTCCCTGCTCCGCTCCAATTCTAAATCCTCCACTTGCAGACCAACAGATTTATTTTCCCATCTGAGCTGCCACCTGCTTTAAAACTGTATGGCTGGATAGCTCCAATATTATTTGTCATTTTGTTTTTGTAATACTAGTGTTAGCTTGGGGTTGTGAGGAGCTGTAAGCTAGCGGGAAGGTGTGTGAACAAAGGAATGATGGGAAATCAACATAAGGTTCCAGGCTTTTTGAATTTTGCTACAAACTGCATAATAATATTAAAAGACCACTGGGTACAATTTTACAAAAAAAAAAATAAAATAGTTTGAGTGGGACTTTAAAGTGTTTTCAGCTTTGTGGAGTGAATAAAAGCAGCCTTGCACTGATATGCATCACTTTTTAGTGTTGAATTGCTAATGTAAAGAAAAGCAACATGATGATGACTTACAAAAAGTCACTTTTCTCTGTGTCCAAATCAGCTTATTCCTGATAAATGGTCAAAGATTTACAACAGGTCAAAAAGCCTGTTATTTAGGTGTCGCTGGTGACATCTCTGATGTTAAAGGGTTTAAAAAATGAGAAAGTTCCAGTAAGGCTAACGTTTCAGTCTTTTGGCGTGTGTTCAGGAAAGTTTTTGGCCGTCAGTCTCCAGATCACTCTAAATTAGTGCTAAAAAATTGGGGGTAGCCGAATATTTTTTGATTATTGTATACTGTCTTTTTCTGCTAAAAGCATTTCTATTTTGATTACATGAACTTTTCACTTTTGGAAAGAAAAAAAAAAAAACACAAAATGATTTATGTTTTTCACCTTATCTGTAGCTATGTAGGGCAGGCTTTCACTGAAATATCTCAGGGTATCACATAGCATTTGACTAACAAAGCTAACAAAAGGTGTTCCCAAGATCACCTCAGAGCTCGAATTATCTTCAGAATTATCTTACAGACACAAGTCAGACTACTTTGCCCAGCAGTGTTAACTTCATTTTTAATAGTAATTATGAAGAACAAAATCCCAAATGTATAGATCATATTTTTAATGACATTTTCATCATTGCTTTTAAAGTACAGTTCTTTTTAGCTTTATCTTTATCTTTAGCTTAAGATCTGGCATGCCACAGGGATTATAAACCAGTTTGAACGTTATGGGCTTTCCTTAGATACATGCTGATTCACTGTTGTTCATAGCAACTCCGAATGACTCGCTGTACAGGTTCAACACGACAGATTATTACTTTATATCTACATGTAAGACACTTAAGCTATTAATATCCAGATGGTTGATGATGTAACAAATAGCCACACCTTTGAATGCGTTTACTGTGCGCTGGCTTTTTCCACTGCTAAAAGCACTGCAAGAAACTGAAAAATAATTTTTTAAAGACCCACTCCAATGAAAATGTGTTTTGGGTGTTTTTAACATGTTCTTGTAGCATTTTTTTCATGATGGCAAGAGTGGTTCTGAGTATTTCTTTAGTCAAATCGTTATGAATCAGGAGATTGTCATTTGAAAAAGCTTGTAGTTGTTATGTTTAAACAACATTTGGCGGGTTACAAGCTCCCTGTCCTGCACCATTCCAATTCATCCACTTGAGGACAAATAGATCCATGCAAATCTTTGTTTTCCTCGTCTGAGCTAGCATCTGGCCAAAACTGTTAAGCTGGATAGCTCCCATATTGCACGCCGTTTTTGCAGGATTAGTTGTGTTAGCTTGGGGTTGTGAGGGGTTGTAAGCTAGCAGGAGATAGTGAAAACGGAGAGATGATGGGAAATTAAGGCAGGCTTACGCCTTACCAACAGTACCACCCACAACTCAGAGGGGATTTTTTTGTTGGTGTGTGTGTGTGTGTGAAGGTATTGCTAGTGATACTGAAAAATATTTATTAACACGGTGACAGGGATATGCTAAATGCTGGGAAATGCTCAGTCCTCATACCTAAACATTTGTTTTGCATATCATAAGACTGACACACAGGTTGCTCATGACTGATTAATGTTTCTGGTTTCTTGTTTAGAAAGTGCTATAAGCATTGATTAAAACCTGGTTAACTATTGTTTCTGTCATGTATAATAAGTTTTTCAACAGAAAACACACATTTCTCAAGACACTTGACTGGTGTTTTGTTTGTTGAAGGTATAAAAACAAACATTTGAGTTTCCCCTAGTGTTGCAAATCAACACACTATCCTTCAAGGTTATTTTTTATGACAATGTACTTTAATAAATAAAATCTGAACTATGACCAAGACTAATATGTCAGATGTACCCACATCTGGTTGTTAAATAAGACGTTTGGTGGTTAAATATGCATTTTGCTCAGTTGCATTTTTAGCAACAGCAAAGCTTTTCATCTGCTCAGCTTTTGCATTTTATCCAAAGTGCTTGTCACATTTTGTGCCAACTTCAGCTTCCTTCTATATTCAACAAACAACATAGATGGCCATTTAGTGAAATGTATGGAAAGGCAAATTTAAAACCATAAATTTTACAAAAATTCTTCAGATACAAAAAGGAGTTAAGGCATCCAGTTCTGTTTATAGTTGGATTCAAAGACTGTGGATGACGCTGTCTGGGGTCTTTGGAAATAAGAAAGATCAAGTTGAGAAGGGGTGCAATGCGTGTTACAGTAGGGGCTGGTTGGTGTGTTTATCGTGCTAATTTCACACCCTGAGTCCACCCCCTCTGAGCTCGCTATGCTCTGCAGGGATTCCAAAGAAGGTCCTTCCTGGCACTGAATGAGGTATGGCAGAAGAGGTTTTCTCTCTTGGTTTACCAGAAATCCAACATCATTGCAGTTGATCGGGGTGTGGAATTCAAACGAAGAGAATACGAGTTGTCCATTGTCCTTCCGTACTGTGTTCAACACCAGCTGGTTGGTTTGTTCCAAATCCGTTAACTGAGGTGCTCCACCTTTATCCCTGCTCCCCATCGCTACCAGTAGTGAGGGCTCAGGTGCACTTTTAGTCCTCGCCTGGTAAAAATCTTCACTCTCTTCGGGTTCAGCCTGGACGGCAACTGCGCCATAGATTTCAGCCGACTGGTCTGTTGTTTCTCCAAGGTCTGGCCCCACAGACGAGTTTGTGAAAATGTTGCTGAAGATCCTCTGTGGGGAATAAGATTCATGCGAGGGCACTTGCAGCTTGGATTGGACTCCGTCATCGCTGCCATCGCTGCCATCGCTGGGATGGTGCACCCCCACCTCAGAAATGATGAGATTCCTATCCGGGTAGTGCAGGACTTTTTGAGGTGCAGAGCTGGGTTCCTGTTGGTGATGGATCCATTAGTGCCAAGAAAACATTTTCACATCCAAAGTAAACAGATCTCTCGTCACTCACTTCACATTGTGCATTTCACCTTACCATAACAACAGTTGGAAACAAAGACTTGGTATTCCTGTAAGGCAGCATTTCATTGTGCCGTTCAGAAAAAAACTGTGAAAGAATGATCTTACCAGTGTTACTGGCATTGTCTTTGTCTTTCCACCCTTCACATAGTTGCACATGAACACAGCTAATATGATAGCCACGCCGAACACAACAGCAACACTCAGGAGAAGCCATGGCCAAAGCACTGCCGGATCTTCTACAGAGGAAAAGAGTTTCCATCACAAACAGAGCCACGATTCCTAACAGTTCCTTTTACCCCATCGATCACCCTGTTTTCTTTGTCTATAGGAATAAATGTGGAGGAAAAAAAGGGGAAGGAAGAACAGGTCGCTGGAAAAACCTTGCTGTAGGAAATTCCCAGTTTGGTTCCCGCTGTTAGGTATGTTGTAATAGTGTCACAGTTTAGTTCTTATCTCTGACATGTACTAACATTATTCCCTTGACACCTGAATTTATTTTTAGCCATAAAAAATCAAAGGAAAAGGTTAAATTAAGGTAATTTTGGAGCCATAGGGGTTTGATGCATGTTTGGATCAATTTAAGGGGTTATCAGTATTTTAGCCTAAACTGGTGGGGCCAAATCTCCCTACCAAAAATGTTGAACTTAATGTTGAATCCCAAAGTTAGGATTTGATATTCTGTGTAATTTGTTAGAAAATATTTCCAATTGACACATCCAGTCGGTTTTATTTATTTTATCTCGCATCAATTAAAAAAAAAAAAAAAACAGATTAAAATGAAAGTAAAACTATTTACCAGCAATGCCACGATTGACCTGGTAAATAATTAACTGAATGAATTTTTCTTTATTGTTTTACTGTGTAGCATGAAAGATCGCATGATTAAGACAACAGCGTCATCTCCACCAGTCTGGAAAAGCCAGCATGCTTTTAGTATTAGTCTGAGGGTGTGTGTTGTTAAACTGTCATCCTGACAGTGTAAAAAAAGTGTTTAAAAAAAAAAAATATTTATATTACTTTGGTTTGATGGACTGATAGTTTTAGAGTCAAGACAATAACAGTCTCAGCTTCCTTCACAGCCTAAAGGCACAAAAAAGAATTAAAACATGCAAGCGGTCAGCTATGACACTTGCTTGTGCTTTTGGTAATTAAAAAAAATAATTCTAGATTTGGCTTTAAATGAAAGTGTAGTCCCTTTATTTTCATGCTGTGCTCACACCGAACACAATTCACACTGCAAAGACATCTAGTTTTGATAAGTCAATGTGTACAGACGTGATCTGAGGTGCAATTTGAGCGTGTGGCACTTCCAGAGTTCAGAAGTCAACCAGTCAGGAACGTGACTGTTTAATGACACAATCAGTGGATGGAGTCCAAATTCAACAAGGGAGAGAATCTAATCAATCCCCTCATAAAATGAGATTCTTTTTTTTCTTATTAGCATTGAGACATTAACGAAAAAGTTCTCTGATTTGATTCCTATTCCCTCCTATGACTAATTCATACTGTGAAACTGTCAAACCTGGCCACAGAGTAATGAAAGTATCGCTGAAAGCAGCCGTCATTCAGACGCAGTGAACAATTGTAGCTCCCCCCACACATGTCTGGGATGTCAAGTTTAGGAACACGTTTTTGGACAAGCATTGAGCAGGGAATTTACGTTGTGTCCAAATAGAGGTGGATAACGTGAATTTGACTAAACTAATCACGTTCGGTGCGAGCACAGCTTAAGAGCGGGCCCATTTTTAGAGTGTTACGGCAACTGATGTTCCTACAAAAGCAAAAGTTTTTGAAAATCGCTTTAGATTTCAAAAATATCAAATACTTTTTTATGAGCCAACAACGATACATACCTGGTAAAGTGACACAAAAAGTGGCATTCTCACTGGCGTGACCAAGCTCTGGACTCTTGTTGTAGAGAACATAACCACAAAAAACGGCCTTTTTATTATTTAATTTGATTTCAAACTGTCCAGTTGTGTTGTGGACCTCCTAGAGACACAACAAGGGGGTACAGAAGAAAAATGATTTCAATGCAAGGTTTTACAAGTCACACAACAGTAAATATACTGAAAGAAAACTTGAAGCACAGCGTTCCCTTGTTTATCGTGGAAGTTACGTTTGATATTAACTGGCAATAAGTGAAATCTGCAAAGTGGTATTATAGATGATTTAAAACTGTAAAAGCCATCACTATACACTTTAGGCCTTAGTCCCAACTGCCCTTACAAGTGGATATGGACTGTCTGCAAGTAAAAAATGGGCAAAAATGTCCGGGCCACCAAAAACTTGTAGCACCTGTACAGGTCAACTCTATGGGTACGGGTGCATGTGACGAGGCTTAATACACTTTCCTCAGACACATATACATTTTCACACTTTTGTCTCTCGTTTAAACTCTACAATTGATGGAAAAAGAAGTCAAACAAAACAAAAACAAAACTGATTGTGATCTGAGATTTTTGTACATTTGGAAATCGGAACGGAACTTGTACCGATGACAGCAATAACTGATCGACAAGGTGGCCGTAAAAAGTAAACCACGATATTGCAAGGGAACACGGTATATGCAAAAAGTGAAATGTATATTAGCTTATAGACAAATGTTTAACAAAATTAATTTATATTATTTAAACTAACCTTTTACTGTGACACTATGGAGACATAGCTGTCCTAAATTCTATTCAACACAGAATTATCTTTAAATGATGAACTAAACTCTCACCTGAGCAGCCCACTCTGGGTGGGTGATTTTCAGAACATACAGCACTGTCACACTGGAAAACCCGGATTTACTGCGTGTGATGATATCTCCGGTGGAGACTCCGTTCGGCCCCTTAGGCAGTGCAACTTTGACATGCAAGGCAGACTTTGTGGCATGTGTAGACAAAATCGGTGGTCCAAGAACAGCTGAAGACACGAGGAGGAATGTGTGAGTGTTTGTGACAGAATAAAAGCCGATTAAAGAAGACACCTGTAAGAGTGAGAGGACTCACTGTCTCTCAAAGGCATGAAGCTTGTGGTGACGCCAATGGCGCTGCCATTAACACACACTTTAGCTCTGTAGCGCACATCATGCAGCGATTGAGTTTCTGCCGTCAAATTGCAAGACAATTCAGCAATGTTCTGGCACTCCTCTTTATTCCGGAAAGGTTCCTCATCATCACTGTAAAGGTAATGATTCCAGTCAGATGTATGGATACTTTCATGATAATAAAGTTGTGTTAAACAAGTCTACAAACTGATGTGTTAGTATTTCATTCTGAGTTTGTACAGATCATTTTAATTTAAACAAACTCAATGAGCTAAAATGTGATTGCTCACAATTTTGTCCTAAAAATGGAAGCTGCATTTTGCAAATTGTTCTAATTAGTAATGAGTCTCATTACTTTTATTGTTGCAGAAGATCAATCGTGGGTTTTGTTTTAACAGGAACCAGCTCATCGCTTTGAGTGGTCTAGTTCGTTGAATCTTTAAGTTGGAGATGAAAATAATAGACGTGTAATGCAAATGGAGCTGGAGAAGCATTTTTCTATATGCGAGTAAAAGGAGCAGTGATGACATTCTGATTTTATTAAACAATTTAGAAGAAAGAACGTCCAACAAAAACTTTTAAAATACTTAAAAATCTTAAAAATCTCTGACCTAAGCAAAACGTAGTCTTTTTAAGTGTACTACAAGTATACTTGTTTACACAAGTTTATACTAAAAATGAGGCAGTATGCTTGGAGTTTACGTTTTATCTATGTATTATAAACCTAAAATGTTCCAATTTAGTCAGAAGATGTACTGAGCGAATGCACTTCCTATTCTGCACATACATATCTATAGTATATATATATATGGTATTCTTCTACTCAAGTATACTTGCTCAAATACATTTTAAGTGTACTACTTTTTGTTAAGGGTGGCCAATAGACATTTTGCTTTTTTTTATGACGTTTTTATGTCAAACTGAATCCCAAATTTTAGAAACTTAATGTCTAAATTGAACAAATGTTTACCGTATTGATATTTTTCTGCTCAGCTTTGACGCTTCTCTAGAGATGTACATGTTCAAAAACAGTCTTTCAAATATGAAATTGGTTTTATCTTACCGCCAGTATTGCACACTGTAAAGCACTTTTTCTCCAGGAAAAGCCGGCTTTACTGGATCCCAGTGAAGGACATTGTAAAAGTTTCTGGAGGTAAAATATACTTGAGCATTTCCAGCTGGGAGACAAGCTGATGGGGGGAAAGAAAAAGTTCATAAATGTTTTGCTGTAGATATTATCTTTGTTTTAAAGCAGTTTACTTGAAGTACTGGTTTACCTAAATTGCTAAATATATATTTGGGCTTTTTTTATGTCGTTGTAAAGTTGAGTTCTAAATACTCAGATTACACCTTGATAATATGTTTTCACCTCAATTTTCTACTGCTGTAAGGTATTACAGTCACATACATTGAACTGTTTTTGTAATTGTTTTAGCTGCAATAACTCCTTTCCTCTGGTTTCTTGAACACATGAAACCTGGTGTTGCTGGACTTTGCTTCTGATAGTAAATACACTTGTCTTGTTATGTGGATTAGCTTTTTTCTTTACAAGGAACTTGATATCTGCTTAAGTGTTACTGGAAATGGGTCATGACTTTCCTGAGAACTTGAGATTCTTGCTTGAGATGTTTGTGAAGAAAGTCAAGATCAGACTAGATAAATTTGACATCGACAATGTCTGAGTTGTACCAGCTTTGATGGCAAATAGCTTTTTTTGTTATTCGAATAAGTTTTGTTAAAGAGCGATATAAAGTTGATATTTTATTTTTGTTACTTTGTACAGCATTTAAATCAAACCTTAAGGTGCAGATGGCTCTGGTGTACTCACCGTAGCAAAGCAGTAGAAGTTTCGTAACTTCCATGTTCCACATCTTCATTGGGGAGAAGACGCTTAAAGAGGGTTAACTCTGACTCCTTAAGCACAGATGGAATGTCCAAAGTAAATCACGTTACAATCACCCTAACCCAAAAAAGTAATGTTTAAAAATGTCAAGTTAAGTCCTCAAACCAGAAATCGACCCAAACAGAACCAGAATCCATTCAAAACAGTTGTTTGGTTTCAGAGCAGCTGCTTATCTCTGGCTCTCAATGATCTCTGATGTATTCTGGGAAAAGAGCCGGTTTGATTCAGGTGTGCAGGTGTACTTTGGCACATGCTGTCACTGGGTTCCTGTTTTTCTGCTGTGATACTCCACCCTCTTGTATATCATTTCCAGAATCTCAACTTCCTTTTACCGCACGCCGTCTCTCCTATCCAGGTGACTGTCTCCCTCTGTAGTTGTCTTTCAGGTTTTTTCAGTAGGGTTTTTTTCCTATGAGTTTTATTGGTGGTAGTGACGTACATCTGAACTATGTAAGGCATAGTAATGTGCTGCCAAATTTGTACTCCTCAGTTATAGTTCAGGCTTTTTTCTGTCCTTTTCTTTGACGCAACATATCCCTATCTGCACATTCATACATTTGTATTTGCAACTAATATAAATAACTTAAATAAACTTAAACCAAATTGTTGCACAAGATTATGATTAATTTACAGTAGCCTATAATACAGTAATCTACAGTATTCACAGATCAGAAAGATGAGTGAATGTTCATTGATCTCGTAATGCACTGTGGGAAAGGCATATATCTGTTTCATTTTTAACACTAAACACCGTTTTACCTTTATGTTAAAGCAGGAAATACTGCTAATACTGCAACACGTAATTTATTATTTGCATATCTTTACTTGCATCTAACTTAAACACTGAGTGCACAAACATTTTTACCTTAGGCCTGTGCACAACAGGTCCTGTTGGACTCGGTAAATGAAACAAATTTAAACACTGAGGTATAAACAAAGTCATTTATTTAAAATTTAAAGACCTACTTTAATGAAAATCTTGTTTTGGTGTTTTTTTACATGTTTTTGTGCCATTTTTTTCAAGATGGAGGACAAACGACAAGAATTAAGCTTAAAACTGCATTCCTAAGGTTTGTTTTAATTTATTCAAATCGGGATTCAAAAGCAGAAGAAAAAATAACATTGAGAAAAGCTTCCAAGTGTGAATGACAAGTTACTACAGGAAGCCACAAGCTCCATGATATGCTCCATTCTGATGCTTGTAGACAGTATGTACATCTTCATTTGTCCTTGTCAGAGCTATAATCTGGCTCAGAACTGTGCAGCTGTATCGCTCCAATATTTCTCGCCAATAAGTAAGCTAGCGGGAGAGCATGTAAACAGCTGGATGATGGGAAGACAACAGGCTTACTCCACAGCAACACTTCCGCCCAAGACATAGATGGGAATTTCTACTTAACTTCTGCCGCTCTGCAAAAACTGTCCTAGAAAACGACACAGGTTTTTAAATTTTGAATGGCGTAAATATATTTAAAAGACCACTGGGAGCGCTTGGAAAATGGATCTACAGAGGATTGTAGTGGGACTTTATTCAGTCACATCTGTGTTAAGTTACCAACAGATAATAGTGCGTCAGAACATAAACGTTGCCCAGTGACTGTATTCTATCATTAACTTGTATTACCTCAGACTGATTATCTTTGATTTGTGAACTCCGAAGGGAGAAAATAATTAAACAAATGTTGTTTATCTAATGACTGCATGATCTGTATAATTGACTTTAGTTAACTCTGTTAAACTACTGGCATTTTAACACTAAATTAGGCAGAACCATAGAGTTTTGTTGGGTCCATCCTAGTTCATCCTAGTTCTGCACAAGCTTGAACGTAGATAAAATCTAAACCTAAAAAAAAAAACAAGTTTTTTATGCTCTCTTACACACAAAAGCCACTGTACAAAGAACTGAACTTTGAACAAGTTTTTGAACCCAGGGTGTCCTTAGGGGCCTTTTTTTTTCTAAAGTTGGATTACATAGTGTTGAATTGAAGAGAAAATGATTGCTCCTTTTGGAAATGAGACTCCAGTGGTCTTTGAGGAACAGCAGCATTTGTTACTTCCAAGTCAGCTAAAAATGTAGGAGCAGAACATTGGAGCTCACGCCAGTTGTCTTCTTAAGTACAAGTTAAATAAAAATCTAACTTTTTAAAGGATGTAGGAGATTAACTTAGAGTTTCAGTTCCTGTTTATCACAGTTTATCACATTATTGATTAATTGCCTATCAAATCAAACAATAAAATTCCTCCTAAGGGTGAAACAACGTTGTAATTTGTGATAGTCATGATTCTCTACAACTTCTATCTCCTACTTTGATTTTATATTATTTAAATGATTGCATCTTCTATCAGGGTACATTTCCTTTGACATGTAATTGTAGAGTTAGATAAGCTAATTCTTTAACAGTTTTAGCACATCGCCTGTTCGTCCTGGAAAAGGATCTGTCCTTTATGTGAGCATCCCTGAGATTTCTTAATTTTTCCCCAGCAGTTGTTTATATTTTTATGACTGACTTGATGTTCTTTGCATAAATACCAGCGTAAAAGCCATTGAGATGACTATGGTTGTGATTTTGGGATATATAAATAAAATTGAATTGCATTCCTTTCATGATATTTTAACTTATCAATGTGCCAGACAACCAACAGGAGATTTAGACACTATTGTCTAAGGCTCAGATCCCCCAATAGTGCCAAATGAATTTACAATAAGCCTTTGATGTGAGGTATAAAGTGAGGAGATGTCATTTTCTGTTGGGCTCTTGCACTTCAGTGAATCATCACTATCAGTGAATTATTTTTTTCTCTTTCACATCAAATCCATTTTATCTAGCATCTCTTGCAATTTTGAGAAACAAAGTCGAGCAAAAGCTTTGATCTAATTCAATGAACACAAATTGGACCGGACGGATTCTGACTCTGTCAGAAACTGTGTGATCGATCTCAGTGCGGAAAAACTCTGCAACGCAAGAATCATTGAAGAGTTTCAATTCCTTGAAAGTGTCTGTTCAACTTTTTTTTTTTTTTTGTCAATGAAATATCCACTCAGGTGTACTGATGTAGAGGTAAAAGAAGTGCCAATTGAAAAGGAAGGAAAAAAATCCCACAGATTATTTTTTTGCAGTTTTTGTGTTACAAATCAGGGAATTGGATTTTGATTTATCATGTCATCTGACATGATTTATCGTTTTAGTTCTGCCAAAAGAGGTACTAAATTAAAAAAATAAAATCAAACATCACAGGACTTTCTACAAACAAAGTAAAGATGAATGTAAATCTGAAAAATGTGAATACTTTTTACTCAAATCATTATTCATACCTGTACCTTGTAATTATCTCATGAATGGAGTCAACTGACAGCAGAGTTCATGTAAGACACCTAACAAAGAAAAAATATTCATAATTCAGCTGAATTTTGATTAAATATTTATGGTTTTAGTTCATTAATTTAAATTTTTTTATTTGATTGCTAAGCGGCATATATCAGCAGAAAATGGAAATAAAGTAGAGAAAATAAATAAATAAATGAAGAAAATTCACTGAACTGAAACATATTCTCAAAAACCGAGGAAAAAAAAGGAAAGAAAAAAATATTTTTAGGTTTTTTTTTTTTTTCTCTAACCTCTGATTACATGACCATCTGCTCAACCTACATAAGATGATCGGTATTCCCTACCATGTGGAAAAACAGCTCTGATCACCCCTACTTTTAAATCTGATGGTCTCACTTATGTTTCCAACTACCGGCCAATTACAATTCTCCCATTTCCAAGCTTTTTGAAAAAATACTACACAAACAATCAACTACCTACCTCGAAAAAAAACAACCTGCTCAATGATTCCCAGCATGGTTTCCGTACCTCCCAGTCAGCCATGTAGCATTGTTGCTTCTAACAGAGCAAATACGTACGTCATTAAACAAAGGTCGTATTACTGGGGCTATATATATTAGTATCTTTAAAAAACCTTTGATACAGTTAATCATCAAGTCTTCTTACACAAGCTTTGTTCTTTTCATGTCTTCCCCAGCAATAAATTTAATTGCATCATATCTAAGTGACAGATCTCAGACTATAAAAATCACAGCCACTAAATTGCTCTGTGGGTGATCCACAGAGAAGTGTCTTAGGTCCTCTACTCTTTTCTGTATATCAGTGATCTACCTCAAGTTCTTAAGTTCTCCAATTCTTCTCCATATGCGGCCATGGTGCAGCAGTAAGGGGGTCAGCCTCTGATTGGAAGATTCCAAGTTCGATTCCCACCTCGCCCGACCATGTGTCGAAGTGTCCTTGGGCAAGACTCTGAACCCCACATTGCCTCTGATGGAAGGTTGGCACCAGTGTTCAAGAGTGGAGCTGCCATGTGTGTGTGAATGGGACTGTAGCTGTAAAGCACTTTGGTCCATTAATGAAGGTAGAAAAGTGCTATACAAGTTTATGCCATTTAGCATTTTAATTTTCCTGTCTGGCTCAAACCTTGACTCAATTAATGACAAACTTAACACAGATCTGCGGGATATACATGACTGGTTGCTAGCTAACCACTTGACATTAAGAAAACAGAATGCCTGTACCTCCATTCATCGTGGAGACAGTCATCATCATCTAATCACATCACCTTCTTTACTCATCAATTTTCAGTTGTCTCGACATACAAGTATTTGGGGGTCTCTCTTGACTCAAGTCACCTACACTCATGTTCAAAGTTTTTATTCTGTCCACACTCTAGTATGTCTAAGTGTCTGCCTTTTCGGTCACTCACAACAAACAAAGTATCAAACCAATAGCAAAACTCTACGATAAATTTACTTTTACACAACCAAGGGGTATTTTTTTTCAATCTCAAAACCTTAGAGGAAAAAAAAAAATCAGGTTCAGAGTGCTCTAATTCAACACATAAAAACAGTGGGAACGCTTTTCTGATCCAAAACATATTAACCACAAGCTCCTTATCAGTACCATAATAAATGTTAACATGCCTTGTTCCACTGTTTACCATCCCATGCAATCAGCCCTCCACGTTTCCTATTAATTTATGACGAACATCTTGCCAGGCTTTATCCCTTACATAATGGGTAATAGCTGTGGTGTTTGTTAGGGTTAGTTCTTTTAACAACTAAGAAGTTGCACATTGACGATGTCACAGCAGTGACGTGTTGCGTACTGGGATGCCATGACCTGCACCAAGAGCAACGTAAGCCTCTTTCATATTTGAGAGCACAATAGCTATACATTTAAAATTGGATTTGTGTGATTAAAAAGCGATACGTGGCCTGTAAAATATTGCCATTAATGCATCATCATCATCACAAAAACCCAGTTAATGCAAAACATAAAACTTTTTAATCCAATAAAATATTCGTTTTCTAAATTTCTGACTTAGATGTGACAATAAACAAATGTGGATAGTAATTACATTGCTTTTTTTTTTTTACATCAGAAGTACTTTATTATCTCATGACAGCATATTAAACCTTGAAAAAAAATATTTGCTTTAACTAGCAAAAGTTTAATCTGTTTCAGTTCTTTTCCTTCAAAGAGGCAATCCTAAAACCACATTGATATCTGCTGTCTTTCACTTTGCATGTTTCTTCTTGTTTTTTATTCTTCAGCGTCTGTGCTCACAGCAGTCGGCTCTTCTTGACAGCCTGGCAGGAGTTTAGGGTTTAGTTGTCTCATGCAGATGCAAAATGGCTCACTGCAGAACTTGGTATCTTGTGGCTACAGTAATGCATTGCCACATGGGAGTCAATTTCCAGTTCCAGAGGCTGGTGCTTGTATTTCACATTACCCTGCCTCACCAACTGCTGATTGCCTAATAACTTCTACCAATGAAAACTGAAAAGGGCGTGCAGGGAAAAGAAGAAGCCCTCAAGGCCTGGGATTGTACACCCCTGCACTACCATAAGCTGCTGGAGAAAGCAAGTTAGTTGTAAGTTTATACAGTACTCGTACATGTTAATTTAGTTTTGCTTAAAATAGAATTTTAGGAGAAAATGCTTGCTTGTTCCTGTCCAGAAAGTGTGAGATTACATGGCTGCTTGTTTCAGCTGTCTTGTTCGGGGTGTGAAGAGCCTCTTGCCCTATGTCAGAGGGCGAGTGCTCTTGTTATTAAAAATTACGTTTAAAAAATGAGAACACACTGACTAATTACACACTTGTGACAAAAGTGAAAGTGGGGCAGAGGAAGCATGACCCAGAGGCCCAAAGATCTGGGATTCAATTGATGTTCTCTAGGTCTGAGGGCACATTCTTACTTTATCAAAAAATTTGCTTCGTTTATAATGAGTCCACAAATAAAAATCCAGTCAAACCATTCAAACAGAGTTCTTACAACTATCCTGAAATGCTATGTTCAACTACCCTAAATGAATGTCAGACCTGATGTCTGTTGCTCTCACCTTTCCCTTCTTTTTTCTGTGCAGGAAACTGTAAGTGAAACTACTAAAAGGGTAACGGCATGTAAACTAGCAGAAAATCTCACTCACAAGACCTACTCTGATGAAATTGTTTTTAATATATTCTTGTGGTCTTTTTTTGTTGATGGGGAGGACATTTTCTAAGAAAATTCATCTTAAAACGGCCTTTCTAATATTCAAGTCGTCGAGAAACGGCAGCAAATGAAAGAAATTCAGTTTGAAAAAGATCATATTTGTGATTTAGAAAATATGATGGGCGGACCACAAGCTCCCTGCTCCACTCAATTCTGATGCATCCGCCTGTAAATGACTAGATCCATGTACGTCTTTGTTTTCCTCGTCCGAGCTGTCAAGTGGCTCAAACCTGTACAGCTGGATTGCTCTGCTATGCTGGTTATTTTTGTTGCACCGGTAATGTTAGGCTGCAGGTGTGAAGAGCTGTAGGCTGGCATGAGAGTGTAAAAATGTGTACCTCAGTGATGGGTGATGGGAACGGGGGGTGGGATTGCTCTATGCCAACGGTCTTGCACACACATCAGAGGTGAATTTCTAATGAACTACTACCGCCCTGCAGACACACATAATCATAATTAAAGGACCGCTGGGAATGCTTAAGCATCAAAAAATGATCAAAAAATGAGTGAGACTTGAAAAGAAACTGGATGAAACAAAACTGTAGTGTGAATGTTGAAAACGTAATAGTTAGAAATATTGAAAAAGAAAAGCCCCCAAACCAGCTAAAACACTAAAAATAGATTAAACTCATGCATGCATGACCTGTTCAGATTTTGAAAGTTTTTCTTTTTGTTTCCTGCAGGGGAAACATGGCACCTAAAGGGCACATGAAGCTGTTTAATGTGTCCTTTTCAAAAATTAATGGAGAATGATGCTTCACAGTGAACTCCAATGCACTGTGTCTAGAGGCTAATACTGTTGATTTGTAAAGTAATGTGATTTGTGTTGTTGGCTTTGTCTCTTGGCATTGTCTAAATCCATTAATTACCATTAGATCATTATGACGCCAGTATGGATGTTTGTGAGGGCAGAAGGCTGAAGAAAAACTGACTGATGGAACAGCTTAAAAAGATGGATGACATAGACATGCGTCAGTGAAATGTCTGTTGAAATTTATTTACCATCTTTGATGGCAAGTAGGCCTACTTGAGTTTGATTACAGAGCGAAGCGCTACCACACATCTCAGAAGCCACATTTTCTGTGGATTTTACAACTGTTCTTGACTTTCTTAAATCTGATTTATATTTTGTACATCATTTAGCTTGAATCGAAACACAATAATTGTTATTGTAATAGAATGTGTAAATACTTCTCATTCTCAGCTTGAACCCACCAGAATATGTGATGTCCAAACAATTAAAATGTTATACTCATGTTGCAAACATTGAGTCGGCAAATGAAGCAATTTCAATTAAAAGGAAAAAAATAGCAGGTTTGAATTAAATTTAATTTCTTTGCTTATAATCAAATTTAAGATGAACATCAATAGTTTTTTTTTCCAGATTTTCTTCCTTTGCTTGAAAGTGAGACAAAATAAACCAATAAATTAACCAAAGCTCCACCAGCCTCTTCTATATCTCTGCTGATAGTTGCTCTGCCTTGTTTCTTTTCCTTCAAACAAAAATTTAAATACTTATGGTATGAAATAACTCATAACACAACTCAAAACATGCATGCTGTCAAACTCTCTTGTCCACTGCTGACAGACCAAACACAAGGACTCAGTCTGGACCAAATTAAGCGGACTGAGTCCTGTCCAACAGATTTTTACAGTCTGAATACACTCTTAAACTATGAAGACTTGATTTACTAGGATTTCTGATAAAGACTGGTCTGGCTCTCATTAGGTTGCACATTAAACTGTCTGTAAATCATTTGCATTTGGGTTTGTCTATGGAGACTTTTTAGGCATACTTCAGCGAACTCCATCAACCCGCAGAAGAAAATGTTGAACTCCTGTAAGTTGGGGCAGGTGTTCAACCGCTGTCTGTACCTGCTTTAGAAAACAATGGGTACGGCGGTTTGGACAAAAAATTGAAATGGAGGGGTAGAGTTGGCACATGTGACCTTTGGCAAATAGATTCTGTAAACTTGCCACCCCCTCCTTCTTCCTGAGAAAATAAAGGGTAATGACCGTGGCATTTTGATTACAGGGATAATTTTAGATGTTTATGTATATATATATATATTTTGAAGATGAAGTATAATGGTACAGATTCATAAATATTAACTGTTACCCCTGCTCTCCACACATTCAGACTACAGGGAGTGCACGTGGGCCCATTTTCAAAAAAGGTCAGTCTTGACAATGATTTGAGGCCTCTTTGCTGTCTGCCAACCACAAGAAATCCATGACATTACTGAGCACTGACAGGTTTTAAGAAACAGGTTCAACAGTTTACCACATATACTGAGGGTGTTGTCGAACAAAATCTTTAAAAAACCTGAATTGTAGTCCTCTTAAATGGTCAGATGGTTGGTTATCTGCTCCCACCAGTCACATTTTGAACATTTAAACCAGTCTATTTTATATTGCATTTCAGAAGAACAAATTAAGTATTTGAAAAGATTTGAAGCTGCAAAACAACACTGGAGTGGGACTGGTGGCAGAGAGTTTGATAGAGCAAAGAACGAAGCAGACTGGCAATACAGCCTCTTGTTAAAGGCAGAACTTGGTCTGTATCTGCCATACAAACGTCGTTCTACTTAAAATGTTGTACAAGAGTGACAGAAGACAACCATGTCCAGCTCAGGCGTCCTTAATCTATTTATTTTTTATTTGAGCAACAGTTTCAAGGCATTCTATGATTTTTAATGGTTAATTATCATTTATTATTTTTACATATTTTTTGTCAATGTCAAGTTGTTTTGTTTTTTTTTTTTTTTTACAAAAATTTACAGCTATTTGTTTTTGTTTAAACGTATTTGCATACCTGAAGGATGTAAACAAATGCTGATGTTTGACTGCTGTACTGAAGCATCAGAAAGCCATTTCTCATCAAAAAACTTTTTTTTACTTGATCTTCTAAGCAAACAAAACAAATTGATTTTAAAAAGCCTCTTTATTATAGATATATATTCTGAGTTCAATTTTTTTAGCATCTGTCATATTTAACCAGAAGTTATTGTATGTGTTACACCTAAAACACACATTTCCAAATACCAAGTTTTGCAGTTCCTTAAATGACCACTAGAGTCTATATTCCAAATTGAGACTTGAACTTCATTTTTGAGCTTCATTTTTGTCAATCTGACTCATCTTCGTCAGAGATTATCAACCCAATGTACAAACATCTTTGCTTGGTTCTTTCCATGGCCAGTAACAAAATGCTGAAAGATGTGCGACATAAGGGTGAAACCACAGTTGGATAAGATTAAACATTACTAAGAAACTATTACTCTTACCATTACTATTACTCAAGAAAAGCAGATCCACTATGTTTCAGTGTTAGAAATTAAAGGTCCATGACATCACCTGACAGCCACCTATCATGGTTTCCCATTTCCTGAAGAGAACGGAATTTTTTTGCAGTCATCAAAACATTGTGTCTGTAACAGTGGACACATTTTACTTTTGTTCTAGGACTTGTCAGAATCGGTGTATATAATTGATTTTTGTGTGTAATTATTAGCACCTGCTAATGTTCCCGAAAAGCTAAATGGAAGTGTTTGTTCATGTTTGCTGTTCCACTCGTTCTTCCTCAAACATGCAGTATTTGCTGTGTTCTGGGCGCCGTCTTTCTGTGCCTCTTCAATAGTTTCAGGACTGTAAGTTCCCGCTGACAGATTCCACCATGCTCTGCTGCTTTTGCTGTTATCTGATTAACTGAAGCGAGAGACCAACCAGGATTCATTTCACTGCTGTCTCTCTTAATTTCATTCTAGGTCGTTTCCCAAACATTGGTTACAAATCCTAAGCTACACCTCACACATCTTCTGCAACAACACAAAAAGTGTGGGGTTGGAATTTGTTATGGGGTCTGTAACTCTTAACTTGCCAAACGGTTAGTCATCAAGCCATTAAATTGATGAAAACAGTTTGATGAAAAAAATGCAGCTAATGTTCAACTTAAAAAAATGTAAAAGAATGACTTTTTTTCTCTCATATGATGTAGGTTTTGAATCAAATCAATTTTTATTTACAAAGGACTTTTCATAGCATAACAGAAAAAGCTTTACAGAATAAAAATATGTTTTAATTAAAAATTAAAGTAAAATATTCACATAAAAAACCTACAAAGCTCTAAACACCCGCCCCCGACATCTATGCCCAACGTACGCTACGGTCATAAATATAACTGCCACCGAGCGATGGAGAGGCATCGGCAGATTTCATGCCGCCGCCCGTTTTCTTTTGAAAATCATTGGCGTGGTCATGAATGTAGATGGCAGCAGTTGGGCAGCAGTCGGGGATGACACCATTTGGAAATCGAGCAACAGCAATTATCACGCTGCTGCCTTCCTGCCACCTGCCTGCCACTGGACTGCCACCGCACGACTTCCAAATGTGCCCCAGCAGCCTCTGCCAGATGTCAAAAGAAATTTTCCGTTGCCGTAAAATGTAAACTTTTTCTTAAAGTCTTTGCGGTTGCAATGCGGCATGTAAAAATGCCACTGCCGTCTCTTGATAGTAAATGCCACGCTGAAAAACTTGCATTTAGGTTGCATCACAATAAATCTAAATATCTTCCTGGTCACCAGGAAAAATTATTTTTTTTTCCAGTCAATTTTTGTTTCTTTAAATCCACCAAAAACTACAATTCTCAAAGCCCCACCCCTTCACATTTGGTATCACTGAAAAGCCCCAAATGTCCTCTTTAGATACCAAAAGAAGTTTAGTCCTCTGTAGGGGACAAATTCATATTGCTGATATTCAGTAAGATAGTTTTGTTTTGTATGAGCCTCAGTGATCTGAACAAAACCGACTTTTTTTCTATTTACTTCCAAATATGTAAATCAAAATCTGCTTGAAAATGAACACAGAGACCATCAGATTTTGCACCAAAATGATTGTTTTTATGCAAATGATTGTTTTCTATGGCTCAAAATCAATGCTTTTGTATGAAAATTAGATGTAAAGATTTTGTCAATGTATTGCATTTATTTTTTTCAATTATTTTGCTCTGATCATGTGACCTTAATGATCACTCACAGTGAGATAACTTCATTCCTCACAAAAGCTCTGTAGATTAATTGCCATTTTGTGGCAAAGCTCTTGCTTTTATCTGCTGTCTAATTTCCATGCAGTGTGGAAACATATGCCAAGCTGTTTGAAATGAAATAGTTGTGATGGAAAAAAAAGAGAACAGTGGTGCCATCAACCAAACAGCAGCATGCCTTGTGTTTCATATTGACTCTACCATGGGGTGCCCACGAGTGGGAACACTCGTTGAGTGGGCTTGATGGCTCAATCAGCGCAAGTTAATTACAGTCTCAGCTGGTAAGAAGTGCAGAAAGAGGAGCTCGGCTCAGTTAAAATTGTGGTTGCGGTTTTAGGGTCTCCTGAAGGAGAAATTATTTGAACTGAGAAGAGACTGAGGCAGTGATGGAGTGTTTAAAAAAAGCAGCAGACAGAAACAGAGCTTCTCATTAGCCTTTTAGCTCACTGGGACATAATTGATGAGTCTGACAAAGTTAAAGAAAAAAAATAGATTTGAATCAAAGGCTCATGAAATGAAATGGCCGGTGTGGGTGACCAAAAAAAAAAAGACATAATTAAATTGTGTTTACAAAGTCTGCTTGGTTAAAAGGACAACTGGGACGCCAACACTTTTATCTGTGTGCTGTCAGTTAGGAGGAGCACAGGGAAAATGGTTAATTAGTTTCTCCTGGGCTGTGTCAATGTGCTGCACGTCTCAGAAATCCTACTTTGATTCTCCTCTGATAATTGTGCCTGCTGTTCTGCTATATTTCCTTGGTTCAAAAGAACAGTAACCCCAAGTGGAGGCAAATTAAAGGTCAAAACCATGACCTACAAACATTTTCTTCATTAGAAATCTATCAAATCTGTTGCAGTGATGCCAAAACAAACATTTCTTGCTTCGTTTGTCATGTTACTATTTGAGTTGGATTTATTTTGCAGATATACAGGATGGTAAACTTGAAGAACACATTTTGTAAAGGAGCACAGCCATGATATGAAGAAGAGTTGTTCATGATCGGAACCACAAATGATTTAATGGTGTTTCTGAATAGCAAAATGGCGTCTAATGGATGCAATTTTTTAAAACCTCTAAAGAAGAATTGGAGTGCTGTTAGAAATCTACTTGTAGGTATGGAAATGCTTTTTGCAGAGTTAGTGATGTCCTCAAAATCAGTAAATATTTATATATTTTTACTCTAACAGCTTATCTTTTGTCAGATGTTCTTAACCCTTTAACACTAGAGATGTCGACCTAAATAACACTCGCTGTTTGATGTACCATAAAAACAGTACATGTATAAATTAGCATTCATTTGACAAACTATGAACAGTGAATGGCTTAGTTAGAAAGTGAAAATGCCGCCTGTGTTGAGCAGTTGCATCACCATTACACATGTCATGCGTGTCTTAAACTGAACATGATGTCTGGTACATGCAGCTCTGGTTTGAAGAATCTGAGTCATTAGGGTTTGAACCAACCAGGAGGGCTGATGGAGCTCTGCAGTCATTTGGCATGAACAGGCCTGCTCTGAAATGATTAAATCCCCAGATGGTGAGGGTGCACGGGCAACAGAGTGGGGAGCATTATTACCCAGCAGGGTGAGCCGTGCACCAAATGCTTCCCTTATTTGGCTCGGGATTGTCAATCAACACAAATGGCTCATTTCACAAAAAGCTTAAGGTTTGCTTAAATATTTAACATGTACATTAACATTTTCGAGAACACAAGCATAACGTAATCATATTTGATCATCACCACAAAAAAAAAAAAAAAACCTAAAAGAATTCAACTTGGAACGTTTCACTATAGTTTTAGTTCAATTAATCATCACTGCTTCCACTGTGATGGCGAGTGAGGTGCTTGTAAAGTACTCTCGGTTTTTCTTCACCATCTTGGCAGTCCTGACCTACCAATTACTGTTTGGGACCTCTACTTATCTACCTCCCCCCAGATTGTAAGATGGCGCAGTGGTCTGAGCTCTGCTCTTTGATGGACTAACTAGGTGGCCGGCTGGTTACCTGATCAGAGTATTGTAGAGTCCTTTGCTCATTTGGGTGATGGCCGAGAGAAGAGACTTTGGCCAGGTTTGGATTTTTTTCTCTGTGCTTTTTTCTATGGCAATGGAGGCTCCTATAGTGGATCTGCTGTCCCTGGTAATGGGTGGTGTCACGTTTTCTATGGGGGAGATGGCTGTCATTGTTGCCACATATTCTACTTTGGTTCTCCTCTTTTTTTTCTGCATTCTGTAACATCGTTATACATTTAAGTAAATGCACGATAACCTGTGCACAGGTGTCTGCTAACCCTTATAATGATAAAAGGAAAGGGAAAAAAAACCATACAACAGATGTAGCAACCAATCTGACTAATCTTAAAAAATGAGGGTTGTTCCAACAGTACAGATGGCCTTGGCAGGGGCATGATATCATCCAGAAACCCTTCTGTTTCTCACAGCCTAATTCACCTCCCACTTAACATCACCGGCACATGAACAAGATAATGAAGTTGTTCTCAGTCAGTGGAGCATAGATTCTGAGCATGAGCGTGTCCTTTCTAATTTAAAGATTTAAAAATAGAAACATAATTCATCACATAACATACTTGGAAAACAAACTTACTACTACCAAACTACAAACTTACCAGACTTCAGATGTCGGGGTGTCCATGTTTTAAAAGCAACTATATCACAGTTTACACCTGGGTGCTGTAGCATCTTCAAAGGAGACAGAACCCCTGAGAAAACTCGCTTCTGCAAGAAATGTTTCATCAGTCATGGAAATGGAGAAGTTTCTCCTGGTTTCCAAAGGCTTATCAGTTATAGTTGTGCAATTTGGTGGAGATGACTGCTGGGAATGTGCAGTTTGGGATGACGGCCTCTAGAGGGTATAAGAAAGCCTACAACTACTGGGAGAGTGAGGCTGAGAGTATGTTGCTTAATCCTTGTGTTGATGAATACAGAGCTTGAAACATTACGCCACTTAAATTTTATTAAAACTGCAAACTTTTGTAGAGTTCAGATATTTTATAATAGTTACAAATCATTTGTGTTCCTGCAGTTTGAAAAATCACATTTGAAAAGTAGTCTACCAGCATAGAAAGCTAAAAAAAAAAAGATGTTGGAGTGAAGATTTTTGGTTACAGTTTGTATTGAGACATTTTTATAGATGGGGTAAAAAAGGCCAAATTTGACAACTTTTCAAACTTTTGTTAAATACATGAGTTGAGAATACAAATGCCTGCTCTCGATTCATCCGTGTTAAGATCATAGCTGAACTACTTCCCTGTTTACCCACCAGGCAGTCTGTGGTGTGAGATAGTGAGCAGTAAAATGCTTGGGAAGGAAAGCAAACTATAGCCAGATTGCTACAGGGTTCCATCAGTGGTATCCTAATGGTGTCTTCATGTTCATATCAATCAAAGCTGTCTCTGCTGCAGAGGCACGCTGCAGCAGGAGCTTGGAGCTTTGAAGAAAAGGAGAGGAGACAAAGTTCATAAAGTCATAAGTATATAGTTTATATAGTTGATGTTTTACATTATAAAGCCTTTTTTGATTTGTTGCTGCTTCTGTTTAAACATTTATTCTAAATTACGAGCAGTCCTTTCGCACCTGTATTTTCTTTGCAACAGTTACCTGACCCTTTTAGTTTCTCTATGATCAACCTGAAGTATCAGATGGTTTTTAGACCAATGGTTCTCGACCTTTTTTCAAATACACACCCTTTGTGAAATATTGTTTTAGCCAAGTACCCTCTTAACCAACATGAGAGGAGCTGCAGGCATGTCTCACCTTTCAAATCAAAGGGTTTTGCAAACAGAGGCCAGGCATCAATACAACTTTACAATAAAATACCAAATGTGAAACAGCTGGCCGCACAGATACATAATACATTGAGATAAGAACAATATCTTAAAAGTGTAACAAGCATTTTTTGATAGTTATTCTTTTTACTCAATAGAATAAAAAAAACTAGACTTGTACAAAAACAAAAAAAGAGATTTTCTTGGGAATAAACTAAAGGAAGCAAAATGAATCTCAATTCTTTAGAAGAATGATTGAAGAATGATTCAAAACACAACTAAAATGTGCTTAGGACATTTGCATGACATGTAGAAACAGTAGAAAAGTGTATGACTATTTATTTAGTATGTATTGTATGCATGTACGTATCTGTGCAAATACAAACGTACAAGAAATACAATGGTGTGACTCAATCTATTTTAAGTTATATATATATATATTTTTTGTAGTAGTGTCTTTTTTTCCTATATTACACATTTGTACTTTTTCATTCTTATTCCTTCAACTGTATTTTTGAGAAGAGTTAGTGATTGATGACGTTAATCGATTGAAGGTGATTTAGACCGGAGGTAGAGCAACATATGAAATAAGACAAAATGAAATGCACCTTTGATATATCCCTCCCTGTAGACTCGTGGAAATCATTTTAGGAGGTGCACTTAATCATTCAGTCAGAATCATGAAGCATCTCAGACAGGGGAAAAAATTGGTTCTTGAAAAACATCAATTATAAGCCATCGTTAAAAGTTTTATTTCCTGCTTTGAAAATGCCTCCCTACACTCTGCAAACAAAGGTCTATTAGAAGAAGCTGTTTTCTGTTTTTGCAGTTTTTCTTGAAAAAATATAAATACATAAACAAGCTTTAAAAAAATTACAAATCGTGTTCCTATTTTTCTGTGAATGGGATTAAAAACAAAAGTTCAAACTAATGTGCATAAAGTTAGAACAAATATTCTAAGAATATCGTAAAACAAAATAAATAAAATAAAGACTGTTTCCATAATTTTGTGTGGAAAGATCTGAAACATTTTCCCACTTTGAGGTTAATAGTGTAAGTAGATTCACTTGTTTCATATTTGCAAATGTTTCTTTTGAACATTTCAATTTAAGTTCAATTCAGTTGTCAAAAACTCAAAATAAACGTGTTGTTGTGTAGTTGTTGCAGACATAAACGTGTTGTTGTGCAATTGTTGCAGACACATGTTCACCTTATCAGTTTATTCAGCATCCCTACTTTTTAAAGATTACAAAAAGTGCAGTGTTTGTAACACACAGGCTTTTGCTACTGGTAATGCATTTCCATGCAAAACACTCAGAACAGCTTTGGTTGCCGCAGATTTTGACTCACAATCTTCTGGGTGCCAGAAGTTCAGAACGAGTCAGTTGCAGAATAAGCTGCTCGGGAAAGGCAGGGAAGATGTTGCTGTATTTTTATGGAGATTACTTGTGTACTTACTTTCTTGTGGCTGTGTAGAGCAACAAATAGAACAACCGTCAAATTTTTCAAATTCTTCTTCAACAAACAGTTTTAGAAATTCAATAGTTGCAGAACAGCTAATGTGTATTAAAAATCAAAGATATAAAGGGATTCTGTATTACTGATAGTCATCACTGATTTGGAGGTTTTCTGTTGAGCCTTAATGTTTTGCAGTTAGATTTTTCAGTTTTGCCATTAATGACACGATGTGGTTTGTCATACGGATTCTAGAGCTACAAAAGACATACCACCGAGGATTTTCCAATGATATCGCCTGTCTGTGCCTTTCCACTCTCAAATACTGTCTAACTCCTGATGATTAGGAGGAGCAAGGAGCCAAATCTGAACAGGAGCAGAGGGGCTGAAACACTGATCCTCATATCAACACTAAACACACTTTGGGATGATTGAATTGGAGTGCAGAGTAAATATTTTATCCTTTTTTTTTTTTTGATAAGAAGATTGCCTTGACTTCACTCTTTTCTTTCACCTATTTTTGCGAACCTTTTCTGACCCCTGCTATCTTTAGAGTATCACTGTTGATAGATGATGTGTCAAGGTGAAAGCTGCCATCTGCGACGGGGAAATGGGATCATCAAGAACCTTTTAACAGAACTGTCCACTGTTCCTATACTTTTCTGACTCTTCTTTTGGTAAACACTTCATATCTTTTTAAATACATGTGAGCAGTCTGATTAGTTATACTCACTAGAAGGATGTAAAATTTGGTTAAATCATTTACAGAAAAACCATCACCCTTTTAAGACTATTTTAGATGGAGAACATTTTTAAAAAATGCAAGAACTTTGTATTCCAGCAGTTGATTACTGGAAATCACTTCATCTATGATACAGCTTCTAAAAATGTATCATTAAGAAATAATAGTTTGATTTTTGATATAAAATGCTCTCAAGGTAAAAAGCCACACAAACAGTAAAATATATTTTCTACGTTTGAGGACAAACAGGTCTGGTGTATGTGAGTGAAAAGAGGGAAGGCAGTCTGGATAATTGACACACACCTGCAATATTTAAATATTACCAAGATATGTGTGGTTGAACAGCTAAACAGTCGTGTTTTTGCAAATTTAAGTCTCTGTTTTAAACATGAATTCAGAGTTTTGAGAACATTAACTTAAAAAAGGGAAATAATACCTTAGTATCCTTATTTTTTACTGTGACAAAATGTTAACGATGACACTTCACACTATTTAAAAATCATGAAGGAAAAAAATCCTCATCGTAGCAAAGCAACGAAGCTGCGGTGCAGAGCAGGAAGCATGCACACTCGGTGTTGGCTTTTTGCCTGTTACCTGTGAATCTCACTTGGCCAACTAACTATTTTTACTGCCAGACAGTTTTGCATTTCTGGTGGTATCCTGGGTCTCCTGTAGTGATTAAGATCCACAAGGGAACACAGTCTAACTTGAGGTTAATTTTTTTAAAATGAAATAATAGGAAGATATGTCCTTGTCCTGCTGTTAATCTCTAACTGGATCTCTATTGACTTTGAGTTCTGCTATTTATATTATACTGTAGAAATAGCAACAATTAAAAACCCTTTTAGAAGTAGTCAAAATTACACAATAAACTTGGACAATGGTATAGATAGAGGTTTTTATTTTTCATTTTTTTGCACACAGTCCCCAAAAATGAAAGTGGATTGTAGAGTTTGTTAGGCATCTGTTTGTGCTAAACTGCTTCAGCGTTTATTCTCTCCAAAGCTCAAGAGCTCATTTTGCTTAAGAAAAAGAAAAAAAAAAAAGTTGCTACCAGAGTTTTCTAAAACTTTGCATTTCAAAAATTAACAAATACAATAACAAAAGGAGGAACTTAAATTAAGAACAGCTGCAATCCTCTTTAAAGTTTTTGTTAAATCAAGCAAGCAATTCATTATATTTGATCTAATGTATGTTGATCTAATAGTTTTACTGCTGTAAAAATCAAGTTGTAAAGTTTAACAACTGAAATAATCTACAACAAAATTACCGTCACCTTTAAAAGGTAGCTTTAAAAAATGATAATAAAAAAACAGCATTTTGTGTCATACTTGAACAGTCCTTGCTCAGTATTTTGAGTGGCCCTCATACTTTAATCTATCTCTTATTAAGAATAAATTCTGATTGCAATTTTCCAGTTTTTAAGGGCATTTTTCAAGTAAAAAGGTTGATTAAATGACATGTACTGCTTTGAGAAATCAAAACATGAATGTATGTATATATGTATAAAAAAACTTAAATCTTGGAAAATGTTTAAGGGGAAGAAAAGTAAAACTGGGTAATACCAATTTATTCTTGAAAATCAGAGGTTTTAATTTCTGCAAAAAAATCCTTAGGGGTCCCATAAAAAAGAAGAAGTCAACTGAGGGTGTGAAAAAATAACATAAATGAACATTTTTTTTGCCTAAGATACAAATTACTACAATTGAATAATTTGTAGTATTTTGTGTTTTTTTTACATACCAATTTCCATTATATGTGCACAAGTTAGCATTTTGTGGTCACAATTTTGCAGTCTTTGTGCGCAAGCTACTATTTTTTCATACAAATTAGTCTTTTTATGCACAAGTTTGCATTTTGTGGCCACAGTTAAGTATATTGTCTGCAAAAATTAGCATTTCGTGCACCCAAATTGGTATTTTATGGGCAGAAATTAGCATTTTGCACATATTACGGTTTGAGTATCATTAATTCCTAGTACTGTAATTTCAGGCCAAAAAATACCAGTTTGAGTGCATATATACTAATTTTGTGCTCACAAAATACTAATTAGTGACCACAAATTATTATTTTGAGGGAACACTTTTTTTTTATGTTGTTTTCAGGGCTTCATAGATTACCTTGTTAGAATTATCTCATTTGGTGTTGGCTTTAAGTGTTTCATAGTCAAATGTACTTAGAAAAAATGAAAGCTAAATTTGCTTTAGAAAAAACTTGAATTTTTTAAATATATCTGTGTCAAAAAGTATTGGCAATGTTTACATTTTAAAAACATCTAGTTAGAAAGTTAAATGATAAAAGCAACTGGAATATTGCTATAAGGATATTTACTTGCAGTCTGTCGATTTATTCCTTCTTTTTCTGACCTCTGAGCTGAATGTGTTATTTTTTGCACTATTAGCAGCTGATTATGCAGTTGTGTTCCCTTCTGGCCACTAACAAGGTGTTGAGGCAGCAGATGAGGGCAGCTTGGCAGACATTTATGCTTTGGTGATGCAGAGAAGCACAGTGTGTTCTGAAAAGAACAGACAGGAGCTGCACTGTGGTTTTTCTGGAGGTTATCCATCTATTCTTCATAGACAGAAGGCATTTTTAACTCTGTACTTATAATACATGAATAGTCACTAATTTATCTGAGAAAAATCGAAATATCAGTTTTCTTTAATACATGCACAATATATGAAATTAGCACAATAAAATCATTGTCCAAATGCGTCTGAAGTTCTCTAGAGAGCCTCTGGATGATCCAGAAGGGGTTTGGGAGAAGGTCATGTGGTCAGACAAAACGGAACTCTGTTATAAACGCCACTCGCTGTGTTTTGAGGAAAAGTGCTCTGAGTTGCATCCCAAAAATACCAAAGCTACTGTGAAGCACGGAAGTGGAAATATTATAATTTGAGGCTGTTTTTCTGAATATTGGACTGAAAATAACTGATCTGCATTAAGAAAAATCTGAACAGACCCACGTGAGGTGAATTTCAAGGCTCAGGAAATAATTTAGACAGTCCCTAGACCTCAATCCAATGGAAAATCTGTGGAAAAAGTCGAAAAGTAACTTTGTCAAGCAACAGCCCCAAACCATCACAATCTTTTGAGGAGATCTGCATGGAAGAATAGATCAAAAATAGCAACTACAAAGCAAATCTGCTGAGGACCCATAAAAAAACCAGGGTTCCAATTGTACAAATAAATTCTTTAAAAATCTAACAGTGTGATATCCTGTGTTCTTATTTTTTACTTTCTGTCTCTCACAGTTGAAACATTTGATGAACATTACATGCCTCTCGTTTGTGCAGAATTTTTGGCTACCAAATACATTTTTGCTGCACAGTGACTTATATTTTACTATTAGCTCACTATTTTATATATGTGTATATATGCTGATTTTTTTTTTTTTTTTTTTTTTTTTTGGCAGTCACTGTTAACAAGGACTGCAAGGCACTCCTCATTTTATCATCACTCTTAATCTGGAGTGTCGACCTCAATAAAGCACTGCAGAGAAATTTAAAGGTGGTGGATAATCTTGCTGTGTTATTTTTGCATATATTAGAGAAGTGGTCTAATGTTAGGATTTGAGATAAGAGTTGGAGTAGAATAAACATGGAGTCCATATGCTGTTCTCTTTTCAAAGTTGTGGTAATTATGTCCACTTTTCTTTTCTATTTGCCAATTGATATAGAAGTAGAAATTCCAAGTGGAAACCAAGCACAGACTTATGGAGGATGTTTTAATTTTTAAATGATCACCATGGATGTTTCTGAGGTATTTATTGAAAAGTCAACCCCTTCATGCCCGAGTATTTCCACATAAAAATATTCTTCAACGTGATGCTAATTTATTGGTAACTTGAGTCCTGTGTTTATTAGTAGGTTTAGCGATTCAGTCTCGCATTTGGAACAGACATATTTAAGCTTTTTGATTGAAATTCTTAAGAGGTTGAACATTTAGTTTAAACTTTTTAGTTGTGGCTGATAAAAAAACACCACTTCTTTCTTAAAAATGTTAATCTTTTTTCTTAAAAAAAGAGAATTGTAGTCATCATCATCATACTGTAGATGAATGGTCCAATAACTGTACTTTCTTGAACCTTTACATATCCACTGAAGGGGGGAAAAGAACAGTAATGATACATATCCATAAGTTCTAACAGCACAAAGGCCTATTTACCTATTGATTATTTATCAGAGAAAATATTTGGCAGTAATGAATATTTGCCTTAAAAGCAAACTTTCTCTTCATGTTCTTCCCTGTGCATTGGCTGATTCTGTGCGGAGGCACGTGTTCTGAAACGCGCTCGTTTTTTTTTCTCTTCTTGTTTGGAAGTAGTTAGTTGTGCCCAAGAGAAGGAAATTAAAATGTCTGAGTGAGTCAGTACTTCATTGGGGGATTTGTTTGTCTGATGAAAGAGACTTGAATCTAGCAGACTGTTTTTAAGCCGACACATTGGTTTCCCCGGCCATTCCCATAAACAGTTTTGATGCGTGTAACACCTGAAGGGCCTAGGAAGTGGGTGTGTTCGACTCGAACGGGTGAATAAAGTACGTCTTACTCAGGAGAAGGTGAACTCCCACAGGTCTTTTTTTTCAGTGCTGCTAATATTTGAAAACAGATATCATTTACGTGCCAGTTCTTTGCTGTACAGCTGTTTGTGTCGGAGGACAACTGTGACAGCAAGATAGCGTTGGCTTTTCCCACCTCATTACACATTGACTGCTGGTTATGCCAAGGCAGGCAGGAGTCTGTTTTGGCTTGCTGGAGAATTTACGAGCAGCATTGATGCGAGAAAAAAAGGGGAGGGAATGATTGCATTTGTCCCTCTCTGATAGTCTCGGGTGGAAAGGTAGGGAATCCTCCCATTTGTGTCCTTGGCGATTATTGTGGTGCATGTGAGGCTTTGTGTTGTCCTGGTTTTTATCATTTTTTCATCATGTCATAGTTCAGAGTTATCGCCCTATAAAGGATAAACAGTTTAAAGAACCACTCTGAGGAAAATGGTGTTCTTGTGGTATTTTTCTGGTGATAAAAAACAAATATTAAGAAAATTAAACTCAAAATGGGATTTCTGGGTATTTTTATCCAAAGAAATTGTTTGAAAACGTATTTGTGACAAAGAATATATGCTGGACAGGCAAACTTTCTGCCTCGCTCCGGTAAACGGAAAAATTATAACAAAAAAATTCCTGAAAAGGGCTTTTAAAAAAAAAACTGAAAAAAAGATCTGAGTGGATATTTAAAAACCATAATGAAATTAAAAAAAGACATCAATAAATATTAATTGATGCTCATGGCACTTGAAGTTATTGTGAAAACACCCCAAAGAACTCAAATGACTGTCTTTTTGCTGGGCTGGCAAAAAAAAGGGCAACAATAGTCATTTTCTGGTCATCATTGCTAGAATACTACAGTCCTGGGGTGTCCCTCTTGTAGTTAGATCAGTAGTGAACTTCTTGGAAGCAAAATTTAATTAAAACTAGTCGATTTTATTTTTATTGTGTGCATTTTCTTTTGTTGAGAAATTACTTGAGTTTCTAGATACTAAGTCACAGAAAAAAGGTTTCACAGAAAGTAGGATGTGTGTCTGTGTGTGTTTGTTTCAGTCCTTATAGAAATGTTAAAGGCCCAAAAATGACACAACTGCAATTTTAAATGCACAAAGTTGTACAGATCTCCTTTATCAGTAATTAAAAAATATTTAACAATTAAAATAAAGCAAACAGTAATAATTAAGGTCAACAATAACTACACTTAAAATAAAAAGATTTTTTTTTACTGAAACACCTGAGGGAAGAAAATTAAGAGAACCCAGAAACAACAATCACTGAACTTGTAGAAAACAAATGAAAAAGGATAAAAGACAAAAGAAGTCAAGACAAGCTCATAAGGGTGTCACTCACATCGTCTGTATGTACAGCACATTCACCCCTCAACTGTGCAGAAGAGCGTGGACGAAAGATCAGAGGATAGAAATGCTCACGTCAGCAGGCATACGACTGCGCATGTGAAGGCAAGTTGAAGCTGAAAAGCTACAACAGAAACTCATTTGGTGATTGGATAACAGACGTGTTTTTATGCTTGCAAATACAGTGACAGGGCTGAGATGACTCCATTTAGATGGGAAAAAGCTGAGAGGACAGTTCTGTTGAAAATAAATTACTCGAGCACAAAGTGCAAATACAAACAAGCATATTTTTTAATAATGGTCCCTGGATGCATAAGACACAGCTTCTTTTCTGACATCTCTGACCTTTAAAAAATTCATTCAAACTTGTTTCAGTAAGAAACATGACATCAAAATTAGTTTAGAGGTGGATTTGAGGGTCACACTTCCTGTTTGTCTGTACATTAATCAATATTAATTCCCTATTGCAATTCCAAAAAACAGTTACTGAATATGAAAAGAAACCTTTGGTCAAGTGTGTTCACAAAGGGGGAAGAAAAACAAACTGCAATGTTGAGATTTAAGGGAATAAATTGCCACCGTCTGGCAAAAGAGAAAAAACAAGGAGGAAAAAACAAATACTTTCTCTTTCTAATGTTGTAGCCCATCTTTCAAAGCCCCTCGCACACGTTTGGATCTGTAAGTTATGCAGTTTCCTCACAGAGGAAAGAAGGAAAGGAAAAAAGATATATCTTCATGAAAATCATGTTTGTCTTGATTGTCCACAAAAGAGAAGGGCCAGCAGGAAGTCCCCCCAGCAAAGAAAAGGTTATACAATCACAGCGCAAAATCACAACATCCTTTACTGGAAAGGAATTACAAGTCAGTAAATCTCCTTAAAAGACTGAACCTGCTCTGAACTGGTAATAACAGTTTCTCTGTGTGCACAGGAGCTGTGCAGAAGAAATTGTCTAAGTTGTTGGATTCTAATCAGTTTTACTCAGAGACCATCTTCTCTTGTGTTGTATCGTCCTGCAAGCAGCTCTTGCGGATGATGGGCAGCGGATGAGCTTCCGTGTTGAAGACCCAGTCCTCCAGGGAGAGCAGGTCATCATCAGAGAAGAGCAGGTACAAATACCTTGGGAGGAAGGTTAAAAAAGTTTATATGACAAATATACAACAGCAAGTATGTTGGGCGAAATTTTCTTTTATTTTGACTCATTCTTATTAAAAAAGAAAAGTCAAATTAGACATTACATTTGAACTAACCCGTTTTCAGAAAGGCATCATCTTTGATAATATAATGGCAACGTCTATGATTTTTAATTGTAAATAAAATCGCAATTTGACATATACTCTATTGAACACATGTAATCTAATACTCATATTTACAAAGTTGTAATGATTGTAAAAACTAATAACTGTTCTTTGTGCTTAATCAAGTTCAGATTATTGTTCAAATCTTTACAGCTTCTCAACACGTGCAGAACCTAAACCAAATAACACAAAAATGACTTAGTCATGTGTCATTTTTGGTGTCTTTAAACTGTATGCATTATCTTTTTATTTATTTTTTATTTTTTTGCAGATTGCCTGAAATGAAGACTATATATATGAACTTTTCTTCAGCAAGAATTTCTGTGTTTGTACTGTCTTATAATTAGTCATGAGTAAAGGGTCCAATTAAAGCTAGGTGAGCCTGACGATTTTAAGATCACGGTACCTGAATGTGTAAATTACCTTTTGTACCAACTGATGGCTTTAAAGTCATAAAAAAATGCAAGCTCTACACTTTCCTAATAACTTCAAAAATGATGTCAAAACTATAACAAATATATAGGATAGAAGGTTATTTAGCATATGCGTGCAAATATTTTCAACTTGTTTTTTAGAAGCTAAAATTGTAACAACCAATATTTCTGACCTTTTAAAAGAAGAAACCCCTTGATGTCTGAACTCACGTCCAGACATGACAAAAATGTAGATGCTAAATTAAGGTATTTTAGAGCCATAGTGGTTTGGTGTGTATTTGCATCAATAGGTGGCAAGGGGATTTTAGATTAGAGCCTTTGAGCAAAACGTTCAGGGCACTTTTTTTATGTATGTGCCAAACATTTCGTCTAATTTTGAATTCCATATAGAAATGTATACAAAGACAGTTGAGTGGAAAACAATAAGCAGTCTTTCTTCAAGATCATTTCATTTTTAGTAGCCGTCAGTAAGAAAAGGGCTTTTCCCCCTGTGGTGGTGCTTCTTTTTTATAGAAAAAAAGTTAGATAAATATTTAAGTGCGTCGAAGGCTAAATGTTGTTGTTGGTCGCACGTACCTATGCCTTCGTCTAGTTAAAAATATTCAGCACTGGCTGCATGTATTTAGAAAATTAGGTGTGAAAAGTCACTTTGTTTTTCCAGCTTTCTAATGAGTTCCCACAGTTAAAATGTACACAGATCTAAATCAGGGTGACTACAAGGAAGCAGCCAAGTACAAAAAATGTTGTAACTTAGTTTGCATTCAGAAACCAAAAGGATGCAAAGTCAATGATCTCAGTAGTCAGAATTTCTGTGTACATTTCTTAAAAACAGAAAGAGACAGCATTGCCAGATCTGCTGAGTTAAGCCAGCCGTTATAAATCTAGCCTTCACTGTTGAGGCTAAAGAACCTTACCGTGAGATTTATGTTTTGATGTAGATTTGCTCTGACAACAAGCGCCTCATACTTTGAATTAAAATCCTGCAGTTCAACAGTTTCCTTTGGAATTATGTTAAATTGCTCCAGCAGAACAAATCAACACGTACATGTTTGGCTCTTTGTGTGTCTGTGAACATGCCACCTCGTTCGGCTCCGTCTGTCACACTGTCTCCAGCGCTCTACAGTCTCTTTAATAAATTAGAGAATAGCTGTTCTATTTTTTGATGGAGCTGCCAACTTGCATCATTTTAAAAGCCATTCATTCTAAATATTTTCTTGATCCTGACCCCAGTGAAGACTCAGAAACTCATCTGTCACGCTGTGAAGTTTTTTTGATCTTTGGAATATCTGACTTATCAGAAATTCGGGGCTGGTTTTAGTTGACATGAATCTCTATATTTAAAAAGGGACCTAAGGTATAGTGAAGCAGACCTGAATAAAAATGTTATTAAGTATGTGCAGTTGGCTAAGCGCCTGAATGGGATGCCCAAAAATCCAATCAAATTGAAGCGTTTGGCTCCCATCATAGTACCTTTTACAGGCAAATGGTGTTTTATTTAAAACACTGTTGAAATGGAGTCTGTCTCATTATCAGCACAAAAGTGCTCTGCAGGCAATAGGTAGAGATGAATCCTCAGTGTTCAGTATTGCGATGATGATTTGTCTATGCAAATGCCATTTCTCTCAGCAGTGAAGAAGAAGAAGAGGAAATGGAACTTACTTGAGTGTCTCTGAGAGGAAAAAGCTCTGCTGCATGTTATCGTGGCTGACCGTCATGGTGTAAACATCACGGATCCCAGAGAAACCAGACTCCACTCTGCAATATCGCTCCAGCGCCTGAAAGAAAGAAGAGATGACATGTTATCTGTACCTCTTATCTGTACAAATACATCTTTTCTAATGACATTATCACAACTGTTTGTATGAGTCGGATAGCTGTCTTCAGGTGGTGGCAGGTGGCACGAAAAAGTTTGTATTTTTTTTCTATGGGCATGATGCTGCAAATGATAGGCCAAAGTGGACACTTAAGGGGACGTAGGAACGTTGTACGGATTTTTCCTTCAACTTTCCAAAACCTGCAAACTGCACAAGGGACCCATTTAGTGTCATAACCTGTCCATGCGTGCAGCCTGACTGTTATAAATTAGGAAATTACACAATCAGAGTGTAGTTTGTGTGGGGATCCTACTGGCACATAAGTATTCACCTGCACATCCCGTCCGCGCAGTTTGCTAACAACTAGAGTACCGTCCAACAGCATCACCTGTATATAATAGGTGCACATAACTTTTATTATCCTAGCAAATACTTCACAACACGTACAAGAATGCAATGCTCTATTTTCATGACGAGCCTCAACTACAAAACACTTCTACCTTTAACATGCGGCTACACCTGTCTACGACCCTCCTCAGGCCTGAACAAGCCACAAACCTGCAGCACCCACACAGTTGTGTGTGACTAAGGTGCAAGGACCCTTTGCAAGCAATTCTGTCCACAAACAAACAATGGAAAATATCAGGCAGCTACTCCATTGAAGTGAATGAGGATTGGCTGAGCTACCCAGGCAGATTAGCTCATTATTACCCCGGTAACAAAGAGCTGGCTTCACACATGTTAATTAACAAAGATCCTGACACGTTAATGCTCGACATTCCTGTGCAAAACTGTTGTATACGGCCTCCAACATTTGTGCCTGATAATTACAGAGCTGTCAAACTCATCGGCTGATCTCTCTTCTGCTAAATGAATGTTAATTCTTTCATGTCAGCACTCTATAGTTTCCCAGAGCTAAAGTCCTGTCTATCGCCACGTTAATAATGGTGATCCCTGCATAGTCCTCTTCACCTCCTGCTACTGGGGCTGCTCGATCTGCTGGCTAATGCATAGGGGCACACAATATTAGGGAAGGCGGCTGAGGGTAATAGAGGGTGTTAAAGGAGCTTGACATAATAGGTGAGTACAACCTAGAAAATGGGATTCAGGTCACCAATAAGACACAGCAGTCAGGGCACAAAATTACATCGTACAGTAACTCCAGCATAAACAGCACACAGAATTATTCATTTGCTGCAGCGACAAAAAGTATATTTTACAGCGATTTGTGGTTCAGGGGAACAAGAACCATAAAACACCTACAGCTGCTTTAGCAAGATGAGATTTTTTTTTTTAGATACATTAGGAATTAAATCACACTGAAGGAAAGTGATTTCGCTTGTTCTGAAAGATATAGTCTACCTCTTAAGAAAAATGGCTCATCTTTTTTACCCTGTCAATTACAAAAAAAGAAATTAAGTACAGTCCAAGATGCAATAGCTTTGACAGAAACAACTGACGGCAAAAAAAATTGTTATAGTTCTGAACTTCTGTTCACAATCTCACTTAATTTTTAATAAAGTGTATTTTTCGTCTATATTTTTTCTTTTGAAGTCATTTTGTTGCTTAATAACAAGCAGGGTTCGGATAAATTTCATGACCCAGTTTTGGAGAACAAAGTCGACGTCTGGCTTCACAATACAGACAAGGAATCTCATTCAAATATGCTTTAAACATTTCTGAATTAAATAATGGAAATAGCTAAAAGTATAGTAAAAATAAATGGTGGAAAATAACTTTTTAATTTAAGATGACAATAGCGGGCCAAAGAAAATATCTAAAACTTTTAAAAGTGATGCAATGGTTGTCAAGCCAGAGTATTTTGCATCTAGGACGATATTTTAAAAAGCGTCATCACCAAGTGCTCTGACAGACTAGCAGGTTTGTTTGCAAAAACTACAAACTTACAAATAATTGGATAAAATCAATCATATTTATTTCTAAATGAAATGTGTGAAACTTACAGGTAAGCAGTTTCTTGATGTGATTTTAACTGAAAGTCTAAACTTCTTTAAAGCAACACTGGAATTTTTAAAATAAAAATATAGTTATGTGTTAAACTTGATAAATTCCTAATGTTTTTATTGTTTTATTAAGACATTTTATGTATGGGGAATTTGGTTTCTGAATTGCAATGTGCTATTTTTTAAAGTATATACCGTAACAAGATTTTGATGCTTTTACTTTTCCAATTAGCAAGCATATGCTATTATAGTGACAACATTGAATGAAAAACAGCACTTATATCCTCCAACAGATTGGAGGAAAATTAAAGTCTGGTTTTGACCTTGGTAAGCTGTAAACCACATTTATGTTCATTTTTTTATTGAAAGTTGATCAAGTGACTTAAAAAAATAATGTTATCCTAACAAAAAGTCTTGAGTTGTTAAAGACCCACTTCAAATTAATTTTAATAGTAAAATTATTCCCAGTGGTCGTTTCATTATGATTATGCAGTTTTTGGCAAAAAAGACCCAACAAAAACCCGAGTCGTCTCCTAGGACATAGTTTCTGCAGAGCATTAGTTGTTCATCAGAAATTCACAACTAAGTCGTGGGCGGGACCGTGGCCACAGAGCAATCACGCCCCTTCTTCCCATCACCCATAAATAAGCTATCCATCTACACGCTCTAAGGTTAGCTTACAGTCACTCTTACCCCCAAACTAACATTACCGGTGTGACAAAAATGGCGAGCAATACTGGATCTACTCAGACGAACAGTTATAGCCAGATCCCAGCTCGAGTGAGGAAGACATACATGGATCTAAACGTCTACATAGATATGGAGCAAAACAAGGTGTTTGTAGCCGGCCCATTGTATATTCTGTCATAGATAAGCTCTTTTTTAAACGACATTTTTTTGTCTGATGCTGATACACAAGGAGTGGAATAAATAAATACTCAGAAATGCAATTTTAAGCTTAATTTTCTTAATATATGTCCTCCATCATCTGAAAAATGCCACAAGAACATGTTAAAACACAAAAACCTGCTTTTTATCTGAGTGGGTCTTTAAAGATGCAGGTGAATCTAGCTCCTTCCCTTTAGATCAGTTATCCAGCTGTAAAGAGCATCAATGTTCTCTAGCATATTGCGAGTTCTCCTGCCAAAAGCAAAAAGAAATATGGGAGTAGAATGCTCTACATAGGCTAAATTAATTGGTGATTTAAATTCCGTGTGGAGGCCTGTTTTACCTTGAGGGCTTCTCATCTTACATTCAGGTCAGTAATTTCAGTAATGATCCTCGTGTTAATAATCTCACCTCCACAGCTTCCCAGCCCCACTCTCTGTACTTGGGGTCGTGGGTCAGTCTCCACATGTACATGTAGCTCTCGATGACTTCTGGTCGTAGAATGTAATATCTGTCACTCAGTCTGTTGGCTGTGGCTTCAGCTCCACTGTCAAACCTGAATGCTTCAGGCCCCAGTTTAGTGTCTGAAAAACAGTTAAAGAAACAAGCAAAAAATTGTGTTAGAGTTTAGAAATAAAGAACACCCAGAACCTTCAATCTTGCTCATAAGTTCCCATTTCTTGAACATCAAGATTCATTCACAAAAAATCTGTAAAAAGTTTTTATTGCTCTTGTCTATAATTTTTCACCGTCCTTTTGAGGTAAGAAACCCAATTTAAAGCAGAGAGCTGTTGTCCCAGACAGCAGGGCTTCTGTGCGAGCGAGCTCATTTCAGGGAGAATACAACACAGAAAGAAAGATCAAAGCAATAAATGTCGTCATTTCCCACAAATCCATAGAATTCATTATTTATCCAATATTTCCCACTGGAGTTTTTTTTCAATCTATGGTAGCTAAACCAAATAAAGCCAGCTTCAGAACACATTTATTTTGCCTTAAACTACAGATGCTCACAAATGGGAAAGAGAAGGGAAGTGAGTTTCTGATGGGATCTTAAGAACTATTAGTTGCAGAAAATCCATAAAAAACAGGTATTTCAGTACATTCAAATGATAAGAAGAAACTCTGCTGCTGTAATTTAATGGCTTAGCGTTGATTAAAAAAAATCAGGGTATACAACAACATTTTTAACATTTTACCTATCAGTGGATAACAAAAAAAATCTGCTTAGAATTGGAATGTCGAAAATACAACCTTAGATAAATAACAGCAACTATTGGAGATGTTAATTGACAGATTCTATACTGGATGGTATAGAATAAAAAAAAACCTCCTAATCTGGTTTTACAGTCTATATTTAACCAGGTTTATTTGTGTCTTTACCCTGTAAAACTAAAGTTTTTCAAAGCCCTTGATAAAACCCACAAAAAAATTGCTACAACATTTTTTTAAAAGGTATAGATGGTATCATTAACGATGCGCTTGATCATTTGGTATATTTTTGCTCACAAAAATATTGACAAGTGTTCAGTAAAAAATATGTATCAATAAAAAAACCCTTATTTACTCAATGTCCCATATTTGATTTGATACATATTTAACATCCGATAAATAAAATCAATTATCAGCAAATCTGCATTATTTCAATATAGCACAAAGTCATTTAAAATTGAATACGACTAAATGAGTTATCAGAATAAAGTTTTAAAAATTAGCTAAACTTTTGCTCCCAATGTTTTTATTAGATTTAACAACAGCAACCTTTTTGAAAAGAGAAGGAAAAGCCTTTCTGCTGCCTCCAGTGGAGCGAAAATTCACTACAGGGCAAAAAAAGACATGGATCAAGTTGTATGCAATGGGTTTTTAAGAAAAGTTTGGATCATGCTCATGAGATAGGGGTCTCAGAAATGTGTGTATCAAATATGACATAAAATGCTGATTCTGGGTTAAGATTTTTTGTTAAGTCCGTTTCAATGAAGTTGGAGAAACGAGGTCATAGACTGCAAGACGGACAGGATCCATTTTTAAAATATGTATATGATAAACCTGCAAGCACATGGTTTGGGAAAACACTAAATATACTCCATCACTGTCATCTTAATAAGCCTGGCAAAATTGATAATATATACTCGACATACTCATCTATCACAGAGTTGCTGAATGAAAAATATTCCCTTCAGGGATGTCTACCTGCTTTGAATACATAAGATATGGCTGAATCTTTAAGTTTCATTCTCCAGTTGGTCTGTTTTTGAGCTCATTCTTTCCCAGTTTGGTGTTCTTGTCATAGCTCATAAAATACGTGCGTTGCTTTTCAAAGGGCTGGTTAAGGGTTTTATTTACATACTTTAATTTTGTTAGAAAACAAGAACAGTGACTTCATGAGCCATGATACATCTTAAAATGGGCTACATTATCCTCTTAGTCACTTGAGGCTCATGCAGTCTAATTGCCCATGTCTAAATCTCATCAGAAATCAGAGGTGTGGAGGAAATGACCTTTTAAATGTAGATTAAATATTTTTTTAAAAACTGAGTTTGGGTTTGAATATGCGACTGTTCAGAAACAAAACAATACTTCAAAAAATGATTAACTTTTATTTTGAATTGTAATTATTTCCTTTTTCCCATTTTTAAACCTTGAATAAAATATTAAAGTTCTGTTTTTTATTCAGAAAAGTATTAATGATACTTTGCATGTTAGGTTAGACATAAAATAAAGAAGTGAAAATAACTTTGATCTGAACTCTCAACTGCATATGCACTCAAATCTCACTTCTGTTTTGAAATCAGCTAATCCAAGAGCTGCTAAGCTTCAGGCAGGCTCTGCAAGAGGAACCTGATGGAAGATGATGAAAGAGAAAACTGGAGAAGCTTTTTGTGGCTGCAGATCAAAGTATTCAAAGTGTTAGACAGAAGCTTCTACGTGACGACGAGTCCTTACAGGCAGCAAATAGTGAAGGCAAAAAAGCTTGACATGAAGGGAGTTCACTGAGGGCCATAACCCCATGCCAAAAAAACGGAGCAAATTGTTGAAGCATGAGAACTGACTTGCTTAAATAAGTCATTAAAAAAAAAATATATATATATATATATATATATATATATATACATACATATACACATATACCTATACATACATATACACATATACATATATACATATACATATACACATATCTGCCAATGAGGTAAGACACACTTTTTAAGTTTTTGCTGTGTATAAGATGGATGTATCATTTATTGTTTTTTTTTACTTTTCACCAGACTTGGTAAAAGTCAATTGAAATGTTTTTTTAACATTTATTTCTTGCTTATTAGCAAAAAACAAATCTATATTTTTTGTCATTTAGTAATACACAATTAACATCTTGAACCAAAGCAAAACCGTGATCTAAAAACTGAGCCGAATCATGAGGAAATTGAATCGTTGCAAATCTAGTTTTGACGTTTCTTGATTTGTGTTGTTTTAATTTAATGTATTGCATTACTTTATCAATGAAAATTCCCATATAAAATAAACTTCATTTCTATCCGAGCAGTAATTCACATCTATTTTAGGTTTATACATAGATTTGAGACATATATTGTACAAACAATGTTGCCAAAACCTTTAATGCTTATAAAATCAACTTTTTTCAATTTTAAGTAAACTTCAAAACTAAGTTTTCTCTTTAAAGTGATCGTTTATCCAACAATACACTGTGTTACGTCCTCCTGCTGCTGCCTTTCATTCTGCTCACCAGAGGCCGCACTGCAAAAAGCAGAGCAGGAAGCTGAGAGCAGGTTTGGTTCGTGGCTCTTTTGGTTCCTCAACAGTCTTATACTGTTGGGTTTTGTTATTTTAATGTGGGTTTGGGACCTTGGCAGTCTTAGTTTGCTGGCTTTGTTTCTGTTTCTTTATGGGTAGTTTTGATCAGGCAGCCCTTAGCAGGGAGCTGCTGACTCCGACGGCCAGCATGGCTGGGTCAGCTGTATCCCTGACCTTTTATGTTTGGCCAAGGTTCCAGTTACCTTTAGTTCGTCATTTTGTTTTAAACCAGCACTCGAATTATTTTGCTTTTTATTTTTCTTGGACACAGTTTTGTTTATTTAATAAACTGTGTTCATTTTACTTCTCTTGTGTCCAATCATCTCTTTATGTTGCGACCCCATCTTGTCTACCCCTAGACTTGAGCCATGTAGGGGTTGTAACAACTGTGAGAATCTTGCACTCACCTGATCGAGTGTAGCTCTCATGACACGTGTGTGTTATCTCCGCAGCAAGGTCAAGGTAGTGTTGCCTCTTTTCTGGTTCGCCATCATCAGCTCCAATGCCAATCATGCCACCAGAGAAGCAGGCCAGGTGGCCCATTTTGTGGTCCAAAATGCCTCCCCTCCACTCAGCCACATAGGTAAGCCCACCGGGAGACTTTTGCACCAGGTTAGCCTCGATTGCCTACAGAAACGGCACAGTTTGCACAGCGTGTTTATTTAATGCTAAACTACTGAAGTCAGACCATGTCTAATATTGGTGGGAATCTTCGACCAACTACCTTTTTTCCCCCACTTTATTCCTGAAAAAAAAACCTAAACGGAAACTTGTTTGAATGTACAATCTAAAAGTACCATATCCATAACCAAAATTTAAGAAAAAACATTTTTAAACCTCACAAGTCTATTGTCACCTATAAGATTTTAAAGAAACAACTTTATAATACACTGTAAAACTTCTCATTGCAAATTCACAGGATTTTACAGTAAAATCCTGTGAATTTTTTTCTACTGTAAAAAGTTTACAATAAAGCATAAACTATTTTATTGCACCTTACAATACTTTATAACTAAAATGCATTACTGTAACTCAAAAATACAATTTAGCTGTTCTGTGTGACAGTTTTTTTTCATGTTTTAGAAGAACAGAGCGTTATATACACTGCACATGTACACTTAGAAAAACAAAGTGAGGAAAAGTATATAAAAAAAATATCTATCTATATATATATCTATATATAGATATATATATATGTATATATAATGCAGATGAGCAGTGAAAATAATTGTTTTTTTCTCCACTAACATCTGCAATCATGGTTCTGCAACATTAAAGGTAGGATCCCCTTAGCAGGATCCCCTCAGCACATGCAGACAGAAGCTTAGAACTGGCAGAACATTCAGTATTTGTATTATCTGTGTTTTTTGTTCTGTTGTTTGAAAAACAGCTATGTGATTTGACCCCAAACTTTCTTTACACAAAAGACATGAAAAAGATGGGCTTATTCTTAAATCTGTATTTTAACTTGTTTTTAAAATAAAAACTATAGATTTACTGAAGTTCCTTGTATCTTTTAGTCCCTTAATAACTTATGCAATTAGAGCTGTTAACTTTAACCTCTAATTTCTACTGGTTATAAAGTATATAAAAACTAGTTGATATAAATGTTTAATGTGATTAAAGCTTTAGTTTTATCAAAAAAGAGTTTTTTCTAAAGGTTTAAAGAAGTAAATATTTAGCTGTTAGTGCTAATCATCATAAAGCATTTGTGGAAAATGTGTTTTTTCTAATTCAATATTTTGTTTTAATTAGTGTTTGTCTGACAGGAGTGTCCTTGGCTGAAAAAAAAAACAAAAAAACAAAAAAACAAGACACAGGAGGGATAGAGAAATTTTAATTAGTGTTTCTACCTTTGGTTGATGTTACCTGATAACATTTCAGCAGCAGCTATAATGAATTATGCTCAATAATTAATATCACACGACCGACTCAGTGCAAACAATATATTTATTTCTGGACAGTTATTGTCTAAAAAAACTGGGGTTTGTTCATTTAGTTCATTAAATGTTAATGCGACAGACAGCAATCTGTAGTGTAGTTTATCTAAGTGAACTATGCCTTTAAGGGAACATTAAGTGTTTCCAATAAAGATAAGGATTTCCATACCTGCAGTGCGCTGTAGTACATGTCCTTTGCTTCTTCATCCGTCTTGTCTGACATTAGATACGATTTAATCAGATATTCATAGAAACTATCCCCAAGGCCCCCGATGGAAACATGATCTATAAGAGAAATCAAAAGGCAAACCAAGTATTTGAGCATGATCTTACACATACACACCAAGTCTTTAAGAATTCAGTTTTTTAAAAATACATTATTCAGTCTTTATCAACAGGTCATCACACTGACAAATGTTGAGACTTTAATACGATTGAGTTAGCCAAAGCCTGGAGCCATTTCTTAGCCCTTTATGAGATCATTTCAAGGCAAAAAAAAAAATTTCTAAAGCAGAATGATTAAATATTTTCAGTAAAAGTTAGTGATCATCTTTTGATTTTTTTTTTCTTAAACATAAAGCAAATGCTCCTCTTCAAACAGGCGGGTATGATTTATTTATTTATTTATTTATTTTAAAATAGCGGCTTCCTTTGTCCAAAAGATTAGTGCTTTTTTTTTTTTCCTACAGCCAGCATCCTCTCATCACTTTAAATTTCCCTCTTACCACTATTCGGGTAAACTGGGATGATTCAATTTCCTTGAGCAGTTACATTCCCTATCATTTCAATGAGTCTTTTGGTCACTGCTCATGCATGAGTCTAGTATTGGAACCAGGCAGTGATGTGGATGAAACAAAATTACTTTTGAGCTCCAACAGCTAAGTTTTATAATGTTAAAGTGCTCATTGTTCACATTTCACATTTGTTTTAAAGTGTGCCAGAATACTTCTGTTTTTTCAGAAATCCACTTCATCATTCACAGATGAGCTTTATTTCAAATCTTCCCAGTGAACTCGAAGCACATAGAGATATTTGCCATGTCCAAAATGCTACACTGCAAACTATTTGATATGTGCAAAGACGTGTAACCTTGTTCTAAGACATTTATGAATTTTCAGCAGGTTTTACGTTGTTTTAAATAAACTTTGCTCTACTCCCTTTCCAAAAATTTGTTAAAATAAAAATGAAAAAATGTCTTTGTGTTATGCTTCATAGGAAACGTGCTTTACAAATAAAGTTTGATTTGATTTAAAATCAGCAAAGTTGAGATTTTTTTTTGTCTAGGATCTAGCACCTAGAAATAAGGACATTAATATTAAGATGAGTGAAAATCCTTTTGCTCCATTCTCTTGACTATAGAAAAACCTGATTTAAGACATTAAAAAAAATCTCAAATTGTAAATGTAACTTTTGGTTCAGTTTTAATAGTGTTATTTTAAAGTTCAATAAATGTTGACTGATGTTCAATATCATTATTTTGGAAACAAACATGTTGATTTATGTTCTAAGAATAAGTGCTACTTTTAGATTCTATGAGAAATTATTAAGATGGGCCAACTTATACAAAGATTGTATTCTTATTTTGTTCACAATGTGTTCTAAAATTAGTCATTTCCACTTTTTAAACTAGTTTATTTTTATTCAATATAATCAAAAGGAGGTACAAAAAACTCCCTCAAAAATAAAAAAAACATTTGCTTAGAATTAGAAAATAAACATAACATTCCATTTTAGGTAATTCTATCTAAAAATACGCTTTTTAGTACGTATTTCCTTTTTCAAGGGATTATGTGGAACTCCTTGTTTATAGATTTTAATATCGTATGATGACTTTTTGAGAAAATAAATGATTTGTTGCACGAACAGATACACTTTTTAGTTATTTTCTTCAGTGTTCTTTTCCTATATTTACGCTACTTCTTTTTTGCAGTGTACTTACGCTGAACCCAGTTGCCACTGACTGGACTGAGGAAGTTGGGGTACAAACCATGAGGTTTTTCTATTTTGTTTAGCAGCTTTCTAATGTTCATCACCTGCAAAGACATGAAAACTGAATTAGAAAACTCCTGCTGTGTCAGAGCACATCCAGAAAAGTCTGGTCATAAGCCAACCAGAAGTTCAATCACAGAAATTGTCATTCCTTAAAAAAATGTAGTATTTCAATATTGTACTACATAATTTTTGAAAAATTCATAGTGATAATGTGGTTAAGTTGTTGAACCTTCTCAGTGTAGATGGGATTGTTGGACAGCTCTGTCAGATGCACAAATTCAAGGTGCAGTGTGCCGAATTCAGCCAGGATGCTGCTTCCAGCTGAGGCCCAGCCCCAGCTCCAACTGGTGCCGCTGCAGAGACGAGAGACAGGATAAATATTTATGTTGGACTTGAAAGCATCTCCTAGTCACCACATTTTCATCCTGTTCTACAAACCTTTAGCATTTCGAACCTTTCTGTTGATTATTTTGGCATAACTGATAGTGCTGTTCTGCCATTCATTAGGTTGAAATCAGTCTCTTAATGAAGCTCAAACCAGATTTTTTTACATATGTAACTGTTGGAAACTTGGGCTGAAAAATGGGCGAAGAGTTAGAAGTTTTAGAAAAGAAAAACTCCAGCCAAATTTGACAAGAAGTTTGAGAAGAGCTGGTAATTCGGACCACAGAACTGCTAAGATTTGTAAGCAGCTAGAGTTTTTTCAATTTTTGTCTGAAATGCCGCAGTTTCGCTGATAAAGTGAAAGTTGGCAGAGGAACTTCAGAGTGTAAATGCTTTGATAGCACTGGTACTTACAATGATATCTTTAAAATTAACTTGGCAGTTGATTTTGGCTGGAGCGCCAGAGCCATTTATGAAAACCTGTCAGGCAAATTCAATTAATGCTCGTGAAAAATGAAATGGACAACTATGAAAAACAACCTTAACTATTCATTAGTTTATGATTGACTACTGTTAATGTTTGCAAAGAAGTTTCACAAACAGCTTATAACTCAACATTGCTGATGATCCACGTGTAATCGCAGCAGCTGCACGTTTCCCTCTGGCTCTAACTTGTAATTAATGAAGGCAGAATGGACTCCTGCTATTAGATTTACATAACCTCAAAAAGTTGTTTGAGGATATCAGATAGCGGATAATTAATTTTGCTTGATTGTTAATAACTGGGGAGGTCGTCGTGTTTGGTTTCATACGTGAAAAGGAGTCTGGGGATCTGTGCATGCATGTCAGCAGGTGCTGTGTGGGATTAGTCTCTGCCTTATTCAAACTTTTCACTGCTGGCAAATGTTTGAGCATGAAAAGGAAGATTAAAAATCTGTCAGAATGCTCTGAACTGGGATCTAATTATCTGCATGTAACAACTTTCTTTTTTAAAAAGTATTAACTTAAAGATATTTTGAAAAGTGTTGAAACATATGTTCTGTGACTTTGGAGACTACCTGAATATGCATGACCTGTAACGACAGCTTCACACAGCAAAAGAGGCCGCAGATGTTGAATTCTCTGATGGAAATGTGGATGTTGTTTGGACATTTTTAAGCAGAAATTGGTCAGGAGCATCAAAGAAAAAGTGTAGTACCCTCTTATACAGTGGAACGAAACCGATGGGCTGATTCTAAAGGAGCCTTTTCTTTCTCATTTGAATGGATGAGCTGATCACATCTGCCAGGGTTATTTTGCCACACTGGTAAACAGTCAGGACTCCAGACTGAAGATTAAATAAACTCAGGGGTTCATATTGCATAGAGAACATATTATGAAAAGATAATTGAACAATTAAAAAGCAGCCCAGATTCCTCATGCTCTGACTTCCAGGATCTCAAATGGCTCCAAGGTGCTTAAGTTGTTTCTGGAAACAGATTGTGCCACTTTCATTTGTGCAGCTGCTGTACCCTTTTCTTTTTTTTATAATCTATACAAATTTGTCTAAAATTGTTGAGCGACTTCATTTTATGCACTCTAGTTGAAAATGCGATTTGTGCATTAGTGCCAACAAGGATTTTGGTTTTTCTTTTTTTTTGCAGGTTGCAGTGAGTGTTATTTTTTATAGATTTCATTGATGGTGACACTGCAAAGTTCAACATAAATAATATAAATAATGTGCAAATTGTTCAAGTTATAATAAAAAAGTAGCAAAAAAAAATCCTAATTATGTTGACAACAAACAGGTTAAGCAATTATTTCCTGTTTAATCTTTCTTAAGCTAATATGGTCAACAAAGGTTCTTTTCTTATCTTGAAGATAAATCATGACATCTGGACTCAAACTCCTCTTTCTTTACAATGTTTTCCCACTCATGCATGCTTCTTTATCAGTAAGTAATAATGTCAAGCAGTTGAAAACATTTTTCAGGAAAACTTTAGTTTAAAATGAACATAAACAGCAAATGTGTCAGGAAACGCATCAGTATTACAGCTACAAAAAGGAAGTTGTTTGTCTTCCCAAAATGCCGTGTGCGCATTAAAATGAGTACTCACTACCACTCCTAAGCACATTTTTATGCTACGAATTTAAAGTCATGTTCTCTAATAATCTGTCAAACTGTTGGTGAGATTGAGAAACTGTTGTGCATTTGAATTTAAGGTGGCCTCTATGATTGCTCATTATGGACGGCTGCAGGTTACCTACTGCCCTGAGACTTACCTCCCCAGGTTGATGACGCCTCTGGGGATTCCTGTTGGTGTATTGAAGGCAGGTAGCAGCTTTTCTCCCAACTCCAATGCTTTATTCTTGAATAGCTGAAAGAAAACACACAAAAAAAGAACTGGTAAGTAGAAAATAAACATACTGGATTATATGGAAATGTATTCGCTTTTTAATTGCTGCAAAATATACCTTTTATTTCAACAGAGCTGTAAAATATTCCACTTACAAACTGAAAATGAGAAGCCCTAAAAAATGGCCTCTTTCATTTTATATCTAAAGTTAATTATATTAAATAACTGCCCTACTACAGACGAACTTCAACTGGAGCAATAGCAATCTAATCAGTGTCATCTTCAGCAGTCCATCTAAAAGTGCTCTCCTTCCACATCTCCACCGACTCTTTGAAGCCAACGCAAAGGCAAAGTTAATGCATCATCTTAGGAGCTGGAGTATCAGTCTCAGAATCTCTATAAGCCAGTTGGAACAGAGTTTGAAAGAGGAGGAGGAGGAGGAGGATGTAGGCACATTGAAATCCTGATGAGTGAGGCATGTGAAAAGAGAAGAAGCCAGAGGTGAGAGGAAGAGGAGAGATCTTTGCAAGAAGAAAACGAAGAAGAAGAAAGGTGTGGTAGAGAAGGCATCTTTGAGGGAAACAAAATCAGACACGATGGAAATGCGATCATCAATTCTCGTCTACATTAGAGATGTTTATTTTAGTCTGATATTAAAATAAATAACCTTGGATTCAATTTTTTAGAACATTTCTTATGTACTTGCATATAAATAAGCATAAAAGGCTTTTTTCACCCATTTCTTATTGCAAAAACTATGAACACCCCGTCTCAGGGTGATGCTGAAAAACGAGTCCATTTATTTGTTGCTGGAAGCCTTAAATCCTGTAATTCTCTATCCTGGTGTCCTAAAAAATATTTCAATAGCCTGAAGCTCATCCAAAATGCTGAAGCAAGACTTCTGAAGAGAATTGGCAAAAGAGACCTCATGAAAAGAGCATAAGCTCCTTCTCATTACAAATAAAGCTTTTAATGACAAACTTCTCTTGCATTTTAATCACCTTAAAGTTCCCAACAGGACTTTGTGCTCTCAGACTATAACCTTACATCCAGCAGCTGAAGTTCATACATACAGGATGGAGGGCAAACTGCCCCGTCAGGCTGCTCTTTTTTAAGCATCTTTAAGTTTTGACCATCTTTATTGATATTGTGGTTGGTAACAGTCGATATTGGTCAAAATGATTCCCCAGATCAGACTAACTTCAGACATTTGACCTTAATTGCAAAGTTTTTACAATTAGGAGAAGCCCATCACAATGTGAATTCATTTAGAGACACTAATCATCTTGTGATCCATTTTCGAAGGTTTCCCAGGGAATTTTTAATTATGATGATGCTGCTTTTTGCTTAAATAAAAAACAAACTGCTGTTTTCAGAGCGGCAGTAGTTCAATAGAAATGTTCCTCAGAGTTGTGGCTTTTCATTACTGAAAGCTCTCTGTCTACACACTCACTAGCTTACGGCCCCTCACAACGCCCCCCTAAAAATGGCAAGCAATATTGGAGCTATCCAGCTGTACAGTTTGGAACCAGATGCCAGCTCGGAGAGAAAAGTAAAGACGTTCATGGATCTAGTCAACCACAAGTAGATGCATAACAACGGAGCGGGGCAGGGAGCTACTGCGGATTTTCTACGTCACAAATATCCTTTTTTCAAACAGTATTTTTTCATCTGCTCCTGATTCACAAAGATTTTAATAAATAAATATTTAAGATTATATTTAGGTCACAATAATGTGTTAAAACAGGATTTTCATCTAAGTAAGTCTTTCAGTCAAGTCCATGAAGAAAACAAACAAAACCGACATGTGTACTATTGAATGGGAATGCTGAAAGCAGCTTTACTGAGAAAATCTCAGGTCCTGAGTTAGTTTTGGTATTTTTGTGTCTCCAGTTTTTATGAAGAATCCCAGAGCAGCAACAGCCTTGATGCTCATCATTTGTTTGTCTCCAGTTTGAGTCTCTTGGTTCTGCATTTTATCAAAGTGAGCACTAATGACCCGCCTTCTGATCCCATCTCTCTTCAGAAAGCACAGAGACATGTGTGGCATATGTGCATAATTTTGAAATTCAATACCGTAATAAAGTTTGATTCATGCAATCATTTACATTCAAATGAATTGCGTCTGCTGCATTAAGGCAGACATGAAGCAGGGGTTGTCACTTATATTGCAATCATTAATTCTCGTTAGCTTGTTTATGAATTCTTTGATTAATTACTGTAAAACCCCTTTAGCTGGAGTCTGCTCTGCAATTTACTGTATGGAGGACACAGGCTGAATTAAAGCCTGTACTCATGAATCTGTCTTCCCCGACTCACCGGATTCACCTAAACAGAATTACTTCAGATGTTAATGCACTGGACCAGTTAGATGTGCAAACACAATCAGCAAAGACAGCATTTTTCTTTATTATTCTTCTTCACTCGTCTGATAGAAGAATAACACATTTCTGCAAAGAGCAACATTGATTAAATGTGGCATGCCATTGGGTCGGTTTCTTCTGTTTTTGCTGAAATTCTCTGTCGGACAGAAGGCTCAATACAAATGGCTTTTCTATTAGTCCCCAACCTGCAAAGACATTCATCAGGAACGCATGACACCTCTCCCACAGCAAACATCATCACTGCCAAGAGGATCGGAACTTTTTCAGGTCTGACATTTCTGTTTACCAGTAAAACCTCAGTCTCCCCTCTGGGACTCTGGAAATGACAAAATAGTCCTATAGTCCTCTTTCAATCATTTGTCTCTTAATGTTTCTCCACCTTTTTTTTGGATAAATATTTCATTATGCTGTAATTCCTTTGTTCTTGCCTGAACCAATTAAAAAAAAGTTAAATTTCATCTTTCAAGTCAAAGTATTCAAACATTTTAGTAAAAATGCTTAACTTAATTAACTAAAAACATCTAAATAAAAGTGGTCAGTTTTTAAGTTACTGATTGTGTAATTTTTAACTTCTCTGGAAAAAAATACAGTGAAATAAAAGCTTTAAACACTAAAATACACTTCACATAAAGTCCAAAATTTATTGTACTTTGGAAACCCTAACTATTTTGTTAACTTTCTCAGGCAGTTCTTTAGGAAAAGCTTTAGCAACAAGTGATTTTATATTTACAACCATTTGGATTATTGTTGAAAGATATAAAACGTTATCAAAATCTTGAATCATTGGCACAAATTTACAGAGCCCCTAAAGGAAAATCAAAGAAAAACAAAAAAACGGGTTTTTCACGCATACCAGATGGTATCTTATGTGCACCAGATAGTAAGTTGCGCGCACCTTTTAGGGCAGGGGTGTCCAAATTAAAGCCTCAGCTCCTGCTGGTTTGGAAGAAGTCCTGCCTTTTCTGCTGTTGATTAGCTGGATCAGGTGTGTTTAACCAATAAGAAGCTTCGATGGCAAGTCGGTTGGAAAACATGTAGGACACCAACGCCCTCAAAGCTTGGATTTGGACAGCCCTGCTTTAGGGGGTCCGTACGAATTGAGCTGTTTGCCTACTAAAATAAATACACATTGATTGTGCTGAATTCACATCGGGAAAACTTTTTGTTCTTTGCAAAAGACTCAAAGGCATCAACATATCTGGGAGCTGTGGAGTCTATACTTGATAATTCTCACAGAAATGTATTCGTCTTTCAAGAATGACTGACTCAGACTCATGATTAACGTGAGCTGTCAGGTTTGCCTGCGTTTCTGTTTCTGATCACATCTAGGACACATCCTCGAGTCAGGCAGGTGACGGTCTTCATGAAATATGACAGTCAAAATTTAAAAAACGGATTTGTGTTGTTTCTCAAAATCTGAGCAAGACGTTTTTAAGCTCCGTCGCTGCAGCTTCACTGTTCCTGAGCCAAAAAAGTTTGATTTCTTTAATATATGCTCTCACCTCTACTTTACTCATGCTACTGATAATTAGGAGGCAAACCAGACTGAATATATGATCTGTAGATTCAAAAAGAAATGCATGGTAAGCAACAATGTGAAGGTAAAGGTATCTGCATATTTCATCTGAGATTCACAGCACTGCTTTTGGTTTTCTTGATTCTGTCCTCTAGTTCTGACACCAAAGAGCATGGAAGATCATGTACTGAGGCTAGATTAAAGTTCAAGAATACTCATTCAAATGCAGCCAATTCCCTTTGTAAGAACTAATCTCGAGTCATGTCAAATTCTTGTTCTCAACCAAAATAAAACTATTCTAACACTGGAGAGCAAAAACCACACATTTCCACTCAAATATACCAAAAAACAAGATCTTCCCTTCAGCGAAACATCGAAAAGTCAGAGAGGAATTTATAGTGGTATCAAATTCATTATAGAACAACCTTAGTATATCCAACAGAAAAACAAATTTAACTCTGACTTGAAAGGTTTTTTTTTCAGTAAGTCAGGAAGTAAAGTAAAGGTTTCCAAAGCTTCTGGTGGTTGTAGCGACCCTTCGACCTGATGCTGTCAAAAGATGTCAAAGTATGGCGTACTTTTTAAATGAAACAAAAAACCCCACATCCTCCATGAACTGCCACCTTAATGTGGTGGAGGGGTTTGAGTGCTCGAGTGATCTCAGGAGTTATGCTTTCTGGGGCTTCAGCCCCTGGTAGGGTCTCCCATGGCAGACAGGTCCTGGGTGACGAGCCAGACAAAGTGCCTGGTGGCCGGGGCCCCTCTCAAAGGCGCAGATCGGCTAAAACCCGAAGGATCGATATGGGATCACTCCCCAGTGGGTAAACCACCTACCTGCAGGATCCAAATGTGAGGATACAAATGTGGACCGATACAAAAGGGTCAGACTGATGAAGCTACTTGGATGCGCGGCAAAACATTTCAAGGAAGGACATTGTCAGTCCAGCTGCTATGACTCAACTTCAAGACAACATCTCCTTGATGAAGGAGAACCATGACCAACTTCGCTGCAGTTGTTCCACAACCCATCTAAGCTACGTCATAAGTTTGATAGCTTTTCTTCCAAATGTATTTTCTGAATCCGTTGTCAATGTTCATTTTCAGGATTTGCAGCAGATGTTTCAGACCAGCAGCTAGACGTTACCTGAAAAGTTATGCCTGAGTTGGGGATTGTTTAATGTCAGGTTACAAATGAATGACAAACTGCATTTCTTTCTTTTATACATATAATAATCTGGACAGTCCAGTCCCATGCAGATGAGGCATACAGCAGTGAATAACTTAGAATAATTGTGGCAAAACATCTATTTCAAAGTAAGTCTTATATTAAGCAGTGCACATTATTGTCATTGTCACAAATAAATTGAAACTGTGCAGCAAGCCCTGCAGTGAGACAGAGACCTAAATGATAAATAAATCAGCAGTGAGAAGTGAAGCAATGGAGTTTGGTGGGTATGATACACAAATGCATCCTAAAAACAAGTTCCATCTGCAAATACACAAGTACAAGTTATAAAACATGCTTATTGAACATCATAACTTGGTGCGTGCCCTGAGTGTATAATTACTTTAGTTCTAGCAAACATATTTTATGATTTATGTGGCAGTAAAGACTTGTGCTCACAGCTGAGGACACATTAAAAAATGATTGAAGGGCGGCTGGATATCTATCTAAAGTTTAATTCTACTGAAGCTACAGACAGACACGCATTTCCTCTTTGCAAGGAGAGTAGAAAAAAAAAAAGTCGATCTTCTTCAAGCAGCAGCTGCTCATGGTTTGTTTAGCTTATCTCCCAACAACACTGATCATTAATGGGATCCATTTTCTGTATCATTACAAGCCTCATGGGCAAAATGAAGGAATATCCAACAAAAAAAGACTTTCCAGCTGCAGTAATGACCAACTGAAAGGAATAGAGCAGGCCAGCTTTAAACATTTTTGCCAATATATCTACTGTTGGAGCTGATATTGTAAATACTGGCAGGAGGACACCCTTTGTTGAACATCAGTTTGGTTTTTCATTTCACAAGCTTCTGGTGCGTACTGACGGAGACGCAGAGGAGTTTAGTGGTCACAGAACCATCCCTAGACACATTTGAATCTCCATTCATCAGCACTATGCTGGTAGCTAAACTGAGAAGCATTAGTGCAGTGTAACATCTATAATAGATACATCAAAGCTAAAATGGGCAGAATACCACAAAGCCTGCACTATTAAAAGAAAAAAAACATAGAAGCTGAGGATTATTCTGCACACTCTTTACCTGGAACACATTTCTACATCTCAATCACCCAGCATCACACTGATGCCTTATAATCCACAGCAGTCTCTCAGCATCTGCTCACCCCGATGTCAGAAATAAAAAGTACCCTGCATAATGTATGCAGAATCCCATCACCAAAGTTAGCAGGCCAACGTGCTAAAACAGATGTAATAAATTTGGCATGAGGATTTCTCAGGAAACGAGCGGCGGAAAAAGAGGAGTTCCTACTAAAGCCTAAACTGGAGAACAAACAGGAGGCTGGTCCTCAAACAAACTCCTGCTGCTGGCGGACAGCATCAAATTAAATCAAACTAGAGCTGTAATAAAAGGGAATTTATTTTGTTTTAAGTACATGAGCCTCCCACAAACTCTGGATTCCTTCTTTGACTTATCCAGATGTTTTGAAGTTTGCCGACATACTTATTACACAGCCAATGGCATTCTGTTATTTTTCCAAACTTTTTGATATAGCAAAAACCTACCCTAAAACCCAGCACCAAATCCCTTTCTAAGACTGACAGATAATGTGGCTGGCTGTTTCAAACACAAATGTTCATCATTAGATTGTTTCGGCTTCACTGTCATCTTTCTGTGTTACAGGACAGTCGCCGAGTGGCAGTGCACGGCTCTGATGGAGTTTCTTATGATGACTTGTCTGCAGCAGCAGCTCCATCTCTGCATGAATGAAAAAGCAATCTGGAGGTAGGAGCTGGCCCCACACATGCTACACTGTCAAGAACAAATCTCCACATGTTGGATATCCATCACAGGAAAATCAGTGCGACTGCATCTTCACACGCAGATATGATTGTTATGATGACACTCTGGAGATCCTTGTCTACTCGGTATGCAGAACATAAAGCTCTTTCCTTGTCTCATGGTGACACTCTCATATGTTTACACATTGACAGATGTCATACATGATCAGCCGAACATCGAGGGACAGATCAGGTGTCCTCTGTGACTTAAATTATTCAGCTTACAGCTTTTCTGGTACCTCAACCTTTCTGCCGTCATTATTTCGGAAAAGCACAGGAAGGTACTGATGGGAAGCAGAGAAGAGCGGACTTTGGAGAGCATGTCAGATGCATTTCTCATTAGTGCCCTGAGAGTCACAGACAGGCTGTAGGAGGGCAGCAGGCATCTTACTGGCCCAATCAGCCAGACAGAGGAGCCTTCCTGTGCTGCCAACCACTGACAGAACACCCAGCACAACTAGAAGAAATCCAAGTGATCTTGTTGAAGTGTTGGAAAGAAAAACAGACATTTTGTGGCTTAAGTGCAAGCTGTTGAGATATTGCAAAACTGTATAAGTGATGGATTAAAGTTTCAACTTGTACTTTTTTAACAAAACCTCAAAATCCTCTGCAAACATCAAACAACATCACCAGGGAACTACATTCCTACTTTGGTATGTTAGATGGCAGCGCTCACAGCCATTAAGATAGTTTACTTTTATTTTCCCAGAGGGTCAATTAGGAAAACCGATCCATACAAAAAAAAAAAAAAAAAACTAACCATCTTGTACAAAACTACTGCAGGCTGCAAATTTGCACAAGACACTTAAAAAGTTTTTAGGGTTTGAACTTTTTCTGTCTTTTCACCTCATAGTTTTGTCATACAATGAACTGCACAAAAGTGCAGTAAAAACAACTCTTTGCGTGTACTTGGCAAAATGTCATTAAATATTTTCTATAAACCAATTTACAGTCTGTTTTAAGCCAAACATTTAAAAAGTGAATGCTCACGTGTGATGGCAGCATCCACCACCACACCCACGACAAAATAGTGTAAACAATCATGAACTGCACACGTTTCCAGTTTATAACTACATACTCTTTGTTGGTAAATAAACACATCTTTTTGTGTTAAAATACACGTTCTGTGTTTTCTGTTTGTATTTGAATCGTATGCGCTTTCATATTTTTGTTCTGTTTACTCAGCGTGGTTTGCGAGTTGCTGAAGATGATGCTGGTTTCTACGACTGTAGCTGCGGTTCTGCTCCTGGAGCTGTGCTGCGAGTGCTAGCCAAAAGACGCAGTCAAGCCAGCAAGGCCTTTAAATACCCCTGTCAGGCAATGGGGCAGTGCCTTCTACACGTCTACCAGGGGAGCAACAATGGACTCATTTAGTGTCTATTTGTTTTGCTTCTGTTTTTTGTTATTAATGTGTTAATCTTATTTATTTATTATTTTGTTTGGTCTTTCCTCTAAAAGACCACGTTTTGTTTTAAATCGTGTCTGTACTCCTTGTTGAATGTTGTTAGTTATGTTTGCCAAGTGGTCTGATCAGCCACTATATTCTCCTGGTGTTTCATCTGGCTGTTTATTTCTGTAACTCTGTTTGTTTCGCTGGTTAAGTTGAAGTCAAATTTGTCGCCTGAGTTAATTCTGTCTCTGTTGACCTCTTTTAACCCTATATATGCATTCACATCATATTTGATCGGTATTTCTGAAACCCCTATCTCATTAACACTGATCCAAACTTTCCTTAAAAACCCATTGTAAAGAACTTGGTCCATATTTTCTACCTTGTAGTTTATCATCATTCCACCAGGGGCAGTAGAAGGGCTGTTCCTGTTCATTTCAAAATGGCTGCTTCCATTTTCAGACGTGGGTAAATAAGGTGTGTTTTTTTTTTTTTTCCTGAACACTCATGTCAACATTTTTACATCTTAAACTAATATTGTTGTCAACAAAAACTTAAAGAACCACTCCAACGAAAATAGTCTTTTTTGTGTCTTTATTATGTTCCATTTCCTTTTCTCATAATAGAGGACCTACATAAAATAATTTACAATTATAACTCCTCCGCCCCCTTACGTGCATTCATTTTCCTCGTCCGAGCTGCCCTCTGGCTCAAAACTGGACAGCTGGATTGATCCAATATTGTTCACCATTATTTCTGCGCTGCTAATGCTAGCTTGGGGCTATAAGCTGGGGCTAACCAGCTCAGTCTTAGTGCAGGCTAGTTCAGGACAATTCTCTGCATTGTTTGTTTTCAAATGACAGGACAGCAAGCTTGTCTTTTAGTCCGTATTTTGTTTTTTGCATAACATTAAAGGCGATGGTCAGACATGGGAGACTTCTGCCTGCATTACACAAGCAACGCATGACAAAAAAAGCCTTTTGTATGTGTATGTTAAAAAGCCTTTTTTAATATACACAGATTTAATAACTCAAACCGTAACAGAGGAACACTTAAATCCCATCCCACAAATACAAATAAAAAAATCTCAATGAGACAACTGTTACATACTAAAATAAATAATCATATGGAGTGCTGCAAAATGCAACCTACCTCAGGCGTGTCACAACTAATAAAGTCTTGCTGCTGCACATCAAATACAGATATAAATCAATAGGGGGCACTCAAGAGCCCATTAAGTAAAATAAATGAATAATGATAGCTCCTGTGGAAAAGTGGATTCACATTTATTCTGTTACAAGCGCAGAAACAGAGTTTTCTGTGACTGCGGGGTTGCCCCAAGCCAACAGTCCCACCCACAAACCAGAATTGTATTTCTAATGAGCTACTGCCGTTGGGAAGAAAATGCATCTCAAAAATAACAAAGGCTTTTTGAGTTTGGCTAAAAACTGCAGTCATAATTAAAAGACTACTGAGAATGAATTTACAAAAGAAAAGTGACATGGTTGGATTGGGGACTTAAACCACTAAAAGTATTATAACAGATACTTTCCATCTCTCATTATTACATTTTTCATAATGTTCTGATTTCCTCTTAGGCTGTTTAGTCACAAACATCCATGTAGTTCTTCCTGCACACCTGCTCTTTGACTGAAAGGGTAAAGCCAGAGTTTACCATCACACGTGGGCGATCTAAAAATGCTTATCTGTTGACTCAAAATGTAATTTAGGCTGATCCATTTCATTTCAGAAATTCCCTCTTCAGACATGAAGTCCTTGCTATGAAGCCAATTAGCAGCTGGAATGAGGCTGTACTTTTACGAAGGAAATAATTATCCAGCAATACAAAAGAAAGAAAACATTGTAATGTGCATGTGTATGTGTGTATTATCCTCAAAGGACAAACCATTTAATTTTTGGAGACACTATATGATTCGCCGTTTTTTGAAAGACATTTAAAAATAATCCAAAAGGTTTACTTTAATGGCAGACAACAAACATGATGTAAGAACCTGTTGCTTATAATCAAAAGGAGATGAAATTGATCAGAGGGGTCAGCTTTGAGTTTCACAGGGCGAGGATAACGCTTCAAGATAAATCAATCAAAAGCTCAGTACAAAAAGATAAAGGAAAGGGATTGTGGGTGAGGTCAGTGTCTCCTCTGTGAATCTTCAGGTGAGAGGAGGCAAGATAAGAGATTAGATCTGGGTAATCTGCATTGCCTAGTGCAGATCTGGGTTCAGTTGATGATGGTAACTAGTTGTGGAGAAACAGGGATTGGGGGGGGGGCTCCTGATGGCTGTGCCAGGCTTCAAAGCACCGGCTGCCGCATCAAAGACTCTGCTCAGAGAAGGATATGGCAACTGTGATGCTATGCTTGTGAGAAAAGTGTGTGTGTGAGGCCAGCAAGAGATAGAAGCTTGCCTGAAGATGCGTTTCTCTTTGCCGAGAAATGAGGACGGCCTATAAAATACATTAAGACAATATGTTTACAGCATCAATTTTTTACTGGGGCCACTACAGGAAAAGATTGTGTTTTCATAATTTATGAGCTGGAAGCTGTTGTGCAGTCACTTGTATGCATCTTTAGGTCAAACTAAAATTTCATGAAACCAATTGTTTTTTAAATTAATAAATAAAGGCTCACTTTATCACACACATATAGCCTCTGTGGAGTTGAAAAGAAGAAAAAAAAAAAAGAAGGTTTCAGTTCAACAAGCTGTGCAGACTAGATAACCACCATTTAGACCACTTCAAATCGAATTCTTTTTCTTGGAAAATTGAAATATGTAAGACACTCCTGAAACATTAAGTTCTTCAAAGGGGCTGTAATAATGCCCCGTGTTTCATCTGCATGCTTTAAGAGACATAAAAAAAAAAATAAAAGAGTACATTTTGATACATACTTAAAAGGTTAAAGCACATTATTCACAGTTAAAAATAGAATCTGGTGAGTAGTTCAATGAAGCCTAAATGAAATGGAAATTTATGCAGTCATACTGTACGTTTCATTGCCTGTGTTGTCCCTTTGAATACTACATCCAAAAGTTGTCTCCGTGGTGCTGCAGAACTCATCTGACAGTACAGAAATGGCAGTTCTACTGTCTGCAGAAGGCAGGAATACAGGGGTCATGCAGGAGTCGACTTTAACAGCAGGAGTAGATCTTGACTTTAACAGACTGGACCTTTCAGACAAACTAGAGAGAATGCACACAGGTAGTTTTAAAAAAAAATCATTGGACATTGCAACAGTATTTTCAGTAAAAGTCTTTCAAATCAAGTAGCTTTTTTGAAGAAAAGCTGGTTTATGATGTCTGGGAAATTCAAGGCTCTCATTCAACCTGATGTCAGGCATGCCAGCGCATCCTTGAGTGAGGCACTTAATCTCCATCAGTTGTGCGGCTGCTGTTGTGCTGCTGATCTTCTGCTCTAAGGAGCAAAATGAAATGACAAATGAAGTAACAAAATATAGGGGAGAAAAATTGGACTTCTATATTCTGCAGATGCAGCTCTTTCATGCACCACAATTGTGAAATGCATAAAACATATGAACTGAAGGCATGCCTTGAAGCATTGCTCTGCTCCTGCTTTATAAGCCTTTCTGATGGCGTGCCATTTTGCTGGTTATTCACCATGCTGGTTGTTGCAGCCTATATAAAAGAGATGCCTTTAGGGCACAAGAAATTTGTGGCAAATTCTTTTTCCACCTCCTTATGAATGATCGCCACAATTGTCTCAGCACCAGCCTCCATCCATTAGGCCATCATCCTCGCAGAGTCTACCTCAGGGACCTACTTAGGAAAATGCTTCGTTCCTCACTGTGATTGGCCCACCACACTTGTTGTGGCCTCTCTGTTGCTATGGTTTCCACGGAGGCTGTGCTGCACTGTTCACTAGCTCCATCTGTTTTAGGTTTCAGCTGGGTGGAAAATGCTGCGTTTCCACTCATTTTCTCAGTGGGGGGTACCATCCACCCTGCTGAAACTTCCCCCTCTCTTTGCTGGCACACATCAACAGCTCCTGACAGCAGTTCAGATACATCGCTCGTCAGAAAGAAGGATTGTTGCTTAGTGTTGGACATGCTTCATCAGTCTGAAGGCAAAGCTATGTTAGGGAGGCTGAGCAGATTTGCTCGCTTTCTGCCAAGCGACCCAGGTGCGGAATTCAGACCGGGCAAGAGTGAAGAAAAAAAATACAGTAGAGTGAGTCATTTAGTTGAAAGAGAAAGAAGGTCAAAAAGCAAAATGTTACAGCTGTGTACATTTCCTTTTTTCAATCTTCCACCAAAGCTACTGCTTTCCAAATCCCAACCACCTAAAACCACCATAGGAAGGCTTTTTTGTTTTTTAAAAAAAAAACAACTACTTGCTTTTCATTTAAAAAGTTTGAATAATTTAAACTTAACCAACATGGAAAAGAAGGAAGGACAAGCTTGGACCTTGTAACAACGTGGCTGATTACTTTTGTGCTCCCTGAAGTAGCAGCAGAACAAAGCCATGCTTGAGTTGATACCTTTTCCGCTTTCCCGCTTGAGATTATCACCAAAGTAATACTGCTTGTTGGCCTCCTGCCAGATCCCTAAGAACATGCCAGCATGGGTCCCGTTTGTCCTCACACAACTTTATTTTATGCAAACACAGCTCCGGAATTCCGATTTGGACATACAGAAAAAAACACGCTGCGATCAGATTAGGAATGTGCGTTGCACCAGCTGGTAAAACACAGCTAAAGGCATGACCAACGACGTAAACAACAATAAATCTCTCTGACACTTCATCATAAGATAAGCCCTTGGAGTTTTGACTTATCACATCAACTGAAATATCTTTGGGCTGAAGATGTAAGGCTGAATATTCTTACAAGACGGTGAGTAATGGTGTGTGATATTACCACAAACCCTCAATGTGCGAGACTCCCAGGGTCATCTGAGGGATTCCTGCATTGCCACAAATGTCACAGCTCATAGAGACTGCACGGGATGGGGTCTTTTGAAGCCAATTAAATGTTACTGCTCAGCTACAGCCAAGACAAAAAAAGGAAGTGCAAGGGTGGAATGGAATAGGCTGAGGGGACCAGATGTAAAAATAGTTATGCTTTGATTCTTTATTGTTTTAATTTTGACTCCGTCTTTGGCATTATATAAGAGATCTTAGTCAATTTTGTGTAATTCGATGCGAAGAACAATCATGGAAAACAGTAAAATTATAGTTCTTTTTTTTTTTTTAACTGACAGGGCTAATGAGCAGTATAAGTGTGAAAATGGAAACAGCTCATTAAAGGTGTGTCTACATTTTAATGTGAAATAGATGAAAAAAGGAGCTAGTGTTTGCTCAGGGACTGCAATTTCAAGTCGACATAATTATTTGCACAAGAGGAAGAAGGAGTAGAGGAGAGTATTAGACGTTCCCTAAAAGTAGAATACAACATAAAAAAGTCCATGGGACGCAATCGTATAGATAAAGCCTTAGTCACAACTAGCCTCATGGATGGATACGGGCTGTCTGCAAAACAGGCGAAAATTTGCAAACCTGCATGGGGCACGAAGGTGGCCTGGACAAAATATCAAAGTCATAGATAGCTCTGTGAGCCTGCAGGGCCAAAATGTTCAAGCACATTTTATCTATGTGCATGCTGTGAGTAACAGGTCATGGTGAACACCGACGCAACAGGCATGGGTAAGAAAGGGTGCAGTAGGTGAGACGCAGGCCCGTCGTAGATATTTTTCACTTTTTTACCTCCGCAAATTCTGTGCAAGTAGGTCGTTGGTGCTGTTCAAGCAATAAGAGTGGGGGCTTGCTCCTTGCATGCAACTTGAATGTTAAAAATGAGGAAATTAGACAACCAGGGCGTAGTTTGTTGGGACATCCTACTTGCCTATCACCTGCACACCCCTTGAGGTAGCCGCATGAGCCTCAAGGGAACTGCAAGACATAGCTGTGCTCGCCTTAAGAGACAGCCTGTCTAGGGTTTTGGACAACCCAAAAATGTGCACCCATAATCTTGTTTCTTTGTCATATAATCTGAAACCAGGTTTGTTGTCAGAGATCAATTCTTGAATTATATTTTGTCATGACAAAGGATGCTGACACAACTTTCAAAAGGCAGTAGCAGATGGATGAAGGAAAGATCATTCACGAGTCACACAGCAAAGTCAGGGAAATCTGGCTGTATATGCAAACCTGTAAATTGATTTCTCCTATAACCAGATTTTCCATTGAAACCAGATTACTTATGGGCCCGTAAACACCAACAGTCCCTCGATGCTGAAGCGTTTTTGTGTCTTTTTGACGTTCTCCTGGTGTTGCAGAGCAAATACAGGCATACAAATCCTTTAAAGATCTATGACAGATAATGTCGTTTCCGTATTCCATTACTGACAGGCCTTTTGTGCAGAAATATGAGCACAAAGACAAACTGTGCGGGGGGGGCAACCTCCACAGGCAACAGTGAGGCAGAGCACCACCAGGCACCCCTCTTCTCGCTGCTCAGCTGAGACACAGCTGTTGATCGCATCGGGAGGTCCTCGGTTGGTGAGGCAGCAAAGTCACACTGTGCCGCAAAAAAAAAAAGCGGTCTTTGGAAAAGCGTGAGCTGTGCAAGTGTTTGCATCTGTGTGTATTGGCTGGATTTGTCACAGCTGAGAGGCTGGGCTGCTGTTTAAATCAGTGGAAGGCCGTGGGTTGGAACTCAGATGTTTGAATGTAAATTATTGGTGCGTGGAAAACAATCAGCTTAACTTGGTCCTACACTGTGAATTATTTGCTGCTCTGTAACAAAGAAAAATCCTGCACAGAGCATAGTGTTGCTGTGTGTCAGTGGGCATGCTTCTTAACAAATTAAACATTTATTTTCCTCAGAGTTCCAAATTCTTCTGTAAAGAACTTGTGTGCACAAATGTATGCTTCTTTGAAGTCACCTTGGCTCATGCAGAGACTGTACGTCCTGAAGCCAAAGACAAGTGTAATCAAGAAGAGCTTTAATGCAGAGTGGCATTTGTTAGTGTCCCAGACCAGCGAGGATGCAGGCTTCGCTGGGACAGTCACCGGTTCTGTCACCCTAAATAGATCTGCTGTCCTCACCTGGCTGGAAGAGCAGGCTGATGGTCAGCCCGTATTAATTTTGGAGATGTTCTGGGTCCATGGCTGGAGCACAAGCAGAACCAAACAAAGCGTCTCTCAGGAAGACCTGCTGTCACTCCAACCACAGAAAGATCCACAGAGAAATCTTAACTTTCCATTTTTCTTTTCCTTCCTTGTCAATGACATTGGGGATTACATCTGCTCATTTCAGACAGCAGCAACCTGTGTGTTCGTGAGACTAAGTGTGTGTAGGACCCGGCAGGACTCAGTTCGAGTTAGCACATGTGTCACATTGAGAGGACACCTGCTTGGCAGCCGTGAACCGCCTTACAACTGCTATGTGTGTCACAGTGCTTCTCACCTTAGTTTTTGTCTTTTAGCAAGGCTTCTTGGAGCAGTAATCGACCAGAGTACCATCTCCTAAAACATCATTATTAGCAGTCACAGGCAGAGGCAACTTAAGTGCTCTCTTAAACTTTAAACAGGAGAATATTATGATTAAGAAGTGGCTATTAGATGTCTGAATTCAGACAAGTGCAGAGAAACTGTGTTTAACTCTAGACAGTGGCTAATGTGGCTCGAGTGTCTGGCAGCTGCTGCAACTAAGTGAATCTTTAATTTTTTCAGAATAAAATGTAATGTTTTTGTATTGTTTGGCCAGGGGGTGCGACTTATGCTTTGGTGCGACACATAAGCGATTAAAAAGTAACTAACAACAACCACTAGAGGGGATTGTAGGCGTGTGCATCAGTATTTTCTGCTGACAGCAACGCAAAAGTAGAAGCGCCGCTCTTGAACTGGGCTTGGCAGAATTGTTCTAAAATAAAAAATTCAACAGATTTGGTGATTTGAAGTGATATGAAGAGATTAGTTGACTTGTTTTCTATGCTTTACTTGAAAAATTGCTCATATGTTGCACAAAGATACGGTAGATTCCTCTTATGTTTCATGTAGCTTGACAAGCTCAATGTGTTAGAACAGTGAAGCTTGCACGCATTCAGTCGATTATTTTTACCTATCTTGTTGATATGATTGACTTTTCAAGAAGAAACGTCTGTTCTTGTTCCAATATTGTTAACTAAATTTCTTCCAAAAGTGCGACTTATTTTCCAATGTGACTTACATATGATTTTTGCCTTTTTTTTACAGAAAAAAATAGTATTTTAGTAAATAACTGTATTAACAATTATGACTGAATTATACATTAAAAACATTTAATTTAAAATAATTCTCTTTCCACCCATCCATCCATCTGAATGCAAGTCATTTTTAAGAATTTTAATAGTTTTTAATAAATTGTACCAAGTGGTCCTTTAATAAATGAACTTTTTTCAATTTTTTTTCTCTCAGAGTAGGAGATGAGATTATTTTACTCATCTCAAAATTCATTTCTTTCTTATATTAAAGAAATGTCATCACTTTTTTCAAAAATGGCTGGGTTTAAATCATTTCCTTATATCCAGTCTATGCCAACTTTGAAAATCAATATTGATTAATCAAATTTATGAATCACTTATTTAAAGTATCAGAAGTTTTATGCAGTCAATATTTAGAAATGTGGTCATTTGTGTTTAAGGCGATGTTTGACTTTGTGCTTTTCAGAAATCCATCCATTGAAAAATGTTGAAACACGTTAGTGTTAGTGGGAAAACCTCAATCAGCTTCTGTTGCCTACTTATGTTTTTTCTTTTTGTGGTCTCTGTGGTCACCCTGCTGATTTAGCCTCTCCCTTCATCTCCCATCCAGTTACAATCTTAAAAGGAATACACACAAACACGCAAGAAGAAAAACTTTAGCCAGACTCTTCTGTTGTCCACTGACAGAATGTGAGGATTTTCACTGTGCCAAAACAGTTTTGGCACAGAAAGAAAGCATTTTCCACCCCCACGCTGGATCTCTGCCCAGAGACCGCTAACCTTGGCCAGTTTGAAGCTACATGTCTACTTGGAAACTGCAAAGACATTTTCTCTCTATGACAGGAAAATCGATACAAGCCCGCCCCACCCCCACTGAGAGACAATGTATGTTAACTTGATCAATGCAATCAGAGAGTTGGCAACAAAATCATACAAAAATGAGGTTCTCCGAGGTCCAAATTAGCATGCAAATTCAATGGGGAGGCCTTTGATTGTCTTTGATTGATATCATTATGCAAACACTGATTGGGAAGCCACAGCTCTTAAGACAGTTGGCTCCAAGCATTAAAGGAAGTCATGACGTGATGTGGAGACAGGTAACTAAGTTGAGGTCACCATGTGTTCAATTCGTGGATGAAATGAAATGTTGTGCTCGTCAGAATTGGCTCAATCTCTGTCCCCAAAACGGCTTGGATGATAGAACTGGTGGGTAATGGGTTTCAGGGAAAAAGAGACTGCTGAGGAATTGACCATAGAGAATTGACATGTTGTGGAATCACTTTTAGGCAGTGATGTGGATGCAGGTGGAGCTGAACACAACACGCGTGATTGTTTCCATTTGTCTCCTGGGAAGTAATCACAGGTTCATGAAACGTTTATGTTTGAGACAACTGGGAATTGTGTGTTATAGTTTAGAGCCAAATAATCCACAGTTTAAAGCATCTGCTTTTATAGAGAAGTTATTTTATGAGACATACACACCAGGCTCGGAAATGTGTATTCGAGCAACTACTTTCAGGGGAAAGTCTATGTAAACGCACGGCTAGGCACGTTTTGGGCTTCTGCTTTCAAAAGTCTAGTGTTCATTCATCGGTATGCATGTTTTCAGTCAGCATTCTAGCTCTATGAACAAAACGAGCAGCAATTGAGCACACATCAAAAGTCAAACCAGTTGAACTTGGACCAATCTTGGATTTGGTGGTGATGTATGGATGGTGTCCTTTTCAAAGTACCAGCTGTTCAAAAAGTGATCATGGGGGAGATGGTTTGTGCCAGGGCGGAATTATATAACACCAAGTCTTTCATATATTTGAACAGAGCTGTGAAAGGAAAAGCCTGGAGCAAGATTTGCACATTTTGACATTTCACACCAAGTCTCATGAGTACATGTGCTGGCATCAGGTAGCAACAGTCTAATGTGAACACCATATGCTAAAAGCGCATACTGAAGTCCACATTTACCATGTTTGTGAACGCATCACACATGCCCGGTGTGGAGGTAGCATGAAACCTTTGTAGATGGGGAAAAAGGCTCCACATTTTTACACTGCTGATTGCAGAAACTAAAACTGGCAAAACGCCAACACAGCCCAACCCTAATCAGCGTTAATATTCACTGTGCGACATTTATTTCATTATTTTGGACAATTTTTATTCATTAAGTTCAATTATGTTCAGAAATGTCCAATTTGATTACTGGTTTTAATTTGATTCAATTGGATTAGATTTGATGGTTATTGTACAAGTTTAATGTATCCGTTAAAAAGCTCTGTGAGGACTTTTGTCTAACAGAGATACAGAAAATTCGTTTTTTTTGAACTGCTCTTTTTTTAAATTGAAACTGTATACTAAAGGTTGTCCATTATTGCTCTTGTTAATACAGTGAATCTTCCATAGAAGACAAAGATGAATGTGTAATAACACAAAATCTCATTAAGTATCTTATAGTTTCTAGTGTGAATATCTTTTTAAGACTCATTAAAAGGCAAAACTATGTTCTTAGTACCTTTTCAGTTGTAGACTTGTTTGAAGACAATAAATCTTGAATATCTTGTTAAGGTATTTAATCTCAAAACATGTTATTTTAAGCAAAATTTCTGAAGAAACAAGTTGTTTTTACTTTATATTAAATATTTTACAAAGTTTATTTATGGAAACAACTTTTATTTTGACTTATAGCACAGAAAAATGCATTTAACCACAGCAGGACAGTAGTTGGTAATTAAACATACATTCATAACTCATTTTTAAGGCAGATTTATCCTAAAATGTGTAACTCTAGTCTTTAAGATGGTCATGGTTTAGAATTAAGGATAGTTGGACTGTTGTACCACTCAAAATACAATATATACAACATATATTAGGAGGTAATGGTGTTTAAACATATTTGCTTTAAAGCTATAAAAGTCTTTTTCCAAAATATATGCTTATTTTAAGACATTTCCAATTACCAGAGTAATATAGCTAAATATGACTGATTATAGCCAATTTCAAGATTTAATTTTGTCCAAAAGAGCAAGACATCCCAACATACTTAAGAAATCTCTCTAAGATTTCTCTAAGAACTTCCTGCATTTCACTAAAAGGGAGGAAAATTTGGTAAAACCATGCTCTTATACTGTATGACTGCTCCATGAGCAATGTCTGACTTCTGTCAGATTCCACCTCTTGTCACACACTCTTGATCAACAGAAGTTTGCAAAAATGTGAATCCACTCTGCTGAGGGTGCAGGGATTGCTGTTCCCTGTTTTTGAGATTTTTCTTTCATGTCCTCAGCTAGCTCTTCCACACTTACATCACCCAGATCAGCACTTGCATGATCCCCTGGATAGTAGTCTTATTTTGAAAGGGGTCAGCATGTCAAAGCTATGCTCTCAGAAACAGTGCCTTCAAGGAAACTGTTTTCCCCAGTCTTACTTTACTTGTCTTCTAATAGGATTCATTGCTTGAATAGTGTGAGCCTGCCTGGGAAGTCGCTGATGGCACTTCAGTGGTTGATACCTCAACAGCTTTGCCCACTTTGAAGGGATTAAGTTGTAGCAATAACGTGAGCAGAATCCTCTCTGGATAAAGATGAGGAGGACAAAGGAACTCCTCAAAGACTTCCCGGAAAAGGCTGATCCAGTTTCACAGCTGACACTTAATGTGGAGGCTGCAGAGAGGGTTAATAGCTACAAGTACTGCAGGAACAGCCTGACATTAAGCTGACCTTTCACAATAACACACAAAACATCTTCAGGAAAAATGGCACCAATAAATCTCTCTCCTTCAGAAGCTGAAACAATTGCATGCAGCTCCTCCCATCACATGCTGCTTCCATACTACTGCAAACTCCTTTCATCTCCTCCTGTTTTTTTCTCCCAGAAAGTCTAGAACTGAAGGAAACTGCTTTTCCTACCGGACAAAAAGACGTTTTTATTGGATTAACTTGGCACAATGACAATCAATTTGCTCTTTTTCACATGGAAAATGTAATTTCCTCTAATTTTATTTTCTGCTTTTTTATCTAGTTTTGATCCAATTAACAATAATGCTTCATTCGGCCTCCAGGGACCCAACTCACATTTATTTTTGAGAAAGAGGACGTTCTTTCCTTTCTCTCATAAGTGATTTTTGGTAACATATATTTGAATAGTTAGTTTAAAAAAAAAAATTACATAGGAAATATATTTAGTCGCCAAGTTTTCAATCTTCCCAAATAGATTTCCACAGAACACAGTTGGGTTTTATGACTGATCTCAAAAATGTGCTTTTCTGTTTTTTTCTTGTATGTTTTTAGTCAAATTATTGATTAAATGGGATTATATACATATGTTTTAGCACATTTGTTTTATGAACAAACTTTAATTGATGAAAACAAACTAAATGTTTCTTTTTGCACTACTCATTCTTAAAGCAAATGATAACAGTTTTATGGGATTTCTTGCTCAGGCATCAATTAGTACAATCAGTGTTACAGCTAATGCATGTCATCAAGTTTCTCTATTTCACTGCCTAAAAAAAATTAATCCTTTTCCTCCAACTCGCATTTTTCAGCTCGTCTTTTACAAAATCACAGCACGTTAAAAATTCACTCTATTTTTCTTCTGCATGCACACAAAGTGTTAAGTCATTTCAACAATTAAAAGGTGACAACCACCACCTGGCTACTGTCATCAAGTGATTAACTACCATACTGCTAAGGTAGCATTGCCCTACTTTTTAGAAAAGACTAGTTTGGATTGTCGTCTTAATACCTGACGTACACACCTGCTCCTTTGGGACTATTGTGAGCTTAAGCTCACATCCATATTAAATAATACATCAAACTTATTTTCAGCCACAACTGTCAAAATGCACTCTAATCCTATTTGCAGCTCACCATGAGTAATAGGTTCACTGCACCTTCACCAAAGAGTGATCACAACATCTATTTTTGTAAGCTCAGCATCCATTCGTACCTGCAGATTAAGGTGAATAGCAGAATGTAGTATAAATGCCATGATGACGGCACTCCTAAAAAGCAGAGGGAACAACTCCAAAAATGAAAAATAAAAAAAGCCTGAAAGGAGTCAGATAATGGCTACTGAATTATTTTATAACTGCTGTTTGAATAAAATCTCAGCTTTCTGGGAAAATGTTATAGTTAGCACTTTCTAAATTATAGGAATTATTTACTATTACATTATGGCATTGTTATACTATGCTGCTGAACTAAGAAGCATTAAAAAAATGGAGAAAAAAAATAGAAATAAAAAAACTGTTTTGTATGATTATTTAGAGAAACAAATTCAATAGTTGTGTAAAAACGAATTACTTGTGTCCTTCTTAAAGGTCACAAGAATTGAAAACGATAACATTTTATGGTAACCAGCTTTACACAATGTAAAATGTTTCTGCCCAGTTCCTACAAGATTGCTTAACCCTTTAAGAGCTTTAGCTCCAGTGTCAATGTTCTTGGACTACAGCAACTGTTCAACCGTTTTTATGCAATTCATGGGATTCCAGTGGATCCTAAAGCAGAGAAAATAAAAAGTGGCTTTGCGCCATTAACTTTTGTAATGTGTTGCATATTGGTGCAAAGCCAAAATAAAAAGCTACTTTCTACCACAACAAATTCAGCTGATTCACGGTCAAAGATTTACGATACGTCAAAGAGTTATCTAGATGTCGCTTGTGACATCTCCGGTGTTAAAAGGTGAAGACAAGCTTTGTACAGATGCCAGAAACGGTCAATTAATGTTGTGGAAGATGGATATATTATTTTTGACAAGATGCAAGAAAGTATATATTTTTCTGTTACCCCATATTCATTTTTGTTTTTTCTATCACTGGTAAAAAAAAAAAAAAAAGAAAAGCTTCAGTGAACAAGAATTTTTCATTTTTCCTGATCTCTCCTCTCCTCCCCAAAATGTTGAAATGTCTCCAAAGTGAATTTCTGCTGATATGAATTTGAGAATAGTTACCTTTGATTCAGAATGAAAACTGCATAGAAGGATTGACATCTGGACTTTACATTTAAGGAAGAAGAGTTTAAGCGACTCAATTTCAAGATGTCACCTCAATAAATATGTGCCTTCTTTGACATTTTGCACAAAAGGAGATTTTTCTTAAAAACCTGTAAACAGGAAGCTATTTGTCTTTACATTGTGTGCCTATTCATGGCATTTTCTGAGCACCTTCAAAATAAAACGGTGTTGCCCTTTGCTAAACGGTTTTTCTGACTTCAATCAGACTTGGGACACAGACGATATCTACTCTGGCACACAGACTCACCAGCTGCTAGTAGAAACAGCAGAGAGCCTTCAGTCATCTCCGGCTCCCTGCTTTCAGAGACACAAACCATACCTCAAGATTCTGGGTATTAGAAGCATTTCATGCAGAGCATCAAATCAAGAGAAGACAGCTAGACTGGAATTCAAACTGTGAAGTTTTATAAAAATCAATCCATCTTTACTGACAGGAGAACTGACAGAATAAAATTATTAGTAAGCTGCAGATTAGCATGAGTAGAGAAATAAGACATCACATACCAAGTAGATTCATCATTTAAGGCCTGTATCCTGATAAATACATACTTTGAAAGCCATCTAGGAGTTCTTGTTTGAAATGACTGCAATCAGTGACTAAAAGACATAAATCCAATAAATAAATGTTAAAAAAGTTCATTTAAGGAGAGCCAACATCAAAGTGGTCATCAATATGTCACTGTTTATTAGACTTTATATTCTGATGGAGCCAAACTTTGTAATGTGGGTTTGCTGATGATGGAAAAAATAAGAGATTCTAAGGAAATCTTGCTGCCACCCAAACACAGAAAAAAACAGCCTGAAGGCTTTTCTATTTACAACTTCTTTTCTCTCAGATCCACAGTTGAGGTGCGACTACCTCAGATGGTGTTTGTGAGCCGACTATTGTGTTCTGAGGTAATCTTTTGTGCACCATCCCAAAGTAATGTAAGTTGAAGGAAAAGATGGGACTATGCATATAGTAAAAATGTGCAAATGAAAACCAAAACCATTAAAAGTAAACCTCAACAGCACTAACTATGTGGGAGGACATGCATGGATGAACAGCAGAACATCTGCAAGCAGCATTTAGAGGTTAGAATCACCTAATCAGCCTGTGGGAAAGACAGGGATGACTAAAACAAACGAAAAAAAAAAAAAAACTGTCCAACCAGGTTGTAAAGAAGCAGCTGCCATTTTGTAACATTCGTAAATTAAAGGATTTTAAGAGTGGAGTTCGAAGGAATTAGCATGAGCTGAAATACTAACTCAAAAACAACAGATGTGGAGATGATTACTAGAGACACAGATGTGTCAGTAACATAGCTGACACCGAAATGGATGTAAATGTGTTTATATTTCCATCCATTTACTTTAGGGGTGCTTAACTGGAGCCCATCCCAGCTGTGATGGGCAAGAGGGGACAAAATTACCCATCTTAGCAGCCAAAAAAATCAAAAGTCTTTCGCTTTCACCCAAACTACCAGTTTTAAATCATCAAGCAGCTCAGGATGTGTGTTTAGGGGACCAGAATGAAACCATACAGAACAAAGCTTGGAGAGTCCTGTGTTTTTGTTGTGGAAAGGCTCTTTTAGCATCAGAAGAAGGAAAATCAGTGCCACTGCTGCCTGTCATTATTATGTCAGCATGCACAGCTTTGGTTAAAAGCAAAGGCAAACCTACAACCACCTGTGGTGATGATCTTTCTTCTGATTTGGTTAAGAGCTCTTAAACATTTGGAGCATTCTGTGTACTGAACAGGAGAAATGCATGACTAATTCAATTCCTGCACGCCACAAAATTATACATTCTGGATCTTTAATTGACTCCTGCATGTAGACTTTCTAACCTGTCTCCCCATTAATGTGCAGCTTTTTATGTTCTTAATTAATGGCCAATGCAGCGTCATAAAACCACTCCATTACATCTGGAATTGAAAAGCCACAGCAGCTTGTACAGTGTTGCACCGCTGGGAATGCCAAGGAGACATTAATCAGCTAAATGGAATTCAGTAAGATGGACTTGGTCCCCTGGTGTGAATTGGACTATTTTTCATGTTGTTGTCATTCTGTCTGTGTGGCACTATTGCAGATGTAGTTTTCGTCTTTTCACCCAGGATCCATTTGAATCAGCTCAAATGCCCCCTTCTTTTTTCCCTTCCTGCTTTAGCTTGTTTGTTCTGCAGCCATGTTCAGGCTTCTGACACAGACAGTCTGCAGAGTGAAATGTCATATTTTATGTCCTTATTTGGTAGATAGTTATTGTTTTGTACACAAACTACACACAAACGCACAAATGCATACAGAAGAGGTACAAGCTCACAACTTTCCAGCTCATGTTTAGAGAGGCTGCCGCACAAGGCAGTCCTTCAGGGGCTTGTTTTGAATAAAATGCATTTATGGTCAATGCTGACTGAATACAGATTTACATCTTTGAAGGAAGAGGGTGCTGAAAGCTAATTCAACATAAATGCACAAAAATATTTAAATCAATGCATAGTGATTTGAAAAACACATTTAAATATTTTATATTTAAACATTTTATATTCAATATATACAAAAATTATAACAGGTGTAAAATTGAAATAATTTGCACTGATTTATTTGAAATGAATTTTACAAATAGGATTTTTTTTTTAAAGTTCCCAAACCTTCTTGAACTCCTGAGACCTCACTGAATAATGAAGGCACTTGTTATCACACATTTCAGTTACCTGGGAGTTAAGGACTGCTGGCACAGCTAATTGAGATCAATACGTTCATTTATTTATTTATTTTTTTCGTTAATAGCAAATTCATTAACTACTTAACCACCCTTTCACTTTGTGTTAACCATCCAGTTTTCACACCCACCAATTCAAATGTATTTAAAAAGAAATTCTAAAAACAAAAATAAATACCCTTTGGGATTCAATGAAGTACTTGTGTGTGTGTGTGTGTGTGTGTGTGTGTGTGTGTGTGTGTGTGTGCGTGTGTATATATACACACATATACATATATACACACATATACATATATACACATTATATATATATATATATATATATATATATATATATATATATAAATTGATTATGTACTTAATTTTGTCATTTGGCATGCAAAAATAAGTATAAAAAAAAGTTTTCTCAGAGCATTTTATAAAAATAAATAAAGAAATACAAAAAGAGAACCAGGGAAGCTGATAAAAATAAATAAAGTCAAAAAGAACAGACACCCAGGCTGTGAGCCATGAAGTTTCTCAGTATAAAAGGTCTGGATGGCACAAGGCTGACATCATTAGGAGCAGCATAATGATCCCCAGGATTTGATTTCTTTTTTTTTTGGCATTTGTTTCATCCTCTCTAGCTGGCATTGGAAGCGGAACAAAAATAAGACTGCTTAAAACAAACTAAACACATGCACGAATGTCATCCCTCTCTGAACAGGGCTTCCGCTTGATGTTTGGGCTCATTTGGGCCTTGGCCAAATTTCTCTTAAGCTGGGTGCAATTACTGCAGCTAGAAGGTTCTGTTCAGCTTTAAAAAGACAAACTCTAGAGCTTAAACAAGACTTGCATTGTGATTGAGAAAAAGAGGGAAATGCATCAAGAAAGACTGAAGACAAGAAGTTATTGTTTTTTTTTTGTTAGAATAACAGCTTGCATCTTAAGGTATGTGATGCTTTAAGATCTCAGAAATGTTTCCTCAGAAGCTCAGTTTGGCTGCAGGCCTGGAAAACAAGTCATCTTTGAATGTAGTGACAGATTTATTCAGTGAGTTACTTATTAGGTGATTGTGCACCAACACAAATAAGTGTTAAATAACTGCACGCTTCGATGCATGTAATGTTTCAACAAGCTATAATGCATTCACGCATTAGCTGCTGGTAATAAGATGCTGCTCTTACCCAGTGCTTCTTAATTCCACAGTAAAACTGAGAGAAGTGTGAATGGAGCTGAGTGCAGTTATTTCACCTCGGCACAAATAGGATTAGGCGTTTGTACACAAGGCCGAATGGGGGTTTAGGATGGGGCGCTTTCCCCAGACGTTAAGCCTCCAGCCCAGAGTGAGCCAGGTTACTGTGAGATTACGATGATCCACTTTGATCTGGGAAATGAAATTTCTTCCCAGACCACTTTTCAGCTTTTTCAGCTCTTCAGAAAAAAGGCCACAACCTGATAAAAATGCATAGGCAGCCGCACAGAAAGCTACGTGATACATGAACTCACTGTACATCTGCTGCTTCGGGGTTGTAACCATCGTAGTTTCAGACCAGATTGTTTTCTGACCATTATCTTTATAGCTTTCGTGCCAAAGCTTGAACTTAACTGCAAGAGGCAGCTAAATCAAAACAATGGACTCACATTTGAGTCAGACTCCAGTTTCCTGGCCCAGGTTCCACTGGATCATTCCTTTTTGTTGCTTTAAGCTTCCATGCATACAAGGATGTGAATGCTTCTTTATTTGATCAGAAGAAACAATAAAAAAAAATCCCTGTATGGAATATTTTACACAGCTGAGTTACTAATCATGACATAAAGATCCAGACAAAGATGTACAAAGTACAAAGACTTTAAGGGTTTATGTAGAATATGCTTGGTTGCTTTAAATGTTTGATAGCTTTAAGTGCTGATGGGGAATTCCGGTTATCCATGCTTTAGAAATGTACCAAATAAATAAAAAACAGATGTCATGTAAGCAGATGCAAATGTTGCTGAACTAGTTATTGAACTTCTGCTTCTAGGTAGTTGCACTCTTGAGTAGTTTTTGTTTGCGTAAGGTTGGTGTGAATGGGACCTTAGTCTCCAGGGCAAAGATGGCAAAACAGGATTGTAAACAAAGGAGACAGGACGTGTCTCAGATTCCCACCTCAGTTGAGAGGTTTCTTCAGTTTGACACATATTCTTTGACTCCTCTTAAAACCATCTGTTCCCTCTGTTCACAAAGTACACTTGGAATGTCCCCTGCCCTTCCAGTGCAAGTGAACTGATGTTTGTGCCAGCCTTTGGTCGAGGAATTGTTTACTCTCCCCAACACACCAGTCAGAGCATTCCTGATTGCACCGGATGGCACAGACCATCCTGCTCTGCTTTTCCCTCTGCAATTTGTTGTTTGGATCGTTGATACTTGCATCTGCTCATATGACTTTTACTCATTTAATTGTTCACCACACCTCTGAAGTGGTCAGTACATAAATAGAGTTCTCCATTCTCATTTGCCCCGTGGAACAGAACCAGTGATGTCTTAAGGTAACTCAGAGGGTGTTGTTTGGATATGAGGCAAAAGTTCACAAATGTATATAAAGACCGGCAGCATCTAAGTTCCTGCCATGAGAAGAGCTTGAGTTTCTTAATTGCTATGGTAATACTTTCAGCACTTCCTATTTTTTATCTTCTAAACTTAATGATGCACCAGACTAACTTCTATGAAAGTAGAGGAGATAACACCTCCTACAGTTCTTTTTAGCAGCAACATTAAAGAAAACCCAATTATTTTTTCCACTTAGTCGTGCTAATTAGGATCCATCTCGAGGAAGTCAGGTACATGTAGGAGAGTTCAAGTAATTGCTGCAAGTTTAAATTGCATTTGTGTTCTATTTTAACCTTACTGATGCAAATATGCATCAAACCCACACAGACACAAAAGCAAAAAACACAAGTGAGTTTTGTTTTTTGTTGCTGGATGTAAATTCAAGCGTCAAGTGGTTAAAAATCTCGTACTCATAAGTGATCTCATGTTGTATACACAGGATTAAAGATTTATTAATTTGTGGCAACTTTATGTGAACAGAATCAATATTTTTCAAAAGAATCCTGAATTTTATCATCTTTTCAAAATAAAATTAAAACGAAACTTTTCATTTCACGTGCAGTATCCAAATGTGCACAACCCATTGAAACCCATTGAAACCCATTTTTTTAAAGAAAGCTTCTTTTTGTTCTATTTTGTTAATTGCCTGAATTTCCTGATGCTAGAAATTTAAAAAAGAAAAACAGTACAACCACTGTCTTATATTTGAATGTTTTCCTATGGAAGCTGAAAATGGCCGACCCTAATTTTGTTTTTGTGCCCATTGTCTCGTGATGATGACACCAGGTTGTTACCACGAGAAAACAAGTTTTTTTTTTTTTTTATTTTAAAAGCCCAGGTCCCAAGTGACACCCAGTCATTCCAGCCTGCATTTCTCATGCATCATTCTGTAACCGTGTAGATGTCCTTATCCTCTCATCTCGTTGCTGATGAAATTGACACCAACAGCAGGATCACTGAGCTGCAGCCGCCTGCTGAGCTGTAGCTGCGTCAACCTTCTCCTCAAATGACAATGACTGATTTAAATGTTGTGTATGATCAAAAACATCTGAACAATCTCCGCCAGTGTTCGGTATTTTCTCTGACAAACAGCTTTGTTTTGCTGCAGATTGTAGAAAAATGAAGTAAAACAGTATTGTAGTAGACTGAGTTGGGGTTGGTGGCTGTTTGGGTTCCGCTAATGTCTGGAGCTCAGGGAACGCAGCAGGCAGAGACGTTTCTTGGCCCTGGGTTCTGTCATTCAAACTGTTGTCGGGAGTTTTAGGGAAATTAATGGTGGGGGGCTAGTGCATGAGACAGAATCAATGCGTTTGGGGAACATTGCTCCACTAATGCATTAAAAATTGACTAAAAAACAACATTTTTTTTGTACGACGCTGTTCAGCGTCGTTTACTGATGCAATGACTACAAAATAAAAAGACTTAAAAAAATGTTGTCTCGATATCTCAGTGTGGGACAGGGAGAGGAATGCTGTATTTTCTTTGTTATCACGACAAAACAAAATTTGTTTTCTTATGAAAACAAGATCATGGATGTTGTCATTACAAGAAAACGATCACAAAAAAAGTCGGCTAGGCCGTTTTCGGCTTCTCTAGTTCATTATGCAAGTCTCTTTCATCTGTGAAACCCATCAACTTTGTTTCCTTCTAACTGCATTCACATCGGATGTGATTTGCGTGGCAGGGGCGTCCAGTTTTAATGTTAGGTCAACGTACAGATCTGATCTGAGTGGCGTGGCGCGGCGCCATTTGGCAGGTAGGTACATCAACCAATCAGGGACTCAGCTTTGTGCACGTGACATTTTCAGTGACTCAAGAAAAGAATCCAATACCACTGCCCAGGGTCCGGCAGAGGTAGCGAACATCGCCACCCAGGGGCCCCTTGCTATGGTGGCCCACAGCCGATTGGCTGAGTGGCAGAAGGACAGCCGTAGTAGCGGGTGCTATAGCTCCAGCTCCATGGGCTTATGATGTTTTCTTCATTTAAATTGAGACAATAATGAAAAGATCCTCCAGTTTCATTTCTTTTTTCCCCTCTTCGGTCAACAGAAATTCTTCAAACAGAAGTAATGCTTAAAACAGCTGTCAGGCGCAGCTCCCACTGCAGGAGAGAAATGCACCGCACTGGGAGAGAGGTGAACCCAGACACAGCGACGTGCTTGCTGGCACCTCTGTAGAGCTCTCTAGAACATGTAAACCTAAGCTACTCACTCAGCATCATCCATGTTTTCCTCGTTAGTGTGGCAGCGAAAAAAGTCTCAAAAAAGTTTGCCGGTTAATGGTCAATGACGGTCAATGCCGGT